>JAUIMM010000200.1:47967500-48567500 GCA_031769625.1 Taudactylus pleione | reverse complement strand
CAGAGTATTACAGATGCTGGGTGCCAAACAAATGGAGGATGATTCAATACCACATGCAATGGAGGATATCAGAAGAGATGCAGGCAATATCCTGAGGCAATATCCTCTGAAAAAGCTGATTTTATCATGGATATGTGTAATGGTGGGAACACACTGACAGATACATTGGCTGATCAATTGATTCTCCAATATATCTGCTGCACGTTGGCCAGTGTGTACCCGCGATATGTCTGTGAACGTCGTATTTCACCAACATAACGCATTGGCTGTGCTGCACAGCCGATGGACAGATATGTCTGCAGACATATCTGTCCATCGGCAGGTGTGTACGGGGGGGTCGGCAGACCGCCCGTACACACACAGCGGCAGCTGCGAGGAGGGGGGCGCCCTGCCGCCGGGACCTGAGGGCACAAGCAGATGATGGCCGTTCAGTGTGCATGAACGACCTTCATCTGCTGATATATCTGCGGATCACTCGATCTGCAGATACTGTATATCTGTCAGGTGTATACCCACCTTTAGGCTGTTTTGAATATTGTGATACATCTTGGAAATCTATAGAACTCTCTTTTATATACTTTAATTCACCACAACGGATATTGCCTCAGTAGGTGTTTTGGACCCACACCTGCATCCCATTCTGATAACCTCCATTGGATGTGGTATTGAATCACCCACCATTTGTCCTTCCCCCATCACTTTTCTTTCTTTTTGTTTTATAGATCCCATTTCATACCTGCCATAGAGAAGGAACTAATACATTCACAAACATTCATACCTCTCGTCATATTCAATCACCACAAAATAAAAGCATTCATACCAGACATAAACAGCGTGCGTACCACTCAGGAAGGCATCCTTCTTTCAGTCCAAAAGGAGGTTAGATTCCATTTCATACCTGCCATAGAGAAGGAACATTCACTAACATCCATATCTCTCTTCATATTCAATCAGCACAAAGTAAAAGCATTCATACCAGACATAAACAGTGTGCGTACCACTCAGGAACGTATCCTTCTTTCAGTCCAAAACAGCGATTAGAGGACTATTAAGAACGATTGTCATCAGTAATTTAGTCTCACAAAGTAAGGATTACATAATATTAGACTGGATGTAGTCAGCACCTCGGCGTGCGGGATGCAGACAGTCTAAATACCAGCATCGGGATCCCGGCTCCAGTATCCTGACCGCTGGCATCCCAAAGGTAAGTATTGGGGGTTAGGGGAGGGTTAGATTTACGGTTAGGCACTAAGGGAGGAGGGTTAGGTTTATGGTGCTGGGAGACGGAGGTTAGGTTTAGGCTCTAGGGGAGGAGGTAAGGTTTAGGCACTGGGGAGGGAGGTTAGGTTTATGGTGCTGGGAGAGAGAGGTTAGGTTTAGGCACTAGGGGAGGAGGGTAGGTTTAGGCATCAGGGAGGGAGGGTTGGGTTTAGGGTGCTGGGAGAGGGAGGTTAGGTTTAGGCACTAGGGGGGAGGTTAGGTTTAGGCATCGGGGAGGGAGGGTTAGGTTTAGGGTGAGGGGAGAGGGAGGGTTAGGATTAGGGTGCTGGGAGAGGGAGGTTAGGTTTAGGCACTAGGGGGGGAGGTTCGGTTTAGGCATCGGGGAGGGAGTTTTAGGTTTAGGGTGAGGGGAGAGGGAGGTTAGGTTTAGGCATCGGGGATGCAGACTTATGGTAGGAATCATGGTTAGTGCTAGTATACTTATCTACGGGTGTCGGGATTCTGTCTGTCGCGATACTGCTGTCGGTATTCTGACCAGCGGCATTCCGACCGCAGGGAACCTATAACCTACCCATATTAGACAGCAGTGCTTAAAATGTGGGTTCATTTGGTGAAAAAATGCACCAATTAAAATGTACAGAAAGCAATCAAAACAATTAGCAATTACCGTTCGTCTATCTTGTGAAAGTCAGGCTAATGAACGCAAATGTTTGGCTGTTACAGGTTTGCACATTAATAGACTTTTTACCTATATTAGTGACAAAATAGTCTGGAATTAAACTATGAATGAGTCTCAGAAGTAACACTTTATTTACGATTGATGCCAGTCTTACATTTTATACATTTAATCCAGCTTGCCCTGATACATACAGTTATTTTATTTGTAATCTTTCTGTAATATATAGGTGGTTGTGCAGACATAGGAATTACAGGCAATAAGTTACAGTAGTTCTGTGTGTTCTGCTTATTTGTTTTTATTCTGTATTTATGGAAACCTGTAGAGTACCACCTGTCCTACTCTGTGTGATGGTAGACTTCTCAGTATCTGTTACTTGTATTTATGTACAGAAAACCGCACATCCCTACGTCTTCTATCTGACTACCTGTACTCGTAATAGGCAAAATCTTCTGTGTGTTTTTCATTTGTGACATTTAAGTGTTTCTGGTGCATAATCGCTGTGTCTACAAGGCTATCAGACTACAAGAGTTCTGTCTGTTTTGTAAGTGACTGAAAATTATTTTCATGATTTTATGTAAAAATTAGAGATTGTAAAATTGAAATTACAAATTTGAGAAATGCTGCTTTTGCTTATTATCTTCCCACCACTGCTTTGCTCTCTGAGATTTATGAATAATTTTAACCAACGGTCAACTACAGACTTCTTTCCATGTCACAGGGACAGACGTGTTCATAAAGCATATAACATGTGCTGGTAAACATAAAACATTTTAACACATTACACATTTTATTTCACATACATCATGTAGTAAAAATTTAATTACACTGAAGTTAAAATATAATTCAGAGCCTGCTCACAGACTTTTATTATTTTTAAAGTCCTGTAGTGTATAATGAGCCATTGCCATGCAAGGGCATTTCTGCCTCCAGCACATGTGTCATCACAAAAAGCTGGTAGTAGGAGGTTGGTAACTGGGCACCCCTACCTGTGACCCCTACCTCCAGCACATGTGTCATCACAAAAGGCCGGGAGTAGGAGGTTGGGAACTGGGCACCCCTACCTGTGACCCCTACCTCCAGCACATGTGTCATCACAGAAGGCCGGGAGTAGGAGGTTGGGAACTGAGCACCTCATACCTGTGACCTCTATCTCCAGCACATGTGTCATCACAAAAGGCCGGGAGTAGGAGGTTGGGAACTGGTCACCCCATAAATGTGACTCCTACCTCCAGCACATGTGTCATCACAAAAGGCCGGGAGTAGGAGGTTGGGAACTGGGCATCCATACCTGTGACCCCTATCTCTAGCACATGTGTCATCACAAAAGGCCGGGAGTAGGAGGTTGGGAACTGGGCACCCCATACCTGTGACCTCTATCTCCAGCACATGTGTCATCACAAAAGGCCGGAGTAGGAGGTTGGGAACTGGTCACCCCATACCTGTGACCCCTACCTCCAGCACATGTGTCATCACAAAAGGCCAGGAGTAGGAGGTTGGGAACTGTGCACCCCATACCTGTGAACCCTATCTCTAGCACATGTGTCATCACAAAAGGCTGGGAGTAGGAGGTTGGGAACTGGGCACCCCATACCTGTGAGCCGTACCTCCAGCACATGTGTCATCACAAAAGGCCGGGAGTAGGAGGTTGGGAACTGGGCACCCCTACCTGTGACCCCTACCTCCAGCACATGTGTCATCACAGAAGGCCGGGAGTAGGAGGTTGGGAACTGAGCACCTCATACCTGTGACCCCTACCTCCAGCACATGTGTCATCACAAAAGGCCGGGAGTAGGAGGTTGGGAACTGGGCACCCCATAAATTGACTCCTACCTCCAGCACATGTGTCATCACAAAAGGCCGGGAGTAGGAGGTTGGGAACTGGGCATCCATACCTGTGACCTCTATCTCCAGCACATGTGTCATCACAAAAGGCCGGGAGTAGGAGGTTGGGAACTGGTCACCCCATAAATGTGACTCCTACCTCCAGCATATGTGTCATCACAAAAGGCCGGGAGTAGGAGGTTGGGAACTGGGCATCCATACCTGTGACCCCTATCTCTAGCACATGTGTCATCACAAAAGGCCGGGAGTAGGAGGTTGGGAACTGGGCACCCCATACCTGTGACCTCTATCTCCAGCACATGTGTCATCACAAAAGGCCGGAGTAGGAGGTTGGGAACTGGTCACCCCATACCTGTGACCCCTACCTCCAGCACATGTGTCATCACAAAAGGCCAGGAGTAGGAGGTTGGGAACTGTGCACCCCATACCTGTGAACCCTATCTCTAGCACATGTGTCATCACAAAAGGCTGGGAGTAGGAGGTTGGGAACTGGGCACCCCATACCTGTGAGCCGTACCTCCAGCACATGTGTCATCACAAAAGGCCGGGAGTAGGAGGTTGGGAACTGGGCACCCCATACCTGTGACCCCTACCTCCAGCACATGTGTCATCACAAAAGGCCGGAAGTAGGAGGTTGGGAACTGGGCACCCCTATCTGTGACCCCTATCTCCGGCACATGTGTCATCACAAAAGGCCGGGAGTAGGAGGTTGGGAACTGGGCACCCCATACCTGTGACCTCTATCTCCAGCACATGTGTCATCACAAAAGGCCGGAGTAGGAGGTTGGGAACTGGGCACCCCTATCTGTGACTCCTACCTCCAGCACATGTGTCATCACAAAAGGCCGGGAGTAGGAGATTGGGAACTGGGCACGTCCTAAGGATGTACCCGGTGACACTCCAGACACCCCTTGAAGCTGGTAACAGTTACACCAAGGCAGTAATTGTGCAACGCCCTAGGTGGTGGCACTGTTCACATCACCCTTGGTATACCCCTATTATGAGCAATAGACATGAGCAGAATGTTTTCTTTTACTGCAACCTCTATTATGTGCAAGGCATAGACTAGCAATCATCAGAGCACAATTACATCTATATGCTGAGTCACATGCATCTTAAGGTATGTGCGACCGAGCACAATATGCAAAATGTGTGTAAATGCTTAAAGCATGATGATGATGATACCTGGTGTTTTAATGCTCATAGCCAAGGCTGGTTGCAGGAGTGTTAAACAGCCTGGAATCATCCCTGAAAAAACATTGCCAGCACTAAGCTGTGACAGACTGGGCTTTTGACATTATAACAGAGAAACCTGCAGCATGTGATCTCGCTCATTCCTAGGATTTTCAGCACAGTGCTGAATTTTGCATGCAAAGAACAGCTCCCCCTCTATCGAAAAACAACAACCCTGTGCTGAGAGCATTAGGGCTCCTGCCAACATCCCTTGACTGCAGGCTTAAACTGTTTGGATATGCTGCTACTTGCAGAACAACTAACATAACATGGCACCCAGGCTCCACGGAAAACTGAAATGCACTTGCATACAAAAAAGAAAAACACACTGTGAAAAATGTATTTATAAAATATACACACACAGACTCTTTTATCAATTTACTGCTCTCCTAAATCCAGGGGCAGGAGAGCACTTACAGGGGGTTTCCAGGTGCCTGGAACACCACCACAACTCAACAGCTTGCCAGAAACCAACTTCCATAACTGTTTCCAAACCAATAGAAGCATTGCATGAAACAGGGGTTTTCAGGCACTAGTGCCTGGTCACCCCCCTCCACCCCGTCTTATGGTCAGAACTGTCTTTGTTTTCTTCTGCAGAGAGAAGCACCTGAGCTGCGGTTCTTCTCTCTGCACTACAATGACATCAGATGTCAAGGAATGGAGCTGCTATACATGCCCACCCGCAGCAGCGCCTCCCATGAGATATTACGGAGCTCTCCTCCTCTCCAGGGCAGCCCTGGCACAGGGGTGAGTCATACTGGCTATTTCAGTTCATTGCTTTAAGCAAGCAGTTATTTCACAATGATTAAGAAAAAAAACAAAACAGAGATCTGATTCATTTATGTAACAATATAAAATAAAGAGAACAACATGTGCTATGGGGAATAGGAAATGAGCTAAATGTGTGTATGATTTATGGCTATGCACAATGGATGCATGAGTGATAGGTGCTGTGTAATAGCAATCTAATGTCCAAACTATTAAAAGGTATTCATCCAATGAAATAAAAAAGCAAAAAGAATACAGATATGTCCTCATACACTAATGCTGCAGTTGCACCAAACATCCCTTCTCGACATGCAAAGTAACCGTACGACTTGCGCTGAACGTTTTTTAATGTCATTTTTGCTGGAATCTGCGTCTTAGTTGCAATCGGATGCAGCAAAACCGCTTCACGATACCTCACTGATTAATTTCATATGTGACACTTGTACATCTGTGTGCGACTTAAGGTGCATACACACTAGACGATTCGTTGCATGAGCGACATCATCTAGTGTTTCCCTGGCAGGTGTGTACTCAATGTCGTTAACGAAGCACACATACATTGAGACATTGAGCGCACATACTGAACGATATCATGCACAATATCTTTCAGTGCCGGACACCCTCCCTCATCCCTGAACATGCCAAAACCTGACAATGTCGTCAGGTTGGGCTGCATGTTCTCGTAATGAATGAAAAAGACCAACGACCTGCGGGAGCGCGCATCATTGGTCGTTATCGTTCATCGTTTTTGCTTAAAAACTGGACGATATAGTGAACGGCTGAAAAATATTGTCTGGTGTGTACGCACCATAAGCCTGAATCTGTATGCGAAGTGCTACGCTGCAGCGGCCTCGGCTTTCTTTCACGCCAAGTTCCATTGTGGTTCGTGTACAGAGTCAGTCTCAGTCGCACACAGATATACAAGTGTCGCATATCAAATGAATCAGAGCAGTCTCGTGAAGCAGTTTTGTCGCATCCGATTGTGACTAAGATGCACATTTCAGCTCAGCACGGCTCACTCGCGCTATGAGTCTCGCACCGCATGACGTACTGAGGCTAGGTGTATGAGGAAATATCTGTATATGTAATGAAGGTCTGCAAATCAATCTGCTGGCAGCTATGTGAATAGTGTGTCAGTTTTGGTACATTTATTTTCCATTTTTCCCAAATCAAGCATTTGGGAATCCTGCATTTACCCCTGAGGGGAGATCCTCTCTTCTTCCTTTGCTTGGACAGCCTGTCCTCTTCATTCTGAATCACTACAGCACAGAACCACTTGCACACACCGGGCCTGATTCAGAGGCACACACAATTTGAACCCAATGCCGAAGGTCATGTACCTGAGCGATTATTTGCTACTGCACTTGCGCGAAAAGTCCTGAAAACCCCAATGGCGCATGTGTTAAACAGCGTGTACGCACAATGATTCTTTTGTGATCTGGGCAGATGTTACCAGTTATGGGGCAGCAAAGTGATGGGCGTTCCTAGGTGGTGACTGGGAAATGGCCTGAAGTGAATGCAAAAAAATATACATCCCATGGGCGTGTTATGGGAGTGTCGCTGACGTGTCCGTGAAAGCGGCTGCGTTCTTAGACACAGAGGCCATGTTCAGACTGAGACATGGCACCCGCTATAGGACTGGTGCAAGTGTTGATGGTGCATGCAGTAGTGCACTAATGGTGGTGATGTTACAGCGTGCACAGATGCTGGAAGTAGGCTTTCAGGGCTTGCTCATTCAGATGTTGGCTTGTGCACCAAGGGCAGGCTGATACTAGCATTTGCATATTATAGCCGCGACTCCACAAACAGACGCACCAGAGGATGCAGCAGTGTCCACCTCTGAATCAGGCCCACACTGTCCAATCAGAGCATAGCCACTCTGTACTGATTAGAAGCTGGCGAGCCACCTAACTGCATGTTTCCTTGCTATAGTGTCACCAGCCCAGCCCACGGCTTTTTGCTTATGTGTTTTTTTTAGTGTGTAATTTAAAGTCAGATTTCACAACAAGGTTTGTTCATCATAGGAACTATAGGCATATGTTTTTGAAAATGCTTTTTTAAAATTCTTTATTATTTTCAACCGCCATTGCTTTTATAGGATATATTTTAATTGCATCCAACTTCTGAGTAAGAACTTGTACTGCACTACACTGCTTACAACCTTACAAACTGATTAACGCAAAAATAACAACAAAAGCATTCTGGACTGTTATGACTTACCCAGGAAATCACATTAATACCAAGAACCACACTACACTACATATAACCCAGACACTCTTACGGCATCTAAAATAGAGACAGATTGTTGGTCTTTTGTCAAGGATAAAGGTATTTTTGAACAGTAAGCATCAACGTGATCAAAATATTAGTGGAACAAACTACAAAAATATTTAATTGTACAGTCATTATGGAGCTAAATGGTCTTCTACTCTCCACCTTCCAAGAAAGATCTGGCCTCATTCTGTATTTTCCAAGCAGTAATCTCTGAAGATTTTAAAATGCCAGAGACAGAATATGTACAGTAAATTATTGATTAGGATGTGCATCCAGTTCAGTGGGTTACAGGTGTTCTAGATGCATGTTGTTTTCCATTAGGTTTGGGTGTACAACTACCTGGTGCAAGTGGCAGCAAGCAAAGTGTAAAAGTATATGGCTAAGTATGAACTCTATTGCAAAAGAACATTGGTATCTCCTATTTCAAGCTGCAGGTTTTCCCATAGAGTGAAATTGAGTTTCCACTGAGATAGATATAAATGGAATCCAGCTGCGAGTTAAACATTGATTTATTCAAGAGACTGTTAAGGGGCCTATCCATTACATGACTTTGTGAATAATCCGACCAAAACCAGGAGGTTTTGGTCGGATTGTTCACAAAGTTGTGTAATGGATAGCCGGCAAGGACCAGCGATGCGCGTGCACGCTGGGTCCTTGCCGTCCCCGACTGTCTACTGAACATGCCCGTCAACCTGACGACGCTCGTCAGGTTCGGCATGTTCAGAGATAGTAGGTCGGACTCCTGCACTGAATGACGTTCAGTGAACGCTGTTCAGTGCGGGCACCGCACTTCGTGACCTGAAGGTCTGAACGCTAGACGTTCAGTCTTTCAGGTCGCCTAGCGGATAGGCCCCATTAGAATATCAATATCAAGGAATTCACATGTAGGTCAATAGAGTTTAGCACTCTGCAGGGTTGGTATAAATCCCACATAACCTACTGTAGAACAGAAATTCTTTGTCATTATCATTACACTAGAGAAACAAATATAGCTGGAGACCCAGTCGAGCCGTGTGATATTGTCACATGCCTTGGAAAAAGTCGCCCCATGACATGTTTGTCCTTGTGTTGCCTTGCTAGGTCACTGCTATTGATCTATGTATAAAATTGTAGATTGAAAGCTGTCATGAGCAGGGCCCTTTCTACCTACTGTGTCACATCTGTGCTTCTACACAAACTTGTATGTACTTGTTCTGGTTTTTTTTGTGATTTGTTTTTTATTTGTGATTTGTTTTATGTTAGGTTTTTCTTTTTATGCAGACTGTTCGGCACTAGTTTTGTTAGTGAGTTTTGCGCTACTTTACAAATAAAAAATGAGATAATTAATATTGAGTTAATGTCTCCTGTACTTTCATTTTAGTGGGTGAACCAATAAACCATGAGGCGTGGGTGTGGTATTACAACGTGGTCGGAGAAGGAAGATGCACCCTTGTAGACACATGGTGGCAAACAGGTAAATAATCCACTGTTTATGTATCTGGTATTCTGGTTGTCTGCAGTGAATTTACCTAAATAAACTCATGAATTACCCTTTAAAGTCTTCAAAGGAGCTGTATGTGACACAATAGTTAGAGCTACAAACAAACACCTAACATCAGGCTAATGAAAACTATGAATTATATGATACACTTTAAAATTGCACAAGTAAGAATTTAACTCACCGTGACCGCTAAACAAGCAGCTTTTGCATTTCCCCTGCAGTGGCCTTACAGATGAGCATGACGTTCATAGGACAAAAGGCAATGTGACCCTCTCCTCAAATGTCTTCAGATCTGTCTTTGGCCCCGTTTTACGGGATTTGCAAGGCCAGGATCTGCATCCATAGATGCAATTCCTGGCCTCGCAAGCCGGCCAGCCTGCTTAAGCTGATGCTTACTCAGCTGGCCGGCGCAGTCCACCTTCGCGACCGATGGTCGCAATGGTTATCCCAGCCTGTGATGTTGGTCGCAGTGCTGGAATCGCCTCCTGCTGCGTTTGCATATTTGCTTGCCTGCGGCTTTGCATTTCCTTCCTCTGATGAATCGGCCCCAATGTGCGCAGTCTGGCAAGGTGCTTTATGCTGCTGAAAGAGGCTACTTCCATCAGAAAAAAAACATTGCCATGAAAGTATGTATCTGGTCCACAACTAGTTTAGGTGGTGCGGGCGCATAAAATGAATGTCCACATAAATGACAAGATCCAGAGTTCCCCAGCAGAACATTGCCCAAAGCATCACACTCCACTGTTTTGTTTTCTCTCCACAATGCATCCTGGTGCCTTCTCTTCCCTTGGTAAATAATGCACATATACCCGGCCGTCCACATGATGCAATAGAAAATGGAATTCATTGAAACAGGCAACCATTTTCCATTGATCTAAGGTTTAATACCGATGATCGCATGCCCATTGTAGACACTTTTATATGTGTACATGCGTTAGCATGGGCACCTTGACTGGCCTGCAGTTACGCAGGCCCATACACACCAGGGTTCCATGCACTATATGTTGTGACACATTACTCCTGTCACCATCATTAACAATTCCTGGGATTTTTGTAGCCATTCGCAACAATGAGTCTTGGTTGTTGGCGGTTCATAGTTTTTCCGTCCTCGGGCCACCGTTGGTAGGGATTTCCCATGCCAAGCCTTGCCATTTCTGGCATTCTCTGACCCAATTGACTGGCTATAACTTATCAGAGTTGCTCAGGTCTTTAAGCCTGCCCATATCATCTGCATCCAACACGAGTACCTAATGTCAACTTTCCATCTACTGTACTATATCCCTGACCTCGACATGTGCCACATTATTCACTTCATACGGGAGTGGTCATAATGTTGTGGCTCGTGGGTGTATTGCCTACTGGATACTTTTGTGTTTAAATGTATGCTGCAAACCATATTTTTCAAGCATTTCTCAATAAATAGCGATTTTATCTCCGAAAGCTTACTAAAATACACTTCAGTTTCCTCACCCCAAGCTCACTTTATCCTTAGTCAAGGACATATTTGCAACACTGAATGGGAAATTACCAGGGCATTGGACACTGGGCTACCACCAGTAAAGCCCTAACATGCATCTGTATATAACACCACACATTTTTAATGGCTATCTATCAAAAATGGTGAGGAATCCTTCCCATTACGTTATGTCACTCACTAAGGGGTCTATGTACTAATAAATGTACTAATAATTGCAGACCAGCCTCCATTATTATCTATCCATATCGCCGGTTATATTTTCATTTTTAATGACAATATCCCCACTATGTACAAAGGGGAACTCGCAGGGACAGTGGTTGCGGTAACTGCTGTCCCTGCGAGTTATATCCCCGTCAAATTGTAGAATTCTGTGAAAGACTTCTCCGGGGAAAGCTGACAATGTGCATGCACACAGCGTCAGCTTCCTGGACTGGCCGGGGGCTGCGAGGGAGAGATCGAAAAATCTCTCTCCTGCTCCTGGAGTGTAAAGTACCGGGACTAAACTCCGAAAAGCATTGCTTTGTTTAGTACATAAGGGTCAGATCGTAGTCCCCATTGATAATAATGGGGACTGGGATCTGAAGTTCCAATTAGCACTTTGCCGAATGTTTCTGTGAAATCTCCTGCATTGTGTCATTAGTACATGGGAACAATACATAAAATGATGCAGAAACTGGAGTTGCTGCTTAATTGTATATTCAAAAAACAGCTTGATACATAAGCCCCTAAATTCTCCAGGCATAGGAGCTTGAGGAATTAGAAAATTGAGAAGAATGTAAGTGAAATAATAATAAATAAATAAATAAATAAATAATGGATACTAGAGTTTTCCTTGAATACAAATAGATTTGAAGTGCCCTGCAGGTAGCGGAGAAAGGCTACAAACAGTTAGGGCCTGATTCAGACCCACTCGCTAAGATGCATACTCTCGTTGTTGCCGATGGTATGCATTGTGCACATGCGTATGAATCACAGTGCGCATACGTTTGCGAAAGTTCACAATGCATTAGCTTGCTGCGCATAGACAGCCCAGCAGAGTGAGTGACAGGGGAAGCCGTTTGTAGGTGGTAACAGGGGCTGGCCATTAAAAACGGTGGAGTGGAGGTGCAAACGCAGACGTGCCTGAGCATCTCAACGGCGTTTTAGAGGTGTGCATAATTATAAGACAGCATCATAGTACACGTCACCTGGCTTGTCTTTACACTGAAGTGCTTGCAGTGCTTGCAGCAGGGTATGGTCAACCTCAAGCGCTGTGATAGCATCCGATGTTACCCGATGTACTGATGGTTGTATACACTTCCTGGACATGACGTGCACAAGTTGGCTTCTTAAAACAGGCTGGTGGATGTCTGCATACACTATGTGATCGCTCTCTAAGAAATACTGGGCGTGCTAATGCCTCGCTGTGCGGGAGCACTGCCTACGCAATTTGTATACACATCGTGTGAGCGATCGCATCTAGTGAGCGGCTCTGAATCAGGCCCTTAGTGAAGGACAACTAATGCCCCTTTTGCAATTCAACGTTAAAGATTGATAGCCTGTTACTCACCAGGTGTTGTTGAAGTTAAAGTATTCTCATGTTTAGGCCACTCATGTAGTCTAGCCCTGCTTTAAATAGCTATATACAACTCTAATATATAGCCTACTCAACTTCTATACTGTACACATAAACTAATATACATCAAATACAATATTCAGGCATATATAAATACATATTATTAGATATGTTCACATTATAAACTAATTAGACACAATGGGGTCAATCCAATTAGGTGGGAATTACGAGGTATGAGTTGATATTTTCTCTTCGAATTCGCATAGCGAATTCATTTTGCAATCCAATTAGCAACTCGCACTGAACCAGTCAGACCGAATTCACATTTTTCATTCGCAACTCCCTGAGAGTGAGATATGGAAAGGAAAATCTTTATTATAAGGTTAAAATGTCGGGACACTGTGCTGAGCCCCTTGGACACTCCCCCTAATGACTAATTAGGCAATTGGAAGTTTCCAATTAGCTTAATTAGTCCAATAATTAAATATCATTTTTTGGGGTAAAAAAAAAACATGTCCTCAAATTACCCCGAAATCAACTTTTTCGTTTAGGCAAACCAAATTTAATTACAATATTTTTTTAATTGAAAAACATATATATTTTTTTATTATTCTCTTATTTATTTTTTTTACAATTTTTCAAGATACCCTGAAAGTACCACCAAATCACCTTTTTTCCTGCTTTTTTTTTGCATTTTTTATTTAATTTGTTTGAGATTAAACAAAAAAAGTTTGCTTTTTATATTTTTTTTGCATTTAAAAAAAAAAAAGCACAAATCAGCCATTTGACACCATTTAAAAACCTGCAGTACCTTCCTAATGTCCACAAACAGCCTTCTATACGGTCCTGCTAACAAAATTATCCATTTTGGGGGGCCCAGGATGGTCTCCCCACATTTTTATGCACTTCTCTCACATCTCATTTGGCAGTCAATTCGCAAACCTCCCCTGCGAGTACCGCGAATAGGCATTTTAATTGAATCGGAGAGTTCTAACGCGGATTAGTGTGAAGTCTGCGAGTTTCAGGAAACAAACTCGCTACTCGCAATTCGCACCTAATTGGATTGACCCCAGTGTATCATACATACAAATATGCTCACAATATAAACACTTTACATAAACATGAAAAAATGCAGTATATAAGCTATACATTCACTGGCTCCTCCTATGTCTCCTGCTCTGCAGGACTGTACAGCTACAGACATCAAACCTTATTGACACTGATTGGGAGACATTATTGCAGTTCACACCACAAACAGCATTCCTCTTTTTCAGCACAGCAAGCAGAAGAGAGACAGGAGGTCAATAGGCCTTGTCGGCATCCTAGATGAATGGGTCAAACTTCTTGCCTCAGTCCCATCTGCCCCTATTACTGTAAAATCCACCATTGCAGTATTCAGTGGGAAATGTTTCAAGCTTTCTAAAAAGTGACTAAGTGGAGAAGTTGGCAATAGTTAACAATCAGCTTCTACCTATTATTTTATAGAATGTACTTGATAAATGCTACCTCTAATCTGATTGGTTGCTATGGGCAACTTCTCCAATTGTCCACTCTTTAGAAGGTTTGATAAATTTTTCTCTGAGGGGTCTATGTACTAAGCCTAAAGGTGGCCACACACATGGCGATCTGCACACGATCAGCCGATGTGTACGATTTGTGTACGCTTTCCCTTGAAACTCTCCCCGGCAGCTCTGCACACAATTTGGTGTCCAATCTTCAAACGATGGCCCTCATTCAGAGCCGTACGCTCTGAGCAGAGCGCACGCTCTGAATGAGGGCCGGCCTCCATGAAAATGGAGCGTCCTTCTGGACGCTCGTATAGCTGTGGGTCACCACCCACAGGCTATACGAGTGTGCATTTTGATGGCCGCGATGGTCGAGACCATCACGACCATCGAATTTGCGAGCCGGAGCCTGCGGTTGAGGTTTTCAACCGCAAGCTCCGGAGTGATTTTGGCTCTATCAGAGCCAAAATCACTCCCACTGACATCACTAGTGATGTCAGTGGGCCGGCTTCTGACGGGAGGCGTTCCCGTGGGAACGCCCCCGTCAGGGAGGCACGCCCCCGGCACGCCTACCAAAGGGGGCGTGCTGTCAATCAACATTGACAGCACGCCCCCTTTGATCGGACACAACGAGCGAAGGACTTTCCTTCGCTCGTCGCGTCTGGCGCATGCGCATGACGGAGCTCCCTCCGTCGTGCGCATGTTCAGTCCAGAACATCGACCCACTTGCGAGCGGACAGCCGCTCGCGAGTGGGTCTGAATCAGGCCCGATGTCTCCTGCATCCAGACTTTCACAGTGCATCGCCTCCTAGGTTGTCAGATCTGCCCTACTGCACAGAAGATTTGAAGATGCGATGTGCGACCAGCGGTGACGCGCATCGCATCGTGATCGTGAGTGGAAACTCACGATTTACTCACGATTTGGCCATATTTTACACGATCTGTTGTTCCAATGTGTTGGAATCGGCCAGATCGGGTAAAATATCGCTATGTGTGTGGCCAGCATTAGAGAGAGAAAAACTGGACAGAGATAAAGTACCGACCAATCAGCTCTTAACTTTCCCTATTACAGGGTGTTTTTGAAAAATGACAGGAGCTGATTGGTTGGTACTTTATCTCCATCCACTTTCTCTCTCTCTAAGGCTTAGTACAGGGGTGGCCCACCAGTCAGAGGCAAAGAGCCAAAAAATATCTATGGTCAAGTTGAAGAGACGGGCGCTTGCACGCCAAAGGCAAAAATGGGGCGTGGCCTAGCTGTCACAAGGACACACCCCATTTTTGTGCGCACATCTTTGGTATGACATTCGCAAGAGCATGACCTTGTGTCACACCCCTGTTTTTAGTCACGCTGGGGGCGAGCTCAGCACATTGAAAATACACAATTTACATAACGTTCTCAATATAATTTTCTACTTCAGGGTCCATAGGGTATCCACAGGATACCTTGGGGTATAGGTGTGACGTCAGTCGCAGGGCACCAAAGAGTTAAGCTTTCAGCCTCCCAGGATGCACTAGGTCCCCCTCCTATACCCCGCCCCCGGGCCAAGGCACCTCAGTTTAGTTTGGTGCCCGGCCGGAGTCGGGTGCACCTGTTGGAGTGGGGGCTAGAAGAGCCCCTGAAGCTTATTCTTCATGCAGCTGTGGCTGCACATCTGGATGAACAGCATGGACAGTCAGTCCTGACGTCCATGCTGTCTTCCCTACACCCCGCCGGTACCAGAACGCCGGTACTGATCCGGGGATGCTGGTGGGCGTCTGGGGTCACAGCTAGCGGTGACCCCAGATGCTCCGGACCATGGCCGGATTCAAGGGGGACAGAGGTAAGCAGCGGGGTCCCGCGGTGGGTCCCCGCTGATCACATGGTCCTAAGTCCCCAGGCAGGGGGCTCCCTGGGGACTGGCTGCAGCGTGGAGCCAGGCGACCAACCTGCGCTTCCACTACCCCCTGGGACAGCGGACCGCAGCAGAGCGGTAGCGCTGCGGCGTCCCAGGGGTTAAATGCATGCCAGGGGAGTGCGCCTTCCCTGTCTCACAGCCGGCGCCTCCCCCGCTGCACACAGCCCTCTCTGCATGCTGCCGACTGGTCCTGTGGCAGCGCTCCTCCCCCAGGCCAGCCTCCTCTCTGCTCCTCGGCGGCCATCTTCTCCAGAACGCATGGTGAACGCTGCTGGAAGCGCTGGACGGAAGCATCGTGGTCTGGGTCCCCCCGCATACCTCTCCTCCGCTGTGGCTCAGGTCTGTGTATGCAGCGCTGTGTCCTACCAGGCCCTGTGTCTGTGTAGTTGAGTAATCAGCGCTGTTAGTGCAGGAATTGTTATTTCTCTGCATTGTATGTGACTGTGCTAGCGCTGCTGCCTGTAACTTTTCTTCTCTAAACTGTCAGCTTTATTACTGTCCCTGTTCTTCTGCTAAAGCCCTTGCGGTGCGGTGCTGCAGGGTGGTCTCTCGCCTATTTAATACTTAATTGGTGAGAGAGGTCACATACGTGGTGCCATCATGTCTGAAAGTGATTTTCCCCTCCGGCTACAGTGTACCACGTGCAAAGTACCGTTAGCGGAGGGGGAGGGTAGCGCGGAGGGCCTTTGCCGGCAGTGTTTGTCCATGGCGCGGCCTATTACGGTTACAGCACCGGTACAGGAGCCGCCCTGGGCTTGTTTCGCTCAGGCGTTAACAGCTTTAGTGGGCCAGTTAGCTCCGCAGCCCGCGTTTACTCCGAGGGGTTTGTCCCAGCAGTCTGTGGTGTCGTCACCCATGCAGGGGTTCCCACGACAATTGGTGGTACCCCACAGTCTCCCTATTTCCCCGCTCCCGGGTTCTCAGGAGCCAGCGTGGGTTAACTCCCTGACTAGTTCTGTACAGCACTTGTCGGATGTGTTGCAAGGGGAGTCTGTGATGCGGCCTCATAAAAGGCCGGTGGCGTCTCTGTCCGCTCCTTATGAGGATGACGAAGGGACGTCTGATGATGGGGAGATTCTTGATCCTTACGATCAGGAACCTCTCCATACTAAGGACGCTGATGCTAAGTCCAAAGTATATATTCCTGGACTTATTCGGGCGGTCCGCACAGCCTTGGTGATTGAGGACGAAGTTCCCCCAGCGGCTAAATCTAAGTATGCCTTTTTCAAAGATGTGAAGGGCGATGCCACAGTCTTTCCTCTTTCGGGTCAGTTGATGGACCATTTAGAGGAGGCGTGGAAACAACCTGGCAAAAGATACCAGCCGCAGAGACGCCTGGCGGTGGCTTATCCGTTCGCGGATAATTATTTTGCTAAGTGGGAATCCCCTCCACAGGTGGATTCTCACGTGACCCGTCTTGTCCGTAGTGCCACATTGCCGATGCCATCCATGTCCTCCCTTAAGGATGCTACGGACCGCAAGGTAGAAATCTGCCTGAAGTCCGCTTATTCCCTTGCAGGGGGGGCAGCACGGCCGGCTATGGCCATTTGCTGGGTTGCCAGAGCGATGGAGCGCTGGGCGGATTCATTAGAGGCTTCTTTTGAATCCGACTGTCCGGCCGAACAGGCGGAGTTGATTGGCAATCTCCGTGATTCGGCCACCTACATCAACGAGGCGGCTCTAGACATTAGTACTCTGGTGTCTAGAATTTCTTCAGCAGCGGTAGCTGCTCGTCGCACCTTGTGGCTGCGATCCTGGAAGGCGGACGCAGATTCCAAGAAAGGTCTGGAAGCGTTGCCGTTTACCGGAGAAGTTCTCTTCGGTCCGGATCTGGATAAGATTGTGGCCACGCTGGCGGCAGCCAAATCTGCTTGTCTCCCGTCGGCCGTTGCTCCTTCTGGTTCGGGACCATCGTCCTTTCGGTCATCTAGGGCCCAGGGCAGGCCCAAACCACAGTCGTTTCCTCGACAGGCTGGCCCTAAGAAATCGGTCAAGCCCCGGAAGCAGGCATGGAGTACCAGACGTCCGGCCCCCAAGCCAGATGACAAGCCTGCGGCCTGACGGTCCGGGCCTCCCTTTGGGGGATCCCAGGGTGGGAGGCCGCCTGCTACAGTTCGCCCAGTGTTGGTCGACCACTACGACAGACACTTGGGTTCTGGAGGTGGTTTCCCACGGATACGCCCTCTCCTTCCGGCACAGAGCCCCGGCTCGCTTCTTCACCACGGGTCTCCCATCAGACCGGAACAAGGCTACGGAGCTGCGGAAGGTATTGCACACTATGCTCCAGGCTGGAGTTATAGTGGCGGTTCCATTCTCCCAGAGGGGCCAGGGTTTCTATTCAAATCTATTTTTGGTACAGAAACCCAATGGGTCATATCGTCCGATTCTCAACCTCAAAGCACTCAACAAGTCTTTGCGGGTCCAGAAGTTTCGGATGGAGACCCTACGGTCCATCATTCTGGCGCTGGAACCTGGGGACTACTTGGTGTCATTGGACATACAGGACGCTTACCTGCATGTCCCTATTCTTTGGCGCCATCAACAGTTCCTCAGGTTTGCAATCCGCAGCGACCACTTCCAGTTTCGGGCGTTACCTTTTGGCCTGGCAACAGCACCACGTGTTTTCACCAAGGTGATGGCGGTCATGGCGGCTTCTCTGCGGCTGCAGGGAGTCCGCATGTTGCCGTATTTGGACGACCTGTTATTGGTGGCAGGATCTCCAGAGCTCCTGTTACGCCACTTGGACCTGACCATTGCACTGCTGCAACGGCACGGCTGGCTAATCAACTGGCAGAAGTCCACTCTAATCCCGTCTCGGAGGATTCTGCATCTTGGAGCCTTATTGGACTCGGGACAGCAAAGGATCTTCGTGACGGAGGACAAGATCTCTGCTTTACAGTCAAGGGTGCGCAGTTGCCTGCACAGCCGCCGGGTGTCCTTACACTCGGCGATGAGGTTACTGGGCTCCATGGTGTCGGTGTTCGACATGGTGGAATACGCCCAGTTTCACTCCAGACCTCTGCAGCACCTGATCCTGTCCAAGTGGAACGGGCTGACTCAGTCTTTGAAGTCCCAGACGATTGTGCTCACCCAGGAGGTTCGCCTGTCCCTTGCGTGGTGGTTACAGACGACCCACCTCAACAAGGGACGTCCGTTCTGGGTTCCAAATTGGGTCCTGTTGACAACGGACGCCAGTCTTCGGGGCTGGGGAGCAGTTTCGGGTCCACACTTGTTCCAGGGCAGGTGGACGCCGACAGAAGCGGAGCTTCCAATAAATATCTTGGAACTCCGTGCGGTCTTCAATGCTCTCCAGCAGGCACAGCGGTTTCTCCAGGGTCGCCCGGTGCAGGTCCAGTCGGACAACGCTACCACCGTGGCCTACATAAACAGGCAAGGAGGAACTCGCAGTCGGGCGGCTCTCGTAGAGGTCTCTCGGATCCTGGTTTGGGCGGAGCGCAATCTTCCGGCCATATCAGCGGTCTTCATCCCGGGAGTGCTAAATTGGGAGGCGGACTTTCTAAGTCGCCAGGACGTTCATCCGGGGGAATGGTCCCTGCACCCGGACGTTTTTCAACTACTGGTGGACAGGTGGGGTCTTCCAGAAATCGACCTCATGGCGTCCCGGCACAACAACAAGTTGCCGGTGTACGGGTCTCGCACAAGAAACGAAAGGGGCGTCTCTGGTGGATGCTCTGTCCGTCCGGTGGACGTTCCGGTTCGCATACCTGTTCCCTCTGGTCTCCCTTCTTCCACGGGTAATCCGGAAATTCAAACAGGAAGGAGGGACGCTCCTGTTGATAGCTCCCGCGTGGCCCAGACGGCACTGGTTCTCAGACCTTCAGGGTCTGTCCGTGGACATTCCTCTGCGGTTGCCGCTACGACCGGACCTTCTGTCTCAGGGTCCTTGCCTTCACCCGGACCTGACTCGGCTGTCTTTGACGGCGTGGCTGTTGAGACGGCCATGCTGAGGTCCCGGGGGTTTTCCAGCTCTGTGGTGCGTACCATGTTACGAGCTCGGAAACCGTCTTCCGCAAGGATATACCATCGCGTGTGGCATACGTTCTTCCAGTGGTGTCGACCGAGAGGTTATGCACCGCGGGAGTTTCGTCTGTCTCGGATTCTCGCCTTCCTGCAAGCGGGACTAGATCATGGGCTTCGCCTTGCTTCTTTGAAGGTACAGGTTTCGGCCCTGTCTGGTTTCACCGTAGGATTGCTACAATCCCGGATGTGCGCACCTTTATGCAGGCTGTTCTCCGCATTCAGCCGCCCTTTGTTCCACCTGTGGCGCCTTGGGATTTGGCTGTGGTCCTGAGGGCTCTCCAAGGACCGCCGTTTGAACCACTGGGCTCAGTGGATCTTAAATGGCTAACAGCTAAGACTGTTTTCCTTCTGGCCATTGCTTCGGCCAGACGTGTTTCTGAGTTAGGGGCTCTTTCTTGTAGACCCCCTTTCTTGGTTTTTTATGGGAACAGGGCAGTGCTCCGCACTCGGCCCTAGTTTCTTCCCAAAGTTGTTTCCCAGTTTCATGTTAACGAGGAAATAGTTGTTCCGGCCTTTAACTCACCGGGTCTTTCCGTGGGTGAGGCCTCTTTGGATGTTGTGCGGGCCTTAAGGACTTATGTTGACCGCACTTCTTCGTTTAGGAAGTCGGACGCTTTGTTTGTCCTCTATGGCTTCCGTAAAAAGGGTTGGCCTGCTTCAAAGCAAACTTTGGCAGCCTGGATCCGTATGGCTATTTCTGAAGCTTATCTTCATGAAGGCCTACCGGTCCCTCCTTCTCTGAAGGCTCATTCCACTAGGTCTGTGGGTCCTTCGTGGGCAGCTCGACGTGGTGCCTCGGCAGTTCAGATCTGCAAGGCTGCTACGTGGTCTTCTGTCCATACCTTCGTGAGGTATTACAGGTTTGACACCTTCGCCTCTCAGGATGCTTCCTTCGGGCGGCGGATTCTCCTTTCTGCACAGGAGCATCCCCACCCTTAAAGGATACTGCTTTGGGACATCCCCAAGGTATCCTGTGGATACCCTATGGACCCTGAAGTAGAAAATATGAGATATGGTAAGAACTTACCCTTGTTATCTCTATTTCTACGAAGTCCATAGGGTTCCACAGGACTCCCGCCCTGTCGCACCTGTGCTGCAGATGGGCTTTGCTCTGGTCACCGGTTTTCCGTCTCCCTCTGGTGAGAATGTGATTCTTGTATGTGTCCAGATCTTTGTTCTCTCTCTTCCTTCTCCTCCTCCGGCCTATGGCTTGGTAACTAACTGAGGTGCCTTGGCCCGGGGGCGGGGTATAGGAGGGGGACCTAGTGCATCCTGGGAGGCTGAAAGCTTAACTCTTTGGTGCCCTGCGACTGACGTCACACCTATACCCCAAGGTATCCTGTGGAACCCTATGGACTTCGTAGAAATAGAGATAACAAGGGTAAGTTCTTACCATATCTCATATTTTTTCACTGTTGAAGTGAAAGAAAAAGCCAGAGCAATATAGAAAACATTGAAATAGCCACGTTCGCATAAAATACACAGAAACAAGCCAGATCCACATAAAATACAGATCCACATAAAATACATATTGAAATCCAGAACCACATAAAATACATTGAGAAAGCCAGTGCCCATTATGCTGTGCCCTCTTGTAGTTGTGCCCATTAAGCAATGCCCCCAGTAGTTGTGGCCCTTATGCAATGCCCCCTGTAGCTGTGCCCATTATGCAGTGCTCTCAGTAGTTGTGGCCCTTATGCAATGCGAGTGACGTCAAGACTGGGAACGCTGGCCTCTGAAGCGATCAGAGGCTTCTTTAGTCTCTGATTGCTTCAGAGACCAGCATTCTCAGTACTAGTGGGGGTCTACCTAGCAGCAAGCCGGGAGTCGCATCGGAAAATCAAAAGAGCTGCATGCGGCTCGAGAGTCACGGGTTGGCCACCCCTGGCTTAGTACATAGACCCCTAAGTCTCGAGTATACAGCATCCATATCCAATACACAACCCCCAGTCTGCACCACATATCTCCCATTATTTATCCATTGTTATCATTCAATTGTCTGCAATATCGTACAGTGGATATGCCGTCAATGACCAGCGATGCGCACTCCCCCTGGACGTTGATGCCGTCGCTCATCGCCCGAACTTGCTGTCCAACCTGATGACATCGTCAGGTTGTGCAGGTTGGGGGATGAGGGAGGGTGCTGGCACTGAACGATCTATCGGTTAGTGTAGGCTCAATGTCCACTGCACATTATAATTGATATCATTCAATCGTTATATCGTGTAGTGGATAAGCAGCTTAAGGTTCACTTGGACACTGGAGACCTAATATGTCCAGCCCAGGGATTTGTGATTCAAAAAAGTCTGCAATTTAACAGACCATCATAACACTAGCTCTGATCCTTTAAGCCTAGCTATGATGTCTGGCACATTTATGAGAAAGGGAAACTTCTCAGAGTTTGGTTTGATAACCATTAATGCTTAAACGTCCTGTTATTATATCTATAAACTCCCCACACACCCCAAAAAAAAGTATTTCACAGTCAAAGGAAACATAAGTAACATACTCATAGAAAGCAAAATTTCACCTATTGCAGAAAAAAATGAAACTTAGATCAATTATTTTCATGGTGATGTAACCAATCGTGCCAAAAAACCCTCAATAATTCACCTAAAATATACTTATGCAAAAATGATGCAGTATATTTTATCGTCATAAAGGGTACTTGTCTCTGTTTATGGTATTCAGCAATAAGTAGATAATGTTTAACATGTTTAAGTACTATGGAAAGGAATGCAGCTACTTTATCGCTAGCCTGTAAAGGTCACTTGCTTTTCTAAACTTCATTTCCCATACTGGAATTTTCCACTGTATGTTCAATTGTTATAGCTGGTTATTCTCATCATATTTTACTTCTTTTAGGTGGAATAGATTATAAATGTAATGAATCTAGAAGCATAAGCACTATAATTAAACCAGCGTGTGAGAACCCGCATTCCTGTAACCGTACAGAGTGCAGTGATCAGACATGTTGATGGGGGTGGTGAGGTGGTGAGACGTGGCAGCAAAGTTCTGTGGTTGCCAACTGATTTCTGGCACACTCTGTGCAGTTAACCATACCTTAGAAAATTGTCCTTTGCAATATACAGGGAAAAATGGCAAAAATAGGGAAAATAATTAGTAACGGTTATTCTATCACAATGATTTACCACCATCAGGATTGTCCTTATTACTATTATAGATTTTTTTTTGCATTAGTGGAAGAGCCTGAAAACCTAGGTATGCACATGAGTGAGGGGACATCGGAACCTTATTTATTGCATGGGTCACTATTGTCTAGAATGTACATTGAAGCTATGGTTTGTGTCCGCTCTCTGGCATCTCCGAAGATATGGAAGCAGCAAGTATTTTTGACAGGGTTAAAAATGCTGTTTGTTCTCTTGGAAACAAGCAAAGTCATTGAATGCAGCCTCTAATTTATACATTCTTGTCATGTGGGTGCATAACTAGGGACATTTCTGTGCTTGGCCCGCATTCAGTACAGATCACGCTGGTCAACCAGCAATTTCTAATCTATTATTTGACCTGTGTGGAGGATAGCTACATCTCTATTAGCGCCATTTTTGAGTAATAGCATAATAACCCGAAAGCCTAGATAATCGCTTGACAAAGTGATTTTGCTGTATTAAAACACACTAAGGAGTATATTTACTAAAGGTCAATTTTGATCGAATTAAAATAGATCAAAATCTATTAACATCGATGTTGTGTTTCTGGGGCTAAATCACACATTTACTAATACTTACAAAAAAATCTAATATTGTTTGTTAGTAAATATGTGATATAGCTCCAGAAACACAACATTGGTCTTAATTTTTAAATCGATTAAAATCGACCTTTAGTAAATATACCCCAAGAGTGGACAAACACGTATATCATATACAAATGTGGATAACATATAGTTTAGTAATGGCTTGCAAATTTTAAAGGTTAGTCATGTGGGTGTAGACAGGCCTATACTGACCTTGAGTAACTGAGTACTGCCTATAGTTTTAAGGCAGCAGATAGCGATGGTATGAAAGACATCCCTGCCTCTCACCCGGCACATATCCCAAGTGTTGGACAATTTAATAACCCACCCTGTCCACGCTCTACACCTTTGTGCAGGGATAAGAAGTGTTACTGGGTTGATGGCTATCTAACAGAGCGTGCAAGAGCACACTTGATTGACAAGGTAACATGCCTGCCCTTCTTCTGTTGTTTAACTAAAAGGGGGCACTGGTGAGAATAGTCTCTATTCTATAGGGCTTCATTAATGGATTCCTGCAACAGTAGTGATGTTGATATTTCTCCTATTGCACGCTGCACAACTGAAGAGTAGGGGTAAGGTTATGTAAATTAAGCCAAGTACATTACTAAGGAGAAAGAAAATTAATGTAACATTTAGTAGTTCATTAAGTGACTCATGGATGCAGAAGAGACCTGCTGTAACTGCAGACCCAACTAAGATGCAGGCACTGGCAGCATACTCATAGTACCATTCCTACATGTACACCTGCTATTATTTTGGAATGCATTAAGAACATAACTCTTTTCTAGGTAAACAATTGACTTTGTTTTTATGTTGGTCATCTATGATGCCCTTTTGTATTGTGAAATAAATGTTTCTACAAATATAGCATAACAAATTCAGCTGAGGAAAGGGCTGATCAGAGCCTTCCATATGGGTAACTTTACAAAATGATTTATTACACTTGTTACATCATGTAAGTGGTGGCAGAACCTTGATATTTAAACAATCAGAGTGCTATAACTGTACATACTTCCAGGCATAACATTCCTTAATGCGAGCCCAAGAGCTTTCTAAGAACTGAGACGTGGCAGATATTATATATGGATAAGGGTTGTATCAATACCAGAATTTCAAAATGATACTGTCTGTAACCTACATGCACATTGCATTTTATTTCATACAGATTAGTATTTTGAAAAGATTAGTATTTTATATAGATACTATGGGCGGTATTCAACTAGTTTCGCACCCGCAATAAAGTTTTGCATGCCGCACTTTTTGCCTACATCGCGTATTTTAGCCGCGGAAACTTATTGCGTGCGCCCCTGCTATTCGCCGTATTCAAATCCAAAAGACGCGAAAACAGCGACACGCGAAGTCAGAACAGGCGAAAAGTGGTGTAAGAAACAGGGAAATCAACCTGAACCCCCCCCAATAAGCTGCAGAAACATTGGGGATCAATGTAGTAGTCCCCGATTAGCCCTAATAAAACTGTTTGGGGTACTTAAGTGCGCACAATTGCCACTAATTAGAGTCTTTGCACAAGTGGTGAAGAATGGCATAAAGCTGTTTTTTGGGGGAAAATACGTAGTCCTGTCAAATTTGGGGTACCTGAAAATGGATGCAAGTATCTTTTAATGTCTCTAAAGTGAAGTTTTTAAAAAAAGTGAAAATCCTTCCCCAAAAATGCACCTGCAATCCCCAAAACACTTGACCCCTTCTTAGTGCACCCCCAGAATCTTATTTCGCTAGTTTGCGAACTACCCTACCTACCCTAGGTTTGTCTACCCACTTTGCTTTTTTTTTACCCCAAATTCAAAGTACTTTTGTTGGGGTGTACTTAAGTCTTTTTCTGGAATTTTTTGATGCAGTTGTCCTTTGGGGGGCTGTCCCAAGGGTTTCCCCAGCTTTGCACCCCAAAATTAAAATGTTGCACTTGACCCCTTCTTAGTGCACCCCCAGAACCTTAATTTCGCTAGTTTGCAAACTTGTACCCCCACTGTGTGCTTTTTCGCCCAATATTCAATGTACTTTTTTGGGGTGTTAAGTTTTCTTTTTTAGGAATTTTTTGACACAGTTGTCCTTTGGGGAGATAATCCAAGGATTCTGAGTGCTTTCCCCACCTTTGCAGCCCAAAACAAAAATGTGAACTTCTTTTCTTCACCTGTTCAGAGGCAAATCTTTTTTGCGTATTACATTACATTGACTTTCCGCGTACACCAGAAGCGGATGAAATTGAATACGGAGATAAGTTTCCAACAGGTGAAAAGTCGCAATCAGCGATACTTTTCCGCGGATCTCGTCTTTTCGCGGCTAATTGAACACGGGCCTTTGTAGGTGTTGGGATAACAAGGGTTTGAGTGATATAGAAAACATGCTTTAGAAGGCTAAATAAGAAAATCTGCAGCTATAGAGACCTACATACAGGGCATCCAGGCTGTCTTTGCTGTTATCACACAGATTCATCGAGGAAGCTGCTGTAACAAAAATCATGGCCATGAGAAAAAGACATTATAGGTCCATCTATCTAGAGATGTCGGGTCAGACGTATGTGCAATAGAGCAAACAGAGTAAGGTATACAAAACATAAGACATTTGCATAGGGATTTTGTTCATATTTTGATCAAAACATTTAAGCTTGCAGTCTATCATCAAGAGACCCCAATCTCTGCAAATTCCTACACTAGCATATATGCCAAATACACCATTACATTGTAGTTAAATGCACTCACCTCTCAGGTACAGAGGGTAACATCCAGACAAGGGAGCCACACCAACTAGGCCTTATATAGCCTTGATTGGAAGCAGCCATGACAACACTAGGCAAAATGTTGAAACAAAACAGAAAATATGTCGGTTTTACCCATTGTACATGGTACTACCTCCGTGGCAATTTTAATGCCATATATCAGAAAGACTTTAGCTTCTGTGCATTTAGCAAATAAAAGCAGGGGGTTTTGTTGATATTTTGATCAAAGCATTTAAGCTTACAGCCTGTCATCAAGGGTCCCCAATTCTCTGCAAGTTCCTACAGTAGCATATATGCTTGACACAACGTTACATTTCATGTATACCAAGTATTTAGAATACATTCTATAATATAAAGCCACCTGAAACAATAAATAACAAATAGCACATTTATTATTCATAACACTGCTCTGGAAACGGAATTAGTGAAAAAATAGATACTTGTACATACAGTCTTCACCTTCTGTTTCATGTCATTGTATGTCATTTGTTTGTGTCATGATCATGTCAATGCGCTACTCTGGGTAATATCTCAGTGCTTTATACATAAAGGATAATAACCAGTACAAAGATAAAATACATAATGAGACCCCTTCATCCTTGCTTTAAAATGTATAATTTTGAGATTTTGCCCATTTTAAATCCATTGGAGAAAATTAATTTGGTAAAAGCTTCTTTTAAAACAAACAAACAAATTGCCAATTAAAAAATCTTTATTTTTTTTTTTTAAATGACAACCCTATATGGAAATGTTATCAGTTTTACTCTGACAGTAGCTTTTTACATGTTTATGATGGTATACAGATGTAGTGAATAAGATAGTAAATTATACTTCTGTTCCCATAATGAGATGAAATGTCGCTTGTTGTTAAAGGGTTAACTGTTCTTGCAAGAGGATAACCATCATATGTTTAACCAATGTTGCCTTCCAAGGGACCTACTGTACCAATTACAGTTGAGCTGCATTTAAGGAGATTAGAAGCGATTAAGTTACGGTAATTAGAGGGGGTCTCATTTGCATGTACTTAGTTAAATTAATTTGTCGAGGTTTATTTAATATCTTTTCAATTTGTTAAGTGGTCCTGGTGGATCCCAGATGAATTTTGTTTACTAACATTGAAGCCATACAGAAGCATCTATATTCCTCTTACAGCCGTATTGGCTATTTGGCCACAAGTTGGGGCTTTAAAGGCTTCAATTAAGTTGGATTCTACATGGGGAAATCTCTGAATGTATCTAATTTTGATCTGCCCGGAATGAGAATGATTAAGATTTGTGGTTCTACAGCAGCGTAATCTCTGGACGCAGATAATGGTCAGCATGTCCTAATGCTGTGTAATAAAAGTAATTTGGTGCCCCAAAGCTCTTTATATATTCACTTTACTTCTTTACTGGTTAGGCAGAGGATAATTCTTTCTCTAGATAAATGAGTTCACTTTGCAGAGGCTTACTTAATTGTTACAAATGGCTGCTTACAGTACAGCCGTTCATTATTTTTACTTTTGTTCTAATGAAAGGACTCTGGGATTTGAGGTTTCATTTGTCATTAAAATCATTTAGTAGTTAAAGCCCTGATTTCAAAGACATAGATTATATAATAAATGTCACCATTAAGTAAATTAAATTAATTTAAAGATGTGACTTAGTCTTGTCTCCTGTTCTGGAATAAAACTCAATGTTTGCGTTTATTATTTGCTATGTAAATTTGAGTTTATTATTTTCTATGTAAATAATTTTTATATACTTGCTTTGCCACCTCTATGTTAGAAGAGGTATTAATAATGTATATAAAATACAAAACTATCTCATCATATAAAGAAATTCAATAAAATCTGAAGTTTTATCATTTTAGCACATTGCAGAGATCAGTAGAACCATATTAGAAAGTGATACACCCATGGCTTTGTCACTTGGGTGGAGTGAAGGGTTTATTCCTTAAAAAATAGCTGGAATTTTACATTAGTGGACTCTGCAGAGTTCAAGACTTCAATTTAAAAAATGTAGACGCCTGCCTAGTCCAATACTGCTATAGGGAAATACAGAATCATGATAGCACAGACTGGTTGAGTTAACAGTTATTAATATCGCACACACAGACATACACAGTTACACACTAGTCAGAAGCTAATTAGCCTACCAGTATGGTTTTGGAGTTTGGGAACGGAGCACCTGAAAGAAACCCACGCAAATACGGGGAGAGAATATACATTCCACAATTTGCTTGGATGGTTATAATGGAGTGTTAAATGGATTTGCAAAATGATCAAAATTAAGATGAAAAGATATGATGTTATATAGGGATGATAGTGCAGGCGTTAAGATACTTATAACAGATCCTGGATATCCAGTTAGGAATACAGTGTATTGTTCAATACTACTACAATGCAACTTTTGGTTTGCCTGGTATTCCTAGCATTGGTAGTATGGTTGTCATTATGCTGTACTGATCACTTCTCTGTGGTCTGCTCATACTGTCTTCACTTCCAGTGAATGTAGCACAGGGCAACATGCCGCAGGCAGATGGACACCCACCCATGAGTATGTGCCCATTTTGTAAAGGTTCTAAACGCATGTAGAGGTTGGCTTGAGTCCTAGGGGTATATTTACTAAAGTGAGAGTTTTTAGAAATGGAGATGTTGCCCATAGTAACCAATCAGATTCTACTTAACATTTAACTAGCACCTTATAGAAGATAATAGCTAGAATCTAATTGCTTGCTACAGGTAAATTCTCCACTTCTAAATACTCTCATTTTAGTAAATATAACTCCTATTCTCTAATCAAGGGAGGGTACTTGCTTATGGTAAAGGCTCAGAAATCAAGGAAATGGAGGCTATGGGTAGGTGCAATGCGTAAAGTAATTCTCGGCTATGATACTGTATGTGAATATGTGTAAGTTACGGAGTGCAGTTGACTTGAGGGTCGGTACATTGTGCCAAAACATTACTGCTTAGTTTCACAGTTATCCCTTAGTAGCAATAGATTTTATGTATATTGCATATTGCTCTTAAACATGTGCCTCTTCCTCCACATTTAGTGTTGGCTAATGAGTTCATACTGCTTTACAGAAACCGGAGGAATCTGCATTTCCCCCCGGCCCTCTGAACAAGATGCTGAGGTCATCCCGGCAATGGCGATGAGGCCTTACTTTGGAATAAGACCTACACTCCTAAGTGAAAATGTAAGTGTGAATTAAAAATGTGCATTCTGTGACATGGGCCAAGAAGAAAGACAGACAGGCATCTATTTCTCGGCATACGTTTCTGTACCAACACATCTCACATTTATACGGTATACCAACATACGGATTTGTCTGCATACACCTATCCTCAAATCACGCCAAGTAGACCCGACAAATGACAGCGGTCCTGTACGAGTGACTCGCACCAATCATCTTCATGCTTCATCTGCTATTTTATACCGATTAATTTGTGACAAAAAATACTAATCCTTAGTACATTACTTAGTACAGATAAGCGAAATAAGATGCAAAATTTGGGAAACTGTACTCAAGCACTGGAACTACCACCCATGGTGGAGCGTCTAAGTAACGCCACGCGTCTCCTGTTATATGGCACATACAGCATAGGTACATGAGGACACATCTGTATATTGCTGCTAATTGTAAGTTACATGCACAACATGTGTAAAATGTGGCACACTCCATAAAAGATGCCACACATGGATGTTACCAATTTGATCCTTTATGTTATAATTTTTTCCTCCTAAATTTAGCAGATGATGGGGGTATGCTAACCGGTAGTATATCCTCAGGAGATGAGTGTGCTGATCTTGCGGGAGGAATTGACCTGTCCAGTCATGGGATTACGTTTGTGAGGGCAGGGTTATGGTAATAGAGGTATGCAGTAAGATGGGGACTGAGGCCCCCATTTACCAACAAAGCATAACCTCTTTAACGCTCCCTTCTTGTCACAGCATCACTCTCGCCATCTTTTAGATGGTGAGAGCGATGCGGTTCTCATTGCCGGCAATGGAGACCCGGCGGTGCCTTTCCAGCTTTGGCAAAGCCTTCCAGGCACTGCCGGGTCCTCATTTCATGCACATGCGCAGACAGACGGTCGCGCATGTGCATAATGGTGCGTACACACTAGACGATTAAAATGAGCGATTGAACGATATCGTTATCGTTCAATCGCTCATTAATCGTTCATAAATCGTACAGAAAAATTTTGAAAACGACCAACGATGTACGCTCCCGCTGGTCATTTTCGACATCTATCATCGCCTGAACATGCAGGCCAACTTGCCAATAACGACAGATTGGGCATGTTCGGTTATGAGAGAGGGTGCCTGCACTGAACGACATATCGTTCAGTGTAGGCACATTGTCGTACCTCTACCGTCTAGTGTGTATGCACCATAACACTGGAGCCCTGTTGCTGGCAGCATTAGGCTGCCGGGAGCCCACCGGAGGACCTCGCCGAGGACGAGTACTTCGCGGGACCTCGCCGGAGGGGTAAGTATTGGTAAATACAAGTAAATTTTTCATTAGTATCACAGTGATACAAACAAAAAATTCAGCTGGTATTTACGTTTGTTGGTAAATGGGGGCCTGAGAGTTAAATAGAGTAAAAAACAGGGTCCCCAACAGCACAGAGTAGTGGTATGAGGCTCCAGTAACATTGATATGGGAAAACTGTAGTTTCAGACTCATATGGTATTGAATTAAGCTTTTATAATAAAACTGTTAAATCCGAAGCTGCAAATGAGACGCTGCTAGCCAGAAAATGCACATTTTTAAATTGATTCCCAATATTTTTTAGTTCCTGAAACCTGCTGCCTGAGACAACCTCCTCAGTGTACTTGCTTATAGGACAACGCTTGGACAGCAGATTATGTGATAAATTCTGACTATGGTGGTGACTGGATCAGAATAAATCACATATTAATCTGCTGTATAGACTGTGTAATTCATAAACTATTGACAAAAAACATATTTTGAGACTTCTAAATATGATATAAAATATTGGTGAATTTGAAGCATATACAGGCAATTTAGTATATTATATATGCACAGTAATATGCATGTAGATTCAGCACATAGCCGATCCTTAGGCAAATACAATATTGAAACACATGCATGTGTGCCCTTAAACAGAAGAAACAGAGAATAGTAATTGTATTAGTTATTGGGGGCGATTGTATCAAACAGGTTGAAGAATAGATGTCATACAAAATCTAGATCCATACAAACATTCAGTTTCCTGTGTGTGTGTAAGTTGGATGGCATATGATCCTAGAAAGGACCATAACTAGGGTGCTTGGCATTACTGCTTCACAGTTCTGTGGGTCATGGGCTCTGTCTGTGTGGATTTTGTATGTTCTCCCTTGAAGCTCTGCACGATATGTTGATGCTATAAATCAAGGTTAATACTGTAGTAATGACTATTCGTCTTGTGTTTCTATTGGTAGGGGAAGGTTATTGAAGGTGGAGATGTTTCTGGTGCACTGTGTATTGCACAACCATGGCCTGGTATGGCCAGATCCATATATGGAGATCATCAGAGATTTGTTGATGCTTACTTCAAAACCTATCCAGGTAATAATAGTCTATGTAAGACCTGACAACTTGAAGTTTCCTTGTTTTTTATGGTGTGACCAGGGGAGCTGAGAGGGGGGTGCGGGTACTAATTACCCAGGTATGCCGCCGCCCTCCCCCTCCCTCTTACCTGTCATGCTGCTGTGTGTTGGGCTGCAGTGAGAGAGCAGCAGTCTCCACTCCACTGATTGCGCCTCCCCCTGGATTTGCACCGGGCTGAGGGGCTCACAAGGCTCTCTACGGCCATGGCCGTGACTAGGTTCTAAATGAGCACTGCATGGTACAAGCTCAGGGCTTTATTCAGAGTCAGTTTTAAGCACAATTTCAGATGCTTTTATGTCTAACATTGCAATCTTTCGCACTGTGCATGTGCAATATTTTGGAATCTGAGTCTTTTTGTTTATGTCTGACTTGAGACCTGCAAAAGACCGGAGCTGGATTGGTCATGTAATCCCGTGAAATAGGACTGAATGTGACCGCAGTGGACATACAGTCACAATGAAAGTATAGTAATGATGTGGTGTGAGCATCGAAATCTGTCAAACGCAGCTTCTTGAAGGGAATGGGCTTGTGTCAGCTCTGACCCTGGTGTAAATGTAAAGTTGATAGTGGCTACTGCAAAACTGCTAAAGATGACTGCACCCGATTGGTCGCAAATATATATACTGTATATAAAAAAAAACATTTATTGAAATACATGAAACTATCAGGAGCAGTGTTTAATAAGTTACTTTACACTACAAGGAAACCTCATTTTTCAGAAATAAAGATTTTTAGTGTTCCCAGTACTGTCCGTGAAGCCACGCCTCCAGTAACAATTCAGTCTCATCTCATCCAGATACATTAATGCTGGGTACATACTGGCCGATATATTGGGCGATCAATTTATGTGTGTACAGGCGATATGTCTGTGAACTGCGTTGTTCATAGACATATGGCATTGGCTGTGCTGCACAGCCGATGGACAGATAAGTCTGCAGACATATATGTCCATCGACAAGTGTGTACGGGCGATCTGCAGACCGCTGGTGGAAACATGGTCAAACATTGAGGTGTGTAGTGTGATCAGATTTCTACGTCTAAAGGGCACATAAGCAGCTGAAATTCATCGCCAACTTGTCGAGGTGTACGGTGATAACGTCATGTCATGGAAACAGGTTTGGGTTTGGTGCATTGCCTTTGATAACGGCAGGACACACGTTCAAGATGAGCAGCGATCTGGACGGCCAAGCATGTCCACCACAGATGACAATTGCGCAGCATTGAAGGTCTGATTCAGGAGGACAGACGCATTCCAGTTAGGGATATTGCTGATGAACTTAACATCTCAGTGGGTTCTGTGCAAAACATTGTTCATGAGCAACTGGGATACAGGAAAAAGTGCTCACGCTGGATACCGAAGCAACTTGCAGAAGTTTACAAAACCAATAGAATGGGATTGTCTCTCTCATGCACTTGACTCAGTACCATGAGGAGAGAGTGCAGTTCCTGCAGCGTATTGTTACAGACAATCAAACGTGGGTGCATCATGTGACACCGGAGATGAAGTAGGCATCCATGACATGGAAACACGCATCATCCCCAACAACCAACGGTGAAGTTCTGCAGCCGTCGTGTCCTAGCTTCAGGTGCTTAACACTGATTTCTTCTATGCCGGGATAGATGTCTTGGTGTGTGTACTGTTGGATCAAATGCTTGGACAAGTATGGCTACTATGTGGAAAAATAATCTGTACCAAGGTCATACTATTGATTATATGTAAATGTACGAGTTGAATAAATGTGCAGTGAGAGGTCTTGTTACCTTTATTGAACCACCCTCATATATTTCTATAACTGTATCCAGCAAACACTAGGAAAGCCAGCACACCTTTAAATGTCATGAAAAATAACAATTTGTCTTTTTATCAAATATCCAACAACCAGCACATATATAATACTACCACCAGTTACAAAAAATGTGGCTGCCTACTGCATCTCAGTGCTAATATGGGAATGAAGGATCGCCTGCTGCATATCAGTGCTAATATGGGAATGAAGGATCACCTGCTGCATCTCAGTGCTAATATGTAAATGAAGGATCACCTGCTGCATCTCAGTGCTAATATGGGAATGAAGGATCACCTGCTGCATCTCAGTGCTAATATGGGAATGAAGGATGACCTGCTGCATCTCAGTGCTAATATGGGAATGAAGGATCACCTGCTGCATCTCAGTGCTAATATGGGAATGAAGGATCACCTGCTGCATCTCAGTGCTAATATGTAAATGAAGGGTCACCTGCTACATATCAGTGCTAATATGGGAATGAAGGATCAACTGCTGCATCTCAGTGCTAATATGGGAATGAAGGGTCACCTGCTACATATCAGTGCTAATATGTAAATGAAGGATCACCTGCTGCATATCAGTGCTAATATGTAAATGAAGGATCACCTGCTGCATCTCAGTGCTAATATGTAAATGAAGGATCACCTGCTGCATCTCAGTGCTAATATGTAAATGAAGGATCACCTGCTGCATATCAGTGCTAATATGTAAATGAAGGATCACCTGCTGCATCTCAGTGCTAATATGTAAATGAAGGATCACCTGCTGCATATCAGTGCTAATATGTAAATGAAGGATCACCTGCTGCATCTCAGTGCTAATATGTAAATGAAGGATCACCTGCTGAATATCAGTGCTAATATGGGAATGAAGGATCACCTGCTGCATCTCAGTGCTAATATAGGAATGAAGGATCACCTGCTGCATCTCAGTGCTAATATAGGAATGAAGGATCACCTGCTGCATATCAGTGCTAATATGGGAATGAAGGATCACCTGCTGCATCTCAGTGCTAATATAGGAATGAAGGATCACCTGCTGAATATCAGTGCTAATATAGGAATGAAGGATCGCCTGCTGCATATCAGTGCTAATATAGGAATGAAGGATTGCCTGCTGCATCTCCGTGCTAATATAGGAATGAAGGATCACCTGCTGCATATCAGTGCTAATATGGGAATGAAGGATCACCTGCTGCATCTCAGTGCTAATATGGGAATGAAGGATCACCTGCTGCATATCAGTGCTAATATGGGAATGAATGATCACCTGCTGCATATCGGTGCTAATATGGGAATTAAGGGGTTGATTCAGCAGAGGACGGAATTGCAAAGCTGCACACAAGCAGCTTTGCAATTCCGTCCGTGCAAATATGCAAATGCAGCAGGAGGGGCCTGACACCCAGCATTGCATTGCATTACCAATGTCGCAGGCTGAGATACCGATAGTGGACAGCGCCAGCTAGCTGAGTAAGCCTGGTCTTGCCACGCCCAGAAAACGAGGTGATGATACGCCCCCATTTCCAGGAACACAGGCCGTCGCCCACCCCTGCTCCACCCCGTAAATGCATCCGCCTGTCAATCAGGCAGAGGCATAGCAGAGGCGATCAATCAAGACCCATTCTGCACATGCAGAAGCATTTTTTTTCCAGTTACAGTGATTAAAGAATAACTTATAGAATTGATTACCTTATTGTACTTTGTATTACACATTGTTAATTCTTCCAGGCTATTATTTTACTGGGGATGGAGCGTACAGGTCAAAGGAAGGTTATTACCAGATAACAGGTAGAATGGATGACGTGATAAACATCAGTGGGCACCGGCTTGGCACTGCAGAAATTGAAGATGCTTTGGTATGTACGACATCATCATTTTCTTTAAATTGTTTCCGTATATTAAAATAATTGTTATATACATGTCCTACAGCATCAAAACTATGTATGAAACAAATGAACAGGCAAAATATGGGGCAATACTTGCTTGCCATATCATCCCTTTAATTCGGGACACAAATGAATGCCACAGGTCCTGTGTCAGGTTGACATCAGGGGGTATATTTACTAAAGTGCGGATTTTCAGAAGTAGAGATGTTGCCCATAGCAACCAATGAGATTCTTTGTAACATTTATCTGGGTTTGGTATAAAATACTGGCACTTGGGATGCCGCCTGTCATCCCGATGCTGACAATCCCTACAGGGGGACATTAAATACTGTAACCCTGCCCTGTTCACCCACTAACCCTAACCCTCCTTTCCTGTATCCTAACACTAACCCTCCCTACCCCGCACCCTAACCCTCCTGGTTAGTGCCTAAACCTAACCCTTCCCACTTAGTGCCTATCCCTTCCCCCTTAGTACCTAACCTCCTCCCTGGTGGTGTCTAACCCTAACCCCCCTGACCGCAGCCTAACCCTAATTACCCCCCTCCAGCAGCCTAACCCTAATTACCCCCCTCCAGCAGCCTAAACCTAAGTCCCCCCGTGGTGCCTAAACCTAACACTCCAATCCCCCCCCCCCCCGGATAATAGCTAACCCGCCCTGCTATATTCATGATCGGGATGCCGGCTGTCGGGATTCCGGCGTCGGCATCTCTACTCTTGTCGGAATTCCAGCGCTGGTCTTCTGGCTGTGGTTCGGTATTTCGGCAGCCAGCATCCCGGCTGTAGGTTTATTAACACATATCCATTTATCTAGCACCTTCTAGCAAATAATAGCTAGAATCTGTTGGCTGCTAGGGGCCCCATTTCTAAAAACTCGCACTTTAGTAAATATACCCCCCAAGTCTCCATTTCACCTGGTTTTAATCAGCTACAGAACCTGTGTAATTTACTTGTCCCAAATTAAAGGTATAATATGGCAAGCCTAGCAATACTTATACCTGCCAAAGGGATGCAAGGCTTTGCTTCATCTCTGCCAATTGTAAATATGAGCATATTACAGTGAAACGCCACTAGGATACTGCTGAAGCAGAGAAAGACCTTGCAGATGGGAATTGCTAAATAATGGCGCAACTAAAATCTGTTTTGCCATGAAAAAGTGACAATACAGATTTTCAACAGCATATGTGTTTTTTTGTGCGCACCCTCCTGAGCAGGTGAAATGGTGGGTAAACCTTTATTTGAATGTAAAAAATGTCAGGACACAGTGTAGAACCTCTGACACACTCCTCCCAATGAATAATCATGGACTTGGAGGGGTATGAATAGCATAATTTGTCCAATAAAGACATGTTATGTATTTAATGGTTTTCTCTAAAAAGCTCAAAAATGGGTTAAGTGATGTGAGACATGTATGGTGAGGTGTAAATGATGGGGGACATGTATGGTGAGGTGTAACTGATGGGGGACATGTATGGTGAGGTGTAACTGATGTGGGACAGGTAATTGGAGGTGTAAATGATGTGTGACAGGTATGGTGAGGTGTAAATGATGGGGGACATGTATGGTGAGGTGTAAATGATGGGGGACATGTATGGTGAGGTGTAACTGATGTGGGACAGGTAATTGGAGGTGTAAATGATGTGGGACAGGTATGGTGAGGTGTAAATGATGGGGGACATGTATGGTGAGGTGTAACTGATGTGGGACAGGTATGTGGAGGTGTAAATGATGTGGGACAAGTATGTGGGGGTGTAAGTTATGTGGGACATGTATGTGGAGGTGTCAATGATGTGGGACAGGTATGTGGAGGTGTAAATTATGTGGGACAGGTATGTGGAGGTGTAAATGATGGGGGACATATATGGTGAGGTGTAAATTATGTGGGACAAGTATGTGGAGGTGTATATGATGTGGGACAAGTACGTGGAGGTGTAAATGATGGGGGACATGTTTGGAGAGGTGTTAATGACATGGGACTTGTATGTTGAGTGTTTTATTGATGAGAAATGGGGTTTTAAACTTGGAGTTGGGAGTTACAAGGGTTTTTTCCAACATTTTTCAAACTTGTATAAAAACACTGAAACTTTACACTTTAATTGTCCGGCTATCTTTTTAACACCATTAATAAAATATGGAAAAATCAACCATTTAACTACCTCCAATACCTTGCTAGTGTTCACTAATAGCCTTCTATACTGTCCTACTATTTTAGTTGCCACTTTTTAGAGGTTCAGGATGATTTCACCACTTTTTCATGCACTTCTGCCAGGTCGCTAGCCAATGAAGCTTGTGCATACATCTGTTGCTGGATCTAATTAAGCATTAGCTCCCGCAGCCTGGCCAATGGAACATCGACAACAATCGCGACCGATGATCACGATTGTTTCGATGGAGACCGATGGTGACCCCAGGCTGCGACTTGGATCGCAGCGCTGGGATCACGCAAATGCAGCAAGGAGGTGTGTGACATCTCCTTCTGCATTTGCATTTTAAATGGACGGATTTGCACAGCCGCTTGTATGTGCCTGTGCAATTCCGTCCATCTCTGAATCAGGCCCAGGATGTAATGGATATAAGCAAAAATAATACATGCTCTATGTTAGTCATGTTTTCCATACATTGGCTCTAAGTAAAATATATTTTTCTGCATATGCGCGTATATTGGTTCCAGGTAAGATATCATCTTGCTGCATATATGTGTATAGGGGGTATTAAGATAAATAAAAGATTGTACATGTTTTACAAAAGTAAAGTTTTCCATACATTTGTTCTAATGAAGATATAATTTTCAGGCGTTTACTTTTCAGGATACTTTTATATGACTATATGATATTATTTTACTGATACATGGGAAGTTAATTTGGAGACACGTGTACTTGCAAATTTGTGTGTTTCACTGGATATGTAAATGTGACTATTTTGTGGATAAATTCCTGAAATCAAAGGCGTTAACCTGGAGATGCATGTACTTGCTGCCGTTTGCCTTACAGGATATGTATATATGATTATGTAATATCTTACTGGTTTATTTCTGATATCGTAAGGAGACAAATGTTTCTGCATTTAACATAAAATCATTACTTCCCTATATTGTTTTGAGAGGAACACCCTTCCATAGGGGAGCTGTAGCCGGCAGCCATATTGCAGTATGAAACTGCTTAGATATTTATTTACATTGTGATAGAAATATTTTGGCTTTTGCAGTGTAGAAATGTTCTATTTGCCATTTGTATATGAATATTTGTTGTTTTTTAGTAATGCTTCATATATATTTTAATGTTTAAATATTAAAAGTTAAATGTTACTAAGTCTTTCCCTTATAGATGTGTGCCTCCACATAATAGTGACTCTGGGGAGCACCACTGGCTTGCCTACTAGTATACCACATAAGACCTATAAGTAGGATGGAAATACTCCCTGACAGTGGGTAATTGTTTTCCAGTTACAAGGGAGATAGACAGATAATAAGATTACATGATATCATAGATTACTTTTCCCAGATATTCCATTGTGCGGTACTGCCCCCCTTGTTTTGTTTGATAGTACATTCTGTAATCACAAAAAGAGAAGGAAAATGAACTGTCATGGGTGGTGCACCACCCATGACAGTTAATTTTCCTTCTCTTTTTGTGTTCATATATATTCTATAGCTGTCAGTGGTAGCACCCCTCAACAATATTTTTTGATAGTATATTAGGAGGGTCCCTGCTAACTGCTAATTTCTAAATCGTGAGTTATTGTTCTTGTGCGACTGTTATTGCTTCTAACATTCTGTAATCATACAACAGTTTTTTTCCTACCGCACTTAAAACAATCAATTCTTATACAGTGGAAGTAGTCTAGGGCTGTTATGGCACCAAGGTATTTTCGGTTTTTTAAAAAGTGCCTTATGCTCAGTGCCAAAATATGTGCAAGGTGCTCATGTACCCCAGAGACAGGCCCTTTTATCCCCTGACCAGTGGAAGTCCCTTAGGTGGCAAAGGTCTTCGGGCCTCCATCTGTCACAAGGCTAGGTGATACCCCTTATCCCTGAGATATGCTGAAGCTTGCCCTGGGAAGAAAAAGCATTTTTTAAATTAAATAATTTTAATTTCAATATTTTCAGCAAAATTTTATTTAACAATTGTCTGTGTTTTTTTTTATTATTTTACAATTATATTAGTATAATGGAACAGCGTTTTATACTAGTATGCACTGAGGGCCTGATTCAGACCCGCTCACGAGCGCTGAGCGCTCGCAAGTGGGTCGATGGTGCCCTAGTGCGCATTCGCACGACGGAGGGAGCTCCATCTTGCACATGCGCGAGACCCGAATAGCGACAGCCAAGCCGTCGCTATGGGTCTTGCACCAAAGGGAGCGTGCTGTCGATGGTGAGTGACAGCACACCCCCTTTGGTGCCCAGACGGAGGCGTTCCCATGGGAACCCCTACGTCTGGGGCCGGCCCCACTGACATCACTAGTGATGTCAGTGGGAGCGCTTTTGGCTCTGATAGAGCCAAAAGCACTCCTGGGCTTGCGGCAACGAGACCCTACCGCAGGGTCTCGTCGCAAGCCCGATGGTCGCGATGGTCTTGACCATCACGACCATCTTTTTGGCCGCTCGCAAAAGCTGTGGGTGGTCACCCACAGCTATGCAAGCGGCCAAGAGGCTGCTCCAATAATAGGTAGGACGGCCCTGATTCAGAGCGAGCGCTCTTGTCAGAGCGTCCGGCTCTGAGTCAGGCCCTGAGTTGGCAAAGTTCCCACACCACACATCATCACCCACAAGCTATGGGTGCCATGAAGAGATCCAGTGATATCTGAAAGTGAGGGCAGAAAGTGGGAATTAGAGGAAAATAAATAATGTACCATTTTCTTGTATTAACAACAGTGTGGTTAGATTCTCCATATACTGGTCTGGGCAGAGTAACGTTTTTGCAATGATTTTTGTTTAATGTGCAATCCTGGGCTCTCTATGCAGATTAGAGCAGATCACACACAAAAAAATATTACATCTACGTGAATCTTTAGTATGATCCCACAGCCAGACCTTACAGTTATTACATCTCCAGAAATCTAGTACATGTACTTGTCATATATGGTACAAAATCACCCCAAACAAAACACGGCATATACAGCACATATCCATGTACCTAGTATACAATTGTTTGCACTATACATGTTTTATACATAAATTGGTAGATTTATCAATTTCAATTTCATTTGCAGGCAGGTCATCATAATGTACCAGAAACAGCTGTCATTGGTTTTCCACATGATATCAAAGGAGAAGGTAAGATTCAGAGAGTACTATACTTGTTATTGGTTTATTAGACATACATCGGGTGGGTTAGTATCCCCAGATGGACTTGTGTACATAAGATGATCATTATACATGGGTAGTTATTAATAAGCTGTACTCAGGAACAATTAGCTGTTTGGACAAGAAATAAATAAATGCTGTTTAAGTGTTATTAAAGGTGAAGTTGTTAATGCAATTTTGTTTTTATTTTCCATGGCTTCTTAAATCCTATTAGCAGAGTGCTTTTATTTAATTTGTGGAAATTCCATATGTTCTTTGTAAAGGAACAAATACAGTATAGTTTAACTCACTTTAAGGGGTATAATTATTATAGGAGATAAGTCCTAAACCTTCCAACTAGTGATAGCTTTTAAAAAAAAATTAAAGTGGAAATAGAAGCCCAAATCCATGATTCAGGCCTCCCAGCTGCACTGTGATGGTGACGATTATCGTTGGTGCAAGCCATACATGGTTCGCTGTCAATTGTTTCCTGCCATCAATGTAAAACACAGATGGCACCATCGATGGTGGACCCTTTGATGGCCATCTCTACTGCAGTGGAGATAGAGGAGCTAGAGTCCGTCTGTGTACCTGATGACTTGTCCCTGATAGGCTAGAATCAAAACTTCTCCTCCTGAGGATGCAGCTATCAGCCTATCAGTGAGTGGGAGCTGCATCGACAAATGCAGGGATGGAACAGTATGGAGAAGGGGGGATGTCAGTTTTACTTGCAGTAGGTGCTCCAAGGGGGGGGATGAGAACTCTCACAGCTGAGCAGGATAATAGTTCCTGTGTAGCACCCAATGAGGAGACACACACTGCACACACTGCACCCATGTATACACTTTTTACACTTTAGTTGTGATTAGTCTAGTTTGAACTTGTGATGAACAAACAAGTTTCTTGCAATTAGCATGACATTAAGGTGAGATTTGTGATCTTATATTAAGTGGCAGGCACAAAGCACCTCTTCCTACAAAGCTCCACTCCCCTTATGTGAGGTTTAGTCATTTCACAAGGGATGTCACTTGAGTGTTTGCTCACTCCACTTTTTTGTTGTTGCCATGAAAGAGATCCTTCTGTCCCTAGCACCACCTCCTGTCATAAATTCAGAGTGTCAGATACATATGTGATGGTAGCCCATCAATGGCAGGCTAAGTGGTACATGTAATGTGGCACCAAATTTGAATCTACTCCCTATATAAGTAAGTCTTTGAGCACTATACAGTGCCAGAGTATTAGGGTCACTACCTGATCTGTTCTGCTAGACCTCCCAGTGTACTTACCTGTGTTCTGGTCCGGTCCATCTGACGATTCTCCTGCCTGCTCCCTTGGTTCTGCTTCTAGTGACTTCCTAGTACCACATTGTCCACTTGTTTCTGACCTGTTTCTGGCAAGCACTCTTCAGTATGCCTCATGGCGCACAGTTTACTGCCTACCTTCAGTTCCTTCAGTATCCACCATCCCTTTGCATTAGATACCCAGTCAGGGGCCCGCAACCTTACTATCATGGAGCCAAAACCCCCTGCAGGGGTCCCTGGTGAAGACCACCGATACTTTAGACTCTGCAGTAGCCTATATTTACTAGCACTGTGCTCAGGATTAAGCATAAATTATTGAATATATATTGTGGGGCTGCTTTGTAATACTAGCTAGACTACAGAGGTGACCTGGCTCCTTTATATCATACACACAATGCTGACAGTTAAGTATCATATCTATAAGATAAAACTATTAGTGCCCAATTTCCGATGATAAAGTGCATTATCTCCTGAGTATGTATTGATCCGAACATTATATTTATCATTTACACATAGGCAGGCAGTCAAAACATATCATTTGTGAGATATTATTCTACATAATCTCAAGGACAGTTATACAATAGGCTAATGCATGGAAACTCTTCATTACAGTTATTCTGAGCTAATGAATAACCTTTCATAAAAGTGACTTTGCTGTATAATCCAGGTCTCTTTTACGGAAAGAGAGCCATAAATAAATATTACATACACTCTCATTGGAGCTTTTTCTCACATATCTGTGTAACTGATTGTGAAATATAAAAGTAACATTTAGTGGAAATACATATTAGCTAAACTGTCTTTGATACTCTGCATAGATAAAATGTAGCCAAATTATACAGGTATTACTGGCACTGGGTTTGAGCCCAAGGGACAATTGACTTTAGGTGAGGTGGCAAAGCTGTTAATGTTTCACCTGACTCATGCTTGACGTTGGATAACGCATCATTCTCAAAGCTATTAAATTGCACAGTTCATTTACATGAGATTACTCTTGGATTACTGCCATTAACACCAAGTGTATTGCACTACAGACTCCTGTAGAATGCTTTTTTAAGCATAGCTCTGTACAGAATTGCATGACAACCTGTGTTCTTATGTGCCCCTGCACCTGACAATAAGCACACCTATATACCCACCCCATGGCTACATTTAGAATTTACAGTATGTTACCCTACATAAACGTGATTGATGATACCCTCTGACAACATTATGTGGCAGATTCATGTTGGCAACTGCAAATTTTTGTAACTACTGATGGGAATATTCCAAGGGTGGAGAAAAACTCTTTTTGCCCTTTCCTGTTCAGTAGGGGAGGGGCAAAATCATTGGAAATCAGACCATGGGGTGGGGGGGTACAATAGCCTCTGAGCTTGAAAAAACTGGTGAGTTTCTGGCAAGTTTCCAGTGAGTTTCATTAATTGATTACTATGGCCCTAATTAACATTAAAATATTATTGTCTACATAAATTTAAATATTATTTTTAAACTTAGTTGCCCAACAATAAGATATTTAAATATTTGTGGCTCATTACTACTTTTATTTAGGGGTGAGCGGGTTCGGTTTTACTCGGATTTACTCGGATCTTTAAACGGCATTTTATTGGCTATCGCCTATCATGTGTTTTGGATAGCCAATATAATAAATCCGAATTTGCGGTAAAGTGGCGATAAGAACCGAGTAAATCCGAGTAAAACCGAGCCTTCACATCCCTACTTTTATTATGTTTAGAGGACCTTAATAGAGTATTAATCAGGTACACAGTAATACATATGTGTAATGTGGCTCATAATGTTCTACCTGGACAGATAGCTCACAATGGATGTACAGTAGTCTGAGCCATTTTCTGGTGAGTTTTCAGTGAGTTTCGGACTAATTTGTCCTTTTTTTACCTGTCACAAATCACTGAAATCACTAAACCTTACCTTCTCTTACATCTCCTGATCTTATTACATTCAGCCATTTGGCCTATGCCAGTGATAGGCAGACTGATACACTTTGGGGGCTGTGCTGGGTGGCCCTCTTAACATTCAAAAGGGACTCACATTATTCTTAAACTGGGTGAACATATAAAAGACATTGCGACTGACCGAGCGGCCGATTAGGTAAGCTATAAACAGTTACCAATCGGCTGCTCAATATGTCGGTCCAGACATCACAACTGGGTGGGCAGTTGTGATGTCAGCATTAGCAGTCAATGCAGCAAGTGTACAGGCAGTCAGCGGGTTGCCGGTACACACAGCCAGACATGCGGATATATCTGTAAGACATATCGGCATCGGCTGTGATGTAGGGCCGACCTGATATGTCTGTGAACAACATCGTTCACAGACATATCGGGTATACACACCCGCCAATCCGCTACCGATATATACTTCATAGTTCGATTGAATGATAGATCTAGTAGTATGTATACAGCATTATTATTAGTAGTAAATTAAATTAATACATTTAGGGCCTGATTCAGAGATGTTTGCTAACCCGATGGTTAGTGCACATCTCCGAAGTATTCTACTCTACGTGTGCGCAGGACTCGTTCTAAGCATGTGCAGAACTGGTCCAGCGATACCGCACGGTCTTCCCCCAAGCCTTTGCCTGTTTGACGGGCAGAAGTGTTTGAGGGGTGGTGATGGCCTGCGTTCCTGGAAATGTGGCGTGCCGCCCCCTTTTTTTGGGAGTGCTAACGTCTTGGCCTCGCAAGCCGCCAGGACCCGATCAGCCTGGCCAAAGGGAAAACAATTGCGACCGATGGTCACGATTGTTCTGATGGTGATCTGAAGCTGTGACCTCGGTCGCAGCACTGGTATCACGCAGATACAGCAAGGAGGTGTCTGTTTCCTACAGACACCTTCTACTGCATTAGCATTTGAGATTTAATTCCATAACCGCTCGTGTGCAGCTCTGCAATTCCGTCATTCACTGAATCAGCCCCTTAGTCAATGATAAAGACACCTATCTGTAGTAACATAACAGCAGACTTTTAAACAAGCATTATGAGCAATAACCAACAAATATAACAGTAAATCAGGGAGGATCTGGAGGCTGCAGGTGAAGACTTGGAGGGCCACCGGTTTCCCATCACTGGCCTATACTTTCAATGGGAATTTTAACCACCGGTGACCAAAACAGTAAAGACACTCCAATATTACAATATTATCTTGCATGTCTTTAAAGGATAAGTTTGCCTAAAATGTATAATTTATAAATAAATAAAAGTAGATGATAATGATGATTATTATCCTTTATTTATAGGGCGCTATAAAGCTTCTGCAGCGCTTTACAGAGTACATATACATAGACAGTGAAAACATAACATGATCTAAAGTACATACAAATTACAATACAAGCAAAGCAAGATACAAACCAAAATACACGTTAGTCAATTAATACATATAATGCCACAACCTCAAAATCAGCACTGGCTGGATCTTAGATTACTGCTGTTTGTCAAGTATCACTCTCGCCATCTTTTAGATGGCGAGAGCGATGCGGTCCCCATTGCCGGCAGTGGAGACCTGGTGGTGCCTTTCCAGCTTCAGCAAAGCCTTCCAGGACTGCCGGGTCCCTGTGTCATGCACATGCTCAGACGGTCCGTCGCACATGCGCATTACACTGAGCCCCGTCGCTGGCTGTGTTAGGCTGCCAGCAGCCCAGCGGAGGACCTCGCAGAGGAGGAGGACTTCGCAGGACCTCGCCGGACGGGTAAAGTATTGGTAAATACCAGTAAATTTTTCATTTGTATCACAGTGATACTAAATGAAAAATTGCACTGGTGTTTACCATCGTTGATAAATGGGGGCCTGAGTAGCATAGAGTAATATGTTGAAAAATAAATTAGGAACTAATCAGTCCCAAAATAACAGAATTCCACTAAAAACATTATTTCATAAAACAGTTTTATTTTTTCCAAAAAAAGCAAATGGTAGGTAGCACACGTACAGAAAGTATATAGAAAAGAGCTTATCTGTCCATAGGGGAAGTAGCAGCAGTCCCAACACATTTCATCTCATGCAGGAGACTTCATCATGATTCAGAGCCGGACGCTCTGAAAGAGCGCTCGCTCTGAATCAGGGTGTTTTTTTTTTTGTGCGGCCTCCTAGCCGCTCGCATAGCTGTGGGTGACCACCGACAGCTATTGCGAGCGGCCAGGATGATGGTCGCGATGGTCAAGACCATCGTGACCACCGGGGCTTGCGACGAGACCCTTGTGGTAGGGTCTCGTGGCTGCAAGCCCCAGAGAGCTTCCGGCTCTAATAGAGCTGGAACTCTCCCACTGACATCACTGGTGATGTCAGTGGGGCCACCCACAAACGGCAGGCGTTCGCTTGGGAACGCCTCCGTTTGTGAAGCAACTCCCCTGCCACACCTCCAAAACGATGCGAGCTGTTGATCAAAATCGACAACCGCCCCCTGTTGGTGCGAGATCCGGAGCGCCCGTCACTAGCCGGCTCCGGCGTGCGCATGCGCAGTTGCCAAACATCGACCCGCTTGTGAGCGGGTCTGAATCAGGCCCTTAGTCCCCCATTCAATTTGTTAGCAAGCCTTCCAAATGCATTTAATCCATGATGACCCATAAGTCTTATTTTAATGAAACTGTACATATGTAAATGGTTAGACCTGTCTAGTTCTCCGGTATGCCCCTATTTTACAGATCTGATGAGATAATGAATATTAAATAGCACATAAGTGTAGTATGATTCAATCTTCTCTGACCAAAGTCTTTTTTGTACTATCCCTATAGCAAGAATGCCTGTGCTGACTATTACTGAGGAACTGATGTTAAAATCATACAACAGTATAAATCCATCTCTTGGATGCCAGCCACATTGTTATCACTGGGAGATTGTAGTAATAAAACTGCTTATTGCTTTCAGTCACACAAACACTAACAAATCACTTACAGTGTAATATGGTTAATAGGTTACACACACTGTAGAGCTGAGAGCGATGTTTAAGTAATTTCAAAAGAAAATTATAACTTTATTAAGTGTCACTGAGCAAGACATGAACATAATATGGTTGTGGATGTTTTGGTTTCCTGTATATAAAGTAGCAGACATCATTTTTACCTACAATAAGCTTCTTGCCCTTGTGATATGATTACAGTTACACAATCTGACTCTAATGATGACCAATAAACAACGAGAGACAGGCGGAAGAGAATTTTTAATTTTAATAATCAAACATATTTTTTGCACAAAATGTATCAGTGCGCTGCTTTTACTACCATAATGCTTTAGACTGTGGCTTTACTCATTCTTAGGGTGCTAACAGCAGAAAATTACAGATATTGTATGGCTTTTGCCTTTTGCCCATGTCTATGAATAAAGGCCCAGATTTATCAATGAGTGATATTCTTGTTATCAATCGTTATTAATCTTAACTGGTTCTCCAACCAATCAGCTCCTGTCATTTTTAAAATACATAGGGGTATATTTACTAAAGTGAGAGTTTTTAGAAGTGGAGATGTTGCCTATATATCTTCTTGAATGTGCTAGTTAAATGTTAAGTAGAATCTGATTGGTTGCTATGGGCAACATCTCCATTTCAGTTTTGACATTTGTTGCTACAAATCCTACATTAGAAATAGATTGAAGTAGGATTTTTGCCAATTTATTTAAACCTTTCCACTTAATATTGGAATGAGTGCAATATATTACCTCAAATGTCAGATAATTCAGTCCACCGGTGTAAAATAATTAGGGTTCACCTGTCAATTATTTTAAATATATAAATATCCCTATTGACTGTGAGGTCCTACAGTATTGTAGATACTTTCCAAAAACTAGGACACACAATGACGACAAATTAACATTTTAAACTAGTCAGGGACATGGCTGTAGAGAAACACAAACCAGGGGAAGGGTACAAGACCTCACAAACAGGACTGGCATAACACTCAAAGTGCATCAAGAGGGGATCACAAACCAGGGGCTCCCACCAAATTATTGTTATCAGCATGGATGGGTTGGAGGGATGCTGGTCAGAGCCGGATTAACAACAGGACTGACAGGGCAGTCACCCAGGGGCCCCTACACACTGGGGCCCTCCCCCACATAGCTCCATCACTAGCATGGGGGCACTGTTGTGTAATGTGAACTGGAGTTTGTGTGGCATAGTGGGAACTGATAAAGTGGGTGGGATGTACTAAAAGGAAAATGCGGTAAAACCCCCGTTTTCGGGGTTTTACCGCATTTTCTGTAAATATCTTCAGCTGGCCGCCGGTAACGCGGAGGGTAACGCCAGATCGGATCCCTCCCAGCATGCCCCGCGACCGTGGCACTCTGCGCATGCGTAGATGGACTCCTGGGTCATAAACCCGGAAGTCCAAGGCACAGAGCACATCGCAAAGGACAGCTCTTATCGGAAGAGCTGTCCTTTGCGCTACTGATCACATATGTTAGTGCATATGCGATCAGTAGGAATGCGAAGCATGGCGGGATGTACTTCGCAAGGTTAGTACATCCCGCCCAGTGTGTTTAACACATTTATAGTGCTAGGAGTATTTACACATCTCCAGCATATCTTATTGACAATTTTATTGGTAGCAGCCCCCACAGGTTAGTTGTTCTGGGCCCCTACAAACTTTAATCCGCCCCTGGTGGTGTTCCACACTTCTGAGACCCTTGTTGATTGCAGAGAGGGTACTCTGGAGCCTCCAGATCTTAGGGAATCGGTATGTTTAGCCAGCGGATCAAATACCAATAGCGGCAGCCCGGCGGGTCGAAATCCTGACAGCTAAAGGTAAGTACTCTAACCCTCCCCTCTCCCCCCCTAACCCTAACCTCCCCCCAGTGCCTAATCCTAACCTCCCCCCCGTTAGTGCCTAAACCTAACCCCCCCTCCCCGCACCCTAAACCTAACCCTCACGGGGGGTGCCTAACTCTAACCTCCCCTCCCCTAGTGTTGCCTGAGCCTAACCCCCTTCCCCTACCCTAACCCTGCTGGAGGATGCCTAACTCTAAGTCCCCCCCGGGGGTCCCTAAACTTAACCCCCCCCCTACGGCTAGACGCTAAAACACCCAGCATACCTTGGTTCTGTAAGCTGGGTGTTGGGATTCCGTAGTGGGGATAATGATAAGCGTCGGGATTTCGATGCCTATCTTTAATCCCATGTCGGGATGTAAGTGTCGGGATATTAGCGGGCAGGATAGCGCCCATCTGTATCCTGACTGCATCCTGATCTTAGTGCAGTCCATTGTATAAAAGTGGAAGGAATATGAAACTACAACCACACTCCGTAGATCAGACAGACAGCATCCCCTAAATGTAGTTAAGGGATAAATTAGAGACACTGCTGCAAAGCTAACTGTGACATTGATGAACTACAGAAGTAGTGGTTGGTGTTTATAGGAGAGTCAGGAGAAAGAAGCCATGGCTAAAATAAATAAATAAATAATTCCTGCAAAAACTTAGCAAAACACCATCTAGTGCAGTGGTTCCAAAACCTCCGTGAATCACAGCGTATCAGCATTTTTCTCACTGCACCCCTAGGCCAAAAGGTTCTTATTGAGAAATGCTTACCTGTCACCCTTAAGGTGCGTTTCCACTTGTCGATTAAAATGAACGACTGAACGATATCATTATCGTTCAATCGCTCATTAATCGGTCATAAATCGACCAGTATAATGTCGGAAACGACCAGCGATGCGCGCTCCAGCTGGTCGTTTCTGATATCAATCATCGCCCGAACATGCTGGTCAATCTGCCGATAACGACAGATTGGGCATGTTCGGGGATGAGGGAGGGTGCCTGCACTGAACGACATATCGTTCAATGTAGGCACTACAGGATGAGGAACGACTGAACGATTATGATGTCGTAATTGTTCAAACGTTCCTCAGGCGGCAAGTGGATATGCACCTTAAGATTCAGTTATGTGGCGGTGGAAAGGGTTGTGCTTCTGTTTGTGAACATATTTTATGATTGTGAGCACACAGCAGTGGTTTTGCCACTTACATTGACCATAAATAATTTGATTTGGTCCAGGACCACCAACCATGGCACCACTGCAAGTGCCCTTGGGAATCACTGATCTAGAGGATACTGTAGAGCAGTGACATGCGGTGAGGTAATTGGCTGGGGAGGCACTGGCTAGTATCAGAACCAGATTTACACATACATATATGAACCGGAGGGTTCATGTGGGCATTCTACAGAGGTGCAGCAGTATATAGTGCTGGAAAGTTGGTGTGTTTTGATCAGGGATGTGCAGAAAAGGTAGACAGAGGAGGCAGTGCCTCACCTGCCATACACTTTATACTCCAGAGTATTGACTATAAAATTATTAGAATAATACAAAAAAGATATTTATAATACTTTATTTTTTTCTTATCATTTTTATAGTCAAAACTTTGGAGTATACATAAGTATGACAGGAGAGGCTCTGCCTCACCTGACTGCACATCACTGCTGTAGAGATGCATCAGACTAAAGTGGATGTTTTTGACCGGAATGCTAAGAGATACTATATTTAAGGCACAAATCAAACAACTGCACACCAGTCAGGTGACTACATCCCCATCATACATATCGCAATAATAGCAGCATATTATGGGGATGCTTATAAGCACACCATAACAGGACCAGCAATATTGTGAGAAGATAAATGGTGGCTATTTCAGACCAATCCTAGAGACTGCCAAATGCTTAAACTGTTCTAGAACTTTGTAATTAGAGTCCTGACACTGATCCCATTGAAAATCTGTTTCAAGACCACACATTTGCCCCCTGTTCCTGTTATCTAACTAACCTGGCTCTGCCTGAACAGTTGCAAGAAGGTATTATTATATTATGGTTAACTATGATTTTTCTTTTAGTTGGTCTTTGTGAAGATTAATGTGTGACTCGCAGATAAACATTCCTATCTAAAAAATATAAATATTCCAGCTGGGAGAATATTTAGGGTGAATAAAAGATGGGGGCTGAATTCTAGTTTTAGGCACTGACAATATACTGTATATGGTGATGTTTCTTCTAAATATATACGTTTTGGAACTTTCTTTCAATTGTTTCATCTTCAGCTGCATTTGCTTTTGTTGTATTAAAAGAAGACACAAAAGACCCAGAACAAATAATAAAAGAGGATCTGAAAACTATAGTAGCCACAAAGATAGCCAAATATGCCATTCCTGATCATATCCTGGTAAGTAGAGGGTATAAACGCCCTAGCAATAATGTGTAATGTGTTCCACTCTTTAGCCACTATAACATGTTTCTTCATCTTGTACATCTTGTTTGTACTACTACCCTTTGTCTTTTTATGTAACCTCATCTCTGGCTTACCCATCTATTACTGTATATAATTCTGCAATATGTCTGTCCCTGTCATGCGGAGTGAGAGCCCGATACATACACATGTGCACCCCTCACTCACAGCTCCCACTGCCACCAATCAGGGATTTTATGTTACCGCTCTCAACTGCATGGCCTGGGAGTAGTGCCGGTAAGACATGCAGCTGAGGAACTCCAGCCTTATACCATCTCCTTGCCTTTATACTGCCATCTAACGTTCACCAGTAAAACATATTTATTAGCCTACAGTACAGTGAGATGGACTGTAAATTATCAGGCTGCAGCCTGTTTGTCTGAATTAGATCTTCTTTACTGCTGGGATCTGCAGCTTGTGGATGGCTACTTGTCCTACATAGCAGCATGCTGCATGTCGGGAGCTAAACCCACCAGGATCCCTGGATAATGCTGGGTGCACATCAGCCAGTGTATACAGACAATATGTCTGTGCTGTACAGCCGATGGCAGTTATATCTGCACATTGTGCTGTGTGCACGGGTGGTCGAACGACCACCCGTACACTTGCTGCAGAGGCCACGGGGAAGGGGGCGCAACGTGAGCCCCGGGAAGCAGGACCCGCAGACAGATGGCAGATGATGGTTGTTCAGTGTGTATGAACAACCATCATCTGCAGATATATATTTTAGGTGTGTACCCACCTTAAGTCTGCAGATGAACACATAGACAATAAGAAAGGGGAATAGAGAGAGATGGGGAAGAGGACTTAGAGGGTCGGGATAAGAGAGGGGGAGAGAGAGATGAGGTAAGAGGGGGAGAGAAAGATGGGAAAGAAAGGTAGAAAAGAAAAAAGCCTGCACAACAGCTAGTGAGCAGCTGGTCCAAAATACTAATCTATCCATTATCTTCTCTTCGTTGGGAGATGTATCAAACCTTCTAAAGAGTGGAGAAGTTGTCAGTAGCAACCAATCAGCTCCTAGCTAGCATTTATCAAGTACATTCTATAAAATGAAAGGTAAAAGCTGATCGGTTGCTATGGGCAACGTCTCCACTTAACTCTTTAGAAGGCTTGATACATCTCCTAACCCTATTAATGTGCTGTGCTTGTATCTCCCTCACCTAATAGTGTATTTACAATCTATTGTACCCCCAAATCCTATATTAAGCACACTCAAAATGTTTCATACCTTCCCTAAACTTAATTTTTCATGGTCATTATTTAACTAATTATTTTCCCCAGACTCCCTAATTTTCTGTTTGCCTCCAACTTTGTTTACCACATATTAGGTTTTTTCAAAGACTTAGGGGGTCATTCAGACCCACTCGCAAGCGGCAGTACGCTCGCAAGTGGGTCGATGTTCCCCACTGCGCATGCACACAACGGAGGGTGCTCCATCGTGCGCATGCGCGAGACCCGGACTGCGACAGCCATGCGATGGTGACTGACAGCACGCCCCCTTTGGTGGGCGTGCCGGGGGCGTGCCTTCCAGACGGAGGCGTTCCCATGGGAACCCCTACTGTCTGAAGCCGGCCCCACTGACATCACTAGTGATGTCAGTGGGAGTGATTTTGGCTCTGATAGAGCCAAAATCACTCCAGGGCTTGTGGCTGGGAAACCCTACCGCAGGGTTTCCGTCGCAAGTCCGATGGTCGCGATGGTCAAGACCATCGTGACCATCTTTTTGGACTCTCGTATATGCTGTGGGTGGTGACCCACAGCTATACGAGCGTCCAGGAGGACGCTCCATTTTAATGGAGGAGGTCCCTGATTCACAGCGAGCGCTCTGGTCAGAGCGTCCGGCTCTGAATCAGGGCCTTACTTTGTACTACAGGGGTAAAGGGAAAGGGACATCATTAGATGACAGTGTGCAGTATAATTTATATTTCTGGCTTTTTGAAGTAATGTATATAACAATGCACAGACAGTGGCATCTGATAAGATATACAGTAGCAGTATTACCAGCTAACGTGAGATTATGGCTGTTAAGATTGGTACAATCAAACGCTTTCACTTCAGATATGATGCAAGTGGTGTGAGGAATGTTACAATAAAATGCTTTCTTCTATAATATAATGTTAGAATAGATTATCCCCATAGTTATGTAATGTGGTCTCTATCTATTAGATGGTGAAGCGCCTTCCGAAAACACGCTCAGGGAAAATAATGAGACGAGTGCTGAGGAAGATCGCCACAGGACAGACAGAAGATCTGGGAGATATAACAACATTGGAGGATCCGAGCATCATTACAGAAATACTGGAGTCATACCACCAATACAAGGCACAACAACAGACTCCATAATAACTCACTGACGACTGTTAATGTTGAACAAAATGACAGGAAAAACTTAAGAACAAAATGTCCTTTGGAGAAAGTAACAGAGCCTTGCTTCAGGCACGAATAAGAATAACTTATGTGAGATATTTATTGTACTGCAGAGAAGCATAGGAGTAAATTTACTAACCTGTGGTTTTTATGCGATTGATGTGCGGTGTGTAAGATGTCTGATTTACTAACGGAGAGACAGCACATCACCCCATATGGAAGCATTTGCGATATAGAGACCTTACTACAGATGTGTCCTCACACACTGATCCCTATTGTACCATATGGTGCATGACGCCTGGTTTGATTCTGTGGTACTTATTCCTCAAATTTGCCTCTTAGTGCACATATAGGGGCTGATTCTGAGCTGGGAGCAAAGCCAAGAAAGCCCTTAGCTTTGTAGCTGGAAGAAATCATGTTGCAATGCAAGGGGTGCAAATACATTTATGCTTTTTTGCTTTCAGGATAATACTGGCTCTTGTGCATGTAGCGCACACATGTTGGTCAGCTTTATTTTTACACTGTAATTTAGATTTCAGATAGAACACCCCACTCTCACATCTAAATCTCTGTGCACAATTTAAAGCTGCCCCGCCTGCAGCGTAACATGGTTTTGCCAAAGTGCATAGTTACTTGCTCTGTCTCGCTTTGCTCCCAAAAGAATCAGCCCAATAGTGTACAGATTTATGCAATTGCGGAATTTACGCAGATCGAGCAATTGTTAGTCATTACGCATACGTGAACGCTACACTGCGCATGCGCAGCAATTGCATTGCGATTACTCTCAGCCAGAGGATCCACTCGCAAGTTGAATTACAAGTAGTCAGCGTTTGGGTGCGGTAACAGGGGGTGGTTAGAAATATACAGGAGTGTCTGACCATTTCAACGCCGTTTTATGGGCGTGTATAAATTAGCCATTGCGATCTCCTTCGCAGCATGAGAGCTCTCTGCAGTGTTTAAAACAGGTCAGACTTGACTTACAAGCTGCGTGGCTAGCCAATCTGCATCAATGTTACATATGTCGTCGGACGGATATGAAAAGGCAGCAGTGGGCGTCCTTATGCTTGGCTAGACTTTGGAAGGCATTAGCTTATTTTAGCAATTACAATCCGTAAGAGATTGCAGATGCAATTGCATAAGAGTAAATCTTGGAATACCCTAGGTACTTAGGATTATAAAGTTGCAGATGAAGCATCTCTCTTATTGGACCTGTATTTTGCCATCTTACACAGACTGCAGATTTTCCTCTTCCTTTGCTACTTTCTCCTTTTATTGTGCTACTTTTTCCTCAGTTTTGTGTCTTATTTCGCTTATAGGGCCTGATTCAGCAGCGTACGCAATTGCAGCTGCGATTTCGTACGACATGCAGCTGCGAAAATATGCTAATACCTGCTACAGCTCAGCCGGTATAAAGACGCCCACTACTGCCTTCTCATATCCGTCCAATGTCGCTCTTCTGTGTAAACATCGGTACCATCGACACACATCGGGCAGTCACCCAGCATTTGCACCAGGTCTGACCAGCTGCAGACACTGCAAGTCTCCTCACACGCAGAGGGCTCTCATGCAGCATATGCAATCACAGTGGCTAATTTATGCACACCTATGAAACGGCGTTAAAACGTACAGATACACCTGCGTTTTTCTGACCACACCTCCCCACCACCACCCCCAAACGCTGACAGCCTGTGGATTGCTCTGTGCGTCCGTAATCACAATGCGATCGCTGCACACGCACAGTGTTACTTATACGTACCCGCGATGGTAAACAATCCCTCAATGTGTGTACGTAATCGCAATTGCGTTCACTACTGAACAAGGCCCATAGTGTACTTGGTACTTAGGATTAGTGTTTTAGTGCAGCTAAGTAGCAATGTCCATGGTGCGCTAAACATGTCTATTTGGTTTGATTTGAGGATAGGTGTAGGAGGACAAATCTGTAGGATACAAAGTATCTTATTTATCATATGGCAGGGCAAACAGTCTTTGTATAATCAAGATAGGTCAAACTGTACGCTGTGTGAGCTATCTCGCCTGTCAGACAGAAATAAAGGAAGAGAATGTCCCCTATCTTACATACTTATGCAGTTTAACCTAATCAGCATTGCGCTCTGTCATCTTTTGGGAACCTGAAAAAATTATCATGTCTCACATAGAGAGAACCTGCCTAATGCTGACAAGCACTGGTCCCATTTACTACCCCTGGGAGTTGGGTATCGGGATAAAACAATCAAAATATATTGCAGCCTTTTGGGGCACTACAAGTGACAGCATGCATTGTCAGCACATGCTGACCAAAAGCTCAGCGCTTTTGGCCAACATATGCATGGGTGCAAATGCACTATAAATGCATAAATAATAAATAACTATAGCCCCATTAATAAATAAAGTATGTCCCTGTAATTAATAAAGGCTGTCCCAGTAATTAATAAAGGCTGTCCCAGTAATTATTAAAGAACGTCATCATAATTAGTAATTATTTTTCCACCATAAAAATTTTATATGCTGCCCCCAGAATAAACAGTTTCTTAAAATATTCTTTATTTTTTCCTTGGTCCGCTGTTGTCCAATATGGAGAATTGAAATAAGTCTAAGTAACACGCGGGCAAATCCCAAAGCGCACAAGATAACTAAGCAATCTCCGTTGAGCACGGACAGTTAATAGCTGGGCAGCCAAATAGCAGAGGTCAGCACAGACACCCACATAATATCTATACTAATCTGCAGTTTAAGTACATTCTCCCCATAATCTTACGGAAGTACATACAAGTCACAGTAGTTCCCATCTATTTAACTCTGTAATGGTGAAGGAATTTCTTAGAAAAAGATCATTATTTAATAATTACAAAGTTCAGATTATTTATTAATAAAAATAAGACATGCCAATGTAAAGTTCTGCACCTGTATGCCCTTCATAAAATGAGTGCTATCCGGGTATAAGGGCAATCACAGACACTGCTGTGCAGCATATAATCTAACTATAGGTATTAGTAATAAAGAATGGTTCATTCTAGTACAGCTCTGTTTTTCAGGGAATGGGTATCACAAATAAGCAGTGCACTCGTTCCATTACCAGTTCTATAACTGTCATACAAGGGGGTATGGTACTGTTGGGACCATCAGACGCTCTAATCCAACCTCCAGTACTGGCACAAAAATCAAAAAACTGTTACAAATGTGGAGAAGCTGTCAGATCAGCAGCAACTGACATAGAGCATCTGCCAGATGTGAAATGATACAGGTGACAGAGAGTAGCGGTTAGTGTGAGCCACTGTACAGGTGCTGAACTGACAGTCTCTTCATATGGCAGAAATGTCCTAGTTCTTGGCCTCAGTAACGGATGTAGACTTTCAGAATGTAGATGAGGATTCAAAGGAATATGACTGGTGGGGTCATATCTGGGCTGGCATGGTCTGGTTAGATCATGGACAGGATTACTTTGTCCCAATGTTCCTATGTAAGATGTTGGGAGGTATGCGGCTGGGTGGGCATCTCCCCACTATTCTGCTAGACAAGTAGCTTTAGGAGAAATGTAGGATGCAGTCTTAGAGGGGTATTCAATATGAAACGTTAACTTCACTGTCGAAGTTAACGTTTCATATCGGAGTTTTTACCTGCGTTAAAGTATCGGGCACGCTCCCGCTTATACCCGTATTCAATATAAAATTAACGAAAACGGGAAACTCCGAAGTTGGATTTGCGTAAAGTTACGAATTTTTCCTTTAAAAAATTGTAAAACCCCCCTAAAGTAGTAAAAACATGGGGGAACACTATGGGTACCCCCGTTTTAGCCTTTAATTGAAAGTCGGGGATTTAAATAGCCACAGCAGGTGTTTTTTTCCGACATTGAAGAAGTGATGCAGAAGAGCACTTAGGTTATTTTTTTCGTTTTTTTAAGTGGTCCCATCAAATTTGGGGTACATGAAAATGGGTACTAGCATATTTTAATGTCCCTAAAGTAATTTTTTAAAAATTCTGCATTTGTGCACCTGCCGTTATAATTCTATTCTAGAAAACACCTGCCGCATACTTGCAGAATAGCCCTGAACCTATTTCCCTATTGTTAAACAATTTTTTCCCATTTATTTTTTTTCACCCCAATTTTTAAATACATTTTTTGGGGTGTCCCTATTTTTTTAAAAACTTTTTTTGACACAGTTCTTTTTTAAATGTCATTCCCAGGGGTGCAAGCTATTTTTTTTAAGCCTGCACCCCTAAACCCCAATTCTGCACTTTTTTTCGACACCTATTCAATGGTGAAAACTTATCCCCGTTTTTTATCAAAGACTTTTCAAAACTGCGATAAGTCTTTGAAATTGAATACGGTGTAAAACTAAAACCTGCGATAATGACATCATACCTCCGATATTAACACAAAAACGATGTTATCGCACCCATATTTAATACCCCTTTTAGTGAATAACTCTTTTAACTTCAGGGTATCTAGCAGCATAAAGATACATTTATTTCACCCATAACAGTAGATATAGAAAAATAATTGAAAAAGTATCTTTCAATGTCCCGACAATATGTTTGTAGCACAAAGTCAAATACACTATTGCGGTTTTATATCAGTTTTTTTTTTAACAGGTCAAGGAGAACTAATTATTTCAATAAAAATTATTTACTTATTGGTGTTTTTTTTTTTAAATTTACTTAGTCCACTGAAAAATATATTATCCAGTAGTCTGTATTCCACCTACTGCAGAGGTTCCGACGTGGTACTCAAGCCACCCCAACAATTCAGGTTTTAGAGATATCCATGGTTGAGCACAGGTGGTTAAATCAAATTGACTGAGGTACTAATTAAGTCACCTGTGGTCAAACATGGATATCCTTTAAATCTGGACTGTTAGGGTGCCTTGAGGACCTCATTCAGAGTCGGTCGTAAGCGGCCGCTCAGTCGTACGCATCCGATGTTTCCAAACCACGCATGCGTACTGTTAGTTGTGCGCATGTGCGTACGAGACCTTGCAATCCAAAATGCTGTAGATCGTACAGCTTACGAGCAGGAAGTGGCTTCCGAGAGTTGATTGACATGAAAGGCCGTTTGTGGGTGGTGACGGGGGAGGTGGTCTGAAAAGGCAGACATTCCTCACCGTTTTCAGGGCGTTTTAGGGGCGTACATAAATTTCCTGCTACAACTGACATAGAAGGCCGGAAGTAGTAAAACGTCACTCTGCGAGCAGGTACGAGGCCTGGCTGATCGTACAGCTTGAGGTTGGGTATGTGCTCTCTCAAGCCCCAGAGTACAATCGATACTATCGAATGTTACTGATGTTAGGAGTGATGTTTCTATTTTGAGCCACACAATGCAATCAGCTAATAATCGTTTGTTGTAGCTAATAACACTGCTAATTGGCATGTAATTGATTCAGCTGCGTTAGCATTAGCGAATAATAAGAATAAATATATTTCTTGGGGATGGCTTATTCTATGCGTTTTTTTGTTAATTTTTGGTGTAATTTGCACACAACACAAGCGGGCGCAACCATCAGAAGAAAATTAACATACAGCGACTGACAACGATTGACTCGATCACTAGCTGCTATCACTCGCTAGCTAGAGGAGGTGAATTGTTCACGTATGGGCGTCACTTTGGTTGCGACCGACAGGCTGTGCGATCGCTTCCTTTTTCAGTTTTGCGGTCATGAAGCGTACGACCGAGTGCCCGCTTACGTCCGACTCTGAACGAGGGCCTGAGTTTGGGAACCTGATCTACTGTATAAAAGATCAAGTACTGGGATCTAGGGGTGGAGTGGAGGGGTGTATTTACTAAACTGTGAGTTTTTAGAAGTGGAGATGTTGCCCATAGTAACCAATCAGATTCTACTTATCATTTATCTAGTACCTTCTAGAATATAATAGCTAGAATCTGATTGGTTGCTATGGGCAACATCTCCATTTCTGACAACCCGCACTTTAGCAAATATACCCCTTATAGTGCAAAACATTGCAGCACATGGACTACAAGGTTTATAATCATTGCTGCATCAGCAGTCATAGGGCCTGATTCAGATTTGGGAATAGAAGTTGTGATTTAGCATCAGACAGAATTGCAAAGTTGCACGCAGGCAATTCCATCCTTGCAAATATGCAAATGCAGCAGTAGGTGTATGACACCCCCTGCTGCATGTGCGATCCCAGCACTGCGACCGAATGCCGTCTGACCCCGCACCGTTCCTTAAATGCCTCTATCTGTTAATCAGGCAGAGGCATCAAACTTGCGTGCAATACTGAATCAGCCCCAGAGTAAGAAAGAGCAAGTAACTCAGCATCTTGATAAAACCATGTTGCACTGCAGGTGAGCCAGATGTAAAATATGCAGAGAGATTTAGATTTGGGAGTGGCGTGTCTAAACTGAAAATGTATGTATTTGTACCCCTTGCATTGCAACATGGTTTGTCCAGGCACAGAGTTAAGGCCCCATCAGAGACGGATCGCCGCAATGCGTGTTGGATTTCACAGATTTGCCGATCACGATCAAAAAATTATCGTGATTGGCAGATTGGTGAAATTTAACGTGTAGAATTTCAGCGATCCTGCTTCGGATCGTGGAACATTGATGTCCGTCGGTCTGCATTTCCGATCCAATCGCAGGATTGCAGCGATCCATCTCAGATGTATGGGGGCCTTTACTGTACTTGCTGTGTCTTACTCTATTCCCATCTGAATCAGGTCCATAATATACATATCGGCAGCGTTGGCTGAACTCAAAGGTTTGGTGCCATTGTAGGCAGTGGGGAGGAGATGATGGTATAAGGGGTCTATTTACTAAGCAGTGTTAGCAGTGGTGTAACTATGAATTTTGGAGCCCAGGGCAAGTTTAAGAATGGCGAAAACCCCCCCACAAACATTGCGCGCCTACGGCACGCAGCAAAACATGGTGGGCGTAGTTGCATACCGAAGTAGTGTGGTCACATACCGAAAGGGCGTGGTCACTGAAAATGGTGTGTGCCGACATGACACGCCACCCTTCTCTCGTCACTCTGGGAACATTACTTTCCATTCCATATGCACCTTACCTATGCCGTGGTTTCTCACAATGTGGTACCTCTGAAGAGATGTATCTTCCCTGGGACGACGGCGTCTTCAGTCGGTATTCACTATTCATGTACTCTAGGTCACATCGTCCGGAAGATGCCTGTTTGTGTAGGAATATGAACAAGGTCATCATCATACAACAGCGGTTCACCCAGATGTGTGCCCCTTGTGTAACTTCCTGCCCCCTGCGTCTCTCAGCCACACAATCTCCCCCTGCGTCATCTCTCAGCAACACCATTATCTCCCTCCCTGCGTCGTCTCTCAGCCACACTATTGCCTCCCCCCTGCGTCGTCCCTCAGCACACTATCACCTCCCCCCTGCGGCTTCTTTCAGCCACACCACCACCTACCACCCTGCGTAATCTCTCAGCACATCATAACCTCCCTCCCTGCATCGTCTCTCAGCCACGCTATCGCCTCCCCCCCAGCGTTGTCTCTCAGCACACCATCACCTCCCCTGCGTCGACTCTCAGCCACAACACCGCCTACCCCCCTGCGTCGTCTCAGCACACCATCATCTCCCCCCTGCGTCGTCTCAGCACACCATCATCTCCCCCCTGCATCGTCTCTCAGCACACCATCATCTCCCCCTGCGTCATCTCTCAGCACACCATCATCTCTCCCTTGCATCATCTCACAGCCACACCATCGCCTCCTCCCTCTGTGTCGTCTCAGCCACACCATCGCCTCCCCTCCGTGTCGTCTCTCAACACACCATCACAGATACCCCCACTGACACAGACACACATACACACTGACATACGCACACTGACGCACACTGTCACACGCACACTGACACAGATACACACTGACACACACACACTGACACAGATACACACACACAGTGACACGTACACTGACACAGATACTCACACACTGACACAAATACGCTGGCACACACACTGACGCAGATACACACGCACAGTGACACACGCACAGTGACACAGATACACACACACTGACACAGATACACTGACACACACACACACTGACACACACACTGAGAAAGATACACACACACACTGACACAGATACACACACACAGTGACACACGCACACTGACACAGACACACACACCTTTCACACAAATGCAGCCTCTGCCAGCCAGCCAAGTAAAAACATGGCTGACATCAATTGAAAGTCACCCTCCCCCCAGGAAGTCCAACACCCCCCCTCCCCCTACCAGCAAAAAAAATAAATTTGGTCCGGAGAAGAGACAGCGCTGGGGAGGGAGAATCATCCTGGCCTCCGGCAGCAGCTCTGGATGGCAACACTGCCTGGGTGGGGCTGCGCACTTCTGCTGTAGCTCCCCCTAACAGTCCCCAGCAGCACACTTGCCTGCTCGTTCAGTAGTCTTCACACAGTCCGGACCGGGTGCAATGGTGGGGGGGGAGCGGTGCGGGTACGAAGTCCTGGCCGGCGGCGCCCCCCTCTGATGGCACCCAGGGCACGTGCCCCGCTCATCCTGCCTTAGTTACGCCACCACACAGTGGGCCTGATTCAGACCCGCTGAGCGCTCGCAAGCGGGTCGATGTTGGCCCAGTGTGCATGCGCACGAGGGAGCTGGCTCCGTCGTGCGCATGCGCGAGACCCGGATAGCGACGGCCAAGCCGTCGCTCCGGGTCTCGCTACAAAGGGGGCGTGCTGTCGATGGTGAGTGACAGCACTCCCCCTTTGGTGGGCGTGGCTGTCCAGACGGAGGTGTTCCCATCAGTGGCATAACTAGGGTATTTGGAGCCCAGGGCAAATTTGAAAATGGAGCCCCCCCTTATGTGCGCGCGCGGTGAAAAATGGGCGTGGCCGCTGAAAAATGGGGCGTGTCAACATGACACACCCCTTTCTTGTCACTGGGAACATTTCTTTCCATTTGCACCTTAATGCAGTGCCCCTTATACAGTCCCCCTCTATGCAGTGCTCCTAGTAGTGGTCCCCCTTATGCAGACCCCGATTAGTTCCCCTTATACAGGCCCCCAGTAGTGGTCCCCCATATGCAGTGCCCCTTACACAGTGCCCCCAGTAGTTGTCCCTCTTATGCAGTGCACCCCTGTAGTGGTTCTCCCTTATCAGTGCCCCCTATAGTGGACCCCCCTGTGCAGTGCCCCCAGTAGTGAGCCCCTTATACAGTGCCCCCAGTAGTAGTCCCTCCTATACAGTGCCCTTTATATAGTTCCCCCAGTAGGAGTCCCCATTGATGCAGTGCCCCTTGTAGTAGTCCCCAGCAGTGGTCCCCCACAATGCAGTGCCCACAGTAGTACCCCCCCCAGTGGTAGTCCCCTGTAGTGGTTCCCCACGATGCAGTGCCCACAGTAGTGGTCCCCCCTTGAAGCAGTGCCCTCAGTAGTATCCCACCCCAGTAGTATCTCCCCAGTAGTGGTCCCCCCCTAAATCAGTGCCCCCAGTGGTATCCCCCACCCAATGGTAGTCCCCAGTACTGCCCCCCCCACCTGAAGCAGTGCCCACAGTAGTATCCCCCCCAGTAGTGCCCCCAGCAGTAGTCCCCTTCTTTGTAATAAGTTTTAAGTGATTTGTAAGAGCCTAAAGGTTTGGCAAGCAAGCAATGGTCCATGCCAGCTGTCAGCCCTAGGCCATGCCAAAAATACATACTGCTGGCCTGAAATACCACTTTTCCAGAAAGATGTAATATTGAACATGAGGAGCAATATGCTATTTTTTGTCAGGTTGTAACCTTGTGATGTATTTAGCATAAACCATGTGAATGCATCCATATGCTCTTTGAAGAGCTAGACTTCACTCATAAATATATCCATTGCAGGAATTTATCTTAACAAGTGTGGTTCTTTTTCAAAGGATGTTTTTTGTTCAGAAAGAAGAGAACATCCTTTTTTGCCTGGTAAAAAAAACAAAAGCTGCACCATCAAACTTAACAAGAATATATGTTTTATAGCATGTAAGGAAAGGCAAATTTAATCCAACATTAAAGGGGATGAAAATCCCCAGCTGAATTGAATTTAGAAGCAGATGGTGTACCTAGCAAAAGAGTTAGCCAGACGGAGGACTCATATTCACCAGTGATGTGGCCAGGTAAGGAACACTGCCGTTGATTGTGTAAAAAAATGTGATTTGGCTGAGGTTACTGTGGTGGAGTGTGGACAAGATCAGGCCTACCTTTTCCTTTTCACCCACAATTGCCGAGTGGGGTACTATGTGTATATGTACAGTGTTTTTAAATCACCAACTGGCACATACTTAATTTGTTTAAACATGCAGTTTACTATACAGATTGTGTACGATATTCTGGCAGTGACCATCCTGGCCGTCAAAATACTGGCAGTGAAATCCCGATGGTCATAATCCCTAAGAATGATGGTAAGCATTCTAACCCTAACCTTTCCACTAACCTACCCCTCACACAGCCTAACCCTAACTGTCCACTTTGGCAGCTTAATCCTATCCATCCCCTCCTACAGTCTAACCCTAACCGTCCCCTACCACAGACTAACCTTAACTCTCCCCCCTAGTGCCTAACCCTAAACATAAACCTAACCCTAAAACTCATCGTCGGGATTCTGGAGCAGTGGCGTAACTAGGGTCTGCGGAGCCCAGGGCAAGTTTCAGATTGGCGCGCGCCCCCCCCCACACACACACACACAAACACTAAAAATATATCTTGCGCGCCAAAAATATGGGTGCGGCCACCTACCAGAAGGGGCGTGGCTACTGAATATGGGGCGTGCCAACATGACACGACACCCATATTTTGGCACATTCCTTTACATTCCATATGCACCTTACCTCTGCGGTGGTTTCTCACAGCGTGGAACCTCTGAAGAAATGTATCCTCCCTGGGACGATGGCGTCTTCAGTCGGTATTCACTATTCATGTAGGTCACATCGTCCGAAAGATGCCTGTTCGTGTGGGAATAATAACAAAGTCATCATCATACAACAGCGGTTCAACCAGCCTCGTGCCTCCTGTGTAACTTCCTTTCCCCTGCGTCTCTCAGCCACACCATCATCCCACTGCATCATCCATCAGCCACACCATAGCCTCCCCCCTGTGTCGTCTCACAGCACACCATCACCGCCACTCTGTGTCAACTCTCAGCACACCATCATCTCCCCCCTGCCACATCTCTCAACATACCGTCACCTCCCCCCTGCATCGTCTCTCAGTCAGGCGATCAGCTCCCCCCTGCATCGTCTCTCAGTCAGGCGATCAGCTCCCTCCCTGCATCGTCTCTCAGTCACACCATCATCTTCCCCCCGCGTTCTCTCTCAGCACAGACACACTGACACAGATATATATACACACACACTGACATGTATACACACATATATATATATACACACACACACACACTGACATATACACACTGACATATATTCACAATGACACATATACACACACACACTGACATATACACATACATACACACTGACATATACACATACAGTACATACTGACACATAAAAACACACTCAGGGCCGTAGGGAGGGTGGTGCGGCCGGTGCCTCCGCACAGGGCGGAATCCTCTAGCGGCACTGGCCACGAACTGCCCGACTCCAGAGAGGTCTGCAGAAAGTGACCTGCAGTGCTGCGCGGCGCACACCAGCGATGCCGGCGAAGATCCCCGTCCTCCACCCACCTCCGAGAGGAAAAGGTAAGCGCTCAGGGGGAGGAGGGGGGTGGGGGTGAGCGAGAGGGGCAGAAGTGCAGCACAGGGCGCACTGCACATATACACACACTGCCATATATTCACACTGACTCATATACACACACACTGACATATACACACTGACATATACACATACAGTACATACTGACACATATACACACTGACATATACACATACAGCACATACTGGCACATATACACACACTGACACATATATACACACACACTGACATATACAGAAACATACACACTGACATATACACATACATACACACTGACATATACACATACAGTACATACTGACACATATACACTCACTGACATATAGACACACACACACAGACACACGCTGACACAGACGCATACAGACACACACACACACTGACACAGATACACACTAACACAGATACACACACGCTGACACACATGCTGACACAGATACACACATGCTGACACAGATACATACATGCTGACAGTAACAGATACACACATGCTGACACAGATACACACATGTTGACACAGATACACACACTGACACATATAAACACACACTGATGCATATATACACATGCTTACACAGATACATACATGCTGACAGTAACACAGATACACACATGCTGACACAGATACATACATGCTGACACAGATACACACATGCTGACAGTAACACAGATACACACATGCTGACAGTAACAGACACACATGCTGACACATATATACACACATGCTTACACATATATACACACGCTGATGCACATGCTGACACATATATACACACGCTGATGCATATACACACATGCTTACACATATATATACACGCTGATGCGTATACACACATGCTTACACAGATACATACATGCTGACAGTAACACAGATACACACATGCTGACACAGATAGATATATGCTGACACATATATACACACATGCTGACACAGATACACACATGCTGACAGTAACAGATACACACATGCTGACACAGATACACACATGCTGACACATATATACACACATGCTTACACATATACACACGCTGATGCATATACACACATGCTTACACAGATACATACATGCTGACAATAACACAGATACACACATGCTGACACAGATACACACATGCTGACACAGATACACACATGCTTACACATATATACACATGCTGACACATATACATACATGCTGACAGATACACACATGCTGACACAGATACATATATGCTTACACATATATTAGGGATGTGCAGGCTCGGATAGGTTCGAGTTTGCACGTGGAGTTCGGATTTTTCCCTCCAAAAAAACGGAACTCAGAACGAGGCAAAACGTCATCTTACATGGACGAACATCATCATTCCTGGTCTTTTGTCCAGGAATGATGATGTTCGTCCATGTAAGATGACGTTTTGCCTCGTTCTGAGTTCCGTTTTTTTGGAGGCAAAAATCCGAACTCCACGTGCAAACTCGAACCTATCCGAGCCTGCACATCCCTAACATATATACACATGCTGACACATATACATACATGCTGACACATATACATACATGCTGACACAGATACACACATGCTGACACATATATACACACATGCTGACACAGATACATACATGCTGGCAGTAACACAGATACACACATGCTGACACAGATACATACATGCTGACAGTAACACATATACACACATGCTGACACAGATACATACATGCTGACACAGATACACACATGCTGACACAGATACATACATGCTGACACAGATACACACATGCACATGCTGAAACAGATACACACGCTGACACATATATACACACGCTGATGCATATATATATGATACATCAGCCCCCCCCCCCCAATACTTACCAGTGGTGAAGCTGCAGAGAAGGAGAACTTTCACTATCCATGTCACCCGGCGCCGGCAGCAGCTCTCAGCCTCTCAGGATCAGCAGCATGCTGTAGAATACCAGGAGGACTGCCTTGGAGGGGCTGTGCGTCTCTGCTGCAGCTCCCCCTACAGTCAGCACCAGCAGCTTGCTGCTGTAGTAACTCACTACACTGTACTGTGTAGTAGATTTCGTCGGGGGGGGGGAGAGCGGGCAGTGCAAGTAACAATGCCCTGGCTGGCGCCCACCTCTGCTGGGCCTGCCACGTCACCCAGGGCACAAGCCCCGCTCAACCCCCCCCTAGTTACGCCACTGGTTCCCATGGGAATGCCTACCGTCTGGGGCCGGCCCCACTGACATCACAAGTGATGTCAGTGGGAGTGCTCTCGGCTCTGATAGTGCCGAAAGCACTCCAGGGCTTGCGGCAGACGAGACCCTACCACAAAGGTCTCGTAACAAGCTCAATGGTCGCGATGGTCTTGACCATCGCGACCATCTTTTTGGCCGCTCGCTATAGCTGTGGGTGGTCACCCACAGCTATGCGAGCGGCCGGGAGGCCGCTCAAAAAAAACAGAGGGACGGCCCTGATTCAGAGCGAGGGCTCTGTCAGAGCGTCCGGCTCTGAATCAATGCCAGTGTTAGGAGACAGAGTGAAAAGTGATAAGGTACCAGCCAATCCGCTCCTAACTGCCATCTCACAGGCTGTGTTTGAAAAATTATAGTTGGGGGCTGATTGGCTGGTACCTTATCACTTTTCACTCTGTCTTCTAACACTGCTTAGTAAATAGACCCCTAAGTGAGGGAAGAGGGCCCTGCTCGTGTAATAAGGACAAAGCAATATACTAGAGCGTGAATAAAACAATAAAGTGAGCCTTAAGGTGGCCATACATCAGATACCGGATTTTGCGATCCAGCGATGCGATGAGAAGTGCCGGCGTTTCTGGGTTGAAACGCCGACCTCCCACCATCGATGTTTTGCAATCCGTCGCCGGATCACAGACATTTTCCATGTTAAATGTCGGCGATTTGACAATCGCAATAATTTTTTGATCGTGATCGACAAATCGGGAAAATCCAACATGTTGGATTTCTGCGAAGCCGGCTTGCCGCATCGCGGGAACGCGGCGATCCATCACTGATGAATGGGCCCCATCATACAAGTAAATGAGCAAACTCGAGATAATTAATCATCATCCTTACAGACTTTTTTTTTTTCTTTTGTGTGCTATCCACTTATAATCACAAAATATTAAAGCTACTTTAGTAGTGTGTATAGATTTTCAAAGTTAATTTTGCCAACATTTCACGAATGATCACTTCACTAATGGGACCCATCCATCAGCGATGGATTGCCGCGATGCGGCAACCCGGCATCGCAGAAATACAACATGTTGGATTTTCCCGATTTGACGATCGCGATCAAAAAATGTTTGTGATCGTCATATCGCCGACATTTAACATGGAAAATGTCTGCGATCCGGCAACGCATCGCAGAACATCGATGGTGGGAGGACTACCAAATGGGGCGAGCTGTCACTCACCATCGACAGCTCGCCCCCTTTGGTGCGAGACATGGAGCACCCGTCGCTAGCCGGGTCTCGCGCATGCGCACGACGGAGCCGGCTCCATCGTGCGCATGCCCAGTGGGCAAACATCGACCTGGTTGCGAGCGCTCAGCGCTTGCGACCGGGTCTGAATCAGGCCCTGTGTTTGATATATACATTTTACAAAATGGTGTAAATAAGGTTGGTGATTTGATAATGATAATCTTAAAATATGTGCAACTCAGAATAAAGCTGTATGCAAACTGGGCATTTTTATGTCCACTCTACATTGGGACTATAATTCATCCTTGTACAGCACTGCTGTTGTGTCTTAGCACAGAAGAAGCTAGAAGCGCTTGGCCCTAGGGCAAAGTATGAGAATGGGACTCTCTATGTTATCTCCACCACTGGCAATAGCGCAGCATTTTCCCAGCAGTACCTAGGATCGTGCTAGTATTGTCTAACGATTTTCCATAATTCCCAACTATATTTGTGCACATGCTAATATCTGACTATTATATATGTATAATATCCCAGCAAGGACTATTTCAGTAAAATATCGCCATTCGAGGGGGTGACACCAAAATAGCAGAGCTGCTCTGCTATTTTGGTGTCACCTCATCAGATGGTGTCATCGAGCAGCCGCAACTCAGTGAGAGGCAGGGAAGAGGCTGCCGGAGCGCTGGGTAAGTGCCGAGAACAGGGCGGCGTGACATGCGGTCACGTCCCCAAGATCAGCACACATAAGGGGGCATGGCTTTGCGGAACGCAAAAGAAGTCCTACCGGCCGCACCGGGTGTCACCCAAGTAAGTGACGCCGCTGCCAGTTACCCATGGCTCGGTTACTGGGGAGAGCCACACCACTTCTCAAAGCAGGGATTGTGTCACTAGAAAGGAGTGACCCACATGTTTGTTTTCTTTTTTGCATGTGTCTCAAGCCCCACACTGACCAAACCAGGGGCCTGATTCAGATTTGTATGCAAACTCCCCCTTAACCATAGCATGATAGACATGCTACAACGTTTGGGGATGGAGCAGGGACGGCGACCAGAACCGCTCTCCAAAATGGGAGCTTGTCGAGCCTATGTTGGAGGCGTGCCGAGCCCAGGGTGTGCGTTGTTGGACACAGACTTCCTGGACCAATCTGTCCAGTTCCATCGGGCAGGCTGAGTAAGTCTCAACTTATGCAGACTGGCCAAAGCAGCAACCCGTGCCATAGGCAAACACAGGGGGGATTTATGCTTGCCTGGAAACCCCCACCCCAGCCAACACCATGATAACCACAATATAAATAGCATACAGTATAATACTAAAGTTGCAGTTTTTAAGATCCCTATTATTATAACTTGCGAGGGCAAAAAAGAAAATTCCTTTTGTGGGGCACTCTTTACTAGAAATTTAATGATTGTGATAATTAAAACTTAGGCCCTGATTCAGACCCACTCGCGAGCGGCTGTCCGTTCGCAAGTGGGTCGATGTTCTGCACTGAGCATGCGCACGACGGAGGGAGCTCCGTCATGCGCATGCGCCAGACGCGACGAGCGAAGGACTTTCCTTCACTCGTTGTGTCTGATCAAACGGGGCGTGCTGTCGATGTTGATTGACAGCACTCCCCCTTTGGTGGGCGTGCCGGGGGCGTGCCTCCCTGACAGGGGCGTTCCTAAGGGAACGCCTCCCGTCAGAAGCCGGCCCACTGACATCACTAGTGATGTCAGTGGGAGTGATTTTGGCTCTGATAGAGCCAAAATCACTCCGTGGCTTGCGGTTGAAAACCTCAACCGCAGGCTCCGGCTCGCAGTTTCGATGGTTGCGATGGTCACGACCATCGCGGCCATCAAACTGCACGCTCGTATAGGCTGTGAGTGGTGACCCACAGCTATACGAGCGTCCAGGAGGACGCTCCATTTTTATGGAGGGCGGCCCTCATTCAGAGCATGCGCTCTGCTCAGAGCGTACGGCTCTGAATGAGGGCCTTAGCTTTTATTACCTACTTTTAAAAATTAATAAATAAATGATTCAAGGCGAAAATATATTATAACAAATGTATTCCTGAATGATCTATATATCTAGGAACTAATCTCCAACCATAAATGTTCAAAAATAATATCGTTTGTGTTCAATTAATGAATTCATATATCCCTTATTTTATCAAGAGAGTAGTAATAGAGTGTGCAAGTTATATGACACCTTATTATTTCACAATTCCCTATAGGTAACTTAAATAATGGCAATGTGGTAAATTACACAGAATCATAAAGATATTTATGTTAGTACAGCAATTAAACCCAATATCTTGGATATTATATGTACCCCAGATATTGGTGTATTACAATGGACCCTTAGGAAAAAATTCAAATGTCATTATAATACAATAACAAAAAGGAAAGGGAAAATACGGAGTTAATGACTATCTATATGTTAACATCTATAATTGTAGTAACAGGTTCTGGTCTATATTCAGTTATTGCAATAATAATTCAAAATCCAATTAGTGTTAATTATTGCACAATTCCCTATAGGTTACCAAGATTTTATAACCATTAAAATATTGTACATAATTCATGAAATAACAAATTGCACATGTCCATAATATTGCCACATGTCCCAAATGTAAACATACAATATAATATCACACAATTCCCTATGGGTTAAAGTAATATCTTATTCATCACATTGCTTGTACTTGATGTGAAATCAACAAATTGCACATGCCCTAAATCATACCATACGTCCTAAATGTAAACAATTATTGCCGTAATCATTGCACATATCTCTGTGGGACATATTAGTATCCAGTTATATTGCACATATATTTTTCTTCCAATTATAAAACAACACAATGTTGTGCAATACACTATAGGTTATGGTGATTTGTTGTGAACAAGCTCTGACGGCGAAACGCGTCAACTCCATTCATGCTACTTTCCTCCTGACGTCAGCCCGATCAGCTGACCGGCAGCTGGCTGACGAGCCTCTTCCTGCATGCTGCCTCGTGTCCCCGGGCTGATGCTCAGCCATACGCGGCTATCCAGCCTTACACACACGGGCTAACTAGCAGACAGGCTGACGGATCCCTCCAGTGCACGCTGACTCACATTCCTGCACTGATGGTCACAAATGACTACTATACACAGATGTGGTAAACAGGAGTAGCGCTCCGTATGATTTCAATCTATTGCATACATGGGGGATGTAAATGTTCATTAATAAAATTAATATGAGATCAGAATAATTAATAATATAACAACTCTGCTTACAGGTTACAATTAATCTATCTTTTCTGGTGGTATTCCTGACTGGTCTGGGCGAATTTAACCCTTGCAATACCAAATTGGCACCAAGGATTATCTAACACCCATTACAAAGACCCTTAACAGAATACCACTGTACTATATTTTCTACAGACACTAGATTCCTCACTCTCTCATCACCAGTTAAATAAGTGGGAATCGAACAATTGGTGAAAGCAGAAGTGAGGGACACTTAAAGTGTCTCACTGATGTATATATTTTATAAATTGACCTGTTTCTAATTTACATATTAATGGGGATAATGTATTATTGATAATTAAATTATTAGAATAGATAGGTCTATACGGACTGTCTTATCTACAATTATCATGGTCCCCTTTATTAAATATTAAGACTATTGTTACTATTAATTGTGCTATATATTTTTATTTACGTGTTCTGAATTAAAAGGTCTTGTTAATAACACCTTGATTGATGTTACTACAGAGTCCATTGCTGCTAATTGTTGTTTAATACTAGACCTAAATCCCATGAAAACTGTTTTTTTATTTATTTATTTAAAGCACAAGATCAAGGAAAGAAATAGATGTGCTTTATAAGTAAATGCAATTAGGATCAACAGGGACATGTGCAATAATTAAGATATTAATTGTTTACATTTAGGGCATACTGCAATATTCAGGGCATATGTAATGTTTTGATTATATGTCAAATGCAAACTGTGTGTGATGATTAGAATATCACCATAATCTATAGTGTATTGCACAACATTGTGTTGTTTTATAATTGGAAGAAAAATATATGTGCAATATAACTGGATACAAATATGTCCCACAGAGATATGTGCAATGATTACGGCAATAATTGTTTACATTTAGGACATATGGTATGATTTAGGGCATGTGCAGTTTGTTGATTTCACATCAAGTACAAGCAATGTGATGAATAAGATATTACTTTAACCCATAGGGAATTGTGTGATATTATATTGTATGTTTACATTTGGGACATGTGGCAATATTATGGACATGTGCAATTTGTTATTTCATGAATTATGTGCAATATTTTAATGGTTATAAAATCTTGGTAACCTATAGGGAATTGTGCAATAATTAACACTAATTGGATTTTGAATTATTATTGCAATAACTGAATATAGACCAGAACCTGTTACTACAATTATAGATGTTAACATATAGATAATCATTAACTCCGTCTTTCCCCTTTCCTTTTTGTTATTGTATTATAATAACATTTGAATTTTTTCCTAAGGGTCCATTGTAATACACCAATATCTGGGGTATATATAATATCCAAGATATTGGGTTTAATTGCTGTACTAACATAAATATCTTTATGATTCTGTGTAATTTACCACATTGTCATTATTTAAGTTAACTATAGGGAATTGTGCAACAATAAGGTGTCATATAACTTGCACACTCTATTACTACTCTCTTGATAAAATAAGGGATATATGAATTAATTAATTGAACACAAACGATATTATTTTTGAACATCTATGGTTGGAGATTAATTCCTGGATATATAGATCATTCAGGAATACTTTTATTATAATATATTTTCGCCTTGAATCATTAATTTATTAATTTTTAAAAGTAGGTAATAAAAGCTAAGTTTTAATTATCACAATCATTACATTTCTAGTAAAGAGTGCCCCACAAAAGGAATTTTCTTTTTAGCCCTCGCAAGTTATAATAATATACATATTTACATATTTATTCCAGGGAGCACCACCAACACATTGTTATTTATACGATTATTTATCTAGAATAATAACGTGTTATAGTTGTTTTTTTTTATTAATACATACCTATATATATTTATTTTTCCTGTACAGGGTCCTATTCCCCTTTCCCTTTTAATTAGTTTTTCAGATCCCCTCAGTGTCACAAATTAAATAATTAGCACCACCTGTTGGTCTTTTAAAATGTGTGAGCTAGTAATGAGTACACTTGTGCACCAAGTAAGAGATCTGGAAAACATGCACTGTTAGGGGTGTACTGATGTAGACCATCTATAGGGTCAAGTATTAATACTGTATAATAATACACTATCCAGTACATAAGACCAATCTGCACATATATGTTCAGGGCAGTGCAAGGTTCTTTTGCTGCTCCCCCAGATTCCTGAATCGGCTCAAATGATCGGGAACGGAGCCCACATCTGAAATAAAAACATTCAGCTCAGACAGGATGGCCCTACTGCCGCATTTAATATCTGTCTGTGATCACTGGTCCTGTATATGTCAGAATTATTACTTACACTATACTTTGTATGACGTATATTATAGCTGTTAAGTGCTAATTATGCTTTCTTTATGGATTGGCCATACTTGCTTGAAAGCATTGGAAACCCCCCTTAGAAATTTTAGGTTTGCCTCACACTATGGCAACTATACCAGTTATAGTGTGATTGCCTAGCCTTGTTCAGTATTTAATTTTAACATTGTGTTCACTGTTAAAAACTGTTCTTTGTATTACCTCATTGCTCATCCTGAACTTGGCTTTGTCCATGACCCGATTTCGTCTGATCCCTGGTACTGCACTTGGTTCTGGTTTTGACCTTGGCTACCCTCCGTGACCTGCATCCTGTGAGTTCTTGCATTACCATTACCATCAGCTTGCATTCCAGTTGCATGCTGATCCCACTTGCACTGCGTCTATTTGCTGGTTGGGTTCTGCTTGTGTTCCAGACAGTTTCTCTGACATTTTGGATTCTACCATGTTATCAGACTTGTGTCTTGGATCAATGATTGCAGGGGCCGGCTGTTACATACCGGGTCTGACAGCGTTGGGGACCTGGCTGGCAGCGGGCGGGGAATCCCCGGCGCCCACTGCTGGCGTCCTCTCTTCCGGCTCCCGGTGGTCAGCAGCATGCAGACAGCCGCGGCTCCCATAGGGACGTGCGTGCTGCTCTATATTCATTAATGAAGGGCCATGTACACCAAATAGGTGATGTCACAGGAGGACAGAAGGTGCCAGATTCAAGCCCTGCCTATTTAGGAAGTCCATGGGAGCACTCTTGTGCAAGAGTATAGGCTCCCAAACCTTACTCCAGCGTTCCAGTGTATTACTTCATTGCTCGTCCTGACCTTGGCTTTGTCCATGACCCGATTTCGTCTGATCCCTGGTACTGCGCTTGGTTCTAGTTTTGACCTTGGCTACCCACCGTGACCTGCATACGTCTGCTCCCTGGTACCGTCTTGTCCTTTTGGTTCTGACCCGGCCTGTCAACTACGCTGAACGTCTTCATCCTTCTCCGCTCCATCCAGAGCTCACCGGCACCTGTATAGGGGAACTGTCACAATCCGGTGAAAGTGATCCTCTGTGGAGGACAGTGAGCCGGGGGGGTTCAGGTGACTATCGGAGTGACTGTGGCTAGGTTTCCTATTTGCGGCCGAACTCAGGTTTGGCTAGACCTGCCCAGAGGTGCGGAGTCTAACTCACTTGGTGGTTTTCTCCAGTGACCCCTCCAATTGGGATTTGGTTTTCCGCTGCACCAAGTGAGCAGGTCGCGGCCCTCTGGACAGGTACCTGGGAATGGCAGAAGACCGGAAACTATATTACGTTAAGTTATTGCTAGAACACTGGAGATACACTGGAACACAATTAGAAATCCTGATCACCGACTAGCATGAGATTACTGAGAATGTACTAAGAATCACTAAGAAATCCTGGAGCTGACTAGCTCAGCAGCTCAGGGAGACGTGGACACAGGCAGGTACTGGAGTTTGTTAAATATGCAGGAAAACACAAACATATACTGGGGATTGCACATACAAGAGTAGAGTGAACTCAAGGAATATATTGGGAAAGCTAGAAATGTGGTACTGGACAAAGGCCAAATACTGGGAGAGCTAGAAATGCTGGTTCTGGGCAAAGGCCAAATACTGGGAGAGCTAGAAATGCTGGTACTAGGTGAAGGCAAAATATTGGGAATAATTATATATGCAGGTGCAGATTGCACAGACAAGACATATAGAGAAGGTAGGCATACACTGGGAGAGTGCTAACTGCAAGTGCAGATTTGCACTGACAAGACACAGAGCAGATTGACACAGACATGTGCTGGGGGGTCCAGCTGTGAGCTAATTAATACCAGCAAGTAATCTGACACTTCAGTGATACAGGGTAATAGCCACAGGAAAGCTGCAATAGAATTAGCAGCACATATACAAAGACACACAGGGAAGGGACATGAAACACTGAAGGACTGTGAGAAAGCTAAAGTCTCAGAGTAAGGTTTAGCATGGAAGCGAATACAGGAAACTGGGAAACTGTGAGCAGGCTGAAGCAACACGCTGAAGGATTTAGCACAGAGCACTTGGAATAACGAAGTTGAACAGCGTCTTCCTGGAGTTCTGGAGGCAGATTTATACCCAGGGGTAGCAGATTACTGGAGCACAGCATCAGCTGACTGAAATCATGCTACCATAGGTTAGGAGTACTGTCACATGAGAGGAACTGTCATGGCGGCGCCCATGATGAGAACTCCGATCCCCAGCACACACAGCCGACCATGGAAGCTCGCAAAAAGCACCTAAGGCAGAATACTCAGCCCACATCCATCACTGCACCAGATGTCTGACCGCAAGGAAGTCAGGTGAAGCCGGCAAGGAGGTGAGAGAGGCTGATCCTAGGCTGAACCCTGACAGGAACCTTGGTGAGGGGAATCGGTATGTAATGCCGGCTGTCGGGACGCCTACTGTTAACATACCGATAGCGGCATCCTGATGGTTGGTATCCCGACAGGGGTTGGGTAAGTATACTTACCCTCCCCCCTTCTCCCTCATCTTGTAGCCTAACCCTAACACTCCCCATTAGTGCCTAAATCTAAATTTGTCCCCTTCGTACCTAAGCCTAACTCTCCTCCCTTAGTGTCTAACCCTAACCCCCCCAGTGGTGCCTGACCCTAACCTCCCCCACTAAAACCTAACGCTAACCCCGCTATGCTACTTAAACCTAACCCTACCCCCTTGCGGCTAAAACTAAGGGTGCCCCGGCTTACCTTCAGTCGGGCTGTCGTCTCCTGGATTCCGGCGTTGGGATTAAGATAGGCATCTGTATTTTGACGCCTATCTTAAGTCCCTTGTCGGGCTTCCAGCGTCGGGATTGAGACCGGTGGGATTGAAACCTGACTATTCCTTTCAGGGCAGGGGGCGCTGTTTGGGCCTGTCAATTTTCCTGTTTATTACAATTCTCACTTGTAGCTGTCTCTTCTTTTATCCCCAGCATCTCCTGGCCTCCCCTATCTCTTCCCTGGCCCTTCCCCATTTTCAGGTGCAGTATTTAAAAAATGGGGGGGGGGCAATGCTCTCTCTGGCACAAGGCACCAAAAAGTCTGTTACGGCTCTGCTTGTGCACAATCTGCCTCTAGACTAGCGATTATTTTCCCTTCCACACGTGGAGGAGTACTTCTGGATTGTGTGTTCCGAGGTCGGGGAGTAGTTGTCCACCTCAATGTGTGCTCAGCGCATCATCTAAGCTCAAAAATGCTAAACTAAAGTGTTTCCTACAGTCATCATCGATACATTGTAAATTAGGTCCTTTGTGACTGTACTAGTTATATTTATATATGTAGTAAATAAGAGAATATAACCAAGTACATCTCTCTTAATGCATCTTTACTATTATGTTTCATCAAACCATTTTGCAGGCTGACTACATTTCCTCTCTGTGTTTACATTGCTCTTTAGCTCTGCATCACTATTTATAGCCTGCGGCAGATGGAATGGGAGCCGGGCAAGCAGCGGGAATCTGGATGGAGAATGTGTTTTAGCACATAAGGAGTGGAGTGATTGTCATCCAGTGATTATTATCTCATATAATGGATACCTCTGCTTTACAATGTCTGGAATGTCAACCGGCTACATAGGAAGAATAACTGTACGCAACATACAATATCAGATGTAGAACTTAGAAAAGTTAAACATTATTATGGTCATTAATTGGTTTTAATTTGAAAGGAACATATAAAATAGAATGCAGCCAGTTTAGAGATACATCATGTAAACTACAATGTCTAATTTAGCAATTTTAAATCAACCTTAATATAAGTATAGACCTTACAGTATATCACAGAAAAATGTTTTAAGTGAGGTTTTCAACAAGAATGCATTAAAAATAGGGATGTGCAGGCTCGGATAGGTTCGAGTTTGCACGTGGAGTTCGGATTTTTCCCTCCAAAAAAACGGAACTCAGAACGAGGCAAAACGTCATCTTACATGGACGAACATCATCATTCCTGGACAAAAGACCAGGAATGATGATGTTCGTCCATGTAAGATGACGTTTTGCCTCGTTCTGAGTTCCGTTTTTTTGGAGGGAAAAATCCGAACTCCACGTGCAAACTCGAACCTATCCGAGCCTGCACATCCCTAATTAAAAACGGGTTTAGCGTTAGTTACAAGCTGCTGTAGGCTGTTGCAGACAATGATGGGTTACTGGTGGAAGCCAATATATGTACTAATACATGTCACGTTTACCTACTTAACTCATCTCTGGGAGAAGCCCGGAGAGGAGATGCAGCTGACAGCATTGGGGGCAGGGCCGGGCTATCCACGTCATTAGCCCCGCAGCCTCTGGCAGATGCGATTTAGCCCTGCCCCGCCATATGGACCCGCAAATTCCCTGTATAATCTCCCAATTCTGCCCACTTCACTAGGAAGTAGGTGGGATGCAGGAGATCCGCCTACTCTTCCGGGAATATACAGGGGAGTAACCCGAGAAGTTGGGAGCCTCCTGCAGCTTCCGGGAGAGTTGGCAAGTGTGATGCCTTTTTTGAATTTTTAAAAGTAAAACCACTGCAAATGCCTGGCAAACTGCCGCAGGGGTTACTAAATGAGGCAACAGTTCCTTCATAAAGTGCAGTTATTTGAAGGTCCTCATTGGTAAATTTGCCCCCAGGTCTTGAATGGGAACACGACCCTAAGAGATTCTATTGTCCGGGCAGTCTTTTCTTTCCATAGCCCTTAAACCAGCAACACACGGGCCAATCCTGAGAATCAAAATGAGCACTTTGCCAAAGTATAAAAGTCCAATGTGGTCATATATATTTTTTTAAATTGAGTATTTTTTATTGAAAATGTATTCCAAATGAACAACAAAACAATAAAACAATAACAAAAAATAATAATCACACATCACAATCGTAAAATATATCCATCATAAATATAGATTACATATTCGCAAATTGCAGAAAATAGCAGAGAGAAAAAATACATCATATATAAACATGTAAGCATACAAAAAAAGAAAACAGAATAATAGACTCAGTGCAGAATAGTATCAAAATCATCTAGTACAGAATATACAATATATTTTATGCTAGAGCATTCACACTTAAATGATAGGGCACATAATGTAGAAACCTCCATTCCCAATATGCTTTAGATAATCATATATAAACAGCATTGAGCAAGATACAACTAAAGTCTGACTCCCAATCAATAAACATAACATAAAATGTAGAGTCTAGGTAAAGTATGCTGATTCGGCGGCAACTTAGCATATGTAGATTGTAACCATCTCTGCCAAATTCGGCTTTATGAGTAGTATATAAATACCGCTCATGAGATATTCTGGTATTGACAAGAGCAACCCATGTTTGAACCTCAGGGGCAGTAGTAGCCATCCACGCTCTCGCTATACATACTTTGGCCAAGATATATAAATTAAGAATGTATTGTCTAGTGTACCTATCAAAAACATTCTCGGCAAAAGTTGGAGTCAAAGTTGATTGGTTTATATTTGATTATGCAATCACTCCAATTACCTGGCTCCAGAAACTGTGTACCTTTGGTCATATAATTAGTTGGCATAAAGTTATCTGGCTGTTCACCCGTTGTAAAGAATGATAGGAACTTCTACTGTGGGGCCATCAGCAGATATAATGTAACTGCATGATTAGGATCTTTTAGCACTTATGTTGGCTTTGAGAGCATAAGATACAACAGGTATACTGTGTAAATACAATTGCATACATATTCAAGAAAATTAAATAAACAATTCTGCTTAGAAGATAGTTTGAAAAGAAACCAGAAACAAATACAGGATTTCCACGTCGGGACGGTATTAGTAGTTAAAAGAAAAGAATATACAAGCAAGTCCATGCATATAGGAACTTTTTACTGGAATAATACTTCTTAAGTATCAGCAATTCACAAGTCCCATGATTGTTTGTTTTAGGGGCAGATTCAAATGAGGTTCCAAAGTTCAAGGACTATAGTAATGCGGTGCCTGGTTTGTCCAGTTGAGGTGGATATATGAACAACGGCCATCGATGCACCAGCTAATGTTTTATGCTCCCGGATACAGAGGGCAACATCCAGACAAGGGCTGGGATCTGTAGTACCACATAAATACTGGAAAAGAACCCACACACTTTATTATTAACATTTATTTATATAGCGCCATGGCGCCAGCTATGGGTGTAACTATAGTGAGTGCACCCTGTGTTGCTGCTGTGGGGCCCAGAGACTTAGGGAGCCCACCTCTGCGGCCTGCATCCCAGTTCACATTGCAAAGCTTAATTAAGGGGATACCAGCTGTTCTGGGCTCACCTCTCCTGCCACCCGCAGTGGCCTTTTTTCTTAATAAAAATAGTCTGATAAACACGCCTCAATCAGGGTCCAATTCTCAGGGGCAGGGCAGGGGTGTTTATCAGGTCATTGCATATTGTTGATGGTACTGCCATCTGCAGGGCCAACGTGATGTGCTCAGCTGGGTAAGCAAAACAGGGTGGTGCTGGGTTGGAGAGGCACTGTCCCCACTCCATTCCTATCCACTTTGACTGCGCCTGTCAAACTATGGCAGGCAGCGGCGTCATTTCAGTGCTGTTACCCCACGTCACTCCATAGCGCATTTGATTGCGGGTGCCCCCTTCCCCAGTTCAGGGGCCCACAGCCGGCAGCTTTATAATGAGTCAATCTGAAATTAGTACGCCCCCGCTTCGTGGTTCGTGACTAAGAAGATGCAGTGACGTGGTCCGGCCGGAGGAGGAGCCAAATTTCTCCCTGACTGCCTTCTGAGAATCTGGGACTGGCTGGGTTCTGACGGGGAGGTGGTGCCGCCAGGGATGATGTCACGATCGCTACAGGGCAGATAGGAGAAGCCACCCTGTCCCTGCCTGCACTGTCTGCCCATCTCACAGACGGGTCTACTTACTAAGCCTTGGATGGAGTTAAAGTGAACAGAGATAAAGTACCAGCCAATCAGCTCCTAACTGCCATGTCACAGGCTGTGTTTGCAAAATGACAGGAGCTGGTTGGTTGGTACTTTATCTCCGTTCACTTTATCTCCAAACAAAGGATTGGTAAATAGACCCCAGGCTGATCCAAGCCAGCCACACTGATGCTCGGGTGTGGGCCCTCGCCCCAGCAGTAAGTAAACTTCCCAGCCCACACTACTGCCTTGTCACCTCTGCCATCCTGTCACCTACTGTCTCTCCCTGCCTCCCTCAGCCTCTCCCTGTCACCATCTGCCTTCCCTTCATCCATCTGCCTCCCTGTCACTCTCTACCTCTCTCTGTCTCCCTCTACCTTCTCTTGTCACCCTCTGCCTCTCCTTGTCACCATCTGACTCTCTCTATCACCCTCTGGCTCTCCCTGTCACCATCTGGCTCTCCCTGTCACCCTCTGGCACTCCTTGTCACTCTCTGGCTCTCCCTGACACCATCTGGCTCTCCCTGTCACCCTCTGGCACTCCTTGTCACTCTCTGCCTCTCCCTGTCACCCACTGCCTCTCCCATTTGTAGGAGGATGTAAATTTATCATTTGCAGGGGGATGTCAAACTCCCTAGAACCGGTCCTGGCCATCTGCTCACTGCTGATGACATAATAGCGTGGAGGTTCCTAGATGCTTAACGTCCCTACCTCTACTTACTGTGGTTCCACAACGGCTACAAATGGCTTGACAAATGTTGTCAGGATTTGGGTAAAATTAATTCCACACAAATGATGTGGATTTGTTGGTTCTATGCCCAGGCATGGCAATGGCCTTCTTATCTTGGCCAAGAGCTGCTTCCACTGGTGCCTGACTTATGCAAACAAGATACTCATCCTCAACATCCTCATTAGTGCCAGCGTCAGCTGCACATATATTCCCCTCATCCTCTTGCAATTCCACAGTGGCATCCTCAATTTCTATGTCCTCGGCAATACTGCTCATCCCCACAAATACAGATGGAACAGAAACTGTGGAGGGTGGCTTCTCTGAAAGGTCAGGCTTACACATAGCAATACCACTCGTGGGCCCACTTAAACTCTCAGGGATTTCTGACATTTGTGTTTCTGAAAACACAGTTTGATCTACGGCCTTAGTGGTTTTACATTTATTTACACTTCTTCTACAGTCAGATTGAAAAGGTCTTTTATTGTCATGAGAGGCACAAGATGCCTCACTGACAGTTGCAGAACCACCAATCAGAAATAAAGGCCAATGCCTGAGCCTTTCCTTGCCACTACGTGTGGTGAATGGTATGTTCCCAATTTTCTGTTTTTTTGCACTAGTAGTAGTCTTTAGAGGTTATTTTTTTATCTTTACCCCTGTGAAATCTAGATTTTTTGATTTCATATACCCTAATTTTTTTAATCCTCTACGCCCTTGAGCATCAGCTTTAGATGATAGTGATGGACTACCAGCAGCTGCAGTGCCAGCATTTGCTTGCTGCTTCTGCTCTCCTCTGGGTTCGCTGTCGTGATCCATATTAACAATATCACTAAATTGTACAAAAACTACTTAGTAATAGTATTGTGTATTTATTTATAATATTTATTTATTACCACCACTCACTGTGAACTGGAGTCACGGAGCTTGTATACACACAGTGGGCTTATGCCCCGTCACGGAGCTTGTATACACACAGTGGGCTAATGCCCCGTCACGGAGCTTGTATACACACAGTGGGCTTATGTCCAGTCACGGAGCTTGTATACACACAGTGGGTTTATGCCCAGTAAAGTCACAGAGCTTGTATACACATAGTGGGCTTATGCCCAGTCACGGAGCTTGTATACACACAGTGGGCTAATGCCCAGTCACAGAGCTTGTATACACACAGTGGGCTTATGCCCAGTCATGGAGCTTGTATACACTATACACAGTGGGCTTATGCCCAGTACAGTGGGCTTATGCCCAGTCATGGAGTTTGTATACACGTAGTGGGTTTATGCCCAGTACAGTGGGCTTATGCCCAGTCACAGAGCTTGAATACACACAGTGGGCTTATGCCTAGTAACGGAGCTTGTATACACGCAGTGAGCTTATGCCCAGTAACGGAGATTGAAATACTGAGTCTGACTCTAACAATTAACTAACGGAGGTCACACAGACCAGACTAGACACCTCACCTCTCTAATTGAGTCCTGGGTGCCGCGCGTGAGAATCCGACGTCGGCCGGGTGACATTCGGCCTCGAGGTGGAATCCGAGTCAGACAGGAACACCCGAACTTGCGTTCGGGTGGACTCGGATTCCACCTGTTCGGGGCGGTTCAGATTCCTCAGAATGCTCCCAGATTCACAAACAATGAAGAGGAATGTAAGGTCATGCCACCATACCACATTGTTGGTGTGCAGATTGTCCTGACTCCTGGATCCACAAAATTGGGATTTATGTGGATAAGCATGGCCGCCGAGACTTTCTGCAGGCACATATGCTAGGAAGTACGGCTGTTGGAGGAGGCACAGCAACACCCACTCCCTTGTTGTTTACATTGCTATGGTGCACCAGTGCGAACGTTCATCAGCAAATGCATTGAGTGGCATGATGAAGGCACTGCGGGGTCACATATTTACTTCTCCCCTGCATTCCTGGGCAATCTGTACTTGCTGCTTCCACCCTCACTCATACCTCCCAACAACTGAAAGTCCTGATCAAGGGAGGCAAAGTGCCGTCTCCGTATACCTGGTATTGGGAGCAGAAACACCAATGCATGTGGTCTCTACAAGCCAATCAGACATCTCTGAAAATATGGGACATCTATGTGTCCTAAAAGATAATCCTATTATTCAGATATGGCTGATAAGTAAAACATTAGCTTGGTTTACTTTTTTAGTGCTAAAGGCAGCATATAGTTTAAATACAGTCATGGGGATATATAGATTTAATTTGTTAACAGTTATTATCAATTATCATTAAACATTAAATCATAAGGAAATGCTATGTGTAATAGGAAAAGTTTGAAAACCTTTGTGTGTACTGTATATACAAGCTGACTTTTACTATAGCTCATATCTGCCACCTAGTGGTTTTTTATTGTAATACCTATAGTCCCAGTTCTATTTTATGGGGTCAAATACAGTATTTGCCAAAAATATGTAGGTGAATTTCAATCCTTTTATAGGATGATGTCATACAAAAACTTTGTACCATTTTATTGATTTATTCTTGATGTCTGTTCCGGAAAATAAGCGGAGATCCACATGCAATATATTTTATAATGTACAGTATAAGTAGTATTTAATTATTTTTGGACCATGCCATAAATTCATAAATAATGAGAACATTGAACATTTTATCTGTTGGGATTAAAAATTTTATAATCGATGACAAAAAGGCGTGTTAAAATATGGGCAAAATGAAATGTGTTGTCATGACTTATTGCAAATACAGAAAGTGAAAATCATTATCATCATAATCAACGTTTATTTATGAGGCACATTTAACCATACCTATCAAATCTGACACCCCATGTGTGTAGCCAACTGAATATTGCTCCTGTTGCGCTGTGCTCAGATCTGGTGGCACAATCGGTCTGTGGACCTCATTCAGAGCCACTCGAAAAATGCGAGCGCTCGCTCTGAATGAGGGCGGCCACTTCCCTGTAATGAGCCGGCCTCCTGGTCGCTCGCTAAGCTCCAGGTTGATGGTCGCGAAGACCATCGCGACCATCGGAGCTTGTGACGAAACCCTTGTGGTAGGATCTCGTCTGCCGCAAGCCGCATTGAGCTTTCGGCTCTTCCTTCGGGAACGCCTCTGTTTGGCCAGCCACCCCCTTACCCCGCCTACAAAACGGTGCGAGCTGTCGATCACCATTGACAGCCACCCCTTTTGTAGTGAGCCCCGGAGCGAAGGAATTTCTCTCTCGCTCTGGGGCTTGCGCACGCGCAGTGCGGCCGCTGTGCATGCGCAGGGCCTCAACATCGACCCGCTTGCGAGCGCTCAGCGCTCGCGAGACGGTCTGAATGTGATCCTCTGTGTGGCAGCTACAGCATAGGGGCCTATTTATATACAAAGTTGGTCTTGCCCCCAAAACTAACATTCCTTATCACCTCATATCAGGGCATGCCAGGACGTGGGTTTCGTTACCACTTTCCTTTGTGTTAAGACCCAGTCACATGAGTGCACAGTGACAAGATCCCTCTGACCAGACTTGTTTATACCATACTTGCCGACATTTGGGCAGCCCCTTCCGGAAGGGGGGCGTGTTGTGATGAGTATGGTTCAGGGTTGTGATACGGGTGTGACCTGCCTATAATGATCAGTGTGTATCAGGGGTGTGATATCGGGGTGACCTGTGTATAGTGATGAGAAAATATCAGGTGTGTGATATCGGTGTGACCTGTGTATAGCGATCAGTGTATATCAGGTGTGTGATATCGGGGAGGGGGCTGCCAGGTCGGTGCAGCAGTAAAGGTAGGGACGGTTTAGGGTGTGCCGACACGATCGTGTCTTATTCGCGGCGATCGCTTGGGCGCCATTCCGGGGGACTTGCTTACTTTTGCGAGGTGCACCCAATTTTCGTGAGGCTCCCGGCAGTCCCAGGATAGTAGGCAGGTATGCTTTATACAGATAAGCACATGACCTCGTCTTTAGATTGTGTGGCTTTATGCAGACAAGCTCCAAAAACTTTCAGTTTTCTAGCTTGGTAAATTGCACTACTACATGATCTTCCCCAGACCAACAAAGCTATAAAAGGAGCTAAAAAAAATTTGCACCTGGAACATACCATATTGCAATACAAGGGGTACAAATGCACTTATTTATTGCATGCAGGGAAAATACTGGCTGTTTTTGCATGCTGTGAAAAAATACTGGGCAGCTTTTTTTTAACACTGAAATGTAGAACTAAACTAGGACATACTCCTTCCAAACACTATATATCTCTGAAAATGTTAAATCTGCCCCAAGTCATCTCCCGCAATGGGTTCCGAAAACCAAGTGGCATTCCCGCCCCTCCCGCAAGAGAGAAAGTCTCCTAGTGTGGCCGATGACGCGATTCACGCTGAATCGCGTCATCGTAGCCCCGTCCCTGCTTTACAATGCTGGAAATCTCTTTTTTTTTCATTTGCTTGCTCCTGAGTCTGAATCAGGTCCTGGGGATGGCTGTATAGGTCAAATGTAGGAGGTATCTGTGATATCTCCCACATTAGTCAGTTAGGGCCTGATTCAGATCCACATGCATGCCAAGAAAACAATGTTTAAACGCTACCGACAAGCCTGCGTTCCTCTAGCCATCCCCCCTTACCTTCCCCGAATGCTGACTACCTGTCACTTAGTTTGCGAGTAAGTCCTCTGTGTGAGAGCAATTTAATCACTGCGCGTGCACAGTGCAGCTGTCACGTATGTGCAATGGCTAATTGCTCAATCTGTGTAAACATCTGCAATTTGCGTACCGATCTGAATCAGGCCCTTAGGGTCACGGATGTGTTTGGTTGTGGACCTGGACTAGAGTTCTGGGTGGAATGACATCTGAGAGGTCTTGGAGGAGCTGGGATGTTTTATGTAACTTTTCCTCATGCATTTGAGTGGCTTAGAGAGGAGTGGTAATGACTGATAATGGACTCTGGAATACTGAGTGCCGGGAGTGAACCGGAATACTGGACACTGGGATTGAACCAGAATGCTGGACACCGGGATTGAACCTGAATGCTGAACACTGGTATTGAACCAGAATGCTGGACACTGGGATTGAACAGTAATCCTGGACATTGGGATTGAACCGGAATATTGGATACTGGGATTGAACCAGAATGCTGGACACTGGGACTGAACCGGAATGCTGGTCACCTAGATTGAACCGGAATACTAGACACCATGATTGCACCGGAATAATGGATACCAGAATTGAACCGGAATAATGGACAATGGGATTGAACCAGAATAATGGACACTGGAATTGACCAGGAATAATGGACATCAGAATTGAACCAGAATACTGGACACTGGGATTGAACCAGAATAGCTGGAGCCAGGAGCGCTGGAAGTCACTGTGCTGAAGAATCTGAAAAAAATCTCTATCAGCTTGCAGCAGGATACAGACAACAAAACACAGGCAGCAGCAGACTGCCAGGAAGTTCCTTATATACGAAAGGGAAAGATTTCTGGACTGCACAACCTGACTATATATATGATGGGAGGTGCTACCTGATGAGACTAATTGCAGGCACAGAAACAGACAAAATCACAGGTGCACAACTCCAAATCATCAATAATATATATAAATGCAATAAAATTTTGCAATCAATAGAGGTTTTTAGCATAATCATGGCCAAGGTTATAGGCCTACCCACCATATCCAGGTAACCTCTTTCGGGTAGGTCCCTAACATACTAAGGTTCAAATCCAGAGCGCAGGACCCCCCAAAAACGGCCCAGCCAAGCTTCCCCAGGGCACCACCATAGTAAGAAAAGTGCAGTGTAAAGAGATAGTTAGGAGCAGCTGCAGCTGCATATAAAGAATGAAAATAAAAAGTGAAGTACATATATATTAGACACACAGTGAAGGGTTAAAATGTGTTAAAGGAAAATGTGTTATAATGCAGTGCCCTGAGACAGACCAACCACCGCAATCCAGGGGGACCCACGCCCCAAAAATTAACCAAAATTGCACTACAGTATATAACTTGTAGGACTTACCTAGAATTGTGCCTAATACAGTGTGCATATACATTACCATACTCCATGCTTTTAAACCAATAAGGAAGGGTGTATATCTATGTTTGTATCACCTCAGCGGGTTGCCCTGGTTACTCACCATGGCAACCACGCTCAGTTCGGCTACGTCAGTGTGTTAGCGCTTTGTCCCGCCCTGATGACGTCATCATCGGCGTGGTCAGCGCTACACAGGATCACTATGGGATGTCACTTGGTATAAAGGTATGCACTGTATCTTTTGTTCTCAGTTCTTGATAAAAGTCGCCAGACTGAAACGTTGAACTTTGACCTGCTGTGTCGTGAGTCTTCCTTATCAGAGTCTTGTGAGTGCCGCTGTTATTTTTATACATGTTTGGTATTTTTTCCATTGGATGGCACCCGGCAATTATTCAAGTTTTTGTGGAGTGCCGGCCAGTTTGTACTATATATATATATATATATATATATAAATATATATATGTATGTATCAACTGCACCCACCACTCCTAGATCTGGGGTGCATGTTTGTGTGCGTGTGTTCCTCTCTGGGATTTGAGGAATCTGGTTGGCTTAAGGTGCGTACACACTAGGCGATCAGGAAAGACAGTAATATTACGACATCGTAATCGTACCGTCGTTCCTGATCCCCTGTAGTGTCTGCACTAAACGATCAGTCGTTCAGTGCAGGCACTGTCCATCATTCCTGAACATGCCAATCTGTCGTTATCGGCAGATTGTGCTGCATGTTCAGGCGATGGACAATGTCGGAAACGACCAGCGGCAGTGCCATTCGCTGGTCGTTTCCGTCATAAAAGTGCATGATTGTCGTAATCGTGCAGTTGCTCAGTAATATTGCCGAGTGTGTACCCACCATTACTCCTGCCTCTTCTAAAACTAAGGACCAATATCTAGTTACATTTTGTAACTTCTGTTTGCTTTGTACAATACTTTGTAACTGCTTAAAAAGGGAATGCACTGTATATTAACTAGAATGAATTTTATAGAAACAGTTTGAAACTCCATATACTGTATGTAATCACATTATTTTTTTTATATCAGCCAAAGACCAGTATGAATAATTTTTTTTAAGTATATGGTGTCAGTGGCTTGGTTGCAAAGATTCCAGTAACTGTAAAACACATCTAACCAGATACACAGCCAATATTCTTCCAGATTCATGTTTCCATGGATATGCGCTAGGTCAACCATGGTCCTCAAGGCACATTAACAGTCCAGATTTTAAGGATAGCTGTACATGAACACAGGTGTCTTAATTAGTACCTCAGTTATTTAGATTTAATCATCTGTGCTCAACCATGGATATCACTAAAACCTGGACTGTTAGTGTGCCTTGAGAACCGAGGTTGGGAAACACCGCTTTAGGGAGCTCATTCAGACCTGATCGCAAGTTGCGGCTGCTCGCTGGCAAAAAGGGTCTGGATATTTAAATGAAGTGCTCGCACTGAGTCACTTAAGGACACGCTCTATGTTTTAGCGAGCTACGGTAAAGTGCGCTCACAAGTGTATAAAGACACCCCCTTGCCACTCGCAACACACGTCATCTCTGCGAAATGTAGGGTTAATTGGGAACATCGAGAGCCATCGGAGCTGCTCGCAACCCTTGAAGTTGCCTTAACCCGCCGCAAGCACATCGATTAGTGCGGGCTGAAATACATGCAGGTGACGTGTATAATGATGCTACTTTGCTAATTATGAACGCCCTTTAAACAGCGTTTTGGAGGCCTGACACGCCTGCGTCCGCAACACCTCTCCCCTGTTTACAAGCACCTTCCCCTGTTACCACCCACAAACGGCACTATCTGTCACCCAAACTAGTGAGCTGATAGTGGCTTACGAGCAACCAAAAACAGATTGCAAAGTCTGGCTTGTGCACGCGCACTGTGAATTATACGCATGCACAGATGGGCAAAACTCGCTCAGAGCGAGCGAGCGCAACTTAGCGACCGGGTCTGAATCAGGTCCTAGGTTTTGTAAGTACTAACTCTGACATTCAGTCTGTGATTCTGCTTTTCCCTTTCCTACCACCAGGAACGGCTGCACGTTTCTTTCAGTTGTGTTTGTTCATAAGCCTGGAATGGAGTACATCAATGTGCATATCCCAGCAGATGAGATGGCAGCTGTCGACATATTAACGCTGGCATCCAACCACCGGGCAAAATGCCAATGCCGCTATCGCCTTATGGATCAGGATACTGGTGTCAGAATCCCAACAGCCGGCATCTTGATCGCAAGACACCGGAGCCAGGTAAGTCTTAGCTGCACGCCAGGGGGAGGGGGCATAGGTTTAGGTTCCCCCTGGGGGGACTTAGGGTTCTGCACCCCCAGGGAGGGTTAGACTACGGGGAGGAGGGATTAGGGTTAGGCACCACCGGGGGAGGTTAGGGTTAGGCACCCCCACCCAGGAGGGTTAGGTTAAGGTGCGGGAAGGGGGGTTTAGAGTTAGGCACCACCAGATTGGGGTTAGGCACCCCCCGGGGCACCCCCCGGGGAGGTTAGGATTAGGCACCACCAAGGGAGGGTTAGGGGAGGAAAGGGGAGGAATTGGGTACTTACCAGCCTCCACCAGAATCTTCAGCTGTCGGGCATATTGTCAGCTCAAGTGGCACCTGATGCAGCGATGGCTTCTCCTTCAGTTTCTCCTGCAAAGCTTTCAAAACACCCACTGGTGATGCAGATGCAGATGAGTCAACACAACCTAGTTTTGACATCTGGTTGAGTCAGAATTGCCTACAATTAATGACACCTCTACCGTGACTCCATCTGATACGGTCACCATTCAAAGAATTGTTCAGGACCATTTAAAAAAATTTAATTATAGCATCCAAATAGGCATGTCAGACAGTTCGTTTGACTACCGGCAGGAAAAAAAGGTAATTTGGAGGCCCTTGCACAAACTGGCTTTGCTTTACTTGAGCTGCCCACCTCCAGTGTGAAATAGTTTTCAGCACAGCCGGGAACCTTATCAGTGATCGGCCTATGAGGCTACTTCCCCAAAATGTGTAGCAGATGATGTTCATCAAAATGAATTACAAATTCCACGAGGAAGACCTTTACCAGCAAGTAAGTAAAAAAAATACAGAGGCTCCTGTAATAGTGGATTCCAGCAGGGATGAATTAATATTGTGTGAAGAAAAGGATGTACACACTAATGGGGATGGAGATGATAATGACGATGATGATTACATCATCTGATGGATGCGCTGCAGATGACGTAACAGGATGGAGGTTCCTAAATGATTAAGGTCCCTATCTCGATTCTCTACTAATTTTGGCTTTACAAATGGTACAGATGCCTTCACAACTGTTGTGTCACAAGCTGCCACACTGTATGCAGGGCGAGGCAAACGCTGGGTGAGCGTTTGTTGAAACTCCTCCTACCTCTTTACCATCATGCTTGGATCGATCTGGATTGGCTCCTGCTTCTATTACCTCCTGGTGTGAATGCTGCTCCGATGTGGGTGATAGCATTTACCTGTGTACAGGTTCTGGCATTGTCTTCTGTTATCCAGTCGAGTATAGTGTCCTCCTGCCTATTCTGTATACCTGCAGTTTGTGCCATCTGGGCAGCATGGTTCGCATACCATCTACCTGCTGTTTGTGTCATCTAGGCGGCATGGTCCGCAATCCAGCATCTGCTGCTTGTGTGAACCCGGCGGCAAAAGCCGCACTCCAGCGTTGTCAGTATGCAAGCCAGCGTACTCGCGCTTGTGTCAACCCAGCGGCACAGGCCGCACTCCAGCGTCCTTCATATGCAAGGCAGCGTACTCACGCCTGTGTCAATCCGATGGCATAGGCCGCACTCCAGTGTCAGCTGCTTGTGTCAAGCAGGCAGCACAGGCTGCACTTCAGCGTCCAGCGTACGCAGTCCAGTGTGCCACCGCTTGTGTCATCCAGGTGGCACAGGCTGCACTCCAGCATATCATTGCTTGTATCAACCTGGCAAAACAGGCCACAGCCTGTCAGGACTGCTACACGGCCCAAAGGCTGCATCACATTCTACGGCCCTCAGGCCACAGCCTGCCAAGGCTGCTACATGGCCCCCAAAGGCTGCATCTCATCCTACAGCCCTAAGGCCACAGACTGCCAAGGCTGCTACATGGCCCAGAGGCTGCATCTAATTCTACAGACCTCAGGCCACAGTCTGTCAAGGCTGCTACCTGGCCCAAAGGCCTCATCTTGTTCTATGACCTTCAGGCCTCAGCCCGCCAAGGCTGCTACATGGCACCAAAAGCCGCATCACATTCTACGGCCCTCAGTTCATAGCCTGCCAAGGCTGGGACATGACCCAAAGGCTGCATCTCCTTCTACGGCCCACAGGCCACCATCAGCCCTCAAGGCTGCTCCATGGCCGCAGCTAGCCAAGTATTCCAGCCCACAAGGCTGTAGCGGGACTTTATTATACTTCAGAGCATAACACCTTCTTGACTAAACCTCTGATTCCTAACATGTTGTCAGGATTTGGGTTCAAATAATTCCACACCCAAGATGTGTCTTTTGTGGTCTTATGCCCAGGCATCACCCCCAGCCTATAACCCCAGTTTATATCGTTACCCCAGTCTATACCATCACCTCAGATTATATCAGCACCCAAGCCTATATCGTCATCCCATCCTGCGTTCCCTGTTAGATTGGGGATTCATTGTCCTCTTTAGTGGATGTGAGCTTCATCTTAGTCCATATAACCACACCCCCTACACATCTTCTGACCTGGGCTACAGGAGGAGCAGCTGGACTCTGGAATACGGTTGCATGGAGTTGCCCCTCTGAATCGCTGAAATTCAGGTAGAGGGGCCATGGGTAGGGAGTAGGGACACTATAATCAGAAAACGCAGTTTTAGCTGCTTTATTCCATTTTTTAAACCATATCCACTATTTTCACCTTTTGAAAATATGTTTATGTGAATCTCAGCTGAGGCGTTTGTGTTGTCATTATATTTTATATATTCTGCACGTTATTGTAGTCAGCATGTAGACTTATCATTTATTCATGATTGAGGAAAGAAGTGAAAAGTTGCATTTTTTTAGTGCTAACTTTGTGTTATTAAATTGTAAAATTGTGAAGTTTCCACTGTCACAATATTTTTTATGAATACACTGCGTTTTCCACTAACAGTGTCACAATATTTTTTAGGAATACACTGCGTTTTCCACTAACAGTGTCATAATATTTTTTACGAATACACTGCGTATTCCACTAACAGTGTCACAATATTTTTTACGAATACACTGCGTTTTCCACTTACAATGTCACAATATTTTTTACGAATACACTGCGTTTTCCACTTACAGTGTCACAATATTTATTTAGAATACACTGCATTTCCACTAACAGTGTCAATATTTTTTACGAATACACTGCGTTTTCCACTTAGTGTGACAATATTTTTTACGAATACACTGCGTTTTCCACTTACAGTGTGACAATATTTTTTACGGATACACTGCCTTTCCGCTAACAGTATCAATATTTTTTTATGAATACACCCCTGCAGCCCCTGCCCTGGGTGGACACAGTCAGAAACCCCTGGATGGACACAGCAGCCCCTGCCCTAGATGGACACAACCCTGGATGCACACAGCAGCCACTGCCCTTGGATGGACATAGCAACAGCAACCCCTTGATGGACACAGCAGACCCTGGATGGACACAGAAGCCCCTGCCCTAGATGGACACAACAACCCCTGGATGGACACAGCAGCCCCTGGATGTACCGTACACAGCAGCCACTGCCCCTGGATGGACACAGTAACCGCAACCCCTGGTTGGACACAGCAGAGATGGACACAGCAGACCCTGGATAGACACAGAAGCCCCTGCCCATGATGGACACAGCAACCCCTGGATGGACACAGCAACCCCTCTTGGATGAAGCACAGCCCTGACAGCCCGGGACTCAGCAAGCAAATGGCGCCGATCACGGTGGGGGAGGGACTTTACTACAATTCAAACCTGTGAGAATCCGACACATGATGATGACATTTTGCCTCGCTTTGAGATCCGAGTCAGGCGGGAAAACCGAGCCGGACTCGGATCTCGCCTCGGATCTGCAAGTTCGGGTGGGTCCTATTCTCTGAGAACTGAACCCGCTCATATCTACTTCCGGGGTCAGGATTTGAACCAGGCGGTATTTGTTCAGCCACCGGTGTTTAGTACCTAACCCGGTTAGCGCATAATGTGCCAACTCTGTGTTATTAATGAAAATACCAGAACTGTCAGAAGAATTCCCAGACAGAATTTGGAACAATAAGCTAAAAAGATGAAGATGATATCCAATCACAAGTTTCCATGGGTTTCTAAATGCGCTACTGTTTGAGTGTGAAAACCCCATGTCTACAGAGGCAGCAGAGATGCTTTATTATTTATTTATTTGTCAACAGCTTCTTATATAGCGCAGCATATTCCGTTGCGCTTTACAATTTGAATCAACATTAATAGTACAAGACTGGGTTGTAAAAGACAGACATAAAGGTAAGAGGGCCCTGCTCGCAAGCTTACAATCTATTGGGAATTAGGTGTTGATACACAAGAATAGGTGCTACATATTGCAAATTGGTCCAGCCCGATTGCAGAGGTTCTTGGTTAGCTGTATGATCACACTGAAAAGTTGGCCTAGGGTAAGGAGGATGTGAAATTGAAGAGAGAGAAAATGTGATATGTGTAAACTATAAGAAGGGAGTTAGATAGGGAAGCTATAAAGATTATGTGGGTGGCTCTAGAATCTGATAAGCTTGTCTGAAGAGGTGAGGTGAGTTTTCAGGGAACGCTTGAATGTTGGAGACTAGCGGAAAGTCTTATTGTGCGTGGGAGGGCATTCCACAGGGTGGTTGCAGCCCGAAAAAGTCCTGTAACCGTGCATGGGAACAAGTAATGCGTAAGGAGGAGAGACGCATCAGCAGTCTCTACTGCCTGTAGGAGGGAGTGTTGACACAGATTGCGCCCCCCCCCTCCCTGGATTTGCACCGGGCTTAAGGGCTCATAGCGCCCCCCTCCCCATTGCACAGAATTTTTTTTTTCCCCTAAGGGGATGTGGCCACGCCTCCCACAATTAGGCCATGCCCCCTTCCCCATGCCAGCTCTCTACTGCCCTGCAGATACTTTCAGATTGGTAACAGAGATGGAGTGCTGAAACATTAATTGCAAGGTCACAATTATGGTCTGGGCCTGGTCAAGGATTCGTGAAATGTACGTGGGCCTGAATCACTACGGATCGCTATTCTGCTTATACGCACGCACCGCAGTTGCTAATACCAGCGGTGCTATTTAAATGTTTGCATTCGCATTGTGATCGCATCCTAACATAAGGAAGCTCACTTCCCCTTACTCACATCCATATACTAGGGAAAAATAGAGAAACCATCGGTAACATCGAGTAACATCGCACTATATGCAAAATTGCACCAGCCCTGACCTTACTCAGAAATTGCTGCCACGCACGCTATCAATGCTATCAGTGCTTTAGCTGCTTATAGCCATGCAGTGGCTAATTTATGCACACCCCTTTTAGATCCCTCCAGCTTCAACATTATTGTGATAAGGGACTGTAATTTGTCTTGTGAGATGTGATTTTGTATGGACGGTTTACAGTATTATTTCGTGGAACCAAAAAGGGTGTTTGACATGTTATTTTGATTTCTTTTGGGTTGTTTAAAATTCAAAATACACCAAGAAAGCTGGGCGCTAATCAAAAACAATCCCACTATATCACCACACAGCAGCACACACCAGTAGGTTGTGTATGCCTACTAAAAAACAAATTTTCCTAGGAAAATCTGCAATAACCACAGATAATGATCAAATAGTGGTGCACTAATATTAAAAATAATTAAACACACTAAAATAGGATTGACAGGACAGAATTTAAACCAAGATGCCAATATTTTGCTCAATATATAAACCAAATAAACACACATAAAAAAATATACATTAAATATAGACCACAATTCGGATCCTCATATATCTATACTTGGACCTAGCATTTAGTCCATAGTGCCACAATTAAGTATTAGTATTTTAAAACCACTTAACTCTCACCAGACTTGTAAATATAAGGAAGTCCTTTTAATAGTCCCACGGACCAATTTTCTTCAGTTTTAATAAAAACAGGGTATATTAGCAATGATAGTCCTTTGTGATAAAGAACTTTTGGTGTGGACAATCCCAATCAGCCCGCATACATATTTAGAAGGCTCCGGTTTGAAGATACATATAGGCTCCAGTAACGTCAACCTGTGACCGCCTCTCTTCAGCCGCTTGCACACTCCGATTGCTGGAAATCTATCTCCGTTGGATTTCCAAGTGATCGGCTTCAGTGATGTACAGAGGCACTAATTGAGTCAGCCTGTGACCGCCTCTCTCTTACCACCCGTGTGCTGCTAGTCCTGGGAGTCCATCTCAGTTAGCATACATGCGGCTCACTGTATCCATGCAGCAAAACTTCCAATCAAAGCAAGGTGATGTCTGGCAAGAAGTAACAACACAAGAGTATGTATCTCTGATGCGTTTTGCTTCCGCCTATGGAAGCTTTATCAAAGAGTATGGATACTTGTGGCTCCGGATTTTTCCTTTTTAAACCTACTTAATTGAATAATGATTGGCACAAATCTTTACACCTGCTTAAACAGGTGTCTCTAATGGTCATTAATCACATAACAAAATCCCATAGAGGGTTTTAAGACAATAAAAACAACAATTTATTGGCGTCAAGGTTAATCACTTTATATTCATAATTATACATCTACTAAGTCTATACCCATATTGCTGGATGATTATAAATAAAAAAAAAATAAAAAAAGAAATATATATATATATATATATATATATATATCTATATATATATAGAGAGATAGAAGGTAAAAAATAAAAATAATATTAAATCAGTCCTATACTGGGATTCAAACCGCAGTCTTTAAAGACACAGATTCTCAAGATCAGACTTTCTACCTCTACACTATCGTCATATAGGTACCAAACAATCAAATATTCAGTACATCTCTCAATCTTTAAATAACTTTACTTAGATACATGCTTTTAGCCAAACTCTTTCATTTTTATTTTATTTATATTTTGGCAAGTATACCCACTACTCAATATCAACTTCAATCCCCCAATGAATATTGTAATAGGGAAAGCTACACAAAAAAAATTATATATCACATTACCATGATGTTGTCAAAAATGAGAACTCTCACACCTAGTATTATTTGCAAACCTCTCACTACTCCTCACTAACAAATTAGCCTCCTGATGTAACTAACTAAAATAAGGTACATAAATCCAGAGTGAGTTAGCTGATTACCTCACCTATCAATAGCCATATAAACAGAATTAAAAATAGTGTGTAATAAATATATATAACTCCATCCTAGATCGGGATACGAACCCACGTATTCAAGGTGTGTGAGTCTTCACGATCATGTTCTTTACCTCTACACTATCACCTCTCTCAATCCCTGTTTGATTGTACTATTATTACATGTTAAACCTCCTTCTCTCATTGTGGCAAATGAAACTAATCACCAGTAAAAAGTACAAGCCCCGATTGGATATTCCATCCTAACAAAAATACATACCTTCACCCTCAATGATCTAGATGGTTTCTCACTCCACTTGTCCCACTCTCATACATAATCCTTCTGACAGAATGAATCCAAACAAGCAATCATAAGATCCATTACAATCCTCGAATTAGTTGGCAAATGATTCAAAATCAATATTGTCATTAAGTCACAAAGGGAAGAGTGTTTGGAGTCTAAAGATCCATAATGCCTCCTTACTACATAAAGTTTTCTATCTATCCCCCCCTTATTGTGGACTTTACATGTTGTACCCCTGTAATCATCAATCCAGCGGGATCACCGTTATGTACTAGATTAAAATGTTGAGATACACTGTGTAACTTAAATCTCTTAAGTACATTCAATCTATGTTCCCTAAACCTCGTCTTGATGGAATGGGTCGTTCTGCCAACGTATTGCAGTCCACAAGGACACTGCAATACGTATATACAGTAGACAGTATTACAATTTATAAACTCTTGAATAGAGTACTTTAAATTGGATCTAAATGACACAATATCTGTGGATTTATTCTTCATAAAACCACAAGTAATACATCTATTACCTCCACATCGATAACAGCCCTTCGGAAAGGAAGGAAACCACATGGGGCTGATAGATACAGGGTTGGCATATGCATTTACACTTTTTAATACACTGGGAGCAAGAATGTTTTTTAAATTCCTATTTTTCTTAAAGATCACCTTTAATCCTGGTTCAATAACCTTACTTAAAATCGGATCTTGCTGTAAGATATTAGAATTGGACACTAATACTTTCTTAATGGCCTGGGACTGATTATTGAACTTGGAGACATAATAAAGTTTCAGAATCTCTTTCATTTGCTTACCTTGTTTAATTTGTTCCCCTTGCTTATAAGATGACTTCTTCTTCAAAAGCGATTCTCTATCTATATTGATGGACTTCCTATAAGCTACTTCTAATAAGGGTCTCGGGTACCCTCTACTCAAAAAATCCTCAAATAATTGATTGGCCTGTATCTGATAGCTCTCCAATTGTGAACAATTATGCCGTAGGCGTAAAAACTGACTTAATGGAACATTCTTCAACCATGGTCTATAATGACCACTGGAGTAATGAAGGAAGTTGGTGGTATCAACATCCTTCTTGTAATTGCTCGTAACTATAGAGGGGCCCTCAAAGGAGACAGTTAAATCCAAAAAATGAATCTGATAATCTCTAAAACAGTGTGTAAAACTTAAATTAAATTTATTAGTGTTAAGGTAAGTGACAAATTCCAGTGCCTTAAGTTCACCCCCATCCCAAATGAAAAATAAATCATCAATAAAGTGGCCATAGTACACTAGGTTCGCTGCAAAAGGGCCATCCCAAATAAATGTTTGTTCAAATGCACCCATATATAAATTTGCAAAACTCACAGCAAACCTAGTGCCCATGGCCGTGCCCATCACCTGTAAATAAAATAAATCCTCAAAAGTGAAATAATTATGTTTAAGGATAAAAGTAATGGAATCCAGAATAAATTTAGTTAAAGATGGATTTATTTCATAATAATTTTTTAGAAATTCCGAAATAGCTTGTACACCCCCTTCTTGCGGTATATGGGTATACAAAGCTTTTACATCCAAAGATAGAAAAGAATATCCCGGTTTCCATACTATATTCCTCATATTATTTAATAAGTGCATAGTATCACAAATATGTGATTTCAAAGTAATTACATATTTTTGTAAAAAATAATCTGCAAACTGTGATAAATTAGAAGTGAGAGACCCAATACCAGAAATAATAGGTCTCCCAGGAGGTGCTGTAAGTGAATTGTTAAATTTAGGGATGTGATAAAAAATAGGTGATAGGAAAATTAACACACAGAAAGTGATACTCATCCTTAGAGATAATCTCTCCCTTCAGGGCTCCCTCTATATGTTTCTTATACTCTATTAAAAAGCCCTCAGTAGGATCTGTTGTAAGTTTACTGTAGAAAGAGGTATCAGCCAACTGTCTATGGGCTTCCTGGAGGTAGTACTCCCTATCCAAGAGCACCACTCCTCCTCCTTTATAAGCATTTCTTATGACCATGGAACAATCTTTTTCTAATTCTTTAGGAGCTATTTTTTCTTCCCTTGTTAAATTAGACCATGATGATTTTTGGGAACAAATAACTTGAAAATCATCAATAGTTTTTTTATAAAAATATAAGATAGTATTAGATTTTTGATTAGCTGGAAAGAAAGTTGACTTTTTCTTAAGTTTGCTTCTACTGCCCCTATTATCAAGGTTCTCATTAATATTAAATATTGGTTTGACTGTTTCTTCTACTTCAACATGGTTTTCATTCCATAATTCTTCTAATAAAGACAGTGTATCACCATCCATCTTATCTAATACAATAGGGGTACATTCTGTGTCTTTAATTAATTTTGTTGCAAAATACCTCTTCCTACATAAGTTCCTCACAAACAAATTAAGATCCACAAACAGGTCGAACATATTGGGATTCTGACTGGGTGAAAAATTGAGTACTTTCTGGAGAAGGCTTAATTGAGAATTTGTTAACTGTTTAGTAGTCAGATTAAATATACCTTTACCCGTTAATGGAGTCTTGCCCTTCTTATGTGATTTTCTTCCTCCCCTAGTTCCTCTGTAACCCTGTGTCTTTTTGGTGTACCTACACTGAGGGGGGCATATAGATTCAGATGTGTGATTTTCCCTTTTGGGTGAGTCTCTAAAAAAACATCCTCAGAGGATCTTTGAGGAACATTGTCTTTAGATAAATAATTGGATGCCTGATTTATTTTCTCATTACCATTCGGTTTCCTATTATTACTGAATCTCCCATATCTATACTTGGGTTATTGAAAATGATTATACCTCCCTTTAGAGTGGGCATAAAAATTCCTAGAATCGTCATGATATTGATGACCTTGGTTATGAAATTGATGTCTTTGGGTAGGATCAAATCCTCCCTTTCTGAACAAACGACCCTCTTTTCTGTAAGGGCTAGAAAAGGATTGTCTCCTATAAGTCCTAACCTTGTCATCTTTGTAGTCCTGATTATCTCTTGCCAATTTCTTATTTTTAAGAGAGATAAGATCTTTTTCAAACATTTCTACCTTCTGATTAGTTATCTGATCTCGTTCTATAAATACTGCTGTTCCTTTAAATTTCATCAAGGAATTCTTAGTTTCCTTGATTTTATTAATCGTTTCATTTGCCTTTTTATCTCTATATTTAATTAACAATTCAATCAACTTGAATGAACAATTATCTAATGCCTCATTACATTTTTCTGTCAAACCCTGATCGTCTTGCATAGAGAGTGATTTAAATACTCTTAGGCCACGGGGGATTTGTTTCTTATTTAAATATTTTGTAAGGGTTACACTATCCCACCAGTGACACATCTCATCCTTCAATAGTTGTTCCAATTTAAAAAAACCTTTTATTAATTCATTATCAGGTTGTTCATTGACTTCCCTAAGTTCAGAAAAATCATTATCTTGTATATACAATTCCCTCCTAGAGAGTCTATTCGTAAAACACATAAATTCTGCCATGTCAAATATAGTAATAAACAGCTGCCCGCTAATAGACACTGATAGTACCACCCCAACACACCAACACACCAAGAAAGCTGGGCGCTAATCAAAAACAATCCCACTATATCATCACACAGCAGCACACACCAGTAGACAGTTGGTTGATACCTCTTTCTACAGTAAACTTACAACAGATCCTACTGAGGGCTTTTTAATAGAGTATAATAAACATATAGAGGGAGCCCTGAAGGGAGAGATTATCTCTAAGGATAAGTATCACTTTCTTTGTGTTAATTTTCCTATCACTCCTATTTTTTATCACATCCCTAAAATTCACAAATCACTTACAGCACCTCCTGGGAGACCTATTATTTCTGGTAGTGGGTCCCCCACTTCTAATTTATCACAGTTTGTAGATTATTTTTTACAAAAATATGTAATTACTTTGAAATCACATATTCATGACACTATGCACTTATTAAATAATATGAGGAATATAGTATGGAAACCGGGATATTCTTTTCTATCTTTGGATGTAAAAGCTTTGTTACCCATATACCGCAAGAAGGGGGTGTACAAGCTATTTCGGAATTTATAAAAAATGAATATGAAATAAATCCATCTTTAACTAAATTTATTCTGGATTCCATTACTTTTATCCTTAAACATAATTATTTCACTTTTGAGGATTTATTTTATTTACAGGTGATGGGCACGGCCATGGGCACTTGGTTTGCTGTGAGTTTTGCAAATTTATATATGGGTGCATTTGAACAAACATTTATTTGGGATGGCCCTTTTGCAGCGAACCTAGTGTACTATGGCCACTTTATTGATGATTTATTTTTCATTTGGGATGAGGGTGAACTTAAGGCACTGGAATTTGTCACTTACCTTAACATAATAAATTTAATTTAAGTTTTACACACTGTTTTAGTGATTATCAGATTAATTTTTTGGATTTAACTGTCTCCTTTGAGGGCTCCTCTATAGTTACGAGCAATTACAAGAAGGATGTTGATACCAACAACTTCCTTCATTACTCCAGTGGTCATTATAGACCATGGTTGAAGAATGTTCCATTAAGTCAGTTTTTATGCCTACGGCATAATTGTTCACAATTGGAGAGCTATCGGATACAGGCCAATCAATTATTTGAGGATTTTTTGAGTAGAGGGTACCCGAGACCCTTATTAGAAGTAGCTTATAGGAAGTCCATCAATATAGATAGAGGATCGCTTTTGAAGAAGAAGTCATCTTATAAGCAAGGGGAACAAATTAAACAAGGTGAGCAAATGAAAGCGATTCAGAAACTTTATTATGTCTCCAAGTTAAATATTCAGTCCCAGGCCATTAAGAAAGTATTAGTGTCAAATTCTAATATCTTACAACAAGATCCGATTTTAAGTAAGGTTATTGAACCAGGATTAAAGGTGATCTTTAAGAAAAATAGGAATTTAAAAAACATTCTTGCTCCCAGTGTATTAAAAAGTGTAAATGCATATGCCAACCCTGTATCTATCAGCCCCATGTGGTTTCTTTCCTTTCCGAAGGGCTGTTATCGATGTGGAGGTAATAGATGTATTACTTGTGGTTTTATGAAGAATAAATCCACAGATATTGTGTCATTTAGATCCAATTTAAAGTACTCTATTCAAGAGTTTATAAATTGTAATACTGTCTACTGTATATACGTATTGCAGTGTCCTTGTGGACTGCAATATGTTGGCAGAATGACCCGTTCCATCAAGACGAGGTTTAGGGAACATAGATTGAATGTACTTAAGAGATTTAAGTTACACAGTGTATCTCAACATTTTAATCTAGTACATAACGGTGATCCCGCTGGATTGATGATTACAGGGGTACAATATGTAAAGTCCACAATAAGGGGGGGGATAGATATAAAACTTTATGTAGTAAGGAGTCATTATGGATCTTTAGACTCCAAACACTCTTCCCTTTGGGACTTAATGACAATATTGATTTTGAATCATTTGCCAACTAATTTGAGGATTGTAATGGATCTTATGATTGCTTGTTTGGATTCATTCTGTCAGAAGGATTATGTATGAGAGTGGGACAAGTGGAGTGAGAAACCATCTAGATCATTGAGGGTGAAGGTATGTATTTTTGTTAGGATGGAATATCCAATCAGGGCTTGTACTTTTTACTGGTGATTAGTTTCATTTGCCACAATGAGAGAAGGAGGTTCAACATGTAATAATAGTACAATCAAATAGGGATCGAGAGAGGTGATAGTGTAGAGGTAAAGAACATGATCGTGAAGACTCACACACCTTGAATACGTGGGTTCGTATCCCGATCTAGGATGGAGTTATATATATTTATTACACACTATTTTTAATTCTGTTTATATGGCTATTGATAGGTGAGGTAATCAGCTAACTCACTCTGGATTTATGTACCTTATTTTAGTTAGTTACATCAGGAGGCTAATTTGTTAGTGAGGAGTAGTGAGAGGTTTGCAAATAATACTAGGTGTGAGAGCTCTCATTTTTGGCAACATCATGGTAATGTGATATATAATTTTTTTTGTGTAGCTTTCCATATTACAATATTCATTGGGGGATTGAAGTTGATATTGAGTAGTGGGTATACTTGCCAAAATATAAATAAAATAAAAATGAGAGAGTTTGGCTAAAAGCATGTATCTAAGTAAAGTTATTTAAAGATTGAGAGATGTACTGAATATTTGATTGTTTGGTACCTATATGACGATAGTGTAGTGGTAGAGAGTCTGATCCTGAGAATCTGAGTCTTTAAAGACTGGGGTTTGAATCCCGGTATAGGACTGATTTAATACTAATTTTATTTTTTACCTTCTATCTCTATATATATATATATAATCATCCAACAATATGGGTATAGACTTAGTAGATGTATAATTATGAATATAAAGTGATTAACCTTGACACCAATAAATTGTTGTTTTTATTGTCTTAAAACCCTCTATGGGATTTTGTTATGTGACTAATGACCATTAGAGACACCTGTTTAAGCAGGTGTAAAGATTTGTGCCAATCATTATTCAATTAAGTAGGTTTAAAAAGGAAAAATCCGGAGCCACAAGTATCCATACTCTTTGATAAAGCTTCCATAGGCGGAAGCGAAACGCATCAGAGATACATACTTTTGTGTTGTTACTTCTTGCCAGACATCACCTTGCTTTGATTAGAAGTTTTGCTGCATGGATACAGTGAGCCACATGTATGCTAACTGAGACGGACTCCCAGGACTAGCAGCACATGGGCGGTAAGAGAGAGGCGGTCACAGGCTGACTCAATTAGTGCCTCTGTACATCACTGAAGCCGATCACTTGGAAATCCAACGGAGATAGATTTCCAGCAATCGGAGTGTGCAAGCGGCTGAAGAGAGGCGGACACAGGTTGACGTTACTGGAGCCTATATGTATCTTCAAACCGGAGCCTTCTAAATATGTATGCGGGCTGATTGGGATTGTCCACACCAAAAGTTCTTTATCACAAAGGACTATCATTGCGAATATCTCCTGTTTTTATTAAAACTGAAGAAAATTGGTCCATGGGACTATTAAAAGGACTTTCTTATATTTACAAGTCTGGTGAGAGTTAAGTGATTTTAAAATACTAATACTTAATTGTGGCACTATGGACTAAATGCTAGGTCCAAGTATAGATATATGAGGATCCGAATTGTGGTCTATATTTTATGTATATTTTTTTATGTGTGTTTATTTGGTTTATGTATATTGTCATTAGATACTTGTTACTGATATAAAGTATACTGAGCAAAATATTGGCGTCTTGGTTTAAATTCTGCCCTGTCAATCCTATTTTATTGTGTGTAATTATTTTTAATATTAGCACACCTCTATTTGGTCATTTTCTGTAAAATTCAAAATAGTGTCATTTAGTTTTGTTGTTGTGATGAATCTGCACTATTGCCAGTAAACTGATTTAAAACTTAATAAACTTTGATCTTTTATATCTAAAACTCAGGTTAGGTACACATCAGACCAACGTACAAAAGAGTGACAGCAATCTCATTCTGTGAGAGTGCTGAATCTTCCGGTAACCACAAGGTGTGATGGCATACCATATCTGTATTGCACAAGGAACACGTCCATTAAGGCGCCAGCCTTAATGACCGTAATTTCATTGCTTTTTGAAGTTCGAGTGGCAGAAAATCAATAGGTTTTGTGAATTTTCAGATCATGTCTAAGCAGCCTTAATGGTACATGTGAAATCATAAGGTTTTTTGTCTATGGAATATATATATATAAAAAAAAAATAATATATATATATATATATATATATATACATACATCCACCTGATTGTGGATGTATGTGAGTAAAACTGGCACCTGGCCAAGCATATTTTGGCAGGAGAGCCGGACTGTATCTTGATTGTTTTATATATATATATATATATATATATAATCCACGGTGAGATAGCGGCACTCAGGAGTCTTCACGATAAGATGAAACAACGTGTTTATTTCAACATTTTGGGATACGGAGACCCCGTCTTCAGGAACACACAGATGATCTGTCCATTTTTAACCCCAAAACGATGAACGATAACGACGACGCGCGTTCCCGCGGGTCGTCGTCATCATCGTTCATCGGGCTGACATGCAGGCCAACCTGAGGATCTCGTCAGGTTGCTGCATGTTGGGCAATGGGGGAGAGAGCCCGGCGCTGAACAATATCGTTAATGATATCGTTCAGCGGCTGTGCTCAATGTCATGAACGACATTGAGCACAGCCTGCCTGGGACACACTACACGATATCGCTCAGGGAGCATATCGTGTAGTGTGTACGCACAATTACACCAGCTGAGGACGATTGGTCCATCGTTCTCTCGGGGTTCCGGCGTCGGGATTAATTTAGGTGTCGGTGGCCGGTGGCCATGCGGACGCTGGTCTCATAACTACATCCTATATTATATAATATATGTATTATATAGAACATTGTTTTTCACCCACGAACTTCAATATGTGTGCGCCATTGTGCATGTGTACGTTTTCTTGTATAGTTCCATAGATTCTACTAATCCCACTGGTCATCTGTGTTCCCATTCCCACCCAGTCTCTACTACTACTACTTCCTCCACCCCAACTATAATTGATGTCCCTGCTACTACTACCCTCAGCATCATCTGTGTCTTTACTACTAATACTAACCCCCAGCTGTCATCTGTATATTTTCTTCTACTACCTACATCCACCTGACGTGTTCCTACTACTGCTAATATTTGTCCCTTCCCCAATCCTTCCAATGTCTCCCTACTATTACACCCACCCATCTGTCATATGTCCCCACTGCTATTATTACCACATATCTGGATGACAATAATAATTTAAATATTTTGGGCCTGATTCAGTGGTGGATGCTGCTGCGCCCACTTGTACGTTGTTGCTGGAGTCGCAGGAGCAATAGTATGCAAATGCCGGTATCAGCCCTGACCGTGCAATCACTAAAACGCCCACTTTTAGTGTTTCTGCACGCTGTAACACCGCCGGTGATTCTTGGCATGCCGCCATCGGCGCACTATTGACACTTGCACCAGCCCTATGTTAGGCACAGTTTCTTCATCTAAACATGACCTCTGTAGCTGCAGCTCTGCGATGACCCCACAACACTCCCATAACATGTTCACGAGACTCTCTTTTTTGCGTTCACTTCAGGTCACTGCCCAGGAACACTCGTCACTCTTCTGCTCCATTTTCGATACCATCTAACCCGATCGCAACAGCATCATTGTGTGTACACTCATGGTAATGCATTTGCCGTACTGGTTTTCAGAAGTTCTTGGACATGCGCAGCTGCTAAAAATCACTCCATTGTGCCCGACGTCAGCAATGCATGCAACTCAGAATCAGGCCCTTATTGTTCAAATACAGCATTTTTTTAATTTTGTTATTTAATTTTCTGTTAAATTTATCATCCAGTTTTTTTTTTAATGAAACCGAAACAGTCACCCTAGAAATATTATATTGATAAATTTTGGTGTTTTTTTATTTATTGCTGCAATACAGTAATTGGCAATAAAAAGAACTGTCCTTATTGGCAGATAAAGCCCTTATGCTTTATATATTAAACCACCTTTGTACGGCTGCTGCTCATGGGCCAGTGCTGTGGGCTTGCCCCCTGGTCTTAAATTTGCCAACCAGCCCCTGCTATCAGAAGACACCAAGAAGTTTTTAGTGTCTTTTGGTAGACTCGCTTTTCCTGACTTTAGGAGAGGAGGGGGCCTGGGTGCAGCCTCCGTTTGGGCCCCCTTCTCTCTGGCGGCATAGTAGATACTGGTCAGAATCTACTGCGCATGATCGGGTCTCTTGGAAAATGGCACCTGCACCTTACTCCAGGGGACATATTTTCTGCGCATGTTGGAGTCACCAGGAAAATGGCCGCTGCCATTTAGCGTGTGATTTCTGCTGCTCTGCAGTGCCGGCCTGGCGTTGCAGAGCTGCACTCTAGAGACTGCGGACAGGTAATTATAACTATATATAGGTGCAGGGTGTGCGGTGTGGGCCCCCTGGACCCAGGGTCCCGTGTGCACCACACACCCTGCACCCCTGCTCTAAGGCTCTCAGAGAAGCTCAGGACAGTGTAATACTGATGCAAGAGAGCTCAGATGGGAAAAGCAGGTGGCCGGATGAGCAAAATAGATCACTGCTGCAGAATCGATCTGCGCGATATATCATGTGAGTTATACCAACTACAATATCGCAGAATAACGGGTCAAAATATTGCCTATCGATAATCATCCCTACTATAATGAAGATTGTATAGCATAGTCCTGTTTTAGTGGGTAATTCAATTGTGTGATATGTGCAGAATGCTTCCGAAACAGTCGGATGAAGGTACTCTGCAACCGTTATGTTTGGTCACGTCTCCATGCACCCCATATAGATGTGCAAGAAAATGAGCAAGGCTTCCCTTCTGTAGTAAGATGTAATGTGCACAGCCAGACACTGCGGTGATATCTGGCAGCACACAGCACTGATTTGGAATGCCCACTTAGAAAGCAGAATAGCTTAGTACATGTCATTTACACACAATGGCCCTCATTCAGAGGCGCTCGCAAGAAGCGATCGCTTTCTCTGAATGAGGGCGGCCGCTTCCATTTTTTTAGTGCGGCCTCCTGGTCGCTAGCTAAGCTGTGGGTTAGCACCCACAGCTTAGCGACCAACCAGGTTGATGGTCACGATGGTGAACACCATCACGACCATCGGGGCTTGCGACGAGACCCTAAGGTTGGGTCTCGGCAACCGCAAGCCCCAGGGAGCTTCCTGCTCTGATCAAGCAGGAAACTCCCCACTGACATCACTGATGATGTCAGTGCAGCCTCCCACAAAACAGTAGGCATTCCTTAAGGAACGCCTCCGTTTTGGAAACCACCCCCCCCCGGCCCGCCTACAAAACGGGGCGAGCTGTCGATCAACATCGACAGCCTCCCCTTTTGTAGAGAGCTCCGGAGCGAGAGAGTTTGCATGCGCAGGGCTAACCATCGACCCGGTTGCGAGAGCATCGGCGATTGCGACCGGGTCTGAATGAGACCCAATATCCCTATCAGATTTCAAAATGGCTTCCTGGCCTTATCAGCTGAAGCAGCCATGTTCTCTACCTCAACTTGCCATGGTCTCAGCAAGTCAGACCAAATCTCCACAACAGTACATTATAAATGAATTAGTAACAGTGGCACAATTATATTTTTTATTTTACCTCAGCAATCCTCTGTCTTATTCCAAACAGTTAATTTGACAATCTTTACAGAGCACTAATGATTCTCGTTATGTGAACCTCCATTCATAATGTTGTCTCAGTAATACATTTTCAGGGCACATCCCCAGACATACTATGATGAGTGGAAGTGATTTTGACAAGGAATGGAAGATTGTCTTTCTCCTCACAGAAGGCCCCAGAGTGTTCACATGCGACTGCCTCAGACATTGGAGCTACATTAGAGATATAGGACCTCATTCAGAGTCTGTCGTAAGCGGCCGCTCAGTCGCCTAACGACCGAGAAACTGAAAAAGGAAGCAATCGCACGGCCGGTCGGTCGCAACCAAAGTGATGCCCATACATGAACAATACACCTCCTCTAGCTAGCGAGTGATAGCAGCTAGCGATCGATCAATTGTTGTCAGTCGTTGTCAGTCGCTGTATGTTAATTTTCTTCTGATGGTTGCGGCCGCTTGTGTTGTGTTGATGCCCACAAAAAAAAAAAAACGCATAGAAAAAGCCATCCCCATGAAATTTATTTATTCTTATTATTCGCTAATGCAAACGCAGCTGAATCAATTACAAGCCAATTAGCAGTGTTATTAGCTTCATCAATCGATTATTAGCTGCTTGCTAATTGTGTGGCTCAAAATAGATACATCAATCCTAACATCAATAACATTCGATAGTATCGATTGTACTCTAGGGCTTGCAAGAGCACATACCCAACCTCAAGCTGTACGATCAGCCAGGCCTCGTACCTGCTCGCAGAGTGACGTTTTACTACTTCCGGCCTTCTATGTCAGTCGTAGCAGGTAATTTATGTACGCCCCTAAAACGCCCTCAAAACGCTGAGGCACGCCTGCGTTTTCAGACCACCACCCCCGTCACCACCCACAAATGGCCTTTCATGTCAATCAACTCTCGGAAGCCACTTCCTGCTCGTAAGCCGTACGATCTACAGCATTTTGGTTCGCAAGGTCTCGTACGCACGTGAGCACAACTAACCGTACGCATGCGTGGTTTGGAAACATCGGATGCGTACGACCGAGCGGCCGCTTACGACTGACTCTGAATGAGGTCCATTGTCCTGATAGAAGATTCAGTTACGGCACCCAATTCATTTTATATATATACTTTATGCTTGTTGGCAACCAACTTGTAAAATTTTATTATGAGTCAATTTTTTTTTTGTTTCCTTGATGGAAAAAAATTATTCTATAATCAGCTGTACACACAGCGCATTCCTTGATATATGAATTGCTTATTTTCTCTTCCTATATAACCAGTTAGTCAGAGGACTATAGACAGGTATGTTCACTACCCTCTGTATTTGTCCACGAGCCAACGACATTACCGTCCAGCCTAATACCTCATTTCCACTGCTGCAATACCCCAGGTTATTGCTGGGTCTTCCCGGGTAGCAGTTCAGAGGAAAAGGGTCCCTAAAAAAATAACCTGGGTCAAGTGACCTGGGAATCCAATATAGGTAGCTACCAGGGTTGGACCCTGCAGTGTAAATGGCGCGAGACGGGTTATCCGACCTGAGTCATGCTAAAATGAGCTGATTGGTGGCTTTGGAGCAGAAATAGCTCGGATCGAAGGTGCAGTGTAAACTGGGTCTGACCAAGATTGGAACCATGTCCAAAAACCCAGGTCAGACCCGGGTTTTTGGTGGAAAATGGGTAAAAATAGGACACAACAAACGCTGGTTTGTCAACATTATGGACTTAGTCCTAATCTTCAGTCTTTATCAATGAACAATTTCTAAGCAAATGAAATGGTCCATGCATTTCTGATGTGTATAATCTACAGGAACTGACTGAATTATTTTGGAGTTTTGCACTACAAAAGGTAAAGGCAATAAAATAGCAATAGCTGCAATAAATACCTAAAGCATCTACGGGCACCTTTAATAAAGGATTTAATCTTTTCTCTAGCATAAATATTATTTGCAATAGTAGATTAAGGGTCTTATTCATTACCGATTGCAACTGCGATTACGCACGCAATGGGGCGACTGTTGCTGCCTGTGCATGCATCTCAGTGCGTAAACTAGTTACTGCAACCAGGACTGTGATCGCAGAGGCTACGCAGACCCATCGCAGAGTGATTGACAGGAAGAGCAGTTTGTTGGTGGTGACTGGGGGGGGGGGGGGGCGGCTGAAAGCAGGCGTGCCAGTGTGTTTGCACACAGTTTCAGGGGCGTGCATAAATTATCCACTGCAAAGCGCCACACACAGTGTGAGGTCTCATAGCGTGCGTGGCTGTTAGTAATTTCGGAGTAACATCAGGGCTTGTGCAAGTGTGCGTATGGGTCCGATGTTCCTAGATTATACTGATGGTTTCGTTATTCTGCTAAGTAATACGGATGTGCGTATGGTAAAGTGGGCGTCCTTATGTAGTGCTGAGTTTGCATTGTGATCACAGTGGATTAGCTTGCTATCACAGTTGAACTGTGTGCGTATGCAATATTGCGACTCATAGTGAATCAGGCCATAAGAAAGGATATTCTCCACCGGGCTGTGAATTTGCACAATTAAAATACACATTGTTTATACACTATCCACAGTACCATAACCCGTAACAAATGACACTTTGGTAATCTACTGTAAACATAATCAATATTACACATCACAGAAACAGGGTTAACTTATCTTAGAAGAGAAAACCGAGGACAAATTGCAACATGCAACAAGCGTTATGCTGGTCACAATAGCCCACATCCCATTTTAGCTATGCCACTAAGGCAATGGTCATTTGTGTATGAATTAGAGATGTGCACTGATCCCCAGGTTTTGGAGCTGGATTTTTTTTTTTTTTTAATTCTAAAATGTTTTTTGAAAACAGCGAAAATCATGTAATTTTTGCAATCCAATTCCAAACCACTGGAAGATCAGAACCCCTACTCTGATTTATTCGGGATCTCCTCAGGAGAATCTCCAGTACGAATATACAAATTTGATACATGTGTATAGAAACAGGTCAGAGAAATAGTAAAACAAACACTATAATATTCAGTAGACTAAGGAGGAAATAGACGATTATATCTGCCATTGTGCCGGTCGCTTAGAAAGTGGTAATGTTCTTAAAAGCAAAACTTCAACCTGCCACCACATGCTGGCTATGTCCAGGGGTCCAGGGGTGCCGAGAGGGAAGGGGGTGGGGTATTGATTGCCTGGGGTTGCTGGAGGGGCCCTGGTCCAAAGCCACCCCCCCTTCCTCCCTCTTACCTCACAGAAGCCCAGCACACACTCCTTTGTGCTGGGCTGCAGAGGAGACTGTCCCCTGCTGCTAAGCAGCAGCAGTCTCCTCTGCCTGTGGGGGGAAGCCATCACACTGATTGCACCGCCCCTGGCTTTGCGCCGGGCTGAGGGACTCACAGTGCTATGGGGCATGGCCTCGCTTCCCGCTATTAGGCCATGCCCAGTCCTGGGCACGGGCCAGCAGTCTATGTTCCCTTCCCTAGAGCTCTTCATTGCTAGAGGAAAGGAGGAAGGCGGCATAGTAGCGTGCACTTGCTCAGGGCACCATAGTTCCTTGTTACACCGCTATCTTTATTTATGAGTAACACAGATATTATGCTATTTTATGGTGATACATAACTAGGAAATAGAACAAGAGGAGTAAGAGTAAACAGATTATGGAGGATAGGGATAGGCTTCTATGAAGAGATCAGCCGTTTGAGGAGGATTTCAATATTTTGAATTCAGGGTATCAAATTGTTTTAATTTTCAGGCTGCACACACGGCAATATTAGGCCAATTGGCCTTTATTTGGTTGCAATATTTCAGAATCTGTGGCCACCACTACCATAATAAATAGCAGGTAATTCATAAATCTGTACCTATAGATCTGTACCAGTGGCAAACGCAGAATTTCTAGAGGGGGGTTTCCAAATGCTTGATAATAGAGCGAGTGTGGCCAGTCCATGAAAAGGGCATAATTAGCACTTAACCAGCTTTAATATGCGTTATACAAAATGTGTTGTGTATCATAATTCCAGCATATACAGGATCAGCGATCACAGTAAGCCATTAGATGCGGCAGTAGGGCCATCCTGTCAGTATGCGTTTATGATGCCGGCAGTCGCTATGCCACTATAGAATCCCAGCGAGGGTTAATTAACCTACGCCGGGAGACCGGTGCCCGGCATCTCGATCGAAGGGATCCCAGGCGCCGAGCGCGGACAGCCGCTGGGGGGGAGGGTTAGGTTTAGGGTTCCGGGGGGGGACTTAGGGTTAGGCACCCCCCCGGAGGTTAGGTTTAGGTTAGGGGGAGGGAGGGTTAGGGTTAGGCACCCCCCCGGTGGACTTCGGTTTAGATGGCGGGGAAAGGGGGGGTTAGGTTTAGGCACTTAGAGGGGGGATTAGGGTTAGGCACAGGGGGGGGGAGGTTAGGGTTGGGCACCCCTAAGGAGGGTTAGGGTTAGGGGGTAGATTAGGTTAGGAAATACTTACCTTAGGACGATCGGGATTTCCTTCCACGTCGGGCTGGCGCTGCCAGGATTTGAACCACCGGCCATGCGGCCACCGATGTAACATATGTATTCCATCCTGTCTGAGCTGACTGAGTGTTCCTATTTCAGATGTGGGCTGAGCAAGTCCGGGAGTCTGGGAAAGCAGCAGAATTACCTAGTACTGCCCTGGACATTTATGTACATATTGCTATCTTTATGCACTGGATAGTGTATTATTTATTATACAGTAATTAACCCTATTGATAGTCTATAGCAGTGCACCCCTAACAGTGCATGCTTTCCAGATCTCCTAGTTGGTGTACAGGTGTATTTATTACTGCCTGACACATGTATAAAGATCCACAGGTGGTGCTACTTAATTCATTTGTTATACTGAGAAGAACATGCAGCACTAGTAAAATTCTATTATATTGCTATTTCAATTGTGGTCATGGTGTGGGATAGGGAGGGGGTTTTCCAGGCAACCAGAAACCCTCCTGCGTTCGCCTATGCGTACAACTCTGAATCACCTCTAATTGCTTTAAGATGAGTATGCATACCCTGATGCTAAAAATCGCAAAGTCCGTACGCAACTCAGAAGCCCTGCATTTGTGGTTGAAAAGGATTTCTCTACAACATGAAATTGTAGGGTGTTGTGTGCACCGAGGGATCTGATTGAGCAATGTGGTTGGTTTGCACTAATAAAGACATTTGGGGTATACATTTCAAAGCTCACCCCAAAATAAACAAATTAAATACTTATTCCAGTCTCAGATGTCCTAATATGAGCATACGGTAATTACAAATATATGATCAACATACATTGTATTTCACATTGCCCATAAAAGTATAGTAATGTAACCATAAACCAGATTTTTATTAAAATAAATAAATAAATATATATATATATATATATATATATATATATATATAAATAATTCAGTTTCTTGATTTTAAGCGTCAATGGGTTTTTGACAAAAAACATAGGGAGTTTAGTAAGTCAGAGAAGTTAATTACAAGTACATGGAATGTATATTAATAGTTAATTGACTTAGGGCCTGATTCAGAGCCGCTCGCTATTTGCGGTCGTTCGTTTAAAAAAAGGGGTGGCTATTCAAATGAACCGTTCGCACTTTGCGGTCTGTTCACGCCTCTAAGTCTGAACGAGCGAGCAAAACTTGCGGTCGAAATTTTGAAAAATACGCCCCCTGGCCGCTCGCATCATACGTCATGTCCGCTATTTATTAGATTAATCGAGTACATCGAACAGCGTATGAACTGCTCGCTATTCTTGTGGTTGGTTTTTTCAACCGCTATTTTGCGAGTAGTTCTGACTAAAAAAAAACAAGTGACGTGGTCGTGACGCTGCTGTATTAATTATGCACACCCATAAAACGCCCGTTTTGACCTTTAAGCACGCCTGCGTTCTGAATTCCACTCCCCATTTTCAAGCACCTTCCCCTGTTACCACCCACACGCCTCCTTCTGTCACTCAAAATAGCAGGCATTCGCTATTTTGCAAACAAACGAGTTTCGGCCGCACTGACTGGTTTACGCATGCGTTTTACAATCCGTACGCATGCGCAGTTGTGCGAACATCACTCAGTGCGAACGAGCGGCCGCTTACGAGCGGCTCTGAATCAGGCCCCTAGTCCCACATGGATGAGATAGAATGTTATCCACACTGTCAAGTCTAATGTGAGCTGGAATCCTAAAGAACTCTGTAGGGGGCTTAGGGCCTGATTCAGCTTGGATCGTAGTTGCTAATACGCATGCAATCGGCTAATTGTTGCGTTCTGCGCATGCGTATGCATCGCAGTGTGCGTACCAGCTATAGCGATCGGGACTGCGATCACAGAGGCTACACAGACCCATCGCAGAGTGATTGACAGGAAGTGCCTATTGTGGGAGGTGACGGGAAAGTAGTCGGGCGAACGCAGGCATGCCAGTGTGTTTCAACGGCGTTGCGGGGGCGTGCATATATTATCCACTGCGATGGCCTACACAGCCTGAGGTCTCATAGCATTCGTGGTTATTAGCAATTTCTGAGTAAGGTCAGGGCTTGTGCAAGTGTGTGCAATCGCAATGTATTAACAATGGATTAGCATATTATTGCAGTTGAACTGCATGCGTAATCGCTATTGCATACCCAGTTGCGATCCGTAGTGAATCAGGCCCTTAGTCTATCATCCTAAATCAGCGATTTAGTCCTGGTGACATTTGCAACAATACAAGTAGGTACATACGCAGTCATTATGTCTGGGAACAGAGATGTCACATCTGCAGGAGAGCCGTGGAGCAGGCGGCATGATTACCACATCAGGGTATGGGGACCGGCTGCACACTGCGTCTCTTACAGGTACTCAGGATAACAACCTATAACCTTGTGCTACCTAGAATCTGCAGAATACCTATTTATCTTTCAGGAGCAAGCACAGCGGGCGGATTTCCACTCCTGTCACTCACTGTAACTGTTATATTCTCTGTATGCTTACAGAATGTATAACAATATTTGAGAAATGAGAAAAACACAGTGTTCAGTTACTGATGTACAATGCATTCTAGAGTTTAGCTGTCTTAGGGCCTGATTCAGACCCGTTCGCTATCTGCGTACGCTCGCTGGATGTGTATGCAAATTTGTCAAAGTGACGCATCGGGAAGCGAACGCTCGCCAAGGCATAAGCACGCCCACCATGTCTTAGCGAGCGGCCACTTTGTGTATGCGTACGCCCAATCGTACAGGCAGAGTCGCCACCAGCCCCATGTCATCTCCAGGAAGTGTATTAAACATTGGTACATCGAGCACCATCGGATGTGAACGCAGTGCTTGAGGTAGCTTTACACTACCGCAAGCATTGCGAGGAAATCAGTGTAAAAAAGAGGCAAGTGACGTGTACTATGACGCTGCCTGTTAATTATGCACGCCTCCAAAACGACGTTGAAACACTCAGGCACGCCTGCGTCCGCATCTCCAACCCCCCGTTTTTACTGTACTGCCCCTATTACCACCCACAAACGGCCTCTCCTGTCGCTCATTACACTGGGCTGTCTTTGCAGGGCGAGGGAGCAGTATGCGATCACAGTGAGTAGTTCGCGCACGTACAGAACGAACCGTGCGCATGCGCGTACACAGAATATCGGGCTGCTTGCGAACACAGTGCGAGTGAGCGGCTCTAAATCAGGCCCTTAGTCCACATACAACTTTTCCAAATAATCCATACTAACAAATTTATAAAGATACATTTTTGTTTTTTTACTGACGTGTTTTTATATTATACTAACATGTATTCAAAAGCTAAAATAATGATAAAGTCTAGAGTCTCATAATCATTAGTTTGGCACTTATATCTGGTGGATGATGTATCATCGATACAGTGATATTGCTTCATGCCTGCATAGTATTCATTTTTTTGTTAGGTTTTTTACAATTGTGGCCACAATTTATACTTATCTGTTATCATTTATGTGATTTACCTTTATAGTACTGTATTCATTTATTATTGGTATGGTGGAATAATATTTATGTATATTTTTTATTAAATTTATAATTATAGCTCATAAGATTATGATCATTGTGTCCCAGACATAGAAATTGGTAATTTTCTAGATATTCAGCGCAGTTCATACATAATTTACAGTTTTATGACACGCCTCTCAGATGTAGCAGTACACGCCAATTTACTGCCGTGCTCATAGGTGCTGCATTCACAATCTACCTGAAATGCTTTTTCAAAAGTAGGCCAGTATGATTAATACACGCAAATGCAAAAGGTATCGTTAGGAAGTCTGCCAAAGAGGGCTGTTATTTGCTACAACCAAAGGACAAAAATACTATCATTACAGACATGCCAACATTTTTGACATTAGATCAGGACAAATAACCCCACCCCTGATGTGTCCTATCCAATCAAAGTAGAATATACAAATTCCTGCAAAGCCACGCCCACTTTAGGGGCTTTGGGAAATAAATAGATTCAGAATTACTGTTTATTATTTGGGTATTTACTACTTATTTGTTTTACTTTTTTATTATAAGTAATTTTTTACATACAATATGGGGAGATCATAACAATAGATATTAAATGGGAAGAAGAAAGTACATTTGAAGGTATTGCAACTCAGGGATAGGTTTGGGAGTATTCTTTGTCTAGTACAGTGGTTCTTAAACTCTGTCCTCAGGACCCTACACAGGTCACGATTTCCAGGTCACCCAGCAGGTGCACAGGTGTGTTCATTACTTACTGACACATTTTAAGAGATCCCCCTGTGGAGCTAATTATTTCACTTGTGATTCTGTGAGGAGACCTGGGAAAACTTGGACTGTTTGGGGTTCTGAAGACCAAGTTTGAGAACCTGTGCTCTAGTAGAATAACATTGAGCTCTACAGAGCAGCTAGGGTATAGCTCACCTTGGTTTTTATAGGTAAAGCAAGTGTCAATGAATCTGAAGGATGTGCTACCAGACCCAAAGCGCAATTGTGGAAATCAAACTGCACTTCCTATCTTGTTACGTCCTGGATGAATTGAAACTTTGTCCTCCAAAAAAATCTTTTAAATATTTACATGAACTAAAATTTTGGACAAGATATGTTGCAGGTTAATTATATTTAGGGCATTTGTTTTAGTGTTTGCCATTTTCTGATAATTAGTATTGAAATCTTACAGATGGAAACCTTACACATCACAATTTATGAAACAGTTGGAAAACGCATTTCGAAATATGATCACAGCAGAAATGTGGAGAGAACAGCTGTTTGATATACTTTATAAGACTTAAATAGCTTTCAGTATATTTTGTCTTTTAAGTGTGTTATGTAAACAAACAAAAAAAGAGTTTGCTGCAACCTACAGTGCATTGCTGCCAACCGATTACGGCATTAAATACAGAAGTATATTGCTGGTGAGGGTGAAGAAAAAAAAAACAAGTCGGTCAATCCGAATTTTAGTTTTGTTGATTCAGAGGAAGAAAAAGGAAAATACCCCTCAATGAGACTGCTGCTAATGCAATCTCACAAGGAAGAGAAAATCTTTCCTAACAGCATACATGACCATTAGATTAATTCCCTGGATCAATCACCCCAACTGAGTATCATCTACCACTTAGAACTGCTGATACCAGTTCTTGTATGAAAGGCATCCACTTCATTTTTAAACCCATTTAGCGAGTCTGTGATCACCACCTCCCTTGACAGAGAATTCTGCAGTCTGACTACCCTTGCAGCCATTCTAATTACATTTAAAACATGAACAATAGAAAGTTACTGGAAACTGGCAATAACAACCCCAGTAGAAAAGGTGTACGTAAATTGGTAATTTACCATTCAAAATCACTAAATAGCCTTTCAGTTCTAATTATTTCATGGTGGGACAAAACATCTAGATTAATTTGTTTTGCAATAAAACTATATATATATATATATATATATATATATATATATATATATATATATATATATAACATGAAAGTATGTTTGTACTATTTTATCAAATTTGCCCAATTGTCAAAAATCATTATAAATGATAAGTATTTAAACTAGAATTCATTAGAGTTAGTTATGTTTAATTAAGAACTGCATATTCCGTAGTATAATGTGTACAGTGTCATTAAGTTCCCACTTTCACTGTGTGAGTAAGAAAAAGGTTAATATCAATATTTAACCTGAAATTGATACCGATAAAACAAATGTAATAAATAAATCCAGACAGGAGGTTCCAACATGTGTTTAATATTGTAAATAAATGATTAAAAAAAGCTTTATAAATACAAAGATTACAATCACATAAAAGAAGGGACTCAGGCCCTGATTCGCTCTGAATCAGGGCTGTCCCTGCTCCTTTTTGGAGCGACCTCCTGGCCACTCGCATAGCTGTGGGTGACCACCAACAGCTATAGCGAGCGGCCAAAATGATGACCATCGCGACCATTGGGCTTGCGACGAGACCCTGCGGTAGGGTCTCGCTACCGCAAGCCCAGGAGTGCTTTTGGCTCTATCAGAGCCAAAAGCACTCCCACTGAAATCACTAGTGATGTCAGTGGGGCCGGACCCAGACGGTAGGCGTTCCCATGGGAACGCCTCCGTCTGGGCATCCACGCCCCCGGCACGCCCACCAAAGGGGGCGTGCTGTCAAACACCATCAACAGCACGCCCCCTTTGGTGCGAGACCCTTAACGACAGCTTGGCCGTCGTTATTCGGGTCTCGCGCATGCGAACGACAGAGGCGCCTCCGTCGTGCGCATGCGCACTTGGGCACCATCGACCCGCCTGCGAGTGCTCAGCGCTCGCGAGCAGGTCAGAATCAGGCCCTCAGTGCCACCTGACAACATAGCACAAACCTCATTGGGTAAAAGTGTTAATCAACTGTTTTTAGGAGCTGTAGATACTGTGGGCAGGATTCAGAGCTGCACGCAGTGTTGTTGCTGTACGCAAGCGGACGATGTTTTCAATCTGCGCATGTATCCGAGTTACACTGTGCATGTATCCTGAAGTTTACAACCCAGAGCTGTAGACTGAGGGCCTGATTCCTTAAGGATCGCTATTGTTATCGCTGCTCCATTATCACATGCAGTTCAGCTGTGAAAATATGCTAATGAATGCTAAGGTAATGCCATCATACTGCCAGCATAGAGATGCCCACTGGCGTAACTACCGTAGGTGCAGGGGGCACGGCTGCTATGGGGCCCAGACTGGCCCTCCCCATGCACCTACGGTAACAGACCAGCCGTGGCTGTGTAATACCCGGCATCACCAGGCTTAAACTCCGCCCCCGCAATGAAATCTCGCCTCCCGGTGACATCATCTATCAATCAACAGGAGGGCACGGGGAAGCAGGCTAGATAGGGGCGTGACCTCGCGGTAGGCGAAATCATGTCCCAGCCATGGCTGACATCGGGGCCTGAGTCTATGAATACTCAGGTTCCCGGTGTCCTGTGGAGGGGGAGCGGGGGACCTTTGAAAATTTTGCTATGGGGCCCCCTAGGTCTAGTTACGCCCCTGGAGACATCCACTGCCTCCCACTACCGCTATCTCACATCCGTAACACATTGCAAACCTCCATGAACATCGGTAACATCAAGTACCATCGGCCCCTCATGCAGAATTACAGCAGCCCTGACCTTAGTTAGAAATTGCTAACCTCGTTGCACGCAGTAAGTACTCAGGCTGCGTATTCAATCCCACTGGCTAATTTATGCACGGCGTTAAAACGGACAGACACGCCTACGTTTCTCTGACCACTCCCCCGTCACCACCCCCAAACATTCACATCCTGTCACTTACTCTGTGATGGCTCTCTGTGGTCTGTCTGATTGCAATACGAATGCAGTGGTGCCTTCGCGCACACACACTGCGATGCAAACGCATGCACAGTACACATCAATCGGCCATCTGCGTACGCTTTAGAAATAGCGATCCTTAATGAATCAGGCGTGGGCCTAGCCAGACTCGGGTGTGTAGCAGTCAGAGACTGCGTCTTAAGACACAGTTAGACTGACCCCGATAGCCATGTTTAGATGGAGAAATTGTATCTGACATAAGGCTGTAGCAATCTCTGATGGTGCGTCCGATGGTTGTACCCATGCATCCGATGGTGCATCTTACTGCGTACAGCAGTGGATGAGCACTGCAGCCGGTGGCCGGTTTCTGTACAAATCCCATACATCTCTTTTTAGTCACCTTTCAGCACCCAAAACCTGCTTGGTAAAATGGAACAACCAGAGAATAATTGCAATATAATTTAAAGTTTCTGTTTTAAAAATAAATATGATAGTTTGGATCCTGACTTTTTATAGTGAATAATTGTTTAGAATTTAGTGAATAATCGATAACTATTAAGAGCATAGGAAATAACAATACTAGCAATACACAAAGAAGTGTAAATTCAAATAATTATAAAAACATTTAAATATAGACAAAACCAGAGACAACTACATTAATACCAGTAAAAATCTTGATGTTTACCTTCTATCTAGGTTTCTGTGCTCACTACAATTATAAAAAGTCCAAAATAGTGTATTTGTGTAGCTACCCCGCTTCCTCCTCCAACCTGTTTCTGCTCCAGATGGTCAAAACCAAACCCTTCCTAGATATAAGAGAGGTAGAGCGCTCATATTTCAGAATGTACAACCATTGAACCCTTAGATATGTTGATAAATAAATGCAAACTTTAAAATAAAATAAGCTTATCTGATGGCACTTTCTCAACTTTTCAAAGCCAGGTTATCCTATCCGATGCTACTCCAGAAAAACAATCTATAGTGAATATATAAAATTATAAATACATTTGGGGAGAAGAACTAAGCCTTGGAGAGAGATAAAGTGGAGCACTAGCGCACGCAGGGGGGGTTTCTGAGTACCTAGAAACCCCCCCTGCTCGCCGATCCATTGCTGCAGCTGACCGATATGAGGAGGCAGCTGTGTCAGTAACGCGGCATCTGCCTCCTCCTATCCAGCGGTTTCCAGGTGTGCCGCTGGAGTTTGGGTCCGGGCAGCGCTGGGCTCTTCCGGGTGGCTCAGCCGCTGCCCGGACCATGACCAGTGGAAGAGCGGCGGCGTGAGATCATAGGTCACGCCCACCGCGTCGCCGTCACGCCCTCCACAGTGCTGCGCAGGGAGAGGTTCTTCATGACAGGCTGCCGCTTCCACGGCTGAGGTGCAGGGAGCACCTTTCTCTGCCATGGACAGGTAGGGCCAATATAATTTATAGCCAGTGTGGTTATGTTTTTTTTTTTTTTCTATGTGGGAGTAATGTATTGTTTTGCCATCTGTGGGGACAATGCAATCTTTTATTTAATGTGGGGGGAAATGTGATTGTTTCTTATGTGGGGATATTTTTTTTTGGTGGAGGGGCGCATCTTTAATAAAATTATGTGTCAGCAGTGTTTATATGCAGAGGTGTGTGTCTGGTGCGCGTGGCTGAGGTCTGCTCTAAAGGTTTTTAAAACTCTGGCACGTAGGTAACCATCTAGGTTCACTAATGGCAGTGCCTGCCCAATGCATATCCAATCTACTACAGTAAAACAAAATAAGTGTGTGTGTGTCTTACCATAAAAATAGCCCTGTGTAAATATATACATATATATATATATGGGGTGTGGCTTGGTGACGTCACGACGGCGTGACGCTGCCGCGATCTGAGTGAGGTCTGAGTTAGGGAGCTGGAGCCGGGACGCGATCACCGCTAAACACTGCTGTGTGAGCCAAACTTTGCTGCTAATATCTAAGCTGCTGGCGCTGCTCCTGGGCCCCGGAAATCCCGCGATTATTGATGTTACTTGTATGCTGATTGCTGGAATCTTAGATGCAAGTTTTTTATGTGTGCTGTAATTAAGGAGAATTTTACTATACTGACTGTGGTGCGCACCGTATCAGCTCCTAACTGTCATTTTTCAAACACAGCCTGTAAACTGACAGGAGCTGATTGGTTGGTATTTTATCACTCTCCACTTTGTCACTCTGCAAGGCTTAGGACCTCAATTATGAAAGAGTTGTATCACTCACGAGTGATTAAACTTGTTGCGTATGGTAAATGGTGCTCCAGCCAATGTTTAGATGTTAAAAATGTGAATTACCGTATATACTCGAGCCGAATATAAGCCAAGGTACCTAATTTTATCACAAAAAACTGGGAAAACTTATTGACTCGAGTATAAGCCTAGGGTGGGAAATGCAGCAGCTACTGGTAGTAATCCCCCCCCCTGGTACTGCCCCCAGTAGTAATCCCCCCTGGTAATGCCCCCAGTAGTAATCCCCCCCTGGTAGTGCCCCCAGTAGTAACCCCCCCTGGTAGTGCACCCAGTAGTAATATTCCCCCCTGGTAGTGCCCCCAGTAGTAAGCCCCCCCTGGTACTGCCCCCAGTAGTAGCCCCCCCAGTAGAGAGAGACGTAATAATAAAAAAAAAAACACTTACCTGAAAGCCCGCTCCTGGTCCCGACGCTGCTACTGGCTCCTGCGGCTGCTTTGCAATATGGGAGAGACGTCATGACGTCTCTCCCATTACCCACAGCGGGAGCCGGAAGATGGCTCCCGCAGTGGGAGCAGCAGCAGCCGATGAGAGTCTGACAGACTCTCACCGGCTGCTAATTACAACAAACACACAGCTGCCGTTGCCGGCGGCTGTGTGTTTGGCACTGTGTAGTGCTGACCGAACTCTGTCCGGTCAGCGCTACACACGCGGTGCAGCTGTGTCACAGTGACACAGTCTGCACCACGGCCTGCATGGTACGCAGCTGAGTGAGACGCCCTCCAATATGTGGCGCCCTTCTCAGCTGCGTAACGGGAGAACCGGCCCTGGTCCTGGAGCATCACTCGAGTATAAGCCGAGGGGGGGCTTTTTCAGCACAACAAATGTACTGAAAAACTCGGCTTATACTTGAGTATATACGGTAAAAAGCATTCTGTATTTTTGTCATATTAATTCACATTTAATAATATTCTGTATGTGTTATAGAATAGATTTATCAGATAGGCCTGGTTGTTATAACTGTACATTTACAAGGGGTAGTTTGATTTACTGTAACACTAATTCATTTAGGTTTTGACTAAGATACAGATATGTTTTGAAGTATTTTGAAAACTTTCTAAGAGTATCAGCTATTGAACTAAATGGTGGTAGGATGTTGTCTGAGAGTTGGTCTTATGTCCAACTATGTGATACGAGCCAGCCCACCTGCAGAGGTGAGTTATAGTGTAGTCAGCTCAATTTGGCACCACTTAGCCCCTTAGGGGCACAGAGTCTAACCAGGGTTCAGTTGTTCGCCATGTACCCATGTAAGGAAAATTTGACTTCACTGTTGTATCCACACAGGACATGGTGCCCTGGATAAGCACTGAGGACCTCATTCAGAGTCGGTCGAAGCGGCCGCACGGTCGTACGGGAAAAGGGTCCGGATATGCAAATGATGCACTCGCATGTTGCGTCCCTAAGATCGGATCGGCAGCTGGCCGACCAAGGGGAGGAAGCGGCCGGAAGACAAAAAAATACGCCCCCTTCTCGTACGCATTACACGTCATCTCCGGGCATATAAGGATTAATCGAGACCATCGGGCACCATCAGAACTGGTCGTAGAGCTTAAGGTTGACCATACCCTCTCTTAAGCTCTACGATCATGTCAGTGTAAAAACCTCTCATGTCACATGTGCCATGACACTACTTTGTTAATTATGCACTCCCATAAAACACCGTTCGCATAATTAGGCACGCCTGCGTTCGGATCTCCACTCCCCCGTTTTCAAGCACCTTCCCCTGTTACCACCCACAAACGCCTCATCCTGTCACTCAAACTACCGACCTGGCTGTGTTCAAGGAGAGAGAAATTTCTGTTCGTAGCGGCTAGTTTGCGCACGCGCATTGCGAACTTTACGCATGCGCAGTTTAGCGAACATCCGTGGCGTACGACCGTGCAGCCGCTTCGACCGACTCTGAATGAGGTCCTGAGTGTGACTGGTGAGATGTGAGCAGGTGTAATGAGGATGATTAGAAAGAACAACAGACAATGGGTATAGTAGAATCAGAATCCAGAAACAGGTCAAAGGTCAAGACAGGCAGGTGAAAGAGTGACTAGGCCATGGACCAAGTTCAGGGCAGGCAGCAGACAGATACAACCTGCAGCTTCGTAATGTGCAACTGCTAGACTTATATTACATGTTAGAAATCCCAGACTCGCCAATTCCAATCACTTTCAGGTCAGAATCGGTGAATCAAGATTGATTGGGGTAACACAGAACTGATATTAATCTCTAATCTAGGAGATATCTAGGACATAATAATCTCTAACCTAGGAGATACTTTAAACACTGATACATTCCTAAAGGACTGGCAATTGTATTAAATTATATATACTGAGAGGTGTGAATAAATGTCTGTGTCTAATGAGAATACATTTCCTCATTATTTATTTGTCCTGAATATTAGGGCTAATTAAGGAAGAATATAGTTATTTTCTCAGACAATTACAGTGTCTTACTCTATTAGGGACTCTACCATTTCATACAGTAATTTCATCTTCTCTTTAGGATCTGAGGGCCTCATTCAGAGGCGGTCGGAGGATGCAAGCGGTCGCTCAGAAACTGGGCGGCCGCTTGCATCCTGACCACCCGCCTCTGTTGCGGTCGTTAGGCTGTGGGTTAACACCCACAGCTCTAACGACCGCTCCGGTGATGGTCGCGATGGTCAGAGACCATCGCGACCATCGGGGCTTATGACGAGACCCTAGGGTAGGGTCTCCCTTGTCGTAAGCCCCGGAGAGCTTCTGGCTCTCTCTGAGCCGGAAGCTCTCCACTGACATCACTAGTGATGTCAGTGGGCCTCCCCCAAACGGTAGGCGTTCACATGGGAACGCCTCCGTTTGGGCTGCCACCCCCCGGCCCGCCTTCTAAACGGGGCGAGCTGTCAATCAACATCGACAGCTCGCCCCCTTTGGATCGAGACCCGCTACGACCGGCGCTGTCGGTCGTAGCGGGTCTCACGCATGTGCACGCCGGCGCCGTCGTGCGCATGCTCTGTGGGGGCCATCGACCCGGTCCGAGCGCATCGGCGCTAACGACCGGGTCTGAATGACCCCCTGTGTGTGGTACACATTTACCAGGTACATCTAAAAAGGTCGATCTGATATAAATATGCCTATTAATATTAAAGGCTAATTCAGGACATTAAGGCCTATACTAGGGTATACTTACATTAATATTTGATCCTATTCATAGTAATATATTCCATTACAGTGAATTTTGAATGACTGCAAATATTAGTAACAATTACATTCTTTGCTTAATACGACGATAAGGTATCGGATCTCCTTAGTTCACATGACAAATCTACTATAACAATGATGGTTTAATATAATATATTTAATAATAGATTACAAAATAACGGAGACACATAGGCCCTCATTCAGAGCCGCACGTTAACAACAGTACGCTCGTTGCATTCCGATGTTGACTAACCGCGCATGCGTCGGTGTTACACTGCGCATGTGCATACGGCAGATTGCGAGCTTTTTTTCTCTCGTTCCTAAAATAGCGTACAGGAAGTGACATGTCAAATGTGATTGACAGAACAGGGCGTTTTTGGGTGTTGACGGGGGTGGAGATGAAAAAACGCAGGCGTGGCGAGGCGTTTTTGGGGCGTACATACATTAGCAGATGCGAACGTCAAATGTGTTCGGACCGTCTCATACGTCACTGAAACATCCGCTTTCCCTTCAAAATGCTCGCACAGCTTAGGGTCAGGATTACTCGACCACATTGGCGATGGCCTTCTCCTCCGTCCCGGGACTCCACGATGGTGCAGCGATTAATCGCGGCTGGTCAGTAAAGTAATTAGTGTTGGATTGAAATCCGGCTTGGTATGTGTTTGGAAAGCAGTTTATTGGGATAGCACAAAAGCGTACGCAGGTGGAAATCAGAGCTGCTAATGTCATGATTACACAATCAATTAGCGTACATTTTTGGGGTTTTATTTTGGCCACAATTTGGTGGTTATGGCCTATTGTAACAATAATGTCATCATCTTTTAATTAGCTCCCCTTTTTTTTGGTTTACTGTGGAATTTGCATCGCTATGTGATTTTTTAAACGTTCCTTAAAGAGGCCTTTTTTTTTTTTAAAGAGGGTCAGTTTTTGCGTTTAAGGCCAGGATTAAATGTAACCCATTTGTACAATAATGTCACAATACAATGTCAGTGTTTTGTTTTTAATTTATTGTTTACACACAAACAAATTGGCCTAATATTGTATTGCCTTTTTTTGTGGCCAAGATATTTGATCCAAAAAAAAATATAACATAACTACTAACATAAGCGTAAATACAAAATTTAAAAACATTTCACAAGAAAGGAGAGGGAAGTTTTGACCAGAAAGGAATATGAGCCAAGCACAGAAGGAGTGTGGGAAAAGTCGCCATTGCTGTCACCGTTTTCTCGCCCGTTTGGCTGGGTGAGGGTGGGCGCCAGACCGGGTCCGGGATGCCATCGGGCTGGCCTGTCCAGAGGCAGATGTTGTGGCCTCTGGACTAGGCACAGGGCTAGGCACATTTGGAGGATTGGCTGATGTTGTGCCAGAGGTGGAGGATCCGGATGTTCCGGCAGGAAGGGAGGTCGGCTCCACCATGTGCTGGCGAACGAGCTGCTCCAGGGCATCGGCGATGCGGATGTTGGCCCTGGTATTTTCCGCCAGGGCCTGACCAATGGTCACGTTGGCCGCAGCATTTTGCTCCAGGGCCTCAGCCACCCGTATCAGACTGGCGTCCATCCTCTGCAGAATCTCCGTATGGCAATCCGATTTAAAATTGAGTTCTGTGAGGAGGCCCACTGCCTGCGAGGGGGCACGCCCTGGACTGGCTTCTGCAGGGTCCTCAGCCGGATGTACTGGTTCCTCCCCTGCAGAGCCAGCAGAAATTCTGCGCCCAAGGCTCCCCTCTGGAGCAGACTCATCCGCCTCTGTCTCTGTTAGGAAATTGGAGAAAAGACTCACATTAGAATCTACATATTGGCACAATAGCATTTCTGAGTTGGTGACATCACAAGACTTACCTTGGCCAACATGAGGAGCCGCAAAGTCTGGCATGTCCGTATCCATGTTGGACACGCCAAACACCTCCACAGCCTGCACACACCCCTGTGCCATCTCTTCTAAGTCTGTCAACTCCAATGACACAGGGGTGGGACCCCCACCTGTCCCCCTTGCATGCCTAGCCCTGTCGGCAAGTTTTTGTTTGAGACGATATTTGAAGTCTGCCCATCTGTGGAATGAATTTGGAACCATTATCCTTTTTTTTACAATGGGGTTTGTTTATAGGATGGGAAAGTGTTTACTTACCGCCGTTTGACATCCCGGGCTAGACGGACATAATCACCCACCCTATTGACAGCAACGGCGACCTCCTCCCACATTCTCCACTTCTGGCTTTGGCTCATATTCCTGGCTGCCTGGGGCAGGATGTCAACGCACTTCTGGATCAAAACCTCCATCTCCTTGCTTGTGAAATGTGGCTGCCTTTTTTTTTTGCCAGCTTTGGCGGGTTGACTGGGGCCAGCAGTCTCTTCCATGTCATCCTCCTCACCTATTTGGGTAAATATGCAGATTTAGCCACTTCACAACTTGCACAATATTATGTTTTAAAAGAATCATTGACACAAAATGCATGAAGGCCTTACCGCCGCAATTTTGACCATTGTTTCCCTGGTTTGAAGCCATGTCTCTGCTTCCAGCATGAAATCATCCAGAAATTCTATGTGATTTCGTGACGTATTTATACATGCGTCCTTAGTTTGCGGCCGCATCATTGATTGTGCGTCCCTATGATTCATCCTTAATTTGTGCGGGAAAATAAACACTATTTATGGCTTGGTGTGTGTGGAGTCGAGGTGGGGTTGTTGGAGTGTTGTCGGTTAAGTGGTTTGGATTTGGTTGTTTGCGGTTGGAGGATTTGGCAGAGTTGGTTTTTTGTTTGTTTTTGCTACATTTCTTTGGTTTTTCCGTTCGCATTTTTTTCATTTTTTCCACATCCTTTCCTGATTTGGTAAGTTTTGTGCATTCAAATTTGTGGCCAATTGGTGTATTCTTCTGTTTTGTGGTTCGTTAATTTGTTTAACACTCATTTCATCTTTTTTAGTTTTTTTTGGTTTTCGGACCCAAAGAAGTTTTTTGTGGAAATCTTATATATTCGAGTTGGGTAAGTCCATTTTTTGTCTTGCATTTGAGAATTAATTACCGCATTTTTGACTGTTGGTGTAGTGACTTGCATTTGCGAATTAATTACCGCATTTTTGACTGTTGGTGTAGCGACTTGCATTTGCGAATTAATTACCGCATTTTTGACTGTTGGTGTAGCGACTTGCATTTGCGAATTAATTACCGCATTTTTGACTGTTGGTGTAGTGACTTGCATTTGCGAATTAATTACCGCATTTTTGACTGTTGGTGTAGCGACTTGCATTTGCGATTTAATTACCGCATTTTTGACGGCTTATTCATCATATAATCCAGTTTTGCTTTTCCCTTTTCCATTTTTTGGGTCCATTTGAACCCTATTTGACGTACGGTGTGCAATGTCGTTTTCATCGATGGCCAAATGTGTTTTTCCGCTATTTTCTGTGTTGGCTTGCAACAATTTTTAAACAAACAAAACACCCTCTAAATTTTTGAAGTCTCATTGTTGGCTTTTTTACAGTTTATACGTATCATGACAATACCCCGGCATGTAAGCAGCTATGGATGGTATCAGAAAGCTAAGTTGTTTTTTCTTACTTTTGGGGTGGGTCAAAAGCCTTACATTGTAAACTTTGAATTTCAGGTAGATCTGGGGCGAATTGTTCTGGCCCTGCTCCCGGAAGACGACCAACCTCAAACTCGTCCCAGGCGTAGGCATCGTAGGCATGCAAGGCCCCAGATATTTCGAACACGTGTCACCCTTTTTGGAATGCCCGATGATGAGGTTTTAAGACGCTACCGTCTACCTCCCAAAATCATCATAGACACTCTCTCATTAATAGAAAGTGATCTTGAGCGGCAAATTGACAGTCCAACAGCAATACCACCACTGACGCAATTTATGGCGGTGTTACATTTCTGTGCCTCAAGATCGTTTCAAACAACGGTGGGAATAGTGGCGGGCATCTCCCAATCCTCCTTTTCCAGGATCCTGAGGGCAGTGATGGAGGCACTTTTCAAGCACCTCCATCATTTTATTAAAATGCCTTTGGATATGGGTGCCCTTAGTGTGGCCAAGGCCAATTTTTACCAAATAGCTGGCTTCCCACACATCATAGGGGTTGTGGATGGTACTCACATACCACTTCAGCCTCCAGCACGGCTGGAGGCAATATTTAGAAACAGGAAACACTATTGGTGCATACACACGATCAGATTTTTTCTTCAGATATGGACGATAACGATTTAAAAATCGTTCAGTCGTTCATATCTGAAGGAAAATCGTTCATATCTGACATGCCTGAACGATGGACGATCAACGATGCGCGTTCCCGTTTGTCAGATAACGATATCTGACATCTGATGGGTTTGCAGTCAGACTTGGACGATTCCATTCATTTTAATGCAGTTAAAATCGTTCAATCGTTCAAATCGTTCAAATCGTTCAAAACTTTGGTCAAATCGTCCAAATCGTTCAAATCGTTTAATCGTTCAGTCGTTCATCTGACAAATCTGACAAGTCTGACAAATCTGACCGTGTGTACGCTCCATATCACTCCCTGAATGTAATGGTGGTATGTGATGCCTCCCTCCAGATCCTGTCCCTGAATGCTAAATTACCCGGAAGTGCTCATGACTCCTTCGTCATCCGGCAATCAGGGATATGGCAGAAATTAACCAACCTACAAGCTGGTGATGCGTGGCTTCTGGGTAAGTGGAGACCTTTAGTACATAACAATGTTAAGCTTGATACACAGTGTTCCTGATGTGGTCTATTTTTGTTCACAGGAGACAGTGGATACCCTTGCATGTCCTGGCTGCTCACTCCTTATTTGGCTCCCACACCAGGGCCACAAAGTGCGTATAATTCCGCACTTACAGCCACCAGGCAAGTGGTGGAGCGCTGTATCGGCCTTTTAAAAGGCCGATTCAGATGCCTCCACCGCTCTGGTGGCGAGCTCATGTATGTGCCGGATATGGTGTCGAAAATTGTGGTCCTGTGTGGGATATTTCACCACATTGCCATAAGGAGTGGTGTCCCAATGCAGCCAGAGGATGCCTTACCTGAGGATGGCCCCCCCGAGGTTGGTCGAAGGTCAGTATGTGGGGGGGCCATACGCGATGATGTGGTGGCCAGATTTTTTAGGTAAGTTTGAACAAAACTCCAGTGTTTATACCTAATGTGTTTGTGTTTTTTGGCGAACATCTAATTTATTTTTATTTTTCTCACCATCTTCTGTTTGTTCACATAATCTTTGGCACTCCAACGCTCACTACTTCCTGCTACCCTTACCAAACCTGGATCTGGTCCTTTTGGGCATATATTCTGGAACCCATATCGCAACGCCATGTTTGTGGAATCATGTTGGCATGGTCCTTCGTCAACCAGTTCTTGATTTTGTGTTTTTATTTAATTATTTATTGGTATGTGTTGTATTTGAATTTATCACTGTGTATTTTTTTTGGGAGTGACCACTTTGTTTTCTCTGTTATGTTGTGAATAAATGTTTGAAGAGTGAAATGGTCTTCCTTTTTTGGGACGTTAACAGCAAGTGTAACCAGGTTAACACAAGTTACATTTGACTAAGGGGTAAACCAGTACTGACGCCAGTTGAGCAAAACTGAAATATGTTTTCAGCTTCCCAATCCACACCAAAAGGAAGCCTGGCCCAACCTTGGGATTTGTAAGATTGGCCTAAGCAGCTTGCGCACCAAGTAGGAACCTGGAAAATGTAGAAATCTGTAATTGACACTACACCCAAAAAGGGAAATGACATTGTTACTGTTATGTGTTTCTGGTGTCTGTTTGACATACAAAGACAAAACACAATCTAACTTTTAAAAAAGGGAAATCCTTGCAGGAACAGTCTACTTATGTCAGGCTAAACTATCTTGGTTTTGGTTTTTAAAAATGAGCCACAACGTATATTTGTCTTAATAAATTTATTTGGAAAATAGAACCAAAAAAAAAAATCTAATGCCGAAGGAGGCCAGACAGCCGGTCGAGGGCCACCAGAAGGCCGATTACATGTTGGCGCATCTGCCCCACAACATCCGCCACCTCTTGCCGACGCCTCTGTTCCTCTGTGGGTGAGAAAAGTGTGTGGGTTAATACAACAATAGGGAATCCACAGAAATTTTTTTAAAAAAAAACAAATCACTCCTAAACCCAATAACAGAAATAAAAAGGGTGGGCTGGCAAAAATACAAGGCCTAGGTACAAATTCCCACAGGTATGATATGTGTATGCTTAAATCACCAGGAAGAGGTAAAGGCAAACCTTCACAATCAACAAAAGTCAAGCCACAAAAACACGAAGAAAGGCACGACACATGATTACATACAAACAGTTTGTGCTTTAAAAAAAAAATAAAAAAAACATACCGGGAGACAAATCGGGAGCTCCGGCCAAACCTCCATGATCCTCCTCGGAGGATCCGTCATTCCCCAAAGAATGGGGCGGAGTTATGCTGGACTCCGGGGAGGGGGTAATTGGAAGAGGGGTGGGTGGAGGAGAGGGGGAAGTGGGACGGAGGGGAAGGAGGCCCGACATTTCCGGGAGAGGGTCTGGGAAGGATGGGGAGGAGTGGGGAATAGGGGAAAGATTTGGGGTGGAGTGTTGGCTGGGGGTTGGGGAGAGTGGGCGGGAACGCCGTCTGGACGGACGTTGACGGCGGAGTCTTGGCTGTCCCCCTAAAATATGTCAAAGAAATTGCGTTTAGTTTATGGACAAATCCGGGCAACCAAACAAAAAAAAAATAAAAAATAAAAAATAAAACAAAAAAAAATAGCAGTAGAATTAAAAAATCAGAAATAGAGGGGAAACATGCAGACGCAGATATGAGTACCAATAATAAATAGAACAGACAGGAAAACATGCAGACGCAGATATGAGTACAAATAATAAATAGAACAGACAGGAAAACATGCAGACGCAGATATGAGTACAAATAATAAATAGAACAGACAGGAAAACATGCAGACGCAGATATGAGTACAAATAATAATTAGAACAGACAGGAAAACATGCAGACGCAGATATGAGTACAAATAATAAATAGAACAGACAGGAAAACATGCAGACGCAGATATGAGTACAAATAATAAATAGAACAGACAGGAAAACATGCAGACGCAGATATGAGTACAAATAATAAATAGAACAGACAGGAAAACATGCAGACGCAGATATGAGTACAAATAATAAATAGAACAGACAGGAAAACATGCAGACGCAGATATGAGTACAAATAATAAATAGAACAGACAGGAAAACATGCAGACGCAGATATGAGTACAAATAATAAATAGAACAGACAGGAAAACATGCAGACGCAGATATGAGTACAAATAATAAATAGAACAGACAGGAAAACATGCAGACGCAGATATGAGTACAAATAATAAATAGAACAGACAGGAAAACATGCAGACGCAGATATGAGTACAAATAATAAATAGAACAGACAGGAAAACATGCAGACGCAGATATGAGTACAAATAATAAATAGAACAGACAGGAAAACATGCAGACGCAGATATGAGTACAAATAATAAATAGAACAGACAGGAAAACATGCAGACGCAGATATGAGTACAAATAATAAATAGAACAGACAGGAAAACATGCAGACGCAGATATGAGTACAAATAATAAATAGAACAGACAGGAAAACATGCAGACGCAGATATGAGTACAAATAATAAATAGAACAGACAGGAAAACATGCACACGCAGTTTGCCCCACAAACACAAACATTAAAACCACAATACATAACACTTACTTGCCAGGATCTGCATGCGAAAGCATGCCAGCAAGCGGGGCGTTCGCCGTTGCAGGTCGGACCACCTGCGCTCCAGCTGCCCGATGTTGCGGCGTGAGCCGAAGGACCGCAGGCGGGACCATACCTCCGCATACGCGGAGCGCTTCTGCCAGTTGGTCATGGGTTGAGGCTGGCTGGTGATCCGGCGATCCATGACCTCCGTAAGCACCAGCAGCTCACGCCTGGTGAATGCGGAGGCTCTCATGATGGCAATGGTGTTTTTCTTAAAAATCATTTTTGATAAAGTGTGTAAAAATTTTCTGATTGGCTAATGTATTTTGGAAATTAACAGGAGCAATTTTATTGGTTAGTGTATGAGTCATGTGTTCGACAGGGCCAGAAATCTCTGGAGAGTTAGGATAGGCTTGATGCAGTGACATGCGTAAGCAAATTTAAATAAAGAAATGAACCCAGGGAAATATGCGGGGATCCACAGCAATAGTACAATTGTTTAATTGTGGTTCACATGTTTTTTGAACAATAAAAGCGAATGTTTCATCCGTACGTATTCTGCGGGTAAACACAAACACGGACAAGAGTAAAGTTTCTTGCATTGTGTTGAAAAAAAACAAACAATTAAGCTAATTGATACATTGATTGGCATGATACGATTGATGGAGGTAGGCAGAATAAAGGAGCAGGTAATCGACATCTGACAAGGCCACTTCCTGTTTATACGTGTGCGTGCGTTCCTTTCAAGCCATTTCGGGGATGTACGCTCGCTATTTCGTACGCTCGTTAGTTAGAGGAGGGGTCGTCAGAGTTTAGGGAGGAATTTTAGATGCGAACGAAAATACGAGCGAGCCATTGAATTTAAATATTTTTGTACGTACGCCTAACGTACGTGCGCCCGCTTGCGAGTGGGTCTGAATGAGGGCCATAGTGAGATAATTGTTTTTATTACAAGTTTTCCAATTATAACACTTTCTATTATTATCTATATACTGTATCTTTATTTTAAACATATTTCACTGACATTTGTCCACTGTTGGACATCTTTTCAATGCATATTGATTAAAAGTCAAGTTTTATGATATAAATAAATCATTTATCTATGTGCGCCATTTTGAAACAACACCTTTCCCTTTTTCCCTTTTTAAAGGTGAATGCAGGATGGAAGGATATATAGCGCGGTCGTATACTGGATCACGCAGTATGTATGGCCGCCCGATATATCCTTCCATCTGTGTCTGGTTGGCTGGGATAAACGTCGTTCTGATGTGTACCCAGCTTATAAAACTTAACTGTGTACAATATAGTTGATTCAAAACTTGACAAGCAGTTTTTTATGAGTTGCCATGATAACACAGAATGTTTACAGTAACACGGAATGTTAACAGTAACACGGAATATTAACAGTAACACGGAATGTTTCCAGTAACACGGAATGTTTCCAGTGTGGAGGCTGGAACCTGCAGATAGAGTGACTGAGGTAAAATTGTATCATCTATAGCCCTCACCAGTAAGTTATCCCATCCAAAGATTTTGTGTAACATATGTAGCAAAAATAATTTATTACATTTCACGTAAGAGCAAGCCAGGTAAAAAGATTGCAGAGAGCACATAGCAATTATATAGAGACTATTTATAGGAGGACTCTATATTGCAATAGAGACTGACCATTATTATGGATAGCAATAAGTACATATTAGATATTAATGTACAGTACGCTTAATCATCTATAAGATACCTCAATAAATTAGGGATTATAAATTTGTTTTAGTACTTGTGAAACCGAAGTTGACATATGTATAAATCAATTCCATAATCATGGCTAAAAGTAGTAGCATCTCTAACAACCCATTACCTCTGAGAAACTCTGTCTCTATTTGATATATTTGATATAACATGTTACTAAAACATTAGAGGGAGCTGTACTAAACTTTGGAGAGAGAGAAAGTGGCAAGATGAAAAGTAGCAACCAATCAGCTCCTAACTATCACTTTACAGGCTGTGTTTGAAAAATGACAGGAGATGATTGGTTGGTACTTTATTCAATGCTTAGTACATCTACCCCTAAGTTGCATTACAAATAACATTTATGTAGCACTATATGTGGACAAAACGTAAAGGACAAACTGTTCTATGTAGACAGCTAATACAAGGGCGATTGATCTCTCATGTTAATACAGTTACGTTTGCATATACTAACGAAACTGGATCAGAACCTTTATATACCTCTGCCTATACCTTCTAAATATCCTTCCTATAAACCTCTAAGATTAACGCTAATTTGCGTGCAGTCTGACCGCAAATAAAGACAGGAGTGGAATCTGTGGTTCCAACGCACAAGTATTATTCAGGTAAAAGTACAGTCAGTTACACGCAATTGATACATACACAATTTAGGTGTAAAAGGAAATATTACAGACCCAAGTACAGTATACATACGCTGCGCCTCCGGGCCCAGAGATAGACCTCAGACTAGAGACCCTCAGTTCATACAACCTTCAGCATGGACTAAAAAACCAGTATACAAGCACACATATTTATCCCCCTCAGACTAATACAGGACAAAGGGAAAGTTTCTTGCTGATATCATTGGTTCCCAGAGGAGAAGCATATGTTACAGTACATTTAACAGGCTGGTTCAAATTGACTCTCCCTGCCTCTAACAGCAGGGGAATCTTTCTAGTAACACCTTCTGTACATTCCAACATTTTGTTGCTTGTAGGTTCTGCGATCCATAACTTGAGTTTGCATGATGCAATCTCTCCACCGATAATACCGGAATGCTGTTAAAAGCTTATGCATCAGAACAAGACCAAACACAACTTGCTTATCATGTATAATACTTTAGTTATCAAAAACCTTTATTTCTCAGCGTTGAAACTAACTTAACCAACTTAGATCATACATTTTGATGCTTATGGAACCTTATGAGTGAATATGAAATGTGTGGGTATTCAGGGTCTGGTATAAAGACATATTTAATGTGTGTATGAAGATGAGTGCATTTATCTCTCACATTTTAGCATGCTGGGCCAGATAGTTCTACATGTCCTGTCAACAGGCCCTCCCACCTTTCCTGTGTTCAAAGGGAAAAACCTATTTTGTTCTCCTAGACTCTTGTGTGGAATGCAAATGTATTATCACCTCAAGCTGTGAAATTTGGGGCCATCCTGTCTAGGATTCAGACAAATCCAATTGTGTATATCAATGCCTGGATTATATTACAATTGCCACAACTTTACTTTATCTGCATCCAGGGATTCCCAATTTGTATGTAAAACTACCCATTGTCTATTTCTATTTACTTTTGCTCAGAAAGCTTGTTTTTCCAGTTGCCCTTGGTAGATTAACATTGCGATCTGTTCTTAGCTCCTGAATTGTAACTTGAAATGACGTTGGTCATAAAATGACGTCTTGCAGATTCTTGTTTCTAAAATGGAGTCTAGCTGCCATTTGCAAGATGGCGTCGCGCACGCTTCAATTTTAAACTGATCTTGTCTCAGCTAATAATCCAGTTTTGACAGTCCACCCTTTGATAGTGAACAACATACTATCACAATCTGCTATTTAAATGTAATTTATGCTTACATTTACATATTATTTAGTGTTATTATGGGATGGCACAAGATGGTTCTTAATCCATCAATAATGTGTCTCTGGGTGGGGACATAAAACTACCATTATACGCACACCGCGGATCTTGGAAGATCATGTGACAGGTGTGGGAATGCACTAGTCTTATAACGGCAGTCTTGAAGGGGAATTTGAGACTTTACATTGTCTGAGGTGTTCTATACATAACATTTCAATAATATATTCTATGCATGTCTAAATATTATACATTTAAATGATGGTACTTCCTAGCTCAGGGTTGTAGTGCAGTTCTGTATCTACCTCGGTATAAATATTATAATTTCTGACCACCATCATAGTTTCATTCTTTCGTTTCACTCTGTTTTTACATTTTCCACACTTCAACACAATAGGAACACACCGGACGCATATGCCAATTACTATGATGACAATCAGTATAAGGATCAAGAATTTGCCTATGGTGGCGATCACTTCCTGGACCCATTCCCCTAGACCTGAGAACCATTTCACTGGGTTCAGCCATGACACCCATCCTTCTATCTTTTCCCCTGCTTCAGCCACTGATGCGTTATGGTTCTTACGAAATTCCCACTTTAGCTGCAGAATCTCATCCATCTTCTGGTCTATCACCTCCTTAGGGTGGCTGGTATCATTGGTGACATAAGTGCAACATTTTACTCCAAATTGGGTGGCTAACGTTATGCAATACCCTCCAGTAACAGCAGTTAAATAATTCAACATTAGCCTGTGTTGCACTAGTTCTTTCTTGTACGCTTGCAATTCTCTCCCTGTGTACCTGAATGTGTCATCGTACATCTTGGTGATATTATCTATTAATTTAGCAAGTTCCTGGATATATCTAAAATTTAATGTACCCCTAGCAATCCTGGTGGGATCCAGGGCGACTAAAACTTGGAAGCCAGTTGTCTCACTGATTAACTGAGCGGCTTTATGCATATCACCAGGTATCATATTTCTCTTGCCTCTGTGTTCATATTGTGTGTGAAGATATGGTGACGGTGTGTTTTTATGTATTCCCAACATTTCAACATGTGTGAGGGTCATAACTTCTGGAAGTATTTTTCCCAAATAACATAACAATTACAATACTAAAATTGGTCAGAAACTCCCCTGATTGGCATTGCACTCCTCCTCCTCAATCCACTCCATCAGCTCCGCCATCAGCTCACATCTCCTTTATCGGTCCCCCATCACAGACACTGAGTATCCCCAAACAGAACATCATGACAAAAACTCTGGAAAGAAAAAGAACTAGGATGACCACAGCAGACCACTCCGTTGCTGGAAGCACTGATCTACACATTTCTTTAGCTCAGATATCTCATTGTCACCTTTTTAATCCTTCCGGCACCAGATCGCAATCGACAGGTCCACGTTATCGGCCTTGTATCTGCCTTGTATCTCCACCGCTTGGTTAACCTCCCTATAGTGAGTGGAATGGACCCACGTATCTTCCCCGACCACCCTTTGAGGATGCTCTATCGTCAGATACGGACCTTTCCACCGATCGGTCAAACGACCTGAGCTAAAAAACTTTGGATCATAACAAATTCTTCCAGATTTTGACATCATGACAGTTTGCATTAGACATGTTAGTTAATAACACTTTCAATTTCGGTTATTCTCATTCATCTTCGTGAGACCCTGCACAGTAACCTCATTATCATATTTTCACATGAGGCTGCCTGTTTGGACAGTATCTCAAAGGGGGGCAAATAAAGGAAAAGACAGTCTGGGATAATCTTAGTGTTGTTACCCATCATCTTACACATGTTCTTGGAAACGTCTCCTGTAAAATAAGTCCCCTCATCATTTTTTTTCATAATTCTAAGGATATAGTATCTGCATACAGGTTCCTGCAATTAAATCTTGCTATTAATAGCTACTGCTCTAAATAATGCCTGTGCCACTGGGTTGGATAATATTCCGAGTAGTTGACTTTAGCCTGGCATGGCTGCCGTTTATCCTTAGCAACCTTGTGTCCTGTGAGTGGGATATAAAGCACAACAGTTTAATATCATTTAAACATGACCTAAAATACAACAATAAATCGTCCACATTTTACATTAGAACAGATACATTGGCAGGTTGAAAAGATTGTAAACAATCATATAAGGCCTGGGAGAAGATACTGGGGTTACCTATGAACCCATGGGAAACTTGTGTTCCTGTGTGGTGTTCTTCACTTTGCAGTACTTACTTATGTGTCCCACTTGGTGACAGTTAAAACATAATTTTGAACGGGGTGGATGAAAAGATTGTTGTGGAATTTGAGCAAGAGGGAAAGGTGGTGGGTATGGGTAAGGATAGGGAGGGTAAGGATATTGTGGGGGATATGAGTATGGGACCTGTGGTTGTGTATGATATGTGGGTTGTGTGTTTGCTGTGGTGTGGGATTGGTGAGGACGCGTAATTGTTCAGGTGCAGGTGTGTGTGGGTGCAGGTGTGTCGGTTGGCTGTGATGTTATTGTCATTCCTTCCAGAGCTTGGATACTGACAGCCATTAGTTTTTCACTCTGGGTCTCTCTCTTCTTTGTGATATTTTTATCATGTTCTATGGCAGACTCTATGAGGTTATCTATTGTAAGTCCCCTCCAGCCAGGTTGTGAGGTCTGAACCCGAATCTTTAAATCGTTTTTCAGACCGTCCATGAGTACCGTGACTATCATTCCCCTGTGGTGAGTGCTATCTTTAATATCTTCTATCCCAGTGTACTGGGTGATAGCCTGCAGAGCCCGGTCGCAATAGTCTTCTGCAGTTTCACTCTCCTTTTGATTGATTGTGAAGATTTTGTTCCAGTTAACTACTACTGGAAAATATATACCCAATTGAGTTAGAATGCGGGAAATGTTACCTTGGTTTACTTGGTCTGTTAAGGGAACGTCACCATCCAATACACAATCCGTGATAAATTTTGTCACGTCGGTATTGCGCGGTAGACAGGCCCTTAACACCACATGCCAATCTTTATTAGTGGGCTCATGAGAACTACTCAAATTTCTCAAAAAGCTTTGACATTTAGCTAGTTCCTTTTTGGGATTGGGGAAATCATTTATGATGGAATTTAGTTCTGCTCTTGTCCATGGACAATGCATCACTACTTCCCTCGTGGGCACTACACCATTTGCATTCGCATTTCCATTCGGAACAGTTATTGTCCGAATGGGATGCAGACCGGCAGCGTTGCTACCTCTGACCTGGTTACCTGGCTCGGGGTTTAATCTGCTGCTGCTACGTATGGTATTAACAACTTCCTCTATGGGTGCAGTGTGTGTTAACACTTACCTTGCTGTTACCGATGGAGATGGCGGCACCACCTGTGATTGTGGTGATGCAGCATCTATCATTTGCACAGCATGGGAAATGGCAGACATTACAATAGGCTCATCATCCGCATCATGAACATTTTCTTTATAGTTGCTTAAGAGAGGGTACAAGTTGCTTGTTACATTTTTATGGGTTTTTTTTGTAACTGTACTTGCACCTCCATCCACATAAGGTGGGGGAGGTGAGCGTGAACTGCTGGCAATACTCTCCACGACGCTACCTTGTCGCACGTGCGCGCCAATTTCCGGCTCGCCCATATTGCAACTCAGCGTCGCGGATGTATTTTCTGGCAATGCGCTCGCAACACTGGTTTGCGTCATTTGCACATTTTTAAGCCAAGCATCCCCTTCATGCTGCCATAGTTTTAAACATTCAAAATACTTAATCTTTTTCTCTCGGGATTGCACCATACTGATGTGATCCTGGACATTGTCTAACACATTTTTATCAAAACTACCAATTCTGGGAAATGGTCTAACACACTTCCTCGTCATATTAAACCATAAATCACAATACCTTATTGCATAAGTACCGTACTTAGTATGCATAATACGACGGGCTGATCCAATCGGAGCCTCCATTAGCAGCACATCATTGCCTAACATCTCTACTGTTTGCGTGGCTCCCATTCTGAGACAACTCCTATGCTTTTCAATAAAAATTTAAACTGGTGAAAGACAATCAAGCTGCTTACCGAGCGACTAGGCTAACCCTTGCACCTAGCCCTTAAGGATCATACGATACCCTTAACTTTGTTCAACAAGTATTCACTGTTACACACTTTTTTCCTGTGCAGAAAAATACACGTTTAACCCAGATATTGGTAATAGAAAAAAATGTAAACCTCAATGGCTTTGTTCAAACACGTGGCAGCAGAACCGGAAGTGCGTATACGCTATTGTGCGACCATCCGCATACAAATCAATGCGACTACCACACAACCGTATAATGACTTTATAAATGCGTACGCAAAAATGCATTTTAGCCGCGTACGCAATACTGCGGCACCCCTCTAAACGCAAGGTTCTATCAATAGGGGAAAACAAACTTTTTCCTCTCTTGTCCCTGGATTCTAGTCAGCTTCCTTAATTCACACGGAGATGGATAGCGATCTTTCAGCACAAAGCGGTTGCAGGCAAACCCTGCATGTGGCCACTCCACCCTTTGCTGAAATATCGATGACCGTATGTACCGTGTGAGCAGGTAAGTGACTTCTTTATGAGCCCCCAACTAACGAAACTGGATCAGAACCTTTATATACCTCTGCCTATACCTTCTAAATATCCTTCCTATAAACCTCTAAGAATAACGCTAATTTGCGTACGCAGTCTGACCGCAAATAAAGACAGGAGTGGAATCTGTGGTTCCAACGCACAAGTATTATTCAGGTAAAAGTACAGTCAGTTACACGCAATTGATACATACACAATTTAGGCGTAAAAGGAAATATTACAGACCCAAGTACAGTATACATACGCTGCGCCTCCGGACCTAGAGATAGACCTCAGACTAGAGACCCTCAGTTCATACAACCTTCAGCATGGACTAAAAAACCAGTATACAAGCACACATATTTATCCCCCTCAGACTAATACAGGACAAAGGGAAAGTTTCTTGCTGATATCATTGGTTCCCAGAGGAGAAGCATATGTTACAGTACATTTAACAGGCTGGTTCAAATTGACTCTCCCTGCCTCTAACAGCAGGGGAATCTTTCTAGTAACACCTTCTGTACATTCCAACAGTTTAAACATTTTGTTGCTTGTAGGTTCTGCGATCCATAACTTGAGTTTGCATGATGCGATCTCTCCACCGATAATACCGGAATGCTGTGAAAAGCGTATGCATCAGAACAAGACCAAACACAACTTGCTTATCATGTATAATACCTTAGTTATCAAAAACCTTTATTTCTCAGCGCTGAAACTAACTTAACCAACTTAGATCATACATTTTGATGCTTATGGAACCTTATGAGTGAATATGAAATGTGTGGGTATTCAGGGTTTGGTATAAAGACATATTTAATGTGTGTATGAAGATGAGTGCATTTGTCTCTAACATTTTAGCATGCTGGGCCAGATAGTTCTACATGTCCTGTCAACAGGCCCTCCCACCTTTCCTGTGTTCAAAGGGAAAAACCTATTTTGTTCTCCTAGACTCTTGTGTGGAATGCAAATGTATTATCACCTCAAGCTGTGAAATTTTGGGGCCATCCTGTCTAGGATTCAGACAAATCCAATTGTGTATATCAATGCCTGGATTATATTACAATTGCCACAACTTTACTTTATCTGCATCCAGGGATTCCCAATTTGTATGTAAAACTACCCATTGTCTATTTCTATTTACTTTTGCTCAGAAAGCTTGTTTTTCCAGTTGCCCTTGGTAGTTTTACATTGCTATCTGTTCTTAGCTCCTGAATTATAACTTGAAATGACGTTGGTCATAAAATGGCGTCTTGCAGATTCTTGTTTCTAAAATGGAGTCTAGCTGCCATTTGCAAGATGGTGTCGCGCACGCTTCAATTTTAAACTGATCTTGTCTCAGCTAATAATCCAGTTTTGACAATACCATTAACCGAGTTATATTGAGGTATCCCAAATGGCAGTATATTGATTAGGGTTAACATCATTCTGCTGCTAACTTGTATTTAGGATCCAGGGTAGCCAACAATCATTTTTTCTGCTGCTAACTTGTATTTAGGATCCAGGGTTGCCAACAATCATTTTTTGGGATCTTTCCCATTATCCCATTATCTGCCCAGCACTATTCCTGAGCAGGTCACATGAGCAGTGTCAGGGGGTGAGGCCATTGACAGTTGGAAGTGACTGGCAGTTGGTCAGGGCAGAGGCTCTGAGGTTCACTGAGAGCCAGAGTGGAGCTGCACTGCTGAGGGCTCCTGTGAGAAAGAGATAATTTCTCAGTCCCACTACACAGATAGTTTCAATATAGAGCCAGTTGTGTGTTCCTATAACCCATCTCTATAGTGATGACGATCCATATTTAAAAATTCTTGTAGAGATCATTGCGTATTCGTCCCCAAAGTGATATTGCTACCTTCATTTGTTGGTATTTGTTTATTTTATATTATATAAATTAGTTTTTAATGTATTTTTTACACAGTTTGTAAAAGTATGTTGCTGAATAATAGTTGTGGGCAGATAACAGGAAAGAGTTGCTCAGGAATAGTGCTGGGCAGATAACAGGAAAGAGTTGCTCAGTAATAGTGGTGGGCAGATAACAGGAAAGAGTTGCTCAGTAATAGTGGTGGGCAGATAACAGGAAAGAGTTGCTCAGTAATAGTGGTGGGCAGATAACAGGAAAGAGTTGCTCAGGAATAGTGGTGGGCAGATAACAGGAGAGAGTTGCTCAGGAATAGTGGTGGGCAGATAACAGGAAAAAGTTGCTCAGGAATAGTGGAGGGCAGATAACAGGATTTACTTTTATTTAATTTCCCACTGCTTTGATTTAATTATTTAGCATCCAAAAGAGAGAATTAAGGATATGGCAGTTTGTAATTGAAATAATATACATTTAGCTATACTGAACAGTGGTATAATAGATTGCATTGTGTAAAACTAACTTTTGTAATAAAACAAATTATTGTGAAGGCCATCATACAGTATCATAAACAATTAATAATAGGTATATTGAGTATTTGTACCATATATTACATTGTTGTGCCCATTTTCTAATAGTCACCAATTTGTCTATTTTTACCCAATACGCACAACACTAAGGGGTCCATTCATCATGTTTATTATAATTAAGTATAATTAAGTATTCAACTCATTGCGAGTAGCAGCAGTGGATAAATTTTCACTGCAGCAATTCAACATTGCTCCGGTGTAGAGACAGCTGATCCGAAAATCATCTTCCACGATCCCTTTCACTGGGAAGTGGGCCAACACACCTATGGGGATGTCTGTCTGCTGATTCACTTTTTTTTAAGCTGCCTGGCACAGTACTTATACACAGGGCCGGATTAAGGTCTGTGGGGGCCCCTGGGCAACAAACTTGTGGGGGCCCCTATGTACCACCGTTTCTTGTCACCCTAGGAACATTTATTTTTCCTTTTTATTCACCTTAATGTCCCCAGTAGTAAGGCCCCTCTTGCAATGCCCACTGTAGTAGTGCCCCTTATGCAATGTCCCCAGTAGAAGTGCCCCCAGTAATGGCCCCCCTATGCAGTGCCCACTGTAGTATTCCACTCTATGCAGTGCCCCCTGTAGTAATGCCCCTTATATAATGCCCCCAGTAGTGGTCCTCCTATACAGTGCCCCCAGTAGTGGTCCCCCCCTATGCAGTGCACCCAGTAGTAGTCCCCCCTATGCATTGCCCCCAGTAGTGGTCCCCTCCTATGCAGTGCCCCCAGTAGTAGTCCCCCCCTATGCATTGCCCCCAGTAGTAGTCCCCTCTTATAAAGTGCCCCCAGTAGTAGTCCCCTCCTATACAGTGCCCCCAGTAGCAATCCACCTATGCAGTGCCCCCAGTAGTAGTCACCCCCTATACAGTGCCCCCAGTAGTAGTCCCCCCTATGCATTGCCCCCAGTAGTAGTTCCCTCTTATACAGTGCCCCCAGTAGTAGTCCCCTCCTATACTGTGCCCCTAGTAGTAGTCCCCCCTATACAGTGCCCCCAGTAGTAGTCCCCCCTATGCATTGCCCCCAGTAGTAGTTCCCTCCTATACAGTGCCCCCAGTAGTCGTCCCCTCCTATACAGTGCCCCCAGTAGTAGTCCCCTCCTATATAGTGCCCCCAGTAGTAGTCCCCTCCTATACAGTGCCTCCAGTAGTAGTCCCTCCCTATACAGTGCCCCCAGTAGTAGTCCACCCCTATGCATTGCCCCCAGTAGTAGTCCCCTCTTATAAAGTGCCCCCAGTAGTAGTCCCCTCCTATACAGTGCCCCCAGTAGCAATCCACCTATGCAGTGCCCCCAGTAGTAGTCCCCCCTATACAGTGCCCCCAGTAGTAGTCCCCCCTATGCATTGCCCCCAGTAGTAGTTCCCTCTTATACAGTGCCCCCAGTAGTAGTCCCCTCCTATACTGTGCCCCTAGTAGTAGTCCCCCCTATACAGTGCCCCCAGTAGTAGTCCCCCCTATGCATTGCCCCCAGTAGTAGTTCCCTCCTATACAGTGCCCCCAGTAGTAGTTCCCTCCTATACAGTGCCCCCAGTAGTAGTCCCCTCCTATATAGTGCCCCCAGTAGTAGTCCCCTCCTATACAGTGCCTCCAGTAGTAGTCCCTCCCTATGCAGTGCCCCCAGTAGTAGTCCACCCCTATATAGTGCCCCCAGTAGAAGTCCCCCCTTATGCATTGACCCTAGTAGCGCCCCTCCAGTGCCCCCATGAAGCGGCCCCCCTATACAGTGACCCCTGTAATAGTCCCCCCTATGCAGTTCCCCCATTAATAGCCCCCCTATGCATTAACCCTAGTAGCACCACCCAGTGCCCCCATGAAGTGGCCACCCCCGATGCAGTGCCCCTTACACACACAAAAAAAAAGACACAACTTACCTGAATCCCCGCTCCTGACGCGACCAGCAGCTCTTCTCCTGCACTATGGGAGAGACGTCAGCGTCATGACATCTCTCCCATCATCAGATGCTGCGGGGGAGCCAGAAGGCGGAGCTCATGAGTGAGCTCCAACCGGCTCCCTCTGTTGACGCAGCAGCCAATGAGAGTCTGTCTGACTCTCATTGGCTGCTGTAACAAACACACAGCTGCCAGAGGCGGCTGTGTGTTTGTAACTGTGTAGTGTGGCCGCGCTCACTGCGCGGTCTACACTACAATAAGCGGCGGGGACACTAGCGGTGGGTGCAGACAGCGCACCACTGCTATTGGGGGCCCCTCTGTGTGTGGGAGCCCAGGGACGACCACCCCTGTCGTCCCCCCTTAATCCGTCTCCGCTTATACAGTAGTAATGTACAGTATATTTAGGGGTGAATTCACTTAGCCTTGAATGGCTAATTAACCACGATGCAGTGCTTGTGGTTATTCAATTACAGCCCGTGGCAGCCACTTAACGTGGATTTCTGTTCACCTCCTCAGAGTAAAACGGAAATCCATGTTAAATAGGGCTTTCTGCCCTTATTGTTGCTGCCACGAACACTTTAGCCAATAGCTATGGGTACGGGTACTTATCCTGGAATCTATGGGTTAATGCTCATTAGCGGCAGATTTACCACACAAGGAAAAAGACTTTTAATTGAATAGCCTCAGGTGTAAAAGTCGAGGCTATTACACATTTTTCTGCAAAGTAAATTAACGAGGCTAATTAAATCCGGCAAATAGAATAGAAAAAGGGTGTACTCTGTTTATCAAAAAGCACACAAAGGTTAATTTATTGACACATACACTACTGCAATATTCCATTATTGACCTAAGCAAATAAAGATTTATGAATGCACAATATTCATTACACAAAATATATAGTAGTACAGTACAAGCTACATACCAGCGGCTTGACCATTTCTTTCAATTATAACAGATGATTTATATAATTATTACACTGCTTAGGTGTCAGTACATCTTACCAAATCTTCACTATTCCATATCAGCTGCTGTACAGTTGTCGGCTTCACATCAGACCTGAAGTACCTTTTCAACTCTGCCAACAATTCAATTGGATTCATGTCCAGTGACCTACAGTATAAAAAAATAAATTGAATGAAACAAAATGAAACATATTGTACAATACTTCAATACAAAAGTTGACTAGAAACATTACAATAACAGTAAGATGAAATTGTAATACATTACCTAATTTACTTTATAAAGTACTGTTAATAATAATAATAATAATAATATTAAAACAAAGTTTATGTCATTACAGTACCTACCATGTGCATTTGGAATGAGTTATAGATCTGGCTATCGTCCTTTGAAATGCATGACAGCGCACAGTCTGTAAGCTGACTACAACACCACTTTCATTGAGCAATGCCTGGATCTCTCAGTTAGTCTTATTTTCATTTTACATGTTGGCTATTATCTTGCTCATAGATTTGTTGATGTTATTGGCATTTCATTCGACAGGAACTGTGGAGAGAAAAACAGAAAGAGGCACATGACATTTTTCATAAAAAGTGTTATTTATTAAATAAGTACTCCACCGGAAGAAGAGTCCTACTTAGATGGGGGAATTATTTTGTTTTAGGCACCATAGGAAGCCAGCGCTGCCAGACCCGGTAAGAAGGATTGGGAGCCCGATATGTTGTGACATTACTCTCCCCTCTAGGGGTGGGCACCGAACACCCCACAAATGGCTTATTAGGAAATTTTTGGTGGAACCTCCGAAGGAGTCGAGGTGCATGAATATCCAAGGCCTTGACCCAGCAGTGCTCCTCTGGACCATAGCCTTCCCAATCTACCATGAATTGCACTGTGCCTCGCAATACTATGGATTTCAGGATCTGTTTCATCTCATATTCCTCCTGATGGTCTACTGGGATAGCCACAGGAGGAATTTATTAGGAGTCTCAAACTGATTGATAACCAGTAGTTTGAAAAGAGAAACATGAAACACATTAGGTATCCTGAGTGTGCCAGGAAGTTTTAACCAGTATGCCACTGGATTAATCACTTGGAATATCTAAAAGGGGCCAATGAACCTGGGAGCGAATTTCATGGTGGGTACTTTCAGGCACAGATGTTTGATTGATAACCAGACTCTATCACCAGGACCTCACATAAGAACCTTCCTCCTCTTTTTGTCAGCAGAAAGTTTGCACCATGAGGAAGCTTTGTTTAAATTCTTCTTTACCTCCTTCCAGATGTTGAGGAAGCGGTTTACAGTACTACGAACAGCTGGGAGTGATACTGATCGATAGACTGGCAATTCTGGTAACACTGGGTGTAGACCATACTGAATAAAAAACAGAGAGTGATCCGACATCTCATGGAACAAATTGTTATGGGCCATTTCAGCCCATGGTAACAGAGATCCAATCATCTTGATTGTCAGAAACATAAATCCGTGTAAACTTCTGACATCAAAGCACTTACAGTACATAATGCTCTCCAGAATCTAGAGGTAATCTGCACTGCTCTGACAGAGACAATGTCCTTTCGGGAACCCATGTAACCTAAAGACTTCTTTTATAAATGGTTCTGGCAATTTTGGAGCTGAAGATAAACCCCTTAACAGAACGAAATGGACAGCCTTGGAACATCTGTCCCTTGGCAGGAAGGTAGATCTGTCACAAAGTTCATGGAGATGTGGGTCCAAGGATGATCAGACACCAGTAGTGGGAGCAGGGAACCTGATGGAGAATGTGTGGAACCTTGTGTTGAGCACAGGTTTGACAGGCTGCCACAAAATTCTTGACATATTGATGGACCGTCGGCCACCAATAGCCCCTGAGGATTAGCTCCAAGGTTCTTTTAACACCTGCATGATCACTGAAGCATGCCGAATGTGCCCACAGAAGAAGCTTTGCATGGAGTTCGGGAGCTATAAATGTTCTCCCTGGAGGAGCCTTGCTATTGCTAGTTCCCTCTAAAAAGCAAGCTCGGGACAGGGCATCTACTTTTACATTTTTATTACTCGGGTTGTAAGTGATTACCAAGTTGAAGTGATCAAAGAACAACAACATTCTAAACTGATGATAGTTCAAGCAGTGAGCTGTTCTAAGATATGTAAGGTTCTTGTGGTTGGTGTAAACCGTTACCAGAAATTTTGCCCCATCCAACAGATATCACCACTCTTGCAGAGCCAGCCTGATTGATAACAAATCTTTATTCCCTACAGCATAATTCTTCTCCGGGGCCAAAAACTTCAGGGAAAAGAAACCACAAGAGAACAATTTTTCTTCCACACCTTTTTGTGAAAGCACCACCCCAACCCCAGTCGTGGATGTGTCCACCTCCAGGAAGAAAGGCGGGTCACAGTTGGGTTGCTTTAGAATGGGTGCTGAGATGAAACACTGCTTTAGATGGCCAAACACTTCTTCCACCTAAAGGGGCCACACTATAGTATCAATGTTTCTTAGTGAGAGCTGTGATAGGAGCTGCAATAGATGAGTAGTTCCTGATGAACTGTCGGTAGAAGTTGCAGAAACCCAGGAAGCATTGTATCACCTTCAGCCTGATTGGACGGGGCCAGTTGACAATGGTGGAAAGTTTCTTGGGATCCATCTGGGTCTCTGGAAGCGAGAGAGTGAAGACTCTTCCACGAAGAGGCATTTTCAAATATAATAAATCTATAGCACAATCCCACTCCCAATGAAGAGGGAAAGTCTCAGCGGCTTTCTTGCTGAAGACATCCCTGAAGGACTGATATGGAGCATAAAGAGTGTCAAGAGAGTATGAAGAAGCACATTAGGAATTCCTAACTTCTGGATATTTTTGTCTGTGATGTAATTGTCATCGGCTCCCGAGTATAAAAAGGGGTTTCTCTAGATTCACAGAGGGTTTCTATACATTCACATCGATAGTAAACTGAGAAGAAGCGTTTTCTTTTGGGGTGTGCTGAAATGCACCTAATCTGACCACTCCTTGCTCAGTTAGGCCTTCTCGTTTCCCGGGCACTTAGAACAGCCAGACACAGCTTATTATTGAACCTCCTTGCCCTCTATGTGACAGGGAGATGTGACTTCCTGATCTGCATGGGCTCTTCAGGAGGTTTAACAGGAGCCATGAAATGAGGAACGAGCTTGAAACTGAAGCACCATGACTGTTCCCTCTCTCATGCCCCTTCTCTATGACGAAGGTCTACCCAAATACATAAGGATATTAGGTCGTCCTGTGACATTGGTAGCTCTCTGGACAACAGTACATATTTAATCTGCTCTGAAAGGCCTTGCATAAATGCAGCTACCAGGGTTTCATTATTCCATTCTAGCTCGGAGGCAAGGGTTCTGAATTGTACTGCATACTGGCTCATGGACTGGTTGCCTTGTCTCAATTGCAGAATACTTGAGGTGGCGGTAGACAGATACCCGTCATTGACCAGCGGGTTGCTTCTCTCCCATAATGGAGAAGCCCAGGCTAGGGCTTGACCAGATAACAAGGCAATGATGTAAGCCACCTTGGTTCTCTTAGAAGATAATTTGTAGCCTGGACCTTGAACTGGATCGAACACTGATTCAAAAATCCTTGACAGCTCTTGGGGTCCCGTCAAATTTCAAGGGATCGGAATCTGTAGCAAGGCAGAAGCTCCGGTAACTGGAACAGATACCACAGGAGATGTTTAAATAGAAAGATTTGTAGCGCCCACCTCCCTGCAACCTATCTCGACCAGCAGCTGTCCCAAGGGTCCTCCAGTAACTCATGCACTTCTTAGCCTCTTTAGAATATATCTATTTAGTCACTTAATACTCCCCTTCTGCTCTCTTTTTTTCCTTGGGACTCCTCCTAATTTATTTGCTGTTCTCTTATATATGGTTTACCATACTTTGTTCATAGCTTCATTCTACACTGTGGTTATATATTCCGATGTGTGGACACTATGTGTTGTCTTTTGGATGCTGGAGAGAGTATGAATAATCATCTCAACCAGGATGTTGTTGCACTCTCTCTTATATCTATTAGACATGATGTTCATGAGTTAGGCCTCAGGAGTTATGTATTTATACTTGTGCAAGATTCATATATTGTAATTATGTTTTGGTGTGTATACACTCATTCGTTATTTAATGAGCTCTTAGTAATAATTTATCAATTCTTATAGTTGCTACTATGTGACTCACAGTTTCCTCCAAATAGAGAGTACTCCTTAACTCTCTATATAATGTTGATTAATATGCACAACGATCTGCTTGTGATAAGTAATCTGTATACAAACAAATATAGATAGATGTATTATTTGTATGTGTTTAGTGTTTTATTAATTTACTGGTAATTTATGCATTATTTATTAATTATATATTTATTGCATCTTATTTTGACAGATATGATATGAGATTCTGTTGACATCTATTATTAAATCTGTGAAGGTAGAGTAGATCTATGTGGATTGCACACATGAAAAAGAACTATTTAAATAAATTGGGTTTAGGAATGCTGATTACACAGGGACAAAATAGATTGCAGGTGTTGTCTGGACTAATGAATGAAATTGATTGGCAGGCTTCTTCCTTAAGTATGACACCTTCCTGCTCCTAAGGCATCCTTCTGAAGAAATTCTCAGCAGAGAAAGAAACGCGTTAAGGGTGTCACTGCAAGCTAACCTGCATTCCTGCCTTGCTGAAGCACTTGTGGAGCCATAGCAGAGCTTGTTTCCACTCCAGCCGGCAGAGCCTATTGTCCTCTGCTGTGGCCGCAGACAGCGGTATGCTCCGGAGTTGAAATACTCCGTGTGAGTGCCTCCGTAGAGCTACAGCCTTCAACCACGGCTCAGGATTCCTCGCTTTACAGCCGCAGCTAGATCTCAGCTAGCGCACTATGAACCAGCGCTGACACGGGAATCATTCCCCTTCACACTGCGCATCGAAAGGCTTTACTGCTCTACTCTCCACGGCTCAGATCCAGTGTACAGCAGCATTTATCTAAGAACACTAGGTGAGAGACATACTTACATCTTATCTCCCAGCCTAATTCCTAGGTGGGCTAGAGGAGGATTTATACGAATAAACACTCACCCTTTCTTTCATTAGAAAGAAACATATTGTTGCTAACATTGGCTCCATCATCTGTTACAATATTGCAATCACAGTTAACAATTGGATACAAGATTTTATGTCAGCATGGATTCCTATTAACGGAACTGTCATTTTGATGCAAATAATAGGCTATTTATTTATTCCTGAGGAGGATTTTATTCAATTAAATAGAGGTGTATATTAACAGCTTCATTAGTCTGATTATTTATGTGATTGGAGCTTACAGCTGGTGCTCTAATCCTAATTGTTATATATGTGCAATTCTCTCTTTTTTATCATCATATCAAATTCACTGCAGCAAATCTATTGTTGTTATTGACCATTTAATCCATCATTATTACTGACCATCTATTTTATCTGACATTTGTATGTTTAATTAAACAATTTATTTCTTTTTACATTGGTGTGTCTTCTGGGTCCGGTTAGACCTTTATGCGCCGTCTTTATTTTTTTCTTCACCACAGGAGATGTTGCTGACTGTACTGGAGGCGCTTGACTGGTACTTACTTGCTGCATAAGTGTCTGTTGGCCCTGCATGATTTGGCCCTGATCACCCAAGTCTCGACCTTAGTAAGGACATTTTCTAGCAATTCCCCCGAGGGATTACCAGTAGCATACATGTTGGGCCAGAGTATTCTGTTAAGACCCAGTACAGAGGTGCGGAGTCTACCATGCTGGCGGTATTCACCAGGGACCCACACAAGTAGGTTTGGACTTAGCTGCATCCAACATGCAAGTAACGGTCCTCTGACTTGATTCCCTAGTACAGGTGTGATAAGGTACGTAGCAAACATACTTGTGGTTGACTAGCCGGGCCAGATCCAGATGGAGGAAGTAGTACCAGGGATCAGATGGAAACAAGTCACAGAGAATAGCCAAGGTCAAAACCGGAATACCAAGTTACCAGGAAGGACACGCAATCAGGTCACAAGCAAGAGTCAAGGGTCAGGAATGAGCAGTAAGGATCACTAGGGGCAGGAATGCTGGAGTGTGGTTTAGGAGCCTATACTCTGCACTGAATAATGCTCAGAGCTATCCTTTTGTAGGGAGGGACTTCAATTTAAGCGCCAATGTGACGTCACACTTGGTGAACTTGGGCTTTTAAATCACATTCAGAGGTGGTGCTCTCTCCCCTATGGGAGCCATGGCCACTTGATACAGGAGCCAGCAGAGAGAACCAGAAGCAGCAGCCACCGGGCTTCCTGTTTGCTGCCCCACCGCAGGCCACAAGGAGTTCACCGTAGTGGGCGCTGACGAACCTTCTCCCACCACGGGATCACAAACCCTAAAAGAAGCCAGAGCTGCCGGACCCAGTAAGAAGGATCGGGAACCCGGCGTGCTGTGACAGTTACAGGCCTATATCTCTACAACAGTGGCGTAACTAAGGGGGGTCGAGCAGGGCGTGTGCCCTGGACCCCGCCCGGCCCGCCCTAGTTAGGCAGTGTAACGCCGACCGTAGTGTGTGCAATCAGTGCTACACATTTACACAGGACCGGCGCTAGGCTTCCCTGCGCCCAGCGCCAGTCCTGTGCTGCACAGCCGAGCCCCTTCCCTCCACCTGAGCGCTTACCCAATAGTGCCAGGAGGCGGGCTCAGGCTATGCAGTTTAACACACATCGCCGCCAGCGCGGCAGCGATGTGTGTGTTAACCAGCAGCCAATGAGAGTCAGACAGACTCTCATTGGCTGCTGCTGCACACACATCACCACCGTGCGCACTTAGGGGGAGGGGTGCTCCATTTTTAAATTTGCCCTGGGCTCCAAATACCCTATTTACGCCACTGCTCTACACAAAGGGAACAAAATGGTCACAGAAGACCAGTCACCTGCCCCACTGTATTCATATTTTCTCTGCAGGCATTTAAATATGCCCTTTGCTTCTCTGTATTATTGCATATGGGCCAAGGGCGAATCTAGAGATCTGGTAATGGGTGGTCCCAGTTTTAGCATATTATATATAAATAATATTAGAGTTGCAGGGAGCCAATTAACCTACCAGTATATTTTTGGAGTGTGGGAGGAAACCAAAGCAACTGGAGGAAACCCACGCAAGCACAGGGAGAATATACAAACTCCACACAGTTAGGGCCGACATGGGATTCGAACCCACAACCTCAGTGTTGTGAGGCAGTATGTGCTGTCCAATTTAAATAATTTACTAAAACAAATAAAAAGCTAATTATAATATATATTAATAATTAATTGATCAGGTTACCCTGTCATTACCTGACGGTAACAGGGCAGAAAGTCTATTGCAACTCTAAGTGGATTTTTTTGTTTGACACGTTGGCCCCAAGGGGTTTGAATCCTTGGGGTTAAAAGGGATGGCTAGACATGGTAGGGGGTGGCACTGGACAAGAAAAGCTGGACTTTAATGGGGAGGCACAGGGAATGGAGGGCTAGACTAAGGGGTAGTGCAGGACAGGTAAGGCTGGACCTAATGGCAGCACAGGGATGCTAGACATGGTAGGGGAGTGGCATAGGAAAGGCTGGACCTGGGGGGGCACAGGGTTTGGGGGGAACACAGGGCAAGGAAGGCTGGTCCTCAATAGGGGGCACAGGGCTTGTGGGGGAACAGGGCAGGGAAGGCTGGACTATGGTGGGGGGGCAAGTGTAACTAAACCACTTCAGGACTTCCCACCTTAAGGACCAAGGTAATTTTCACATTCGGTGTCCTTTTCACAGAAGATAAATAATATAATTTCTCTTATTTGCTCAGAACTGAAACAACTTCATTTTGATGGAATACTGGAATAGGGCTTTCTGGCTGGCCGGCTGGCTGACGGGGGGTGCACTGGGGGCAGGGTAACCTGTTGCAGTCCAGCAAAACATATTCTCAAAAAAAAGCACATCTAGCTTAAGGGCATGCAAGAACTGTATGTACATATACAGCCGCTTGCCCGAGAATGACAAGCGGCAAGTGGATTCCTTCTCCTTAGCACTGATTGGTTAATCAATAAATTATGGACTTCTATATCAATGACCTCAGAAGCCAAATGGAAAACTTAAAGTTTGCCAATACAGTGTGATGCCATGGGGCAGTTCTGCTGGGTTGGCCTGGGAGGTCCCGTACCCTATATTGGTTCCATAGGAATGTTAGGGACCTGCCTGATAGAGGTCATCCGGATGCGGTGGACAGGCCCATAATTATGGCCATTATTATGCTAAGAACCTCTTTGATGCATTTTAGCAGTATTATTATTAGGTTTAGCATAGTTAGAGTGTGCATTTGCATTTTTCTCTTTCTGCTATATCAGTCTTGGCAATTGCCTCCTGATTACATCTGCAGAAGTTTGTTCTTGTATACATGAAATCAGGGCTGGATTAATGGGCGGGCAACAGGGGTGGTCGTCCCTGTCCTCCACACGTAAAGGCCCCTGACACTCATCGTGGCTAAAGTGGGCCGGAGGAGATGGAACCAGTTCCGCCTCCTCTGGCCCACCTAACCCCAGCACCACAGGGAGGCTTTATTTGCTGGGTGCCCACTGAGATTTTGTAACCAGCAGGCGCCTGGCTCCTTCCCCACAGTGGCAGCCAGAGCCGGAGGCTGAGGCTCACTCCTGAGATCCGGCTACCGGTTCCCGCAGTGCACTATGGGTGAGACGTCATGCACTGCAGCAGGGAAATTTACGCCAGGCAGGCCACCTGAGAAATAAAGCATAGGTGGGATAACAAAGGTAGGGGGGGAGCACTGTGTATATATATATATATATATATATATATATATATATATATTAGGGGTGAGCGGGTTCGGTTTTACTCGGATTTACTCGGATCTTTAAATGGCATTTTATTGGCTATCGCCAATCATGTGTTTTTGATAGCCAATATAATAAATCCGAATTTGCGGTAAAGTGGCGATAAGAACCGAGTAAATCCGAGTAAAACCGAGCCTGCATATCCCTAATATATATATATATATATATATATATATATATATATATATATACACTATATACATATATGTTCTATTCAGGGACAGTGCACACCGCAGCAAAAAAAGGGTTGTGGTCTTATAAGGAACAGCATGACAACACATTAGTACCCCCAATTCAAATTACGACACACAGTAGCACAATCTTTTCATATTACACCGCACATATTGCCCCTGATTCACATTACACCACATAGTAGTGTCCCTTATTCCCATTAAGCCACAGGAATAGTGCCCATTATACACATAATGCCACAATAGTAGAGCCCCTTATACACATGCCACAGTAGTAGTGCCCCTTATGCACAGTAGAAGTGCCCCTTACACACATGTCATAGTAGTAGCGCCCCTTATATACATCACAGTAGTAGAGTCCCTTATGCACAGAAGTGCCCCTTACACACGTCATAGTAGTAGTGCCCCTTATATACGTCACAGTAGTAGTGTCCCTTATACACAGTAGTAGTGCCCACTGTATTCATGACATCATTGGGGATTGTACACGCAACAAGAGGATGACATTTACAATAATGTACATTTTATAGGGGCTTAACAGTGCTAACATTTGCCATGCAGTTCAGGGGAAGATACACATGGTGATCTAATAGAGACCGGGGACAGATAAAACTATAGCCTTCAGGAAGAAAAGTTAACGCTTTCTTGACTTGACCCAGGAGTTCTCCCACACTGCTGTCCCTTGAGCTGCCCCTGCAGTTTTACAGATAGATACCATTCTTGTAGTAGTCCTCCTTCTTGGTGAACCCTGTAATCTTACTTGGTTGAGCCTGGGAGTTCCCTTCCTGGCACAGACAGGGGGTCTGCATGATGCCACAGGGCAGCTTTCTGGGGTTTCCTATACCCCACCACCAGGTACTCTGTAGAAAACAGTCTGCTGGGGTCTGGGGGTCTTCCATGGAGAGTGGAGTCCTTCCTCCTGGATGGATGTATTTATGAGACCAGCGGCTGCGATACCACTGGTCTCAATACTTACATCAAAATCCCAGCAAGGGACATAAGATAGGCGTCAAAATACTGACGCCTATCTTAATCCCAATGCCGGAACGCCAAAGCATGCCAGCCCGAACAAAGTAAGTCTGGGGCGCCCTTAGTGTTAGCCATGGGTGGAGGGTTAGATTGTGGGAGCGTAGCATGGTTAGGGTTAGCTTTTGGGGGGGAGGTTATGGTTATGCACCTATAGGGGGAGGGTTAGGGTTAGGCACCTCCTGGGTAAGGTTAGGGCTAGGCACCCTCTGGGAGAATTAGCTTTACGGTGTGATAAAGGGGGGTTAGGGTTAGGCACCCCCGGGGGGGAGGTTAGGGTTAGGCACTAGCGGGAGGTTAGGGTTAGGCACCACTAAGGGAGAGTTAGGGGGGAGGAGAGGGGTAAAGATTGGGATCTTCTGTAGGGATCTTCTCCCTTCGGGCTGCCGGCATCGGGTTGTGAACCGGCTATTCAGCCACCTGGACTTCATACCCATCCCCTCCTGGGAGAGGTCAGCTTAATCTACAGAATTGCTTATTAGACTGGAGAAAAGTATGTACCACTGAGTGCTCACATAGCTTCAGCACATCAACAATGCTCATAAAAGCTGTTCAATCCCCAGGTAGGTGCGTGTGGAGGACAGGAAGCAGTCAAACTGCGAGGTCCTGATCTGCTGCTGGTTGCATATACCCGGGGGCTTAGAGACCTTGACATGCAGGATGTACCTCCTCAGGTCAGGGTTCTGGATGATCTAAGTGTATATTTATATATATACAGTCAGGTGCATAAATATTGGGACATTGACAGAATTTTCATATTTTGGCCTCTATTCACCACCACAATGGCTTTGAAATGAAACAAACAAGATGTGCTTTAACTGCAGACGTTCAGATTTAATTTGAGGGTAATTACATCGAAATCAGGTGAGCGGTGTAGGAATTACAATGGTTTCTATATGTGCCTCCCACTTTTTAAGGGACCAAAAGTAATCGGACAAACTAAACAATCCTAAATCAAACTTTCACTTTTTAATCTTTGTTGCAAATCCTTTACAGGCAAGTACAGCCTGAAGTCTGTAACGCATAGACATCACCAGATGCTGGGTTTCATCCCTGGTGATGCTCTGCCAGGCTTCTACTGCAAATGTCTTCAGTTCCTGCTTGTTCTTGGGGCATTTTCCCTTCAGTTTTGTCTTCATCAAGTGAAATGCATGCTCAATCGGATTCAGGTCAGGGGATTGACTTGGCCATTGCATAACATTCCACTTTTTAGCCTTAAAAAACTCTTTGGTTGCTTTGCAGTATGCTTCGAGTCATTGTCCATCTACACTGTGAAGCGCCATCCAATGAGTTCTGAAGCATTTGACTGAATATGAGCATATAATATTGCCCGAAACACTTCAGAATTCATTCTGCTGCTTTTGTCAGCAGTCACATCATCAATAAATACAAGGGAACCAGTTACATTGGCAGCCATACATGCCCACGCCATGACCCTACCACCACCATGCTTCACTGATGAGGTGGTATGTTTTGGGTCATGAGCAGTTCCTTTCCTTCTCCATACTCTTCTCTTCCCATCACTCTGGTACAAGTTGATCTTTGTCTCATCTGTCCATAGGATGTTGTTCCAGAACTGTAATGGCTTTTTTAGATGTTTGTCAAACTCTAATCTGGTCTTCCTGTTTTTGAGACTCACCAATGGTTTACATCTTGTGGTGAACCCTCTATATTCACACTTGTGAAGTCTTCTCTTGATTGTTGACTTTGACACATTTACACCTACCTCCTGGAGAGTGTTCTTGATTTGGCCAACTGTTGTGAAGGGGTTTTTCTTCACCAGGGAAATAATTCTTCTGTCATCCACCACAGTTGTTTTCCGTGGTCTTCTGGGTCTTTTGGTGTTGCTGAGCTCTCCGGTGCGTTCTTTCTTTTTAAGAATGTTCCAAACAGTTGATTTGGCCACACCTATTGTTTTTGCTATCTCTCTGATGGGTTTGTTTTGATTTTTCAGCCTAATGATGGCTTTCTTCACTGATAGTGACAGCTCTTTGAATCTCATATTGAGAGTCGACAGCAACTGATTCCAAATGCAAATGTCACACCTAGAATCAACTCCAGACCTTTTACCTGCTTAATTGATAATGAAATAACGAGGGAATAGCCCACACCTGTCCATGAAATAGCTTATGAGTTGATAGTCCCATTACTTTTGGCCCCTTAAAAAGTGGGAGGCACATATAGAAACCGTTGTAATTCCTACACCGTTCACCTGATTTGGATGTAATTACCCTCAAATTAAATCTGAAAGTCTTCAGTCAAAGCACATCTTGTTTGTTTCATTTCAAAACCATTGTGGTGGTGAATAGAGGCCAAAATATGAGAATTCTGTCAATGTCCCAATATTTATGCACCTGACTGTGTATATATATATATATATATATATATATATATATATATATATTAGGGATGTGCAGGCTCGGATAGGTTCGAGTTTGCACGTGGAGTTCGGATTTTTCCCTCCAAAAAACCGAAACTCAAAACGTCATCTTACATGGACGAACATCATCATTCCTGGACAAAAGTCCAGGAATAATGATGTTCGTACATGTAAGATGACGTTTTGCCTCTTTCTGAGTTCCGTTTTTTTGGAGGGAAAAATCCGAACTCCACGTGCAAACTGGAACCTATCCGAGCCTGCACATCCCTAATATATATACAAGATATTTAGCAAACCCCATAATGTTCTGCTCTACAATGGCTAAATCGATACTAGTGTCACCCGAAAAGTGTTTACCGCATTAGAGGGGATCAAACATATTTAGCAAGGCCCATAATCTTTCGCTCTACAATGGCTAAATCGATACTCGTGTCACCTGAACGTATTTACCACCCCAGAAGGGACCAAGATATTTAGCCAAAGCCATAATATTTCATTCTACAATTACTAAATCGATACTAGTGTCACCCGAAAGTGTTTACCACACCAGAGGGGACCAAAGATATTTAGCCAGGGCCATAATTTTCCGATCTACAATGGCTAAATTGATACTAGTGTCACCTAAAAGTGTTTACCACACCAGAGGGAAACAAAGATATTAAGCAAGGCCCATAATATTTCATTCTACAATGGCTAAATCGATACTACGGTAGTGTCACCTGAAAGTGATTACCACACCAGAAGGGGACCAAAGATATTTAGCAAGGCCCATAATGTTTTGCTCTAAAATTACTAAATTGATACTGGTGTCACCTAAAGTGTTTACCGCACCAGAGTGGACAAAAGATATTTAGGAAGGCCCATAATATTTCATTCTACAATGGCTAAATCGATACTAGTGTGTTATGTTCTGGGTTGTTTGTGCACCCGGGGTGGTAGCAGGAGCGATCACAGAAGCAGATTTGAAAATAAAACTAGGATTTTTAATAAGTGCTTGAGTAGACATATAATGTGGCAGTAAATAAAAGTCCAGGAATATATAAATGTGCACAAGAGTGCTGTGGTGGGAGCAAAAGGGTTAATGTCCAAGTAGAAACAATTAGAGCTGTCCAGGTGTGCAGGTAGTGAAACTGAAAATAATCAAGCCAGGTTTGCAGGTAGTGAACTGAAAATAATCAAGCCAGGTTTGCAGGTAGTGAACTGAAGCGCAGGATGTCAGCAGGCTCAGGCACTCATGTATGGGCAAGGGTGATGGAGGAAGCGGGGTAGTCCAGTGGGAGCTAGGAGCTGACAGGCAGACTGGCAGACAGCGAATTCACAGGAACAGGAAAGCACAGAGAACTCCCTCTCAGCTAGGCTGAGATACACGTTGCACTGGCAAAGAAGGAAGGCACTGACCCTTCCTAAATACCCCATGCCGTGCAGTTACTGGCCGGAGGGAACATGTGACTCACCAGGATTGGCCAGCCGCATCACATGGCCAGAAGGCAAGATGGCGGCGCCCATGCCAAACGGAATGGAGACGCCGCCAGGCCTCACCAGCGCAGAGTGACAACAGGGCCACACAACAACGCGCACAGCCAAAGCCCCCCGCCAGACACCAGCTCTGCCACCAGACAGCCCGCGCCACAACGACCTCACAGGTAACACCCGCTGAAATACCCTGGCCGTGACAGTACCCCCCCCTTTTGGGGTGGCCTCAGGACACTCACCAGGCTTCTCCGGATGGGCAGAATGGAATCTCCTGATGAGCGTGGGAGCGTGGACATCACGGGCATCGGTCCAGCAACGTTCCTCTGGACCGTAACCTTTCCAGTCCAACAAATACTGAAGATGACCTCTGCACAGACGAGAGTCCAAGATCTGGGCAACTTCAAACTCAACTCCTCTCTCCATCTGGACTCGAGGAGAAGCAGGTAGACCATTATGGAACTTATTCAGGACTAGGGGCTTTAATAAGGAAACATGGAAGGAATTGGGAATTTTTAGGTATCGGGGTAACTATAAACGGTAGGCCACTGGATTAATGACTTCTGTTATGGTGAAGGGACCGATGAAGCGGGGTGCGAATTTCATAGACGGAACTCTTAGACGAAGGTTCCGAGTAGACAACCAGACCTGGTTTCCTACTTGCATGCGTGGAACTATTCTACGCTTTCTATCGGCCTGGGTCTTATAGTGAGAGGATGCCTTCAACAAATCAGACCGTACTTGAGTCCAGATGGCAGCAAAATTCTGCACCGTGTCCTCCACGGCCGGAACATCAAAAACAGGCAGGCTTCGAAATTCGGGAACACGAGGATGAAGGCCATATACAACCTGAAATGGCGTTTGGTTAGTTGACGAGTGGTAGGAAGCATTATGTGCAAACTCAGCCCACAGCAGCAAGGCAGCCCAATTGTCCTGGGAAGATGACATAAAAATTCTTAAGAAAGTCTCTAGATCTTGATTAACTCTCTCGGTGGAGCCGTTGCTTTGCGGATGGTAGGCCGTGGAAAAGTTTAACTTCACTTGAAGAACAGAACACAAAGCCCTCCAGAATTTTGCAGTAAATTGCACACCACGGTCAGAGACAATTTCAGCAGGAAGGCCATGTAGACGAAATATGTGTTGGACAAACAACTGTGCCAGGTCAGGGGCAGAAGGTAACTTCTTCAACGGTATATAGTGGACCATCTTAGAAAATTGGTCTATTACAACCCAGATAGTGTTGAAACCTTGAGAGACTGGCAGGTCTGTGACGAAATCCATGGAAAGATGCGTCCATGGACATGATGGAGTAGGTAATGGAAGCAATTCCCCAGCTGGAGCTTGTCGTGATGATTTATGCTGGGCACAGGAGGAGCAGGAAGAGATAAACTCCATTATATCTGCCTTCATAGAAGGCCACCAATAGTGTCTTTTCAGGAACTCCAAGGTCTTCCGAGTGCCTGAGTGCCCTGCGAAGCGAGAGGAATGTGCCCAAGTGAGAAGCTGCTTCCTTAATTCCGGGGCTACAAATGATTTTCCCGTAGGAGGCTGAACTTGTAATGCGGCGAAAACTCTTGATTCCAAGACAGGGGTATTGCTTTGATTTTCAGATTGATCATCACAGAGGAGAGATCTCGATAGGGCATCAGCCTTCTGATTAAGTGCTCCAGACCGGAAGGTCAGGGTGAACTGAAATCTGGCAAAGAATATTGCCCAGCGGGCCAAACGAGGACTCACACATTGGAGGTATTTGAGAAATAGGAGATTTCTATGGTCCGTAAATACAGTAAATGGAAACTTGGCGCCTTCTACCAAATATCTCCATTCCTTCAACTCCAACTTTACAGCTAGTAGTTCTTGCTCACCTATGGCGTAGTTCCTTTCGGCAGGTGAGAATTTTTTAGAAAAGAACCCACACGTATGGACTCGGTTGTCCTCATAACGTTGAGACAAGACTGCTCCCACAGCTTCAGATGATGCGTCCACTTCCAACAAAAAAGGCCTGTCCAGATCTGGTTGTCGAAGAACTGGTGCTGAGATAAAGGTCTGTTTTAGAAGATGAAAGGCAGACTCTGCCTCAGGTGACCATTGGGCAGGATTAGCAACTTTGCGGGTCAAGGCTGTAATGGGAGCCAGCAGTGTAGAAAATCCCTTAATGAAGCGTCTATAATAATTGGCGAAGCCCAACAATCTCTGGATGGCCTTCAGTGTCTGAGGTCGGGTCCAATCCAGAATTGCTTGTACCTTCTTGGGGTCCATTTCTAAACTGGAGCCAGATATTACATAGCCGAGAAAAGGTACACTGGACACTCCAAAGACGCACTTCTCCAGTTTGCAGTACAGGTGATTTTCTCTCAAACGGGTCAGAACTTCTTTAACATGTTCTTGATGTTTAGCCACAGAGGGTGAAAAAATCAGTATCCAGATAGACAACAACCGAAACATATAACAGATCCCGGAAAATCTCATTAACGAAACTTTGAAAGACAGCAGGGGCGTTACACAATCCAAAAGGCATTACTAAATACTCGAAATGTCCATCTCTGGTATTAAAAGCGGTCTTTCATTCATCGCCAGCTCGGATACGAATGAGGTTGTAAGCCCCTCTCAGATCTAATTTAGAAAAAATGACAGAGCCCTTGACCCTATCAAACAACTCAGTAATCAGGGGAAGAGGGTATCGATTCTTTACAGTAATGTCATTAAGGCCTCGATAATCGATACATGGTCTTAAACCACCGTCCTTCTTGCCAACGAAGAAAAACCCAGCTCTGGCAGGTGAAGTAGAGGGGCAAATGAACCCCTTTGCCAGGTTGTCCCGGATGTACTCGGTCATGGCTTGAGTCTCAGGCAAGGACAGCGGATAGGTACGACCATGAGGTGGTATCTTATCAGGTATCAATTTAATTGGACAGTCCCATTCCCTATGAGGGGGTAAGATATTTGCTTGTTGCTCAGAGAACACGTCGGCGAACATCTGATATTCCTTGGGAATGGCAGAAGAAACTAATGGAACTGTCTTTCTCACAGGTCGAATTTTTGGAAGACAGGATTTCTGACAGTCCATACCCCATGACAGAATCTGCATAGAACTCCAATCAATCCTGGGATTATGTTGACGTAACCAGGGTAGACCAAGAACCACTTCTTGAGAGGCCTCTGATATCACCAGGAATTTTAAGGACTCAGAATGAAGTGCTCCAATTCGGACTAATACTGGTTGAGTCTCTTTGGTGACTATCCCGTTAGTTAGAGGGCGTCCGTCTATAGAGGTCAGAGAGATGGCATGGTTGAGAGGCAAACAAGGAATCTGAAATTTATCTATGAAACTAGACGTTATGAAATTTCCGGCTGCTCCCGAGTCAAGTAGAGCAGTAGCAAAGACAGGTTTGGGTTTAAGATCAAAGGCTAGGGTAATCGTGAAATCTTTCATTTTTGGAGACGGGTTCATAACTCCTAACTTGATGTCTCCAGGGTCAGTTAGGATTTGGCATTTCCCGGTTTACGGAGGCAGGAGATCAGCAGGTGACCGGACTCTCCGCAGTACAGACAGAGGTTCTTTTGCATTCTTCTCTGACGTTCTTCTTTGGAGAGGTGTGTATGATTCACCTGCATTGGCTCCTCTTCAGTAGGTGAAGGAATGGGTCGGGTAGAAATGGAGGGGCTAAATGACCTTTGTCGGTCAGTTCTGTTTTTTTCAGCCTGACGTTCCCTGAAGCGTAGGTCAACTTTGATACACAACGAAATCATGTCATTCAGATTAGTAGGAAGCTCTCGAGTGACTAGATCATCCTTTAGTCGGTCTGACAACCCATGCCAGAAGGCCGAGGTGAGGGCTTCCTCATTCCATTTGAGCTCTGATGCTAAAATTTGAAATTGCACGGCATATTGACTGACAGGACGGACCCCTTGTCTCAGTGTCATGATGTTTGATGATGCTGATACAGTACGCCCAGGTTCATCGAAAATCCTCCTGAAGGATGACACAAAGCCTGCATAATTATCCAGCAGCGGATCTGAGCGCTCCCAGAGTGGGGAAGCCCATTCCAAGGCCTGGCCGGATAACAGAGAGACTATATAAGCCACTTTAGTTCTTGCAGTTAGAAAGTTGTCAAGCTGCAGGGTAAAATGTATGTCACACTGATTTAGGAATCCTCGGCAGAGTTTAGGATTGCCGTCGAATTTACTTGGTAAAGGAAGATGTAAGCGGGGAGATGATCTGCCTCCTGTATTCCCAGACGCTGATGTGGATGTAGATGCTGGTACTTCAGGGGTAGAAAAGGAAGTTTGCAAACTATCCTGTCGCTTGGACATCTCTTGCAGAAATTGAGCCATCTGATGCTGCATGTTTTCCAGATTTTCTAAACGACCAGAAATGCACCGGAAAAAAATCCACTCCTGACTCCTGTTCCATGGCCGGCTCCATGGGGCCAGTGCAAACTGTTATGCTCTGGGTTGTTTGTGCACCCGGGGTGGTAGCAGGAGCGATCACAGACGCAGATTTGAAAATAAAACTAGGATTTTTAATAAGTGCTTGAGTAAACATATAATGTGGCAGTAAATAAAAGTCCAGGACTATATAAATGTGCACAAGAGTTCTGTGGTGGGAGCAAAAGGGTTAATGTCCAAGTAGAAACAATTAGAGCTGTCCAGGTGTGCAGGTAGTGAAACTGAAAATAATCAAGCCAGGTTTGCAGGTAGTGAACTGAAGCGCAGGATGTCAGCAGGCTCAGGCACTCAGGTATGGGCAAGGGTGATGGAGGAAGCGGGGTAGTCCAGTGGGAGCTAGGAGCTGACAGGCAGACTGGCAGACAGCGAATTCACAGGAACAGGAAAGCACCGAGAACTCTCTCTCAGCTAGGCTGAGATACACGTTGCACTGGCAAAGAAGGAAGACCCTTCCTAAATACCCCATGCCGTGCTGTTACTGACCGGAGGGAACATGTGACTCACCAGGATTGGCCAGCCGCATCACATGGCCAGAAGGCAAGATGGCGGCGCCCATGCCAAACGGAACGGAGATGCCGCCAGGCCTCACCAGCGCAGAGTGACAACAGGGCCGCACAACAACGCGCGCAGCCAAAGCCCCCCGCCAAACACCAGCTCCGCCACCAGACAGCCCGCGCCACAACGACCTCACAGGTAACACCCGCCTAGCGCCATGCTGAAATAACCTGGCCGTGACATAGTGTCACCCAAAAGTGTTTACCACACCAGAGGGGACCAAAGATATTTAGCATGGTCCATAATGTTTCGCTCTACAATGGCTAAATCAATACTAGTGTCACCTGAAAGTGTTTACCACACCAGAAGGGACCAAAGATATTTAGCCAGGGCCATAATATTTAATTCTACATTTGCTAAATCAATACTAGTGTCACCTGGAAGTGCTTACCGCACAAGAAGGGACCAAAGATAGATATTTAGCAAGGCCCATAATATTTCATTCTACAATGGCTAAATCGATACTAGTGTCACCTGAAAGTGTTTACCACACCAGAGGGGACCAAAGATATTTAGCCGGGGCCATAATGTTTAGCACTACAATTGCTAAATCAATACTAGTGTCACCCGAAAGTGTTTACCACACCAGAGGGGACCAAAGATATTTAGCAAGGCCCATAATATTTCATTCTACAATGGCTAAATCAATACTAGTGTCACCTGAAAGTGTTTACCACACCAGAAGGGACCAAAGATATTTAGCCAGGGCCATAATATTTAATTCTACAATTGCTAAATCAATACTAATGTCACCTGGAAGTGCTTACCACACCAGAAGGGACCAAAGATATTTAGCAAGGCCCATAATATTTCAATCTACAATGGCTAAATCAATACTAGTGTCACCTGAAAGTGTTTACCACACCAGAAGGGACCAAAGATATTTAGCCAGGGCCATAATATTTAATTCTACAATTGCTAAATCAATACTAGTGTCACCTGGAAGTGCTTACCACACCAGAAGGGACCAAAGATATTTAGCAAGGCCCATAATATTTCATTCTACAATGGCTAAATCAATACTAGTGTCACCTGGAAGTGCTTACCACACCAGAGGGGACCAAAGATATTTAGCAAAGCCCATAATATTTAATTCTACAATGGCTAAATCAATACTAGTGTCACCTGAAAGTGTTTACCACACCAGAGGGGACCAAAGATATTTAGCAAGGTCCATAATATTTCATTCTACAATTGCTAAATCAATACTAGTGTCACCTGGAAGTGCTTACCGCACCAGAAGGGACCAAAGATAGATATTTAGCAAGGCCCATAATATTTCATTCTACAATGGCTAAATCGATACTAGTGTCTCCTGAAAGTGTTTACCACACCAGAGGGGACCAAAGATATTTAGCCGGGGCCATATTGTTTAGCACTACAATTGCTAAATCAATACTAGTGTCACCCGAAAGTGTTTACCACACCAGAAGGGACCAAAGATATATAGCAAGGCCCATAATATTTCATTCTACAATGGCTAAATCAATACTAGTGTCACCTGGAAGTGCTTACCACACCAGAGGGGACCAAAGATATTTAGCAAAGCCCATAATATTTCATTCTACAATGGCTAAATCAATACTAGTGTCACCTGAAAGTGTTTACCACACCAGAGGGGACCAAAGATATTTAGCAAGGCCCATAATATTTCATTCTACAATTGCTAAATCAATACTAGTGTCACCTGGAAGTGCTTACCGCACCAGAAGGGACCAAAGATATTTAGCAAGGCCCATAATATTTCAATCTACAATGGCTAAATCAATACTATTGTCACCTGAAAGTGTTTACCACACCAGAAGGGACCAAACATATTTAGTCAGGGCCATAATATTTAATTCTACAATTGCTAAATCAATACTAGTGTCACCTGGAAGTGCTTACCGCACCAGAAGGGACCAAAGATATTTAGCAAGGCCCATAATATTTCATTCTACAATGGCTAAATCAATACTAGTGTCACCCGAAAGTGTTTACCACACCAGAGGGGACCAAAGATATTTAGCAAGGCCCATAATATTTCATTCTACAATGGCTAAATCAATACTAGTGTCACCCGAAAGTGTTTACCACACCAGAGGGGACCAAAGATATTTAGCAAGGTCAATAATATTTCATTCTACAATGGCTAAATCAATACTAGTATCACCTGAAAGTGTTTACCACACCAGAAGGGACCAAAGATATTTAACCAGGGCCATAATATTTAATTCTACAATTGCTAAATCAATACTAGTGTCACCTGGAAGTGTTTACCGCACCAGAAGGGACCAAAGATATTTAGCAAGGCCCATAATATTTCGATCTACAATGGCTAAATCAATACTAGTGTCACCTGAAAGTGTTTACCACACCAGAAGGGACCAAAGATATTTAGCAAGGCCCATAATATTTCATTCTACAATGGTTAAATCATTACTAGTGTCACCTGGAAGTGCTTACCGTACCAGAAGGGACCAAAGATATTTAGCAAGGCCCATAATATTTCAATCTACAATGGCTAAATCAATACTAGTGTCACCTGAAAGTGTTTACCACACCAGAAGGGACCAAACATATTTAGTCAGGGCCATAATATTTAATTCTACAATTGCTAAATCAATACTAGTGTCACCTGGAAGTGCTTACCGCACCAGAAGGGACCAAAGATATTTAGCAAGGCCCATAATATTTCATTCTACAATGGCTAAATCAATACTAGTGTCACCCGAAAATGTTTACCACACCAGAGGGGACCAAAGATATTTAGCAAGGCCCATAATATTTCATTCTACAATGGCTAAATCAATACTAGTGTCACCCGAAAGTGTTTACCACACCAGAGGGGACCAAAGATATTTAGCAAGGCCATAATATTTTATTCTACAATGGCTAAATCAATACTAGTATCACCTGAAAGTGTTTACCACACCAGAAGGAACCAAAGATATTTAACCAGGGCCATAATATTTAATTCTACAATTGCTAAATCAATACTAGTGTCACCTGGAAGTGCTTACTGCACCAGAAGGGACCAAAGATATTTAGCAAGGCCCATAATATTTCAATCTACAATGGCTAAATCAATACTAGTGTCACCTGAAAGTGTTTACCACACCAGAAGGGACCAAAGATATTTAGCAAGGCCCATAATATTTCATTCTACAATGGCTAAATCAATACTAGTGTCACCCGAAAGTGTTTACCACACCAGAGGGGACCAAAGATATTTAGCAAGGCCATAATATTTCATTCTACAATGGCTAAATCGATACTAGTATCACCTGAAAGTGTTTACCACACCAGAAGGGACCAAAGATATTTAACCAGGGCCATAATATTTAATTCTACAATTGCTAAATCAATACTAGAGTCACCTGAAAGTGTTTACCACACCAGAAGGGACCAAAGATATTTAGCAAGGCCCATAATATTTCAATCTACAATGGCTAAATCAATACTAGAGTCACCTGAAAGTGTTTACCGCACCAGAAGGGACCAAAGATATTTAGCAAGGCCCATAATATTTAATTCTACAATTGCTAAATCAATACTAGAGTCACCTGAAAGTGTTTACCACACCAGAAGGGACCAAAGATATTTAGCAAGGCCCATAATATTTCAATCTACAATGGCTAAATCAATACTAGAGTCACCTGAAAGTGTTTACCGCACCAGAAGGGACCAAAGATATTTAGCAAGGCCCATAATATTTCATTCTACAATGGCTAAATCAATACTAGTGTCACCCGAAAGTGTTTACCACACCAGAGGGGACCAAAGATATTTAGCAAGGCCATAATATTTCATTCTACAATGGCTAAATCGATACTAGTGTCACCTGAAAGTGTTTACCAAACCAGAGGGGACCAAAGATATTTAGCCGGGGCCATAATGTTCAGCACTACAATGGCTAAATCAATACTAGTGTCACCTGAAAGTGTTTACCACACCAGAAGGGACCAAAGATATTTAGCAAGGCTCATAATATTTCATTCTACAATGGCTATATCGATACTATTGTCACCCGAAAGTGTTTACCACACCAAAGGGGACAAAAGATATTTAGCCAGGGCCATAATGTTTTGCAATACAAATGCTAAATCAATACTAGTGTCACCCGAAAGTGTTTAACGCACCAGAAGGGACCAAAGATATTTAGCAAGGTCCATAATACATATTTCATTCTACAATGGCTAAATCGATAATAGTGTCACCCGAAAGTGTTTACCCCACCAGAGGGGACCAAAGATATTTAGCCAGGGCTATAATGTTTTGCAATACAATTGCTAAATCACTACTAGTGTCACCCAAAAGTTTTTAACGCACCAGAGGGGACCACAGATATTTAGCAAGGCTCATAAGAGTAAATTTACTAAAGTGAGAGTTTTTAGAAAGAGATGTTGCCCATAGTAATAAATCAGATTCTAGCTATTATCTTCTGGAAGGTGCTAGTTAACTGCTAAGTAGATTCTGATTGGTTGCTATGGGCAACATCTCCAATTCTGAAAACTCTCACTCTAGTAAATTTACCCCAAAATGTTCTGCTCTACAAAGGAAAATCAAAAATATTGTCACCTCAAAGTGCTTGCTGCATTAGAGAGGATCAAAAATATTTAGGAAAGCACAGACTTTTCTGCTCAATAATGGCTAAATTAAGACTACTGTAGTATATTCTCTCTAAACTGGGATTTGACCAGACAGTCTGAAGGCTGGGCAGCACCCAGACATTCAGTAGGCTAGGCTGCGGCCAGACACTTGGAAGGCTGGACAGCGACTGGACACATTTAGAAGATATACCCTTGACACAATAGGACAGAGCTGGAGATTCTGATTTAGGGCCCTCGGGAGCAGAATGGAATGCAGAACATTGGTAGAACTATCCTCATGCCTGTAGGCAAGGGGACCATCATCCTAATGCCAAAATGCAAGGGCAGCAGTCAACTTTGGAGCCTTGACACTAGGAGATTGGACCTGTGCCCCCAACACTAAGATATTGTGCTCAAGTTCCGGCACAAGGAGATTAGGCTTGTACCCCAAAATTTGGATCCTTGGATTGCACCCCAACACTCGGAGATTAGACTCCAACACTATGAGATTAGGCTTGCACCTCAACACTTGGAACTAGAGTCTTTGCTCTGACATTATGAGATTGGGCCCGAACCCCAACACTAAGAGATTAGGCTCATTCCCCGAGACCAGGAGATTGGCCTTATACCAGAGATTAGGAGATTGGGTTTGCATCCTAACACTTGGAACTGGGGACTGCACACCAACACTCGGAGATTGGGCTCACGCCCCAACACTAGGAGTATGAACTCATGCCCTGACTCTAGGAGCTAGGGCTCACATCCTGATCCTGACACTCAGAACTGGAGGCCACACTATGACACTAGGAGATTGGACTCATGCACCCAACACTAAGAGATTGGGTTCGTGCCCCGATACTAGGTGATTGAGTTCACTCCCGGACACTAGTAGATTGGGTTTACACCCCAATACTTGGAAATTAGGGCCATGTCCTGACACTGGATGAGCAGCATGATGCAGAATCTCTCATGCAGCAGAAACCAATCTTTCAGTGGGGTGTAGAGTACTGCTTTTTGATTTATGAATGGGACAGAACTGTAGATAATAACCTAGCCCACCACAATATAAGTAAAATTCATTATTCCTTCAGTGCTTGCATTCCACTTCTGAGAGGCTGTGTCACGGTAAACTCATAAACCTGCATTTCCTTGGAGCAGGAGGATTACATCTATGACCAGTAGGAAGCCATGACACATGAGGCAAAATAAGAAAAGAATGCCTTGGAAACAAGGTCTCCTGTTGTTCTGCTGTAAAAGTGTTCTCAGGAGCTGTCATCTTAGACATCACAGACAGGAACTTGACAACTTGAATCTCAGGAACCCCAGATGGGGCAGTCACCTCTAACTGAGTAGTCATCTGAAAGATATCAGACTCTGCTGTCATCTTGAACTCCTCAGTGACTGGAACCTCTGGATTGATGAGCACAAAGGAACCTTGACAATAGTGGCAGATACAGTAACCACTGGACTCAAACTGGATCCCAGACCAGATGTAGATGCTACCTTGGTTTAGAAATATAAGTAATACGTGAGTGTCTACTCTAGGTAGAAACTCACTCTGATGCTCAGAACTGGGGACTGTGCCCCAACACTAGGAGACTGTGCTCATGACCCAAAACTCAGAAATGGGACTCACACTCTGACACTCAGAACTGGGGACTGCACCCAATCACTATGAGATGGGACTTGCATCCCCAACACTAGGATATTGGGCTTGCACCCCAACACTTGAAGCTGGGATTGCACGCCAACACTCAGAGATTGGGCTTGTGCCCTAACACTATGAGGTTGGGCTTGCAACTTCGACATTTTGAAATGGGGACTGTGCCCAGACATTAGGAGATTGGGCTTACACCCTGACACTAGGAGATTGAGCATGCACCCCAACACTTGGAACTAGGGACCGTGCACTGACACCAGAAGACTGGGCTCATGCTCCATCACTTGTAGATTCTGCTCATGCCCCCAAAACAAGGAGATGGCACAGGTGACTTAATTAGTATCTCAGTCAATTTGATTTAACCACCCATGCTCAACCATGGATTGCTCTAAAGCCTGAACTGTTGGGATGCCTTGAGGACTATGGCCCTGATTCAGAGCCGGACGCTCTGACAGAGCGCTCACTCTGAATCAGGGCCATCCTTCTTGTTTTTCAGAGCGGCCTCCTGGCCGCTCGCATAGCTGTGGTTGACCACCCACAGCTATAGCGAGCGGCCAGGAAGATGGTCGCGATGGTCAAGACCATCGTGACCATCGGGCTTGCGATGAGACCCTTGTGGTAGGGTCTCATTGCCGCAAGCCCCAGAGTGCTTTTGGCTCAAACAGAGCCGAAAGCACTCCCACTGACATCACTTGTGATGTCAGTGGGGCTGGCCCCAGATGGTAGGCGTTCCCATAAGAGTGCCTCCATCTGGGCAGCCACGCCCCCGGATCGCCCACCAAAGGGGGCGTGCTGTCACTCAACATCAACAGCACGCCCCCTTTGGTACGAGAATCAGAGCGACGGATTGCCCGTCGCTATCCGGGTCTCGCGCATGCGCACGACGGAGCCGGCTCCATCGTGCGCATGCGCACTGGGCCACCATCGACCCGCTTGCGAGCACATAGCGCTCGCAAGCGGGTCTGAATCAGGCCCTATGTTTGGGAACCTCTGGCATATACTGGAGGAGGAGAGCAGGACAGTGTGTGCTGGAAATCAACTAGTACTGCAGTCTGAGGGGCCTATTCATTAAACATAAAAATTCCTTGGAGATAATTAGCTTTAGAACTCTCATGGAGTTCTAGCTAATTATAGGTGGAATTCATCATTCCACCTCTCCATAAGCATCTATTCCAAAAAGCTGTCATTTTTGCGATGACAGCTTTTTGGGAAATAGATACTTTTCCCTGCCTACACTACCTTATCGCATCTGGAAACAGTGCTGCACATGCACTGTTACATCTGTAAAACCAGCACATGCGCAGTACTGCCTACAGATGCGTTAAGTTTTGTACCCCCCCCCGACCCCCCCCACCCCCCTCCACTCACCTTCCCCCCCCCCCCCGACTTACCTGTCCGCGCAGCAGCCTCCGGCTCCGTCCTGCTGGTTTGTCATGTGGTTTCCCAGCAGACCACATGACAGATTAGAAAAAAACAAAACTTTTTTTTTCTTTTTCTAAACTTTCTTGTGTTCTGCTGGGGAGCACACATGTCCGACCAGCCTCCGGAGCCTGAGGACGGAGCAGAGCGCCGGAGGGACTCGTCGAGGGACCTGCACACGCGGAAACAGGTAAGTGGCGAATAGTAACTGCATCAAATTCCGAAAGTTGATAATTTTCGGAATTTGATGAATACCACAATTTCCACATCCCCATACTAATGTATGGGGAGTGTGGAAATTAACACAGGGGAACTTAGCAAGGCGATATCTGTGATATCTCCTGTGCTATGTGGCTACATGAATACCAAAATAACGTTATTTAAGGAAAATGTCCTTAAAAACGTTATTTTAGTGTTGATGAATAGGCCCCTGAGTGTGTAGCAACTGGAGATGCACTAGCTAAAGTACTAAATAAAGGAACAAGAGGGATTCTGCAGCCTGAATAAGCAGCAACTAGAGATGAACTTGCAGAAGCAGTAAATGCAGGAACAGGTGGAATGCTGTAGTCTGGATAAGCAGTAACTGGGGATAAACTTGCAGAAGCAGTATATGCAGGAACAGGTAGAATGCTGCAGTCTGATTAACCAGCAACTGGAGATAAACTTGCAAAAACAGTACTGTGCATGCAGGAACAAGTGGAATACTGAAGTCTAGATAAGCAAGTAACTAGGGATGAACTTGCAGAAGCAGTAAATGCAGGAATAGGTAAAATGCTGCAGTCTGATTAAGCAGCATCTGGAGATAAACTTGCAGAAGCAGTAAATGCAGGAAAAATGGAATGCTGCAGTGTGATTAAGAAGCAACAGGAGATTGACTAGCAGAAGCAATGAATGCAGGAACTGGAGGAATTCTGCAATCTGAAATAAGCAGCAACAGGAGATTCACTGCAGGAGCAATGATGGAAGAATGCTACAATCCAAATAAGCAGCAACAGGAGATTCACTAGCAGAAGAAATGAATGCAGGAATTGGTGGATACAAACTAACAGAGTAGTTGAATCACCAGGAGCCTTAACCATCAGTCCACAGAGGGAGAGATGAAGATCAGCAAATGCTTCAGAGACCAAGAAGGTTTTAATAGGGCCCCACTCACAGGTGTAATGTGACAGATTAGTGACGCCCATATGATGAGGAATCCTAGATCCGGATTGGCTAACCAGAGATGGAGAAAGATACAAAATTATGGTGCCCATGGAGTGCCGCTGCCACATGTAATGCTGAGACTGCTGACACTAACTGGCCCTGGCAGAGGAAGCAGTAGCCCAGTGAACTATGCAGTAGCGACTAAGGCAGACAATCACCATCCTGACTCAGTAAGTGAGGACCACAGTCCAGGGGATTGTGACAGTACCCTTCTTTAAAGGTGGCCTCAGGACACCTTCCATAAGGTCAATGAGGGAACTGCTTACGAAATTTATTGAGTAGACTAGGAGCATGGACATTACTGATGTTCACATATACCACGTCCAGTAAAACAAATCTTTTATCTGCAAAGAATTTCTAGTCAAACAAATATTGAAGCTTGCCACTGGAAAATCTAGAATCCAAAATTTGTTTTACTTTAAACTCTTCACTGCCTTGGGTCTAAATATCCATAATTTTGGATTAGGAGACTAGGAGTAGAGAACCTATTAATGACCAGTGACTTGAGTATGTAGTGATGGAATGAGTTAGGAGTACACAGAGATTGAGGCAGTGAAAGTTTGTTAGTAACCAGATTGATTACTCGGATGATGGTGAAAGAGCCAACAAAATGAGGAGCAAACTTCATGGAGGGTACTCAGTGTTAGATGTTTTGAGTAAAAAGCCCAACCTTGTTTCCTACTTTCAGATTAGGGATGGCTTCACATTTTTTATCTGCAAAGACTTTGTAATGATTGGACATTTTTTGTAGATGACGCTTAGTCTTCTGCCAGATTTTTGTGAAGTCCTGGATCAGGTCTTCTGTTACTGGAACCACTGGTGCTAGCATAGAACATGGTAATAGTACCCAAAACTGGAGGCTGCAGACAATATGGAAGAGACTAGAGCTGGAGGATTGATGATAATGATTGCTGTGGGCAAATCTGAACAAGGAATGAGTTTCACCCAGTTGTCTTGTCAGGAATGTCTGTAAATTTTGAAATACTCGCTTAGTCTATCCATTGAACTGAGGATGATAGGCAGAGGATAAGTAGAGTTTGATTCCTATTACATTACAAAGCACTCTCCAGAATGTTGTCACAAATTATACACCATGATCATTGACAATCTCCTGTGGCCACCCAAGAAGGTGGAAGAGTTCTCTTAAAAAAAAGTTTTGCCAGAGAGGGTGCAGGAGGAAGTCCCTTGAGGGTTACAAAGTTGGTAATTTTCGAGATTCTGTCCATAATGATGCAGATGCTATTACATTTCCCAGAGTAGTAAAGTTCCATGATGAAATCTATGGTTATGTGAGACCATGGTTGACATGGAATGAATAATGGATAAAGACGACCAAAGGAAGCTTGACGAGCCACTTGATGTTGAGCACATTTTGGGCAGGAGGACATAAACTGGATTACATCTTGGCACAGAGTAGCAGTAACAGGATATTCACTAGCAGTACTGCAGAAGCAATGAATGCAGGAACTGCAATATAAAATAAGCAGCAACAGGAGATTCACTGCAAGAACAATGACTGGAGGAAAGCTGCAGTCCAAATAAGCAGCAATAGGAAATTTACTAGCAGAAGAAATTAATGCAGGAACTGGAGGAAACAAACTAACAGAGTAGCTGATTCTCCAGGAACTTTCACCAGCAGTTCACAGAGGGCAAGATGAAAATTAGGCAATACTACAAAGATGAGGAAGGGTTTAAATGGGGCACTTAATCATAGGTGTAACTAGACAGGTCAGTGGCGCTCATGTGATGAGGAATCCTGGATCTGTATTGGCTGACCGGAATGGAGGGAGATCCATGAAGCACCACATCCACATGACCTCGGAGACCATTGCTGCTGCCCAGGACTGGCCAGAGGAAACCACAGCCCAGTTAACTCTGCAGAAGAGAATAGGGGAGCCAGTCACCATCTGGTAAGTGAAGACTATGATCCAGCAGACATAACATTGCAAAGGGTGGAGTGAATTATTTTCATAGTTGGTAGTTTGGAGGTGGGTGATTTCATAGTTGTTGGTGATATCTGACTTGATTTGTCTATTTTCTGTTGTCTGTTTTTGTCTTCTGTGTTTTTTAATCAGTGTTTTGGGGCTCTATTTATTAACATGATTTTTACTAAAATAAAGTTAAAAAGGGTTTTTTCACCTAAAGATACTACAGGGCAATTGGAGTAGAATTCGTAAAATTCTACTCCAAGCCCTAATTATCACTTATTTTCAGTAAGCAGATCGCATTTCCCATAATTGTAATGGGAAATGTGATCTAGCCAAAGTTACTAAAAATACATTGTGAAAATATCGGGGAAAGCCCTGTGATAATAACGCCACCTGGAGGTGGTGTTATCCAGGGTGTATCCCAGAGTCTAAACAGACTACACGCTGATCACTGTTAAAAAATAAATAAAACAAAAATAGTAAAAAAAATAAACTTACCTGAGTCCAGGGACCGGTGATCGGGGCTCCGGGTGATATCCTCCCTCCGGTCAGCTGGTCTCCCAGCCTGCACTGGGACCTGGCCAGGTATGGGATGTCAGTGCAGTATGGGATGTCAGCTGACCGAGGCTACGGAGGACATCACCCGAGCACCGATCACTGCAGGTAAGTGTAATTAAGGGAGGGGGGGTCGCTGGAGGGGGGTGTCACAGGGGGCCCGTGATTGCAGGGGGTGGGGCTTAGCAGTGGGGGCGGGGCTTAGCGATGATCAGTTGGCATATGTGTATGCACTTGTCACGGTATTTTTGTTGCAAAAATACCGTGGTAAGTGTGCGAATTGGATTCGCAGGGACAGAGCTTTATCACAAGCTCTGTCCCTGCATGGAATTTGTAGTAAATCCCTGTGATATTGCCTACATTTGCAATGTGAATTCAGGGCCTGATTCAGACCCGCCCAAGTGCACATGCGCACGATGGAGGCGGCGCCGTCGTGCGCATGCGCGAGACCCGAATAACAACGGCCAAGCCGCCGTTATGGGTCTCGCACCAAAGGGGGCGTGCTGTCGATGGTGATTGACAGCACGCCCTCTTTAGTGGGCGTGCCGGGGGCGTGGCTGCCCAGACGGAGGCGTTCCCATGGGAACGCCTACCATCTGGGACCGGCCCCACTGACATCACTAGTGATGTCAGTGGGAGTGCTTTTGGCTCTGATAGAGCCAAAAGCACTCCAGGGCTTGCGGCAGCGAGACCCTACCGCAATGGTCTCGTCGCAAGCCCGATGGTCGCGATGGTCTAGACCATCGCGACCATCATTTTGGCCGCTCGCTATAGCTGAGGGTGGTCACCCACAGCTATGCGAGCGGCCAGGGGGCCGCTCCATAAAGTAGGAGGGACGGCCCTAATTCAGAGCGAGCGCTCTGTCAGAGCATCCGGCTCTGAATCAGGGCCTCAGGGCCTGATTCAGAGCCGCTCGTAAGCGGCCGCTCATTTGCTCCGAGCGATGTTCGCACATCCGCGCATGTGAATGGCTTGTAATGCGCATGCGCCAACCAGTCAGTGCGTTCCGAAATGGTGTGCTCGCAAAATAGCGAATGCCTGCTAATTTGAGTGACAGAATGAGGCGTTTGTGGGTGGTAACAGGGGAAGGTGCTTGAAAACGGGGAGTGGAGATCCGAACGCAGGCGTGCCAAACGGTCAAAATGGGTGTTTTAAGGGTGTGCATAATTAACAAAGCAGCGCCATCGACCATGTCAGTTGGTTGTCTTTTAGCCTGAACTGCTCGCATGATTGCGGTAGGAAAATGCTACCACAAGAATAGCGAGCAGTTCATACGCCTTTCGAAGTACTCGATTAATCTAATAAATAGCGGAGATGACGTATGATGCGAGCGGCCAAGGGGCGTCTTTACAAAATAGCGAGCGCATGTTTCGGACGCTCGCTCAGACATAGAGGCGTCAACAGACCACAAAGAGCGAGCGCTCAATTTAAATTGCAGCCCCTTTTTCTGAACGAGCGTCCGCAAATAGCGTCCGGCTCTGAATCAGGCCCTCAGTCGGTAATATCACACTACAATCTGCATTACAAATGCGGATTGTAGTATATAGAGCCCTAAGTGTGTGAGAGTGCGGTAGGTTTGTTGGGTTAGTGATAGTGTAGGGTTTTTTTTTTCAGTGTGTGTTAGATCTGTTTGTTTGTTTTTCTTCCTTGTCAACATGGGGGCTGATTCAGTGGTGCACTCAGTAGCACAGTGGCTATGTCTCATTCCCTATATCTGCAGACCACATGACAGATTAGAAAAAAACAAAACTTTTTTTTTCTTTTTCTAAACTTTCTTGTGTTCTGCTGGGGAGCACACATGTCCGACCAGCCTCCGGAGCCTGAGGACGGAGCAGAGCGCCGGAGGGACTCGTCGAGGGACCTGCACACGCGGAAACAGGTAAGTGGCGAATAGTAACTGCATCAAATTCCGAAAGTTGATAATTTTCGGAATTTGATGAATACCACAATTTCCACATCCCCATACTAATGTATGGGGAGTGTGGAAATTAACACAGGGGAACTTAGCAAGGCGATATCTGTGATATCTCCTGTGCTAAGTGGCTACATGAATACCAAAATAACGTTATTTAAGGAAAATGTCCTTAAAAACGTTATTTTAGTGTTGATGAATAGGCCCCTGAGTGTGTAGCAACTGGAGATGCACTAGCTAAAGTACTAAATAAAGGAACAAGAGGGATTCTGCAGCCTGAATAAGCAGCAACTAGAGATGAACTTGCAGAAGCAGTAAATGCAGGAACAGGTGGAATGCTGTAGTCTGGATAAGCAGTAACTGGGGATAAACTTGCAGAAGCAGTATATGCAGGAACAGGTAGAATGCTGCAGTCTGATTAACCAGCAACTGGAGATAAACTTGCAAAAACAGTACTGTGCATGCAGGAACAAGTGGAATACTGAAGTCTAGATAAGCAAGTAACTAGGGATGAACTTGCAGAAGCAGTAAATGCAGGAATAGGTAAAATGCTGCAGTCTGATTAAGCAGCATCTGGAGATAAACTTGCAGAAGCAGTAAATGCAGGAAAAATGGAATGCTGCAGTGTGATTAAGAAGCAACAGGAGATTGACTAGCAGAAGCAATGAATGCAGGAACTGGAGGAATTCTGCAATCTGAAATAAGCAGCAACAGGAGATTCACTGCAGGAGCAATGATGGAAGAATGCTACAATCCAAATAAGCAGCAACAGGAGATTCACTAGCAGAAGAAATGAATGCAGGAATTGGTGGATACAAACTAACAGAGTAGTTGAATCACCAGGAGCCTTAACCATCAGTCCACAGAGGGAGAGATGAAGATCAGCAAATGCTTCAGAGACCAAGAAGGTTTTAATAGGGCCCCACTCACAGGTGTAATGTGACAGATTAGTGACGCCCATATGATGAGGAATCCTAGATCCGGATTGGCTAACCAGAGATGGAGAAAGATACAAAATTATGGTGCCCATGGAGTGCCGCTGCCACATGTAATGCTGAGACTGCTGACACTAACTGGCCCTGGCAGAGGAAGCAGTAGCCCAGTGAACTATGCAGTAGCGACTAAGGCAGACAATCACCATCCTGACTCAGTAAGTGAGGACCACAGTCCAGGGGATTGTGACAGTACCCTTCTTTAAAGGTGGCCTCAGGACACCTTCCATAAGGTCAATGAGGGAACTGCTTACGAAATTTATTGAGTAGACTAGGAGCATGGACATTACTGATGTTCACATATACCACGTCCAGTAAAACAAATCTTTTATCTGCAAAGAATTTCTAGTCAAACAAATATTGAAGCTTGCCACTGGAAAATCTAGAATCCAAAATTTGTTTTACTTTAAACTCTTCACTGCCTTGGGTCTAAATATCCATAATTTTGGATTAGGAGACTAGGAGTAGAGAACCTATTAATGACCAGTGACTTGAGTATGTAGTGATGGAATGAGTTAGGAGTACACAGAGATTGAGGCAGTGAAAGTTTGTTAGTAACCAGATTGATTACTCGGATGATGGTGAAAGAGCCAACAAAATGAGGAGCAAACTTCATGGAGGGTACTCAGTGTTAGATGTTTTGAGTAAAAAGCCCAACCTTGTTTCCTACTTTCAGATTAGGGATGGCTTCACATTTTTTATCTGCAAAGACTTTGTAATGATTGGACATTTTTTGTAGATGACGCTTAGTCTTCTGCCAGATTTTTGTGAAGTCCTGGATCAGGTCTTCTGTTACTGGAACCACTGGTGCTAGCATAGAACATGGTAATAGTACCCAAAACTGGAGGCTGCAGACAATATGGAAGAGACTAGAGCTGGAGGATTGATGATAATGATTGCTGTGGGCAAATCTGAACAAGGAATGAGTTTCACCCAGTTGTCTTGTCAGGAATGTCTGTAAATTTTGAAATACTCGCTTAGTCTATCCATTGAACTGAGGATGATAGGCAGAGGATAAGTAGAGTTTGATTCCTATTACATTACAAAGCACTCTCCAGAATGTTGTCACAAATTATACACCATGATCATTGACAATCTCCTGTGGCCACCCAAGAAGGTGGAAGAGTTCTCTTAAAAAAAAGTTTTGCCAGAGAGGGTGCAGGAGGAAGTCCCTTGAGGGTTACAAAGTTGGTAATTTTCGAGATTCTGTCCATAATGATGCAGATGCTATTACATTTCCCAGAGTAGTAAAGTTCCATGATGAAATCTATGGTTATGTGAGACCATGGTTGACATGGAATGAATAATGGATAAAGACGACCAAAGGAAGCTTGACGAGCCACTTGATGTTGAGCACATTTTGGGCAGGAGGACATAAACTGGATTACATCTTGGCACAGAGTAGCAGTAACAGGATATTCACTAGCAGTACTGCAGAAGCAATGAATGCAGGAACTGCAATATAAAATAAGCAGCAACAGGAGATTCACTGCAAGAACAATGACTGGAGGAAAGCTGCAGTCCAAATAAGCAGCAATAGGAAATTTACTAGCAGAAGAAATTAATGCAGGAACTGGAGGAAACAAACTAACAGAGTAGCTGATTCTCCAGGAACTTTCACCAGCAGTTCACAGAGGGCAAGATGAAAATTAGGCAATACTACAAAGATGAGGAAGGGTTTAAATGGGGCACTTAATCATAGGTGTAACTAGACAGGTCAGTGGCGCTCATGTGATGAGGAATCCTGGATCTGTATTGGCTGACCGGAATGGAGGGAGATCCATGAAGCACCACATCCACATGACCTCGGAGACCATTGCTGCTGCCCAGGACTGGCCAGAGGAAACCACAGCCCAGTTAACTCTGCAGAAGAGAATAGGGGAGCCAGTCACCATCTGGTAAGTGAAGACTATGATCCAGCAGACATAACATTGCAAAGGGTGGAGTGAATTATTTTCATAGTTGGTAGTTTGGAGGTGGGTGATTTCATAGTTGTTGGTGATATCTGACTTGATTTGTCTATTTTCTGTTGTCTGTTTTTGTCTTCTGTGTTTTTTAATCAGTGTTTTGGGGCTCTATTTATTAACATGATTTTTACTAAAATAAAGTTAAAAAGGGTTTTTTCACCTAAAGATACTACAGGGCAATTGGAGTAGAATTCGTAAAATTCTACTCCAAGCCCTAATTATCACTTATTTTCAGTAAGCAGATCGCATTTCCCATAATTGTAATGGGAAATGTGATCTAGCCAAAGTTACTAAAAATACATTGTGAAAATATCGGGGAAAGCCCTGTGATAATAACGCCACCTGGAGGTGGTGTTATCCAGGGTGTATCCCAGAGTCTAAACAGACTACACGCTGATCACTGTTAAAAAATAAATAAAACAAAAATAGTAAAAAAAATAAACTTACCTGAGTCCAGGGACCGGTGATCGGGGCTCCGGGTGATATCCTCCCTCCGGTCAGCTGGTCTCCCAGCCTGCACTGGGACCTGGCCAGGTATGGGATGTCAGTGCAGTATGGGATGTCAGCTGACCGAGGCTACGGAGGACATCACCCGAGCACCGATCACTGCAGGTAAGTGTAATTAAGGGAGGGGGGGTCGCTGGAGGGGGGTGTCACAGGGGGCCCGTGATTGCAGGGGGTGGGGCTTAGCAGTGGGGGCGGGGCTTAGCGATGATCAGTTGGCACATGTGTATGCACTTGTCACGGTATTTTTGTTGCAAAAATACCGTGATAAGTGTGCGAATTGGATTCGCAGGGACAGAGCTTTATCACAAGCTCTGTCCCTGCATGGAATTTGTAGTAAATCCCTGTGATATTGCCTACATTTGCAATGTGAATTCAGGGCCTGATTCAGACCCGCCCAAGTGCACATGCGCACGATGGAGGCGGCGCCGTCGTGCGCATGCGCGAGACCCGAATAACAACGGCCAAGCCGCCGTTATGGGTCTCGCACCAAAGGGGGCGTGCTGTCGATGGTGATTGACAGCACGCCCTCTTTAGTGGGCGTGCCGGGGGCGTGGCTGCCCAGACGGAGGCGTTCCCATGGGAACGCCTACCATCTGGGACCGGCCCCACTGACATCACTAGTGATGTCAGTGGGAGTGCTTTTGGCTCTGATAGAGCCAAAAGCACTCCAGGGCTTGCGGCAGCGAGACCCTACCGCAATGGTCTCGTCGCAAGCCCGATGGTCGCGATGGTCTAGACCATCGCGACCATCATTTTGGCCGCTCGCTATAGCTGAGGGTGGTCACCCACAGCTATGCGAGCGGCCAGGGGGCCGCTCCATAAAGTAGGAGGGACGGCCCTAATTCAGAGCGAGCGCTCTGTCAGAGCATCCGGCTCTGAATCAGGGCCTCAGGGCCTGATTCAGAGCCGCTCGTAAGCGGCCGCTCATTTGCTCCGAGCGATGTTCGCACATCCGCGCATGCGAATGGCTTGTAATGCGCATGCGCCAACCAGTCAGTGCGTTCCGAAATGGTGTGCTCGCAAAATAGCGAATGCCTGCTAATTTGAGTGACAGAATGAGGCGTTTGTGGGTGGTAACAGGGGAAGGTGCTTGAAAACGGGGAGTGGAGATCCGAACGCAGGCGTGCCAAACGGTCAAAATGGGTGTTTTAAGGGTGTGCATAATTAACAAAGCAGCGCCATCGACCACGTCAGTTGGTTGTCTTTTAGCCTGAACTGCTCGCATGATTGCGGTAGGAAAATGCTACCACAAGAATAGCGAGCAGTTCATACGCCTTTCGAAGTACTCGATTAATCTAATAAATAGCGGAGATGACGTATGATGCGAGCGGCCAAGGGGCGTCTTTACAAAATAGCGAGCGCATGTTTCGGACGCTCGCTCAGACATAGAGGCGTCAACAGACCACAAAGAGCGAGCGCTCAATTTAAATTGCAGCCCCTTTTTCTGAACGAGCGTCCGCAAATAGCGTCCGGCTCTGAATCAGGCCCTCAGTCGGTAATATCACACTACAATCTGCATTACAAATGCGGATTGTAGTATATAGAGCCCTAAGTGTGTGAGAGTGCGGTAGGTTTGTTGGGTTAGTGATAGTGTAGGGTTTTTTTTTTCAGTGTGTGTTAGATCTGTTTGTTTGTTTTTCTTCCTTGTCAACATGGGGGCTGATTCAGTGGTGCACTCATTAGCACAGTGGCTATGTCTCATTCCCTATATCTGCAGCTCTATGTTCACTCCCTACTATCCTGCATATCTGTCTCTGTCTTCCCCCTATCTTGTCTCTACACTATGTAGCTTAGTATATGTGCCTCTGCCTGCCATATCCTCCCATACACATGTGTGATTCTGCCTCACATCTCCATGAGTGCATCTACTCCCTCCACTCCCCATAAGTGCCCCTGCCTCCGTCTTCACAACCCATTCTCCACTTACCATGTGTGTCTCTGCCCCTTTTCTACTTCCCATGTGTGGCTATGCCCTTCTTCCCCTCCCCATAAATGCCTGTGCCCCTTCTCCATGTCCCATGTATGCTTCTGTCCCACCTCCACTCCAAATGTGTGCCTCTGCTCCCTTCTATCTACTATGTGTGTTTCTGCCAGATATATTCCACTCCCCATGTTTGCCTATGTCCCTCTTCCCCTCCCCATGAATGCCTTAGTCCCTTCTCCACTTTCCATGTATGCTTCTGTCCACCTCCACTCCCCATGTCTGCCTATGTCCCTCTTCCCCTCCCCATGAGTGCCTTAGCCCCTTCTCCACTTTCCATATATGCTTCTGTCCCACCTCCACTCCCCATGTCTGCCTATGTCCCTCTTCCCCTCCCCATGAGTGCCTTAGCTCCTTCTCCACTTTCCATGTAAACTTCTGTCCCTACACTGAAAACCAGCGTAAAATTAGAAAAAAAAACGGCGTGGCACCCTCCCCAAAAGAACAACCAGCACCGGCCTTTGGAGCCCTAGTACTGGTTGTGGGGACACTACATTTTTTTTCTAAATTAAAATATTAAAAACTCCGGGTACTTACAGACATGTCCACATACATCTATCCAACATGCGCTACAAGTCGCGTTACACATAATGCGGGAGCTCCGTGTGACTCAGTAGTGCCGAGCGTCTTTTTGTGCAACTTTTTACCTTCGAACGCATAATAGGTAGCACAAGCAGCTTCTGCTGATTAAAGTGATGTGCAGCATGTTCTGTGTCGCTCACAGAATATATGCATGCTGCATATCATTTTAATATTCCTTACTCAGAAATTGCTAAATTCAGTGCACGTTATGATTTATGCACGCCCCTGTAACGGTGTTCAAATGTACTGGCACACCTGCGTTTCGCCAAGCACCCCCCATCACCACCCACAAACGGCACTTCCTGTCAATCACTCTGCGATGGGTCTATGTAATCACTGAGATCTCAGTTCCAGAGGCCGGTTTGCACACACGCACTGCAAAGCATACGCATGCGCAGCTCGCAACAACCAGCCGATTGCGTACGTATTAGCTGCGATCCGTAATTAATCAAGCCCTGAGTTCCCAACCAGTTCTGCGACACTCCCATAAGACTCCCATAACACCCCCATAAGATGGATGAATCTTCATAGCCTCCTCCCAGTCACCGCTCAGGAACCCCCAATACATTTCCAGTATATATTACACTGTGTCTCACTCGTTACTGCGGCTCTGTGTGTGCATACCATGTAACTGACAGTGTAACACATGCACCATATGGATTAGGGATTGTTGTATATGTGCAGTAGCAGAAAATCACTCATCTCTGTGACCATCAGCATTGCATGTGACTCGGCCCTTACTGTCATGTGTAATGTGACTCATTATTATATGTAACTATAGTTTCTTTCTCTTATATGTCATTTCTAAACTATACAATTATAAAATCAGTCAATATAATTTTACACCAACAGAAACCCAAGATGTTCAGGCACAATCACGTGCTGAGTGTGCTTGGAGCCGGCATGTGACAATACAGGGTGAGGAACTACTGACACTGGATTTCATTCACATAAATACTTCAGCACCAGGAGAAGCTCATGATGGAGAATCATCCACTGACGCTGTTACCGAAGCCCCAAATACAGATCCTATGGTGGAAGCTGCCAATGTATTCAAACACATTCAGGGCGCACAAATGGATATTTTATATATAAATAAGCCAAAGCAATGTTGTGTTTAATAAAATGGCCAAGTGGTAACAACAATCCTACAGCATTTAAATCTATTAATATTTTTACATTTATTATTATATGTGTTAGTTACACAATAGTTGACTTTAAATTGGCATCCTGTTATTCCATTTGTGTTTATTAAAAAATATAATTCTTGTTTGAAAATCTCTAAGCATGCGTCATAAATCTGTCTTTAAAAATGTTAATTGAGCTGGTAACATCTGCAGACGGGTAATTATAAAACATAGGCATGTTCACCTATACAGCAGTTTACTTGGCCTACTTAGTTTTATGTACAGTATGAATCATGCACATAGCATATTGCTTCAAAACCCTTAATTATGTTTGTATTGGCATCATGATGAAGCCTACACCAATGTAGTGAGTTTTACCACACTAACTCCCCTCTAAGGATCTAATAAACCACATGTAAGTTTTGTGTGAACTGTGAGCATGATTCAATGTTGTATGCAAATCAGATGGTTGATTGTCCAAAGAGGTGAGGGTTTAGGAAACACTTGAAGATTTGAAGGCTAGAGGTGTGCAAGGGAAGTTATTCCAGAGTAGGTGCAGCCTCAAAAAAGTTCTGTAAATGGGAATGTGAGCGAGTAATGCACAGGGGTTAAAGTGGGCAGGAACGGGGCGGAACTGCGTTCCGTCACTTTTATTTGGGGATAGAACCAGTTTCGCCTCCCCTGGCTCACCTAACCCTGGCGCCGCAAGGAGGCTCCATTTGCTGGGCGCCCGCTGAGATTTTGTTACCAGCGGGTGCCCGACTCCTTACCCGCAGAGCCAGCAGCCAGAGGCTGGGGCTCACTCCTGAGCTCCGGCTTCCGGCTCTCCCCCGAGCACTATGGGAGAGATGTCATGACGTCTCTCCCATGGTTCAGCGGAGCAGCCAGGTGGACCGCAGAGGCTGGAGCTCACTCCTGGGCTCCAAATTCCAGCTCCCGCAGTGCACTATGGGAGAGACGTCATGACCCCAGTTATATGCAATGACAATAGTTGTCTGCTGAAGAAAAATGCTCTTCAAAGTCTCTGTAATTCTCCTGCTAACATCCAGGTTGTAAGAAACACACTACACAGGACTGGATATAACACTGCCTGTTGGGCAATAATTAAATAATTATTATTTTTTCTTCATTTTGATGCTTTTGTGTTTGCATATTATTTCATCAGCACTGGAAAATACATCTGTAGCATTACATAACAGATGTATAAAATGGCATTCTGCACTGGGAAACTATTGTAAGGTTTTCTTTATTTTAGTTAATGCCGATCAATAGAAATATTTAATAGGTGCTGTACAGGGGCGCTAGTCCCCCAGCCCCACAAGTGTAGGACAGACAGCAGTGAGAGCGGTCTGTTACCTGCGGCGGCTGTGTGTTTGTAATAGCAGCCGATGAGAGTCAGACAGACTCTCATTGGCTGCTGTGTCGTACACGGAGGGAGATGGCTGGAGCTCACTCATGAGCTCCGTCTTCCGGCTCCCTCTGCAGCGGGTGATGGGAGAGACGTCACGTCATAACGTCTCTCTCATCCCATGGTGCAGAGCGAGAGCGGGCAGGGAGGAACGTCCGGACAGCGGTGGACGTCGGCAGGAGCGGAGATCAGGTAAGTTGTGTGTTTTTTTTGTTTGTTTAAGGGAGCACTTGCACAGCATAAGGAGTGGAGGTGCTACTTTGGGTGCATTGGCACAGCATATGAGCTACTGGGGGCACTTTATAGGGTGGGGGGGCGCTACTAGGGCCAATGTATAGTGGGGGCGCTACTGGGGGCATTGTATGGGGGGGCTGGCCACTACTGGGATCACTGTATAGGGGGACTACTTGGGGCACTGCATAGGGGGCTACTACTTGGGGCACTGCATAGGGGGGATTACAACTGGGAGAACTGGATAGGGTGGCTACTACTGGGGGCACTGCATAGGGGGGCTATTACTGGGGGCACTGCATAGGGGGGATTACTACTGGGGGCACTGCATAGGGGTATTACTATTGGGGGCACTGCATAGGGGGAACTGCATAGGGGGATTACTATTGGGGGAACTGCATAGGGGGATTACTATTGGGGGCACTGCATAGGGGGGGTTACAACTGGGTGAACTGCATAGGGGGGCTACTACTGGGGGCACTGTATAGGAGGGGTTACAACTGGGGGACTACTACTGGGGGCACTGCATAGGGGGGACCACTACTGGGAGCACTGCATAGGGGGGACCACTACTGGGGGCACTGCATAGGGGGGACTACTAGTGGGGGCACTGCATAGGGGGGACTACTACTGGGGGCAATGCATAGGGGGGACCGCTTCTGGGGGCACTGCATGGGGGGGCACTACTGGGGGCACAGCATAAGGGGGCCCAAAGCATATTCTTGCACCTGGGCCCACCACTCTCTAGGTCCGCCACTGGTGCTGTAAACATGCTCTCGTGGTGATAGAATATGTCCTTAGAATTACCGCTCTTCCAATGGAAGTTCTGGAGCTTTATTTGTTATTAACATATACTGTACAGCAATTTATAGTTTTCAGGCAAAATCTGTTCATCTTGTCCCATTAAGTCTTCATCCTTTATTTGCTGTCTACCTAACCCCGTAAAAGACAAGGGAGTCCACTATTTAATTAGTTGCACTGTAGTTTTGGTACATAGTAAGTGAGGGATTAAGGGCCTGATTCAGACCCGGTCGCGAGCGCACAGGTCGATGGTCTCCGACTGTGCGTGCGCTGCCTCCGGCGTGTGCATGCACGAGACCCGTACTGCGAAGGCAGCTGTCGCAACAGGTCTCGCTACAAGACGGGGCGGCCGACGATGTTGATTGACAGCTCGCCCCGTTTTGTAGGCGGGGAGGGGGGGGTGGCTGCGCAAACGCAGGCGTTCCCTTAGGAACGCCTGGCGTTTGTGGGCGGCCCTACTGACATCACTCGTGATGTCAGTAGTGGACTTCCTGTTCTATTAGAGCAGGAAGTCCACTCGGGCTTGCGAGAGCTGAGACCCTACCACAGGGCCTCCTCGCAAACACGATGGTCGCGATAATAGTGATCATTGCCAGGCCGCCCGCAAAAGCTTTGGGTGGTTACCCACAGCTTAGCGAGTGGCCTGGAGGCTGAAAAAAACCAAAAAAACCTGCCCTGATTCAGAGCGAGCCCTCGCAAACAGCGAGCGCCTCTGAATCAGGCCCTAGGTTTTGTGGAGGCCCCAGGGCAACTAATTTGCTGGTTATGTTATTAGGGATTAATTAGGGGTGTTTTTTGGGACAAAAATCCAGCATTTCTAGTGGTTTTAAAAGTATTTTTGTTTTAGACAATGTCACTGCAGGTATTTCAGTGGTTGTAATTGCCTTTACTGCTTGCAGATGGGTGAAGATGGGATAAATGGATGTAAATGGAGAAAATTTCTGGGGCCACGGGGGACCCACTCATAATCCATTTATGATTTAATATGAGTTGATACCTTTGCATTTGTTTCTATAATAGCCTGTTCATGCAATCTTAAACCTCCCATCGTCTGAGGATTGACCAGTGCGTGAATCATTGACAATAAAACATACTCAATTGAAATAAAGACACAGAGACTTGTATTTGGCAGAATTGTTAGCTATTTTATTTAATTAACAGATAATGAATTAATTAGTAAAATTAATTAAATTAATTTAAATATGGTGGCAAAGAAAGAACGGCTAACAACAGCCCAAGCCTAACACTATAAACACTCCAACCACAACACAAACACTCAAGCCTTCTAACTTGACTACCCACCCGGAAAGGTGATGATGCTGCCCCCGGCGGGGTGGTCCAGCAGACTTTAACAGTCAACGAAGGTGAGCGAAACAAAAAGTAAACCAATATTCACAGTGCTAATAGGTAACCTGCCGTTCTTTCCCGCCTAAAATAGCCAACGAAGAAATCACCAAACCCAAATCAAAGAGAGCACATAACGTAAAATTTAGGGAGGGAGGGTGGGAAGACAGGAACAAAAGAGGCTGACTCCGCCTCCAACAAACTAATATCCCTGCTAAAACCTACAATCCTAAGAACCCATAGGCCCTAATTATCACATGATTCCCCACACTGGTCTGCCCCCAGCCTAGGAGGTTTAACCCTCTCCACTCCTATACAGTCATTTCGTTTATCTAAACCTCCCATCGTCTGAGGATTGACCAGTGCGTGAATCATTGACAATAAAACATACTCAATTGAAATAAAGACACAGAGACTTGTATTTGGCAGAATTGTTAGCTATTTTATTTAATTAACAGATAATGAATTAATTAGTCAAATTAATTAAATTAATTTAAATATGGTGGCAAAGAAAGAACGGCTAACAACAGGCCAAGCCTAACACTATAAACACTCCAACCACAACACATACACTCAAGCCTTCTACCTTGACTACCCACCCGGAAAGGTGATGATGCTGCCCCCGGCGGGGTCGTCCAGCAGACTTTAACAGTCAATGAAGGTGAGCGAAACAAAAAGTAAACCAATATTCACAGTGCTAATAGGTAACCTGCCGTTCTTTCCCGCCAAAAGCAAGGTTCTGCTAACAGAAACCTTGCACCGCCACCATAGAACTAATGCACAGAAACCACAACCTCAAACAGATCCTCAAGAAAAAGAACCAAACCTTCCTTAGCTAAGTGTACCCCGTCAGACTGAAAAAGGTAAATATACCTAAATTTAATCCTAGGATGTCTGACCACCGCCCCGCCATTTCTCAACACATATTTTGAAACAGCCAAGTTCACTTTTTTCCGAGCTTTATCAATGGCTCTGCCGTCAACCACACCACGCCAACAATCTAGGGACCATGAAAGCCCAGACTATTTTGCAAGATGGCCAAGCCATCATAATCTGACCCAAATCATCCACCACCGCATGCCTTAACTCCAGAGATGTCCTCTTGCCCAGATCATTCCCGCCTAGATGTATCACCAAGACTCTTGGCAAGCCATACCGCTGAACCTGCTGCAAGAGTGTAGCCTTAAGGCTCTCCCTCAACATACCTCTGATCCCTAGCCATCTAACTCCACTAGATCCCGGAAACAATGGCGCCTCCTGCACGGTCATGAACTGAGCTGCCCAAAAACAAATGAATGGCCAACTATCCATACAGTACAATCATCACTAGCCATTCCTATAAATGAGGGAAAAAACAACGAAAAGATTAAAGTTATTGTAAAAATCTTAGCATATTTAATAATGTATATCTAACGGGTAACATATTAGGGAGGATCTGCCAAAAAGAAAAATTTTGTTCTGAATCTTTAAAGATCAACAAGCTTCTGTGCCAATCTGAAGCGACATGAAGACACAAGAGGATTGGTTAAAACAATAAAAAGGCAGGGGGGCGGGTGTTAGGGATGACACAAATGAACTCGACCGGAGAGAAAACGTAAAACCTGCTGAGGGACATATAATTATCATAGTGAATCAAATAGCCAAATTAAGTCCGTCAGATCAGGTAAAAAAAATCGTCAAAAACTCTCCAGACTCCCACTGAAATCAATGGCGAGTAGCTAATCCCCGAGTAGGAAAGACAAGGTAAGAACAGACAAGACCAGGACCAATGACATTTTGTAAACACATAACAAACCATAAGTAACATGCATGCCCAACATTAAACCTCAACGATTTGGCCGAATGTAACGCTTATCACTGGCTGATTTCCACCTGCCCAAAGCCTGAATCTCTGACTCGGGAAATCCCGCTGCGGCGGCGGAAGCGGCAGCACCGATTCGAAATGACTGTGTGCCGAATTCCCCTGGTGGGAGGCCCACGCTGCAAAGACATCGCCGCAGCATTCAGCTAAACTGAAATTTTGTCAGTGGAAGCCCATCGCAATGCATCAGCCATGAGCCCTCCGCTGAAGGTCTAACCGATGCATAACGAGTGGCCAAGCCGACCGGACAAATTCGACCATCCGCCGAGGGGACCAATGTTATCCAGCGACCCCTGCCTAGCTGATCAGTCTTAGAATGACGCAATCTGCACAGCAAGGACCTCTCACCCACCTTCACATCCGAGCAAAACATAGTTGAATCCCTCCATTTGGAGGGAGCAACTAATTCTGACACCCGGAAAGCACCATGAAAAGCCATGGAGAAAGCTAACTCAAACAAAAGCGTTTCGAAACCGGAAACCGCCACGTCCTCAACTGCTCCTAGGATGGACGGTGACAAGGAAATGTCTATGGGCCGTCTTTTATCGGGGGTAACTGGCTCAGCGCGCGCCCATCCTTTCAAGGCCTTTGTGATGACAAAACTCCTTGTAAGGTCAGGGATTCCCTTCAATTTGGAGAAAACAAAATACCTGCCAGATACCGTGAGACTACTGCTCTCGATCTGCCAGATACGTACAGCTGCCAAATAAAAGAAAGCATCAATTGATGCTGACCCTTACCACCGAGGCCTTGTCCATGGGAAAAAACTTACCACTCTCACACGCAAAACCCGCTAAAACTTTGCTCTCTGACCATTTATCGCATGCACCACGCCCAGATTGTCACATCTGAACATAATGCTGCGATTGCAGATGCGCTCGCCCCAGACCTCCAAGGCCACCATTATTGGGAACAGTTCTAAGAGCAGCATATCCCTTGTCAAACCTGTATGAACCCACTCCTCCGGCCAAGTTGTGACGCACCAGGATCCCTTCAGGTAGCAACCGAACCCCGAAGATCCTGCTACGTCAGTAAAAAGCTGCAAATCCACATTGTCCACAAGAGGGGATACCAGAACTGACCCCATTAAAATCCGCCAGAAAGGAAACCCAAACTTTCAGGTCTCTTTTTATTTTTGATGATAAACTGTTCAAATGGTGCGGTCTAGAAACCCCCGCTGTGGCCCTCTCTAGCTTTCTGCAAAATACCCTACCCATCAGTATAACTCTACAGGCAAAGTTCATACAACCCAAAAGCGATTGAGCCTGCCGAAGACAAATTTTACGCGCAACCAAACACTCTGAAATGGATTTTCGCAATTTGTCAACTTTATCGCGCAGAAGACGACAGGAGCCAGACAAGGTATCAATCCTGATACCTAAAAATGACAAACACGAGAGGGGACCCTCTGTCTTCTCGTCTGCCATTGGTACAAGAAAAAAGAAAAAACCAAGTAGCTCGTTACAACGCTCTGAACCAGCGGGCCCCACGCAGAGGGAGTCATCGCTATCCCATGATCCCCACAAGACAAATCCACGCACCAATGAAGGAAGGTGCTAAATTTTCAAAAAATGCGCAGGGAATCGAACACCCCATAGGCAAGCACTTGTCTATGAAGTATTCCCCCCCAATGCGAAAACCCCTGAACCTAAATGATTCAGGTCGCAAACGAGAGGCTGATTCAACATCCATCCTAGCCATGAGGGCCCCGCATCCATATGCTCTAATGATACTGAAAGCATCATCAAAAGACTGATACCTCACTGAACAGTATTCAGGAGGTATAGCGTCATTAACCGAGGACCCCGACGGATAAGACAGATGCCGGATCAGCCAAAATTTTCCTGGAGTATTCTTGGGCACCACCCCCACTGGGGAAAGAATAAGATTCCCCACTGGAGGATGTGCAAAGGGACCCGCCATCCGTCCTAACTGAACTTCTTTCTCGATATTTGCCTGAAGGACTTCAGGAAAAACTCGAGCAGATTGTAAATTCCAAGGGGAACAGACTCGAACTTTGCCTATAACGGGTAAACGAAAACCCAACTCGAACCCGAAAAACGAAAATTCAGTGTCCTGTCTATTAGGGTACCACCCTAGCCACCTGGACATAGCATCCAAACGGATAGGTGTTGGGGCCCTATTTAGCGCCTGCGCTACCTCCGGCTTCGGGAATAGCTCCTCCTCCCGACTTGGATCCCTGTTGGGCCGACAACCGGAAGCAATTAGAGGCGGGGTGCAATCCATTACAACGCAAGCAAAGGTGTCGAAAACTACACCATTGGCCCTGGGGACAGGTGGTATTATTAAAGGCAAAACATTTACCCTTAACAGGCGTCTGCCCGGAAAGCCGCCCGGGGCCCGTCTGCCGGCGCCCAAAGAAGGGATCAGAATTTGGGCGCCACGCACCAGACCCCCCCTTATTAGTATCCCCGCCTGCCCGAGAATCTTCCGCTCCACCTTTAGGTGGTTGAGTGACTCAAGCCACACTTCCACATCCTTGCACCTGAAATCTAAGCGTTTGGATCCGTCCTGCTTGCGCCTAAAATCCCCATCAAAGGTCCTCCAGGCGCTTCCCCTTGATTTATGCTGCATTCCGTGAATCAGGTGGATATACCATATTACGTTCAGGTGCTCCCCTGGGCGGTCTTTCAGGTAGCATGCTGCGAATACGCAAAACCCAGCCAGCCAGTTATCATAAGAGCAAAAAGCTTCCACCCCCACACCGCCTTTAAGCTTAGCTGCTTTAAAATCTTTTTTGGCTTGCTCAGTTAAGATAAACATGTCCACGTAATGGCCCTTCCTAATTTTCTCCTTGCAACAAGCACGCAAACCCTGCAAAACCGCTGTATTGTCGCAGTACACCACACCTGGCTGACCCTGGCGCTACCTGGACTTACGCAAACTATTCCCCTTACGCCACCGTTTTGCCTCTTATCGCGCCTTGCCGCCTCTCGTAGTGCATATCTAGCAGCCCTCTTCCGCGCCTTCATCGCGCTGCTGGCTGAAGAAGCCAAGGAGGAAGAGGACGACGACAAGTCCGAAACAGAGGAGAAAGAGGAGGCAGAATCAGAAATATCATCATCAAAAATCTCTGAGGTCACACCTGACGACCCAGCCTTGTCACCCCCGGAAGCTACCGATGATGACGCATCCTCGACGCTGTGATCCTGCTCCATAGTCCCACCATCAACAGCATCTGAAAAAGACAGTAAAGCTGGCCCCAGGGCCGAAACCCCGGACCCAGCCAACACGGCAAGAGAAGACACAGCAGTAGGCACCACAGACATCTCCGGACCAGCTGCCAACTGAGCCGTAGTGGCCCCAGATTAGCAGGAACGGAACGCTGCCCTTGATCTACCCCCGCACTAGCTGCATAGTTAGGACCCAATGCCGCCACCATGGGAGCAAATGCAGATGCCATAGATGACATCATGGCCGCGAACGCTGCAGGGTCGAAAGCCTGACTAGGAAGCCCACTACTGGACTGCATATCCACCGAGCCGGAAACTGCAACCGCAGGAATGCTTCTCCCACCCCTACACGCAGAGCGCTGACCAGCAGCAGTGGATTCGGGCTGTACAACAGGACCTGACAGGCTGCAGCCATCAGAGCTGTGCACAGCCTGCCAATCATCCTCCATATTGTCTCCTAGCCCCTCCCCTCCTACGCCTGCTCGTACTGCCCTGTAATGGCCGCCAGCCTCCCTGCCTGACCCAGCCCTTACACTACTGACAGGGCCAGGTCTCTCACCTCCCTCACTACCTGAACTGCGGGGATGATCCGCGCTGCCCATCCGGGCACTAACCCTACTCCCTACACCTCCTCTAAAGGAGCGTGCGCGCCCCTGTGGGCTCTGCACCCGCGGGGGGCAAGCATCCGCTGACCTCCCCTGCGGCGGCTCTGCCCGCCCGCGGGCTCACTAACTGCTGCTCAGAGCCGCCGCGCCTAACCTCTGGGGGCGAGCAGCTCTGCCCGCCCGCAGGGTCTCTTCAGGCTGCTCGCGGCGGCTCTGTAGCCGCTGCACCTGACCACTGCTCACGGCTGCACAGCGCAGCCGCGCCTAAGCTTTGCCGCCGCTGTGGCGCCGGGGACTCCCCACTGGCCACCTCAGTACCATCCTGCCAATCAAGAGCTTCCACTATGGCGCCAGCGTTAGCCTCCGGTACCCGGTAACAGGCGGGGGTCCGCACTGTGTGCCTGGGGCGGGGCATGACACAAATGGGGGGGATTGTAATTGTGGGGCAAAGAAATCAGGGTCACAAAAATAGGGAGCACAGGATATTCTTTTAACACAATAGAGATAGGATGTGGAATTAAAGAAAGAAAGAAACACAGGCAAATGGGGGGAGGTTACAGAAGAAGGACTATGATATAAACTGCCCAGCAACACAGAGCTCAGTAAAAACACTTACTAACTCTGAAGACAGGAACAAAAGAGGCTGACTCCGCCTCCAACAAACTAATATCCCTGCTAAAACCTACAATCCTAAGAACCCATATGCCCTAATTATCACATGATTCCCCACACTGGTCTGCCCCTAGCCTAGGAGGTTTAACCCTCTCCACTCCTATACAGTCATTTTGTTTATCTATGCAGGGGTACTACTATAGCTACAGCCATTTATGTGAGTTAAGCTTCTAGGCCAAAATTTGCAGCATCCCCTAAACATAATCATTTAAGTAAATAACATATGCAATCATTTCAGATTTCTTCCCCTAAAACTTTGGTATCTGAATTGCCTGCAAATTGCGGGATCAGATACCATATTGCTGGGGCAATTCAAGATTGCTCCGGAAACGACAACTGCTCTGAAAGCAGCTGTCCCCGTGTGTTCTATCACTGACAGTTACGCTGCTAATTAGCAGCAGCATAACGTTACAGTAATGGGTCTAATCTGGCAGTGTTAGTGCACATGTATGACCTGAGTTCATGCATGTGCACAGAAGCGGGCCAGCACAGATGGTATATGTACAGAGGGTTCCCAACGGATCCCCCCTCACAACCTCTTTCCCATAGGAAGGAGAAGGGTGCCAGGAATGAATGCCATCTGATGCTTTCAGTTTCTGGAGAGTGATGAATTAAGTTCCCCATACTAGTGTATGGGGGAATCGGTATGTAATGCCGGCTGTTGGGATGCCTCCTGTCAGAATAGCGACAGCGGCATCCCGATGGTTGGTATCCTAACAGGGGCCAGGTAAGTATACTTACCCTCCCCCCTTCTCCACCTAACCTTCCCTTCTTGTAGCCTAACCCTAACCCTCCCCACCCTGCACCCTGACCCACCCCGTCAGTGCCTAAACTCATAGGCAAACGCAGGGGGGGTTTCCGTCTGCCAGGAAACCCCCCTCTCCAGCACACACATGACCACAGTAGAAATAGTAATATAATAGAATTTTACAGTGTTGAATGTTCTTCTCAGTATCACAAATGAAATAATTAGCACTACCTGTGGATCTTTTAACATGTATCAGCCAATAATAAATAACCTGTGCACCAACTAGGAGATCTGGAAAACATGCACTGTGAGAGTATGTCCAGGGCAGTGCTAGGTTCTTCTGCTGCTCCTCCAGGCTCCGGGACTTGCTCCAATAGTTTGGAATGGTGCACACCTCCAAAATAAATACGTTCAGCTCAGGCAGGATGGCCTACTGCCGCATCTAATGGCTTATTATGATCGCTGGTCCTGTATATGCTGGAATTATTACACAATATACTTTGTATGACGCATATTAAAGCTGGTTAAATACTAATTCTGCCCTCTTCATGGACTGGCCACACTCGCTCTAAAATCAAGCATTTGGAAACCCCCCTCTAGGAATCCTGCGTTTGCCACTGAAACTTGTCTCCCCCCTTCGTGCCTAAACCTAACCCTACCCCCTTAGTGCCTAACCTTAACTCCCCCCCCCACAGTGGTGCCTGACCCTAACCCTCCCCCCTAGGGGTGCCTAACTCTAATCCCCCCCAAGACCTAACACTAACACCGCTACACTACCTAAACCTAACACTAAGGGCGCCCCAGACTTACCTCGTTCAGGCTGTCACCCTTCTATGTTTCGGCATCGGTATCGATAAGTCCCTTGTCGAGTTCTCCTGTCAGGACTGAGACCAGCGGCATCACGGCCGCCGGTGTCATACTACATCCCGTGTATGGGGACTGCGTATAGGATTTGGGCTGGAAGGTAAGCAGGAGATATCAGTGATACCTGTTCGGTCAGGTAAGGCAGGTTAGCAGAGCCTTTCCTGTCATACTTGGTTATACTCCAAAGTTTTGACTATAAAAATTATAAGAAAAATGTAAAGAAAATATTATATTTGTATTTTTCTAATAATTTTAGTCAAAACTCTGGAGTAAAATGTGTTTGGCAGGTGAGGCACTGCCTCCCCTATCTACCTTTTCCGCACATCCCTAATCAAAGCACACAACATTTCCAGCACTATATACTGCTGCACCTTTGTATAATGCCCTTATAAACCCTCGGGATCATATATGCATGTGTAAATCTGGCTCTGATACTAACCAGTGCCTCCCCAGTCATTTACCTCACCACATATCACTGCCTCCTGCATTACCTGTGTAATGAATAGCGCTGATACTTTCATCTTACAAACGTAATTAAAGATGACTACTTTCAGTGCTAATAAATGAGCCCCTTAGGCCTCTGAAATGTAAAATTAGCTGCTCTATAGCTTTATAGATTTCTACTGTGCTCAACTAACTGGTTTCCATCCACCAGCACAAGGTTGTCCAGCCGTTAGCTTGTGGGCTGGATGCATCCCTATAAATCACTGTATATTGTTGCAGAACTCCCTTCAGTGACATATTTTTGAAGGAATTTGGCCTGAGTACATATAGCTGCTGCAGAAATACAACATGCAAGTTGCTAAGTGCTGTCTTCTTCTGCAACATTTGAATATTGTGTAGGTGCATGTTTGTTCTGGTATCAAGGAAAAGATAAGTGGTTTATCTAATGTGATGTGTTACTGGGAGGTAAGATAGAGGTTTCTTAATGAATAGGTATTTAGTATCAAGGTTAAAACCAGGGGTGTTTGAAGAGAGAAGGATGCCCGTGTGCAGACTCCAGGGTTGGACTGGCCCACAGGGGTACAGGGGAAATCCCCGGTGGGCCCCACTGCCTGTGGGTCCACCCTCCTCCTCTAGGTGTCAAGTTCCAGACCTCAAAATATAGATAGTTACTCTACTAGTTGGTCAGTCACAAGGTGGAGCAGGACCACTGATCAACATTAGGGCTTGGTTCCCTTCAATAGAAACTACACCAAGATTTGTCTAATGGTGAGCTATTAATCTGTGGTGGCTGGCCACACCCCCACTGGTGGAAGACCACTCCCCTTAAGCATGGGCCCCTACAACTGCATTCCCCCAGTGGGCCCTTCTTGTCCCAGTCCGACACTGGCAGACTCCATGCCGGCCCCCTTCACTCTCTATCAGTCCAGCAGCGGGTGCAGCAGTAGTTCTGGTTTAGTGCTAGAATCTACTGCATATGTGTGGGTCTCCGGAAAAATGGCCGTCATCACAGTGATTTTTGCTGCTATGCAACGCCGGCCCAATGCTGCAGAGCAGCACTCTAGAGACAACGGACAGGTAAGTATAAAGAGTATATGGGTGCATGATGTGCTGAGTGCGCCCCCCTGGACCATTTGCACAACACACCCTGCACCCATTATAGATACACCTCTGGTTAACTTAAAACAGAAGTTGACTCATCATGTTCCCAGGTATGCTTGTGTTTGTATGGGCCCCTAATATCTCTAGATGGATTGGGCTACAAAAAAATGTACTAGGGGATCACATTGATAATATCTGTAAAATGAGTGGAATAAACTCATTGCAAGTGAAAGATACAGGGCCTCACATAGGGCCGGATGTACTAACCTTGCGGAGTACATCCCGCCATGCTTCGAATCCCTACTGATTGCATATGTACTAACATATGCGATCAGTACACAAAGGACAGCTCTTCCCTTTGCGATCCGCTCTGCGCCGTGGACTTCTGGGTTTATGGCCTGGGGGTCCATCTGCACATGCGCAGAGACGCGGTGGCCGCGGGGAATGCTGGGAGGGATCTAATTGGATCCCTCATATCAGCGCAATGCGGTAGAAGCGCATAGGCCATGCTTGCCTACTTTTGAAAAAGCTTTTCAGGGAGATTGTGAAAGCACCACCTATGAGCGCGGTGGTAAAGTGGGCGTGTACACACACAGCGGCAGCCACGGGGAGGGGGGCGGGACGGCCCCCAGGCTGGCCCGACCCGCTGCAGCATGCAGATGATGGTCGTGTGTATGAACGACCATCATCTGCAGATATATTGCTATAGTGTGTACCTGTCATAAAAAAGACAGGACCACACCCAGGGCATACTTGCCTACTTTTGAAAAAGCATTTCAGGGAGATTGTGAAAGCAGCACCTATGAGCGCGGCGGTAAAGTGGGCGTGTACTGCTACATCTGAGAGGCGTGTCCTAAAATTGATTTACATCCACATGTAAATGAGCCCCAAAGCAGTCAGTAAGATCCACTTGTTGATGAAAACACACTGATACTTCTCAGAATATACATGTAGCCATAGGGATCATTGTGCCTTATAACCAATACAGGGAAATTATACTAATGATCCTATTTGAATGTATATATCTCTGCTTTTTCTTTTATATAACAGTGTCATAATGGGGGTAAGGTGAAATGAGGGAGATTGCTAGACTCTTCAGGGAGACAGGGAGATTGCTGCTATTTCAGGGAGTCTCCCTGACAATGAGGGAGAGTTGGCAAGTATGACCCAGGGATATCAGTTAATAAGCACCTGGGGATAGATTAACAAAGTTTATCTTACATTTGAAAAGCCAGGACCCATATTCATGTTTTAAATTTGTGCAAGTGTGAGCCAAATGTGGCAGATCAGTTTGACAAATTATTGCAATATTTTGGAACTAACATTCCCTGTATTCAAAGGAATTCCAGTTTGAAAAGTAAGTGAGTGCCGAGTTAGTGTGATTGATATATATATATTAGGGGTGTGCACCGGACACTTTTCGTGTTTTGTGTTTTGGTTTTGGATCTGGATCTTTCTTCGTGTTTTGGATCTGGATTGGTTTTGCCAAAACCACCCTTCCGTGTTTTGGGTTCTGGGTTTTGTGTTTTGGATCTGGATTTTTTCTTAAAAAATAAAAAAAACCCGCTAAAATCACATAAATGGGCCTTTTTTTGTTCCTACGCTATTAATAACCCCAATAACATTAATTTCCACTCATTTCCACTCTATTCTGAACACCTCACACCTCACAATATTGTTTTTAGGCCAAAAGGTTGTACCGAGGAAGCTGGATGACTATGCTAAGCGACACAAGGGGGCGGCACAAACACGTGGCCCATCTAGGAGTGGCACTGCAGTGGCAGACAGGAAGCCAATCAGCGTTATGGTGCCCATTTGCATGTAGCACGAACCCGGGAGATCCGTGCTACATGCATCTGTGTGATTGGCACAGAGCAATGACAGGTCCGTGAGACCCGTCTGTGCTGCTGTGGTAAAAAAAAAAAAAAAAAACCTGTGTAAAAAAAGAAAAAAATGGCGTGCACCCCCCCAAAAAAGAGCAACCAGCCCCGGGCATTAGTAACCCAGTGCTGGGTGTGCTTAAATACAGGGGACAAACGACGTAGGGGTCCCCTGTACTTAAGCACAACCAGCACCGGGCTAGTCAGAACCAGCGCTGGTTGCCAAAATACGGGGGACAAACGACGTAGGGGTCCCCTGTATTCTGCGCAACCAGCTCTGGGCTCTGATCCGGTCCTGGTTCTGGAAATATAGGGGACAAAAAATGAGTAGGGTTCCCCTGTATGTTCCAGAACCAGCACTGGACTTTTTCTAGCGGGGGGCTGATGCCACAGCCAGGGGAGCCCTTTCACCGGGCCCCCCAGCCGCAGCATCAACCCTGACCGCTAGTCAGCCCAGGCCGGGGATCCCTGGAGAGCTGGGGACCCCCCCAATAAAGGGGTCACCCTCTCCAGGGCACCCCAGGCCCAGGCTGATAGCCCGGGGCTATCCCCGCCACCCCTGGTGGCGGTGGGTGGCGGGTTGATTGTGTGGTGTGGTGTAAATAAAGAATATCAAACATTGTCTTTACAAGTAGAACTGCAAGTCCCAGCTAGCCTGCCCCGCATGCTGGTACTTGGAGAACCACAAGTACCAGCATGCAGGGCATTAAGGGCCCACTAGTACCTGTAGTTCACCTGTAAAAAAAATGTTTAAAAAAACACAGGACACACACACCGTGACAGTATAAGTTTATTAAACATACATACACACACACACATGTACACATACTCACCTATGTAACCTGTAGCATCGGTCCACTTGTCCGGTAAAGTATCCCTAGGGGACCTGTGAAAAAAAACATACTCACCATCTCCTATGCGAGGTTCTGTCCTCTTCGTTCCAAAGTAGGCATCCCCGGACTTGGCAAAAAAAAAAACGAAAACGCGATCCACGAACTTAGTACCGTTCTATAGAACGGTACTTCCCGAATGAGAGCTTAGCGGCGGGGTATCACCATGGAAACCCCGCTGCTAAGCGTTCATTGGCTGAGAGAGGTCATCTCCCGTCTCTCAGCCAATGAACGGCTCCCTCCATTGTAGTCAATGGTGGGAACCGCAGGGTAAACTTTAATAACCTTGCGGCTCCCAGCATTGACTACAATGGAGGGAGCCGTTCATTGGCTGAGAGAGACGGGAGATGGCCTCTCTCAGCCAATGAACGCTTAGCAGCGGGGTTTCCATGGTGACACCCCGCCGCTAAGCTCTCATTCGGGAAGTACCGTTCTATAGAACGGTACTAAGTTCGTGGATCGCGTTTTCGTTTTTTTTTTTTTGCCAAGTCCGGGGATGCCTACTTTGGAACGAAGAGGACAGAACCTCGCATAGGAGATGGTGAGTATGTTTTTTTTCACAGGTCCCCTATGGATACTTTACCGGACAAGTGGACCGATGCTACAGGGTTACATAGGTGAGTATGTGTACATGTGTGTGTGTGTGTGTGTGTGTATGTATGTTTAATAAACTTATACTGTCACGGTGTGTGTGTCCTGTGTTTTTTTTAAACATTTTTTTACAGGTGAACTACAGGTACTAGTGGGCCCTTAATGCCCTGCATGCTGGTACTTGTGGTTCTCCAAGTACCAGCATGCGGGGCAGGCTTGCTGGGACTTGCAGTTCTACTTGTAAAGACAATGTTTGATATTCTTTATTTACACCACACCACACAATCAACCCGCCACCCACCGCCACCAGGGGTGGCGGGGATAGCCCCGGGCTATCAGCCTGGGCCTGGGGTGCCCTGGAGAGGGTGACCCCTTTATTGGGGGGGTCCCCAGCTCTCCAGGGATCCCCGGCCTGGGCTGACTAGCGGTCAGGGCTGATGCTGCGGCTGGGGGGCCCGGTGAAAGGGCTCCCCTGGCTGTGGCATCAGCCCCCCGCTAGAAAAAGTCCAGTGCTGGTTCTGGAACATACAGGGGAACCCTACTCATTTTTTTCCCCTGTATTTCCAGAACCAGGACCGGATCAGAGCCCAGAGCTGGTTGCGCAGAATACGGGGGACCCCTACGTCGTTTGTCCCCCGTATTTTGGCAACCAGCTCTGGTTCTGACTAGCCCGGTGCTGGTTGTGTTTAAGTACAGGGGACCCCTATGTCGTTTGTCCCCTGTATTTAAGCACACCCAGCACTGGGTCACTAATGCCCGGGGCTGGTTGCTCTTTTTTTGGGGGGGAGGACGCCATTTTTTTCTCTTTTTACACAGGTTTTTTTTTTTTATTTACCACAGCAGCACAGACGGGTCTCACGGACCCGTTAGTGCTCTGTGTCAATGACACAGATGCAAGTAGCACGGATCTCCTGGTCCGTGCGTGCATCTGTGTCATTGAAATACACAGCAGCACAGACGGGTCTCACTGACCCATCTGTGCTCTGTGTCACTGTCAATCACACAGATGCATGTAGCACGGATCTCACGAGTCCGTGCTACATGCAAATGAGCACCATAATGCTGATTGGCTGAGAGCCGTGACAGACGGCTCTGTCAGCCAATCAGCACTTTGCCCATTAAAGGCAAAGGCATTTTTTTTTAAATGGCCGCTCGAGGCAAAACCTCGAGATCCGACAGCAGATCTCGAGGTTTTGCCTCGGGAGAGGGATCCGGGGCAGACAGGGAGATCCGAGCTTGGGCTCGGATCGCCCCGGATCCCCGAAGTTCGGGTGGGTTCGGTTCTCAGGGAACCGAACCCGCTCATCCCTAATATATATATATATATATATATATATAATATATATATATATATATGCACAGTGCTATTTTTCTAAAAAATAGGTTCAGCTACTCCTGTCGGTGGGGCAAATGTGGGCAGAGCTGTGGATAAAATCGGTGGGGATACAGCAGGGGGTGGGGCATCAATTTGTGCTTAAAGCTATTTTTTTTTTTAAATAGTCAAGGTTAGGGTTGTGGCAGGTGGGTGTTATTATAATGTGTCAATCATACAATATATAAAACTATACAAAAAAAAGTGCTGTAAATTTACACACACCAATAGCAAACCAAAATCCATACTATATATATAGGGAAAGACACATTGATTCCACATGTAAGAAAAAGCCAGATCCACATAAATAAATATTGAAAAAGCCAGATCCACATATAAAAAATTGAAAAAGCCAGATCCACATTAAAAAAAACATTGAAAAGCCAGATCCCGGGAGAGTGTCCTATGCCACAGCTGTTGTCATCGGGAAGACGGATAGGGAGAGATTACAGCCTCCCTGTAAAGGTGCATACACACTAGACGATATGCTCCCTGAGCGATATCGTCTAGTGTGTCCCCGGCAGGCTGTGCTCAATGTCGTTCATGACATTGAGCACAGCCGCTGAACAATATCATTAGTGATATCGTTCAGCGCCGGGCTCTCTCACCCATTCCCTGACATGCAGCAACCTGATGAGGTCGTCAGGTTGGCCTGCATGTCAGCCCGATGAACGAGGATGACGAACGACCCGCGGGAACGCGCGTCGTCGTCATCGTTCATCTTTTTTGTGTTAAAAATGGACGATAAAGTGGACGACTGAACGATAACGATATCGTTATCGTTCAGTCGTCCACTTTAATCGCCCAGTGTGTACGCACCATAAGAAGCGGGGATGGGGTAAAAACCAGAATGGTCTGGACCATACAGAGATGCTGTAATCTCTCCCTCCCCGGTGACAGCTGTCACAGACACCTTCTGCTTTTCACCCAATCACTATGCTGTAAACTGGTCCCGTGTCGGATAACCCGGGTTACCCTTTTCCACTGAACCTTACCTGGGTTTTACACGCCATCAGACAACCCAGGATTTTTTCATGGGAGCCTTTCCCACTGAGCAGCGACCCGGGTTGACACGGCAATAACACGGGTTTTTGCGCCAGTGGAAAAGGGCTATTAGCCAAAATTATATAACTACATATACAGAGAGAGAGCTAATACAGAGACAGATGAAAATAAATTGATGGGTGAAGCAGATATGTAACATGTACTTACCATATTTTTTTTGATCCAATAAATTTTTATTACATTTTTGAATATACATATAAGCATCAACACATTAAAACAATGCTAGTAGTTATATCACTAATTAAGCATTGCATACGATGACATATAATAAAAAGAAATACAACAAAAATACATGTGTGGTCTCTCTTCTTACCAGTTAGATATTGCAGTAAAAAATAATTTTTTACATATAAAACAGTCAAGATTAAATATTTGTTTGTCACACAATACCTTTGTAATAGGAATATACTCAACATTTTGTACAAGTTATATCCATCATAATGCACTAGAACTAGGCAGAAATAAATTTGATATAACTGTCCTTGTGCGGTTATATGGAGAGTCTAGCCATCTATCCCATATATCATAATACTTCTGTACTGTATTTCTAGCAGTGTAAACATATTTTTCATGTGCGGCAACCGCACTAACCAGGCAAAGCCAAGTTTTCAAGTTTGGCCCATTAGTCGCCATCCATTCCCTTGCTATGCATACCTTACATACAGAGATTAGTGGTATACCGCACAGCATGCTTGTCAATTGTGTCTACATCTATTACAGCCAAAGTACATGACACAGGGGTAAGAATATCTTGAGGTATACCCGTAGAAACAATAACACAAAATACATCTTGCCAAAAAGAGTTAACTACAGAACACAACCATAAAAGGTGCCAAAAATTACCCTCAGATGATTTGCATTTGGGTAATGGGCCCGAAAAAAATGAAGGAAAAAAATGAAGGAAAAAAATTATTTTAAAAGAAAGGAAAATGTCCAGCTAATGTCTCAACATAAAGTCCTGACTTGAATCTGTAGACAGTTTGTTCTTAGAATTATTTAGACAACTGAATAATGGCATGCGTTCCTAGTCCCTGACCGGGAATGTGTAGAACAAAAAATCCTAGTGTCTCTTATGGAGTAGGATCTTTGGATAGTCTCAGAAAATATGTAGCTCTTAACGAGTTAATTTCGTGATGTCTGTAGGATGGATGTTTTTATATTGTGCTTGATGGTAACATACACCTCTTAATCCGCATTCCACCTCAAATATAATACATGGGCACAGTATCAGGGATCATGGTGAACATGATTGATGCAGGTAGGTAAGAAATGGATTGTACTTACCCAATATGTAGTATCGCTCCTGCTGGTCCTCCTTGTCCCGATGCTCCTGCAAATGCTTCTGAGGGTGCTTGATACGTGGGGTATGCTGCTGCACACTAAGTGTTGTGGTACAAATTGTACTGCAGACTACAGTCTAATAAAACTTGATTTTATTCTATGACTCAAACGAGTCTCTAAATACACATCCTGTACACAGGAATCATGAACTCAAAGTCACTAAAGTATATGAAAAGTTCTCTCATAAAAAAATCATGTGGGTAAGGGGCGTGGCCCAACACGTTTCATCCGATTTGCGGACTTTATCTAGGTGCCCACCTTTCCCTTTATTGTCTTTATATAGAGTAGGGAATTAGTCTGTCTATGGCTCCGGTGTGCGCCCGTACTTCCGGGTTGCGCACATTGGCGCGTCATAGCCAGTGATGGTATGCGGAGCTTCTAACGCTAGAGTGTGCATAGGAGTCCCTATTATCATTCTGCGCATGCGCCGTCTCCGGCGGCCATTTTGTCATAGCTTTAAGTAATGTATTAGAGTACCGGCCTGCTCTTGATGTTATGCTGCTATCACTAGAGTCTGTGTTGGATATCAGCCACCTCCGGCGGCCATTTTGTCTGTGATCGATTTGTATTGCTGTAATGTATCACAAGATGGCCATTTTGTTGGTTATTAACAGACTAGCTCTTTTGGTATAGCCTTACTTCAGCCCTCTTTATGGTTGTTAGAAATTGGATTGATTAAGTGTTGCTGTGCATACGGCAGCCATCTTCTTGGTTGGTAACATAACAATAAACTATAATGATACTCTTTAGAGATCAGTTACAATATTCCTAATCTGATCATCTTCGCTAATATTTGCATAAATAAATGAATAAAAAATAAAAATTAACAAGGTTCCCCCTATCTTTTCTTATTAAGCGTATTGCAAACTCCTTTTAAATGTATGTTTATCATCTCACTACCTCTTATATAATTTGATTAAAGACTGCAATGCCACTTAATTTTTGGCAATTGGTTGTTGAAACACCAACTATTATATTATTCAAGTATATGAGTAGTTAATTTAACATTGACGAATTAAGGGCGGAGTCTAGAGCAGCACCATGTATATCTCTACATGGGGCTCGATACGTCCTATACATATTAGTTGCTGATAATAGTGAGATTGTTAGACATGTTCTATAGGGTTGTAATTTTTGGGATTCACACTATATAATGATGCAGAGGGCCTACATCTCCAAGTGATTCCCTCTATAATTTGAACAACTGTACTTATGGGTCAATATTTAATCCTTCTGGGATAAGTGTCCGTAAGTTGAAGATCCATCTGCTTTCTATTTTATCAACTCTGGAATTGTGGTCACCACCTCTCAAATTTGGTTTGACTTGATCAATGGCTACAAATTTTAGTCCCCTAGGGTTCATGTGATGTTCTTTCTTAAAGTGTTCTGACACACTGTGTTGTTCAAACCCTTTCCTGATGTTGCGAATATGTTCTCCAATCCTAATCTTCAAACTTCTAGTGGTGTGTCCCACATACTGTAAGTGACATGGACATTCAAGGATGTAAATAACATCTTTGCTGTTACAGCTTAGAGTATGTCTTATTTTATGCTCTTGTTTGGTTGTATTGCTTACTATATTATTAATTGGAATAGTACTTTGATGTCCTTGATTTTTGCATGGTTGACAATATCCACAATAGTAGAAACCTTAGGGATACCACTCAGACCCTCAACATCTTGCAGGACATAGAATGGAAATCTGAATATTGGCTGGCCACCAGTGACGTTACTTCCTTGTATACGGTTATAGATCATAAACAAGGCCTAGAGAGTGTTAGATACTTCTTGGAACAAGATCAAGACCTTGATGGTATGCAAATTGACTTCATTTTGAAAGGCATTGAGTTCATACTCACCCATAATTATATGTGGTTTGAGGAAGAATTCTATCTACAACGCCGTGGCACTGCAATGGGGACCTGATGTTGCGAATATGTTCTCCAATCCTAATCTTCAAACTTCTAGTGGTGCGTCCCACATACTGTAAGTGACATGGACATTCAAGGATGTAAATAACATCTTTGCTGGTACAGCTTAGAGTATGTCTTATTTTATGCTCTTGTTTGGTTGTATTGCTTACTATATTATTAATTGGAATAGTACTTTGATGTCCTTGATTTTTGCATGGTTGACAATATTCACAATAGTAGAAACCGCTCTTGGCGGTAATACCATCCAATGTGGATTGTCTAGCGTATTTGTTAGTCTTTAAATGGTTCCTAACTAGTTTCTGTTTTAAATCAGGAGCCTTTCTATACACTACGTCAGGTATGTCTGGGAGAATAGCTGTCAGTTTGTCGTCCAGATGTAAGATGGACCAATGTTTTTTCAGTATGTTCCTGACTTTGGGGGCCGAGTTGCTGTAATTGGTAATGAAGTATACTTTGTTACTCTCAGTTTCGCCTTGTTTCTTTTTGTCTTTATATATTAATAGTTGCTCTCTGGATCTCTCTTTCACTTTTTCATAAGCTGTCTCTACTTCTGTTTCATCATATTGTTTTGCCTTAAACTGTTCTTTTAATCTTTGTCCCTGTACCTCATACTCCTTAATGTCTGTGCAATTCCTTCGAATGCGTGTAAATTGGCTCTGGGGGATACTCCGAATCCAACTTGGATGGTGATTACTCGCTGCCAGGATGTAACTATTCACATCTACTTTTTTATAGTGTGTTCTAATCTTAATGCATGTATCTTCAATGTATATATCTAAGTCGAGGAATTCCACTCTCTCTTTATCGTACTTGGTGGTAAAGATTAGATTTTGATTGTTAAGATTTCTATATTGTGTAAATTCTTTCAGTGATTCCTCGTCCCCCTGCCATACAAACAACACATCATCAATGTATCGTTTCCAGAGGACCAAGTTTGCACCAAGCTCATGCGCACCCCATATGTTCCTGATCTCCCAAAGGCTCATGAACAGGTTTGCATAGCTTGGTGCAAACTTGGTCCCCATTGCAGTGCCACGGCGTTGTAGATAGAATTCTTCCTCAAACCACATATAATTATGGGTGAGTATGAACTCAATGCCTTTCAAAATGAAGTCAATTTGCATACCATCAAGGTCTTGATCTTGTTCCAAGAAGTATCTAACACTCTCTAGGCCTTGTTTATGATCTATAACCGTATACAAGGAAGTAACGTCACTGGTGGCCAGCCAATATTCAGATTTCCATTCTATGTCCTGCAAGATGTTGAGGGTCTGAGTGGTATCCCTAAGGTATGATCTTTATTCCTTTACATATTTTTGCAAGAAGTGGTCTATATATTGCGAGAGTGATGATGTTAGTGAATTTATCCCTGATGTGATTGGTCTACCTGGAGGGTTATTGCTGTTTTTGTGTATTTTAGGCAAGTAGTAAAAAACAGGTATGACAGGTTGGTCATTCTTAATGAATTCAAATTCATGTTTGTCTAAAATCCCAGTGGACATTCCTTCCTGTAGTGTCTTATCTAGTTCTTTCTTGAACTTGGATGTGGGGTCTCCTTTTATTTTAAGGTATGTGTCTGTATCATTAAGGATATTATAAGCCTCTTTCAAGTAATCATCCTTATTCAGTATCACAATCCCCCCCCTTTGTCTGCTGGTTTGATCACTATTGTGGTGTCCTTTTCTAGTTCCTGCAATGCATTCAACTCTTCTTTTGTTAAATTACTGTGTGTTCCTACTGTGTTGTTCTTAAGTTTACGTATATCCTGCAAAACAGCTTTTTCGAATGTCTGCACAAAATTCCCTTTTAGATGACATGGATTGAATTTGGATTGAGGTCTCAGATTCGTATGCTGGTATTTACTCGCTTGATAATTAGTGATGATGGCTGTATTTTGATCCATAAAATATTTCTTTATGGCTAATTTACGTGTAAATTTCTTGACATCTTAGTAGGTTTCAAATTTATCCAGCTGATTGCTAGGAGCAAACTTCAATCCTTTACTTAGTAGTGTGATCTGTGAGAGTGTCAGTGATTTCTTACTCAGATTAAATATACCTGTTGGTAAAATCTCCTCTATTGGTCCTTGGTTTCTGTTCTGCTTTTTTTCCCCTCCCCTACATCCCCTTCTGTGTCTTCTAATTTCCTTTTGTTTAGTGTCATTGTTTTTTGGTCCGTCATGTATTTGTTGGTCCCTAATTCTAAAAAATGGTCCGACCATCTTGTTGCTATATTTAAATCTTCTTCTACAGATTCGAAAAGAGTGTGTTGTGTATTTTTGTTAATTTGTGGGATGTCACATTCAATAGTCCTAACTTCGTCTAATTGTTCACTGATCTCCGTTGTAGTGTTAATACCGGGGAGATCCCTCCATCCTTGTTCGAATGAACATCTGACTGTATTTACATAGTTGTCATTATTCCCTATTGTGTCTTCGATGGTATAAACAGAGAAGCTGTCCGCTTCGTCTTCGCTATGCGTGGTAAGATTTAGCCGATCTATTTCTAATGCATTTGTCTCTTGTTGTGCATGTAATTTGGTCATATACTGTTGATATGTCAACCGTAATTTTTTATATATGGGAGTTCTCTCATTCCCTAATTTAATGTTGTTCTGTTTCCCTTGTTTCTTCTTTTTGTTCTTTGTATGGTTTGTCTTTCCTCCCAGTGTGTTACATGAGAGTCTGTGTATACCAAATTTGTCCCTTAATATTTTGGATTTTTTTGTTTCAATAATCTCATCCTCTCTCTTCCTCAGTCTATTGGAGATAAGTGTTTCTAGAGTTTTGTATTCATCATCTGTTTTATGGGGTTCTAATTGTTGATCTAATCTCCCAATTTCTAAATCCAATGTATCTAGTTCTGTTTGTCTAGTTGTAATAATTAATTCTACAAGCCTATGCGAACATTCTTTTAATATACCTTCCCATTTCTCAGTGAATTCTTTGTTGTCTCTATTGTGTGTTGGTGCTTTTTTAATTCGCAGCCCTTTGGGTATGATGTTTTGTGCTTGGTACCATTTAAGTGTGTTTAAATCCCACCAAAGTCTAGTCTCTTTAGCAAGCAATTTTTCTAACTCTAAGAAAGAGTGGCAGAAGGTGTAATTTTCTGGTTCTAATGTGTCCTTATCCCTTAATTGAGAGAATAGTACATTTGCCCTATCATTCCTTGTATCTCGTGCATCTAGTAAGCCCATATATAATCGATCGTGTGCGGACCAGGCAGCTATAAATTGGGATATTAACAATACTGTAATAAATTAAGGGGTTTATAGCGCTCTCAATCCTGTCTTGGAATTGTCCCTAGCTGCTCCACTGGTAGAGGTATCCCAACCTCTAAAAAATTGGTTAAATAAATGATTAATAGTGGTGCGCTCTGGGGCAATTGTGATATGTGGATAATGGGCCCGAAAAAAATGAAGGAAAAAAATGAAGGAAAAAAATGAAGGAAAAAAATGAAGGAAAAAAATAATTTTAAAAGAAAGGAAAATGTCCAGCTAATGTCTCAACATAAAGTCCTGACTTGAATCTGTAGACAGTTTGTTCTTAGAATTATTTAGACAACTGAATAATGGCATGCGTTCCTAGTCCCTGACAGGGAATGTGTACAACAAAAAATCCTAGTGTCTCTTATGGAGTAGGATCTTTGGATAGTCTCAGAAAATATGTAGCTCTTAACGAGTTAATTTCGTGATGTCTGTAGGATGGATGTTCTTATATTGTGCTTGATGGTAACATACACCTCTTAATCCGCATTCCACCTCAAATATAATACATGGGCACAGTATCAGGGATCATGGTGAACACAATTGATGCAGGTAGGTAAGAAATGGATTGTACTTACCCAATATGTAGTATCGCTCCTGCTGGTTCTCCTTGTCCCGGTGCTCCTGCAAATGCTTCTGAGGGTGCTTGATACGTGGGGTATGCTGCTGCACACTAAGTGTTGTGGTACAAATTGTATTGCAGACTACAGTCTAATAAAACTTGATTTTATTCTATGACTCAAACGAGTCTCTAAATACACATCCTGTACACAGGAATCATGAACTCAAAGTCACTAAAGTATATGAAAAGTTCTCTCATAAAAAAAATCATGTGGGTAAGGGGCGTGGCCCAACGCGTTTCATCCGATTTGCGGACTTTATCAAGGTGCCCACCTTTCCCTTTATTGTCTTTATATAGAGTAGGGAATTAGTCTGTCTATGGCTCCGGTGTGCGCCCGTACTTCCGGGTTGCGCACATTGGCGCGTCATAGCCAGTGATGGTATGCGGAGCTTCTAACGCTAGAGTGTGCATAGGAGTCCCTATTATCATTCTGCGCATGCGCCATCTCCGGCGGCCATTTTGTCATAGCTTTAAGTAATGTATTAGAGTACCGGCCTGCTCTTGATGTTATGCTGCTATCACTAGAGTCTGTGTTGGATATCAGCCACCTCCGGCGGCCATTTTGTCTGTGATCGATTTGTATTGCTGTAATGTATCACAAGATGGCCATTTTGTTGGTTATTAACAGACTAGCTCTTTTGGTATAGCCTTACTTCAGACCTCTTTATGGTTGTTAGAAATTGGATTGATTAAGTGTTGCTGTGCATACGGCAGCCATCTTGTTGGTTGGTAACATAACAATAAACTATAATGATACTCTTTAGAGATCAGTTACAATATTCCTAATCTGATCATCTTCGCTAATATTTGCATAAATAAATGAATAAAAAATAAAAATTAACAAGGTTCCCCCTATCTTTTCTTATTAAGCGTATTGCAAACTCCTTTTAAATGTATGTTTATCATCTTACTACCTCTTATATAATTTGATTAAAGACTGCAATGTCACTTAATTTTTGGCAATTGGTTGTTGAAACACCAACTATTATATTATTCAAGTATATGAGTAGTTAATTGAACATGGACGAATTAAGGGCGGAGTCTAGAGCAGCACCATGTATATCTCTACATGGGGCTCGATACGTCCTATACATATTAGTTGCTGATAATAGTGAGATTGTTAGACATGTTCTATAGGGTTGTAATTTTTGGGATTCACACTATATAATGATGCAGAGGGCCTACATCTCCAAGTGATTCCCTCTATAATTTGAACAACTGTACTTATGGGTCAATATTTAATCCTTCTGGGAAAAGTTTCCGTAAGTTGAAGATCCATCTGCTTTCTATTTTATCAATTCTGGAATTGTGGTCACCACCTCTCCAATTTGGTTTGACTTGATCAATGGCTACAAATTTTAGTCCCCTAGGGTTCATGTGATGTTCTTTCTTAAAGTGTTCTGACACACTGTGTTGTTCAAACCCTTTCCTGATGTTGCGAATATGTTCTCCAATCCTAATCTTCAAACTTCTAGTGGTGTGTCCCACATACTGTAAGTGACATGGACATTCAAGGATGTAAATAACATCTTTGCTGGTACAGCTTAGAGTATGTCTTATTTTATGCTCTTGTTTGGTTGTATTGCTTACTATATTATTAATTGGAATAGTACTTTGATGTCCTTGATTTTTGCATGGTTGACAATATCCACAATAGTAGAAACCGCTCTTGGCGGTAATACCATCCAATGTGGATTGTCTAGCGTATTTGTTAGTCTTTAAATGGTTCCTAACTAGTTTCTGTTTTAAATCAGGAGCCTTTCTATACACTACGTCAGGTATGTCTGGGAGAATAGCTGTCAGTTTGTCGTCCAGATGTAAGATGGACCAATGTTTTTTCAGTATGTTCCTGACTTTGGGGGCTGAGTTGCTGTAATTGGTAATGAAGTATACTTTGTTACTCTCAGTTTCGCCTTGTTTCTTTTTGTCTTTATATATTAATAGTTGCTCTCTGGATCTCTCTTTCACTTTTTCATAAGCTGTCTCTACTTCTGTTTCATCATATTGTTTTGCCTTAAACTGTTCTTTTAATCTTTGTCCCTGTACCTCATACTCCTTAATGTCTGTGCAATTCCTTCGAATGCGTGTAAATTGGCTCTGGGGGATACTCCGAATCCAACTTGGATGGTGATTACTCGCTGCCAGGATGTAACTATTCACATCTACTTTTTTATAGTGTGTTCTAGTCTTAATGCATGTATCTTCAATGTATATATCTAAGTCGAGGAATTCCACTCTCTCTTTATCGTACTTGGTGGTAAAGATTAGATTTTGATTGTTAAGATTTATATATTGTTTAAATTCTTTCAGTGATTCCTCGTCCCCCTGCCATACAAACAACACATCATCAATGTATCATTTCCAGAGGACCAAGTTTGCACCAAGCTCATGCGCACCCCATATGTTCCTGATCTCCCAAAGGCTCATGAACAGGTTTGCATAGCTTGGTGCAAACTTGGTCCCCATTGCAGTGCCACGGCGTTGTAGATAGAATTCTTCCTCAAACCACATATAATTATGGGTGAGTATGAACTCAATGCCTTTCAAAATGAAGTCAATTTGCATACCATCAAGGTCTTGATCTTGTTCCAAGAAGTATCTAACACTCTCTAGGCCTTGTTTATGATCTATAACCGTATACAAGGAAGTAACGTCACTGGTGGCCAGCCAATATTCAGATTTCCATTCTATGTCCTGCAAGATGTTGAGGGTCTGAGTGGTATCCCTAAGGTTTCTACTATTGTGGATATTGTCAACCATGCAAAAATCAAGGACATCAAAGTACTATTCCAATTAATAATATAGTAAGCAATACAACCAAACAAGAGCATAAAATAAGACATACTCTAAGCTGTAACAGCAAAGATGTTATTTACATCCTTGAATGTCCATGTCACTTACAGTATGTGGGACACACCACTAGAAGTTTGAAGATTAGGATTGGAGAACATATTCGCAACATCAGGAAAGGGTTTGAACAACACAGTGTGTCAGAACACTTTAAGAAAGAACATCACATGAACCCTAGGGGACTAAAATTTGTAGCCATTGATCAAGTCAAACCAAATTGGAGAGGTGGTGACCACAATTCCAGAGTTGATAAAATAGAAAGCAGATGGATCTTCAATTTACGGACACTTATCCCAGAAGGATTAAATATTGACCCATAAGTACAGTTGTTCAAATTATAGAGGGAATCACTTGGAGATGTAGGCCCTCTGCATCATTATATAGTGTGAATCCCAAAAATTACAACCCTATAGAACATGTCTAACAATCTCACTATTATCAGCAACTAATATGTATAGGACGTATCGAGCCCCATGTAGAGATATACATGGTGCTGCTCTAGACTCCGCCCTTAATTCGTCCATGTTCAATTAACTACTCATATACTTGAATAATATAATAGTTGGTGTTTCAACAACCAATTGCCAAAAATTAAGTGACATTGCAGTCTTTAATCAAATTATATAAGAGGTAGTGAGATGATAAACATACATTTAAAAGGAGTTTGCAATACGCTTAATAAGAAAAGATAGGGGGAACCTTGTTAATTTTTATTTTTTATTCATTTATTTATGCAAATATTAGCGAAGATGATCAGATTAGGAATATTGTAACTGATCTCTAAAGAGTATCATTATAGTTTATTGTTATGTTACCAACCAACAAGATGGCTGCCGTATGCACAGCAACACTTAATCAATCCAATTTCTAACAACCATAAAGAGGGCTGAAGTAAGGCTATACCAAAAGAGCTAGCCTGTTAATAACCAACAAAATGGCCATCTTGTGATACATTACAGCAATACAAATCGATCACAGACAAAATGGCCGCCGGAGGTGGCTGATATCCAACACAGACTCTAGTGATAGCAGCATAACATCAAGAGCAGGCCGGTACTCTAATACATTACTTAAAGCTATGACAAAATGGCCGCCGGAGATGGCGCATGCGCAGAATGATAATAGGGACTCCTATGCACACTCTAGCGTTAGAAGCTCCGCATACCATCACTGGCTATGACGCGCCAATGTGCGCAACCCGGAAGTACGGGCGCACACCGGAGCCATAGACAGACTAATTCCCTACTCTATATAAAGACAATAAAGGGAAAGGTGGGCACCTTGATAAAGTCCGCAAATCGGATGAAACGCGTTGGGCCACACCCCTTACCCACATGATTTTTTTATGAGAGAACTTTTCATATACTTTAATGACTTTGAGTTCATGATTCCTGTGTACAGGATGTGTATTTAGAGACTCGTTTGAGTCATAGAATAAAATCAAGTTTTATTAGACTGTAGTCTGCAGTACAATTTGTACCACAACACTTAGTGTGCAGCAGCATACCCCACGTATCAAGCACCCTCAGAAGCATTTGCAGGAGCACTGGGACAAGGAGAACCAGCAGGAGCGATACTACATATTGGGTAAGTACAATCCATTTCTTACTTACCTGCATCAATCGTGTTCACCATGATCCCTGATACTGTGTCCATGTATTATATTTGAGGTGGAATGCGGATTAAGAGGTGTATGTTACCATCAAGCACAATATAAGAACATCCATCCTACAGACATCACGAAATTAACTCGTTAAGAGCTACATATTTTCTGAGACTATCCAAAGATCCTACTCCATAAGAGACACTAGGATTTTTTGTTGTACACATTCCCGGTCAGGGACTAGGAACGCATGCCATTATTCAGTTGTCTAAATAATTCTAAGAACAAACTGTCTACAGATTCAAGTCGGGACTTTATGTTGAGACATTAGCTGGACATTTTCCTTTCTTTTAAAATCATTTTTTTCCTTCATTTTTTTCGGGCCCATTATCCACATATCACAATTGCCCCAGAGCGCACCACTATTAATCATTTATTTAACCAATTTTTTAGAGGTTGTGATACCTCTACCAGTGGAGCAGCTAGGGACAATTCCAAGACAGGATTGAGAGCGCTATAAACCCCTTAATTTATTACAGATTTGCATTTGGGGCATTTTGAGTCTGTCCTACCCCCTATTCTGAGTAATCGGGCAGGTGTCATATATACTCTATGAATTATAAAAAATTGTATCTGCTGATATCTTACCGATATAGTGGCTAGGTGAGTACTAGCAACAGTTGTTTTCCAAACATCTTTCGCCAATACCCCAATATAATTTTCCCATTGTTGTTTTATAGATAGTAAATCAGAATTATGGTTCTTGTTCAATAAAGTAGAGTAAATCACAGATATCAATCGACTAGAACTAGCGGATTGTAGTAGAATTTTAATAGAAGATTCCTGTATAGACAGAGGAGCTTCAGAGAATTAGGCATTAATAGCATGTCTAAGCTGAAGATAGCGAAAAAAGAAATGTTTGGGTACGGCAAACTCTAGCTGTAGTTGATGGAAGGACTTCAGAATTCCCTCGTGAAATATCTGACCAATAGATACTACATCCCATCGTCCCCAGGCCTCTCTGACCTGTAGAGCAGAAAATTCCCTGAGACCATTGGCATGAGCAAGGGGAGTATCTGGATCTATGCCCTCCGCCTGCATAACATGCGAGACAAGTCTCCAAATAATAATGGCATGCCTAAATAGGGGCATGTTTACTATATGTATATTGTCACTTAAGAGTAGCTGTAATGGTGACAAACCTGATTTGGACTGAGCCAAAACAAGAGTAGGTAAGGAATCAGCAGCTTTATCATTAATCCATTCCCACAGCGTAGTAGCAAAATTTGAAAAGGGGTAATGCCAGACCACCAGACTCACGAGTTCTAGTCAAAGGCCCTGATTCAGAGCCGGTCGCTATTTGCGCTCGCTCGTCCAGAAAATAGGGGTGGCTATTCAAATGAACCGTTCGCTGTTTGCGGTCTGTTCACGCCTCTAGGTCTGAACGAGCGAACAAAACTTGCGGCCGTTTTTTTGGAAACTACGCCCCCTGGCCGCTCGCATCCGATGTCATGTCCGCTATTTATTAGATTAATCGAGTACATCGAACAGGGTATGAACTGCTCGCTATTCTTGTGGTTGGTTTTTCCTACCACAATTTTGCGAGCAGTTCTGGCTAAAAAAAACCCAGTGACGTGGTCAATGACGCTGCTGTTTTAAATATGCACACCCATAAAACGCCCGTTTTGACCTTTAAGCACACCTGCGTTCTGATTTCCACTCCCCGTTTTCAAGCACCTTCCCCTGTTACCACCCACATACGCCTCATCCTGTCACTCAAATTAGCAGGCATTCGCTATTTTGCGAGCACATGAATTTCGTCCGCACTGACTGGTTCGCGCATGCGTATAACGATCCGTACGCATGCGCAGTTTGGCAAACATCTCTCGGAGCGAACGAGCTGCCGCTTACGAGTGGCTCTGAATGAGGGCCAAAGTGTCTAACTTGATTCTAACTCTCTTGTTAACCCAAAGTAATGAAGATAATAAACCATCAATTTGTTTAAAAAACTTCTGAGGGATATACACCAGGGAGTGACATAAAATGTACAACCCGTTAGTGTTAGTGGTAATCTACCCCATATCGGAACCCGAGCCTTGAGGTACTCAATCTGTGGCATAATATTCAGTGGAAGATATTGGTCAGGAACATTAGAGATCCAGATTCCTAAGCATTTAAACGAATCCACCCATTTCTGAGGAAGATTTATAATGGGATTAGTGGGACAAGCTCCTTTGAAGGGAAGACTGCACGATTTATCCCAGTTAATCAATAAACCTGAGTATTTCCCAAATAAATCAATAAGATCTAGGACTTTAGGCATAGAAACATCATATTGCGTGATAAAGAGTAATATGTCATCTGCATACAGTGCAATTTTATCTACCCTAGATCCCAGAAATATCAGAGTTGGCTCTAATCATACATGCTAAAGGCTCAATGGCTATAGCAAATAAAATGGGTCACAAGGGACATCCCTGCCTCGTTCCCCTAAAAAGTGAAAATGATGTAGAAATAAATCCGTTTACCGACACTCTCGCCACAGGAGCCGAAAATAGTAACTTTACCTACTTAATATTTATATATACCGGGCCAATGCCAATGCGTTCCATGGTTTCCCAAAGAAATACCCACTCGACCAAGCCGAACGCCTTGGCGGCATCTAGTGATACAATAATAGAAGTTTGCGCATCCCCACGTTTTACCTGTGTGTGAATAATCTACGAAGATTTACCGCTGTGGACTTAGCCGGCATAAAGCCTGTCTGATCAGGATGAATCAGTTGGGTTATAACCTGATTAATCCTGGAGGCCAGTACTTTTGCTAGAATTTTCACATCCGTGGGGAGAAGTGATATAGGTCGATACAAGTCAGTCCGAGTAGTATCTTTGCCTGGTTTAGGATATACAATTATTAGTGCCTCAGACATAGAATTTGGTTGGTGTTATTTGCGTAAAGTTGATTAAAGAGCTCAAACAATTGGGGTACAAACATTTTTTTATGTTTTTTTATATAACTCAAGAGGAATCCTGTCTAACCCTAGGGCTTTACCACTGGGAAAGGAGTTTAAGGCCACTTCAAATTCCTCCACCATCAAGGGAGAGTCAAGAAAGACAAGAATTCATGCACTTCCTGCTGAGCATAGTCTAATCTAGATTTATATAAATGATGGTAGTACCTGACAAATTCCTCCGTGATATCTGGAGTTCGCACATAAGCGACATCATCTAAATCAATTAATTTAACCACTGTACTTGACAATATCTGTTTGGTTCTTGCCAGGTTAGCTAAATAGACCCAGGCCTATCACCAGATGCATATTGCAAATGTGAATTAAAAAGGAGTTTATAGTGAGCCTTGTCCAACAAACAATCTTTCCATAATTTTTGGGCAGCCCACCATGCTTCTTTAGTTGATTCTGATCCATCAGAAATATAAGCTAGTTCTAAAGATCTACAGGAATCCTCCAACTCCAATTCAGTTTTTTTTTAATAGAAAGACTTTAAACCAGCTACTTTTTGAATAAAGACCCTCTTAGAAATGATTTAAAAGCATCCCAGAGAACTTAAGTAGATGTAGTGCCACTATTTAACTAAAAAAATTATTTCCAAGCAGCCTCTAATTCTGCCCCAAAGCCCATATGTGTCAACCAGAACTGGTTAAATTTCCAAAAGGATTGACCCCGCTGACCCTCCATATCCAGACTAATTGTTAATGGGGAGTGATCGGATATACCCCTAGTCTCATATTGTACCTTGTGAACTCTCAGCAATAATTCTCGTGTAATTAATGCCAGGTCAATCCTAGAGAACGATAAATGAGTGTATGAAAAACAGGAATACTGTCTTATAGAAGGATATCTCGTCCTCCAGGCATCGACCAATCCCATTCCCTCCACCATACTTGAAAATCCAGATCCCCTCGCTCGTGTATCAGTAACAGAAATTCGATGCCTATCTAGCAGTGGGTCTAATAAGGCAGGCGTTCCTGGGAATAAGGCCAAAAATTCAGCCACCTTTTTAAGAACATCATGTGAATATGGTGGTGGAATGTATACCGCCAATAATAATAAAGATATCGAGTCAATCTTACATTTCATGAATACATATCTACCCCAAGCATCGCATTGCACCTGTTCTAAGGTAAATGGGACAGATTTACGCACCAATATGGACACGCCTCTAGACGCCGAAGTATGTGAAGAATGATATGTCCAACCAATCCGTGGCTTTTTTAAGGACATCAATTTCCCACCAATCAAATGAGTTTCCATAAGACAGTTATATCAGAAGCGTACTGTTTTACCTGCCTGAACACCAATGATCTCTTGACTTTATCATTCAACCCTCTCACGTTCCAAGTGAGAAAGTTAATATTATGTGGCGCTATCATTTAATGCAATACTGAAAATATTTAAATAACGATGAGAGCACACAATAAATGCATATACAATACCACACGTAGCAAAAACGAACCAATATATTTGAAAAAATAAAAAAATATCCCATACAAACTTGTATGAACCCATCCCCTACAACACCCTCCACCCTGTATACTAAACCCAACCGAGGCATACCTCGTACCTAAACAATCCTATCTCTTACAACTAAACTAAACTAGGCAATATGAATAAAATATATTACCTTACCTCTAATAGAAAAAATGGAGCAAAATATATAATGACGACAGAACATAACAAAAGGAGGCCTCTGAACACGGAGTCATCCCCCGGGAACAGGTACAAAACCCTAGTGATTATGATATAGAATTATCCGGTAAACGGTTGGCAAATAGGAATAATCTAGTCCATCCATAAGGGACTGTATAACCCCACGCAAAAATAATAATGTGAATATACTAGCCAATAAATATTGAAGAGCAGATATTGAGAATTCAAGATCTTAATCCGCTGAAAAAGTCATTGCAATACTCTAGGAACATAACATCAGCATAAAGTGGCCCTTATTTATATATATGTCCAGACTACATAGATAACGGGAGCAATAAAACATGAGACATGTAAACTATAGCAGAGACAAAGTAGACAATAGCCATATAAAAATATAAGATTAGTATGGCGCAAGATATCAATCATTAGCCAATGCAGCCCTGGCTGGTCTACGGCGGTCAAGCCAGAGTGCCGCTTCCCTCGGAGTTGTGAAAAATTTGGTTTCGCCATCAGGAACCACAGGGAGCTTAGATGGGTATATCATGGCATAGGAGATATTAAGATCACGGAGTCGCCTTTTAATCGGAAGAAATTGGACCCTGTCCTTTTGTTTCTCCAAAGCGAAGTCAGGAAATACAGAGATACGAGTCCCGTTCCATTGTAGAGGGCCATTAGTGCGGGCCAATCTAAGAACAGAGTCCCGGTCATGGAAATTAAGGAATTTCGCTGTGAGAGTGCGGGGTGGCGTTCCAGGCGGCAAGGGTCTAGAAGGCACATGGTGGGCTCTCTCAATTGTGAAATACGGTGAAAAGGAAGTAGAACCAAATGTGTCCGACAGCCATTTTTCCAAGAATTTTTCAGGTTCGGTACCTTCCTCCTTCTCTGGTAACCCCACGAATCGCACATTATTTGTCCTGAGCCGCCCAGACATTTTCCTCTGTATGGTTGTAAGCTGTGAATCAATAGAGTTAACACGAACACCCAGCGGTGTTATCTTATCCTCCAGAGTGGATATACGGGTCTCCACCTCACTGACTCTCTCACACACACATTACAGGTCATGATGTATAATGGATAGATCTGACTGCACTTTGCCAATCTTATCTGACAGCCTAGTCTCACACGCTATCACCACCTCAAGAACACACTGCAGCGCAGCATCAGAGGGCTCAGTTGAAGCCACAGATTCTGCAGGAGATGCAGGAGGAGTGTTACTTCTCTGTTCAGTAGAAGTGGATTGAGCATGTGGTACTCTGGAGAACTTCTCCAGCTTAGCTGCAGCAGCAGAGTTGTGGTTTTTCCCCATCATGATTTATATATATATATATATATATATATATATATATTGTGACACAGTTAGGTTAGGGGGTCCCTCTCCTGGGTAGAGGACTCCTTCCTTTCACACACAGCAGCTGGGAAACAGTACGCCAGACTGGATGCAAGTACAAGCTGGTCGGCGCCAGTCTTTATTGTGCAATGTCAGAAATAGCACAAAGAAAACATAAACGTAAATCCTAGCCCTGTCGGGGCACTAACTTCACAGGTAGTTCCCTCACTACCAGAACCTGGCAGGGCCTAATGCCCTCACCAGCAACAAAAGCACAGCACAACACTTACAGTTAGGTTTTCAAGTGTCTCTGAGCAAACTCCCTGTCTGCTCTCCCAGGTGAGACAATCAGCCCTCAACACACTAGGCTTATATTGGCCACTCTCAGGTGGAAAACTAACAAGCCTGATACCAGGCTGCGAGAACCAAAATCTGGAGTGGCCGTGGGTGGAGCCCTCCCTCTCCTCTCACCCACAACCCCCAGGTCCCAAACCGGCTTTTCAAAAAGCCGAAACTCAAGCCTGCTACACTGCAGACTTTCTCCTGGGGATTTTAAACACATAGGACAGGAATCTGGGATAAATGTCCCTGCCACAGACCACCTTACCAGTGATCCTATCACATATCCCCCCCTTTGTTTTCGACCTATGGGGCGGAACAACTGAAGCCCCCAAACAATTAATGCGTGACAATGCATCTGCTTTAAACAACAGGCCCCCTGGCCTGTGTTCCACCGAAAATTTAAAAATTTGTAACGCCCACTTTATGGCCAACGCCTCCTTCTCCACTGTGGCACCGGGTAGGCATCGAATTTTGAAACACTGTTCAACTTTCGGAAGTCATTGCAGAAACGCACACTCCCGTCGGGCTTTGGAATCAACACAATGGGACTTGACAATTCACTATGTTATACTTCAATAACCCCTAACTCTAGCATATTTTTAATTTCTTTCGACACCAATGCTCTTGGTGCTTCTGGTAACCTATAGGGCTTTAGATTAACTTTAACCCCTGGGTCAGTGATGATGTCATGTTTAACGACCGAGGTTTTCCCAGGTACGTCAGAGAACAGCACCCTATTTCTAACCAGAAACTCCTTGACCTCTCGTTGTTGAATTGCCAACAGGGTTTTTGCCACTGTCACTTCGGGAACTAAGGGCCCTGGATTTACTGGAGGGGCTCGGACGGCCGACGGTACCGTTCTATCTTTCCAGGGCTTTAACAGATTTATATGGTATACCTGTTCCGGCTTTCTTTTCTCCGGCTGGTAAACTTTGTAATTGACCTGTCCCACTCTTTCTAAGATTTCAAAGGGCCCTTGCCATTTAGCCAAAAGTTTACTTTCCACCGTGGGAACCAACACTAACATTCTGTCCCCAGGAGCAAAGCTGCGTAACTGAGCCTTGCGGGTGTATACCTCTGCTGTGCCTGTTGAGCCTGTTTCAGGTGCTCTCTCACTATCGGCACCTCTATAATAGGCAATGGAACTAGTGGTCCCTTAAAACGTGGTCTGGGAGCATGATACTGACACTCAGGGCAGGATGCGCAAAAGTCAGATACCTCTTTATGAAGCCCGGGCCAGAAAAACCTCTGCATTATTCGATCAGTGGTTTTCTCTACCCCTAGATGGCCTGCCGTTATATGACCATGGGCCAGATCCAACACTGTTCTGCTGTAGGCTTTGGGAACTATTAGTTGTTCCACCACATCTCCCCCCTTCTTAGTCACCTGATATAACCAATCCTGACACATTGCCATGTGGGGATAGGACAAAGGACTATCAGGGTCTATGGGTTTACCATCAACTACTTTTACATTCTCCCTGGCTTTTACCAAAGTAGGGTCATTCAACTGCTCCACGGCAAAGACCTCTCTTCTGACCTCTAAATCAGGCAGATGATCCACTGGCCCAACAACACTTCCCACCTCAATGGGAGGCACATCAGTTGGCGGGCCACCGTCACGCTCCGCATTCTCTAGTTCGCCAACCATAGTAGGAAAAGGGAATAACTCTGACTCAGAAGAAACTCCCTCCTCCACTATATCGACAACCTTCTCAAGTGGACCGGGGTTGTTCACTTCTGGAACAAAACGGCTTTCCCACAATTTCCAGAAGTGAGCAAAGTCTCTCCCCAATATTGCATCGTACATCAGACCAGGCACCAAACCCACAGAAACTATAGCAGAGCCACATGGTGTCTCGATGTTCACCTCGGCAGGAACATAATATCGATTATCCCCATGTATGCAGGTCACACCAACAGTTTTCCCCTTATGCCTCAAGGGGTTCACCAGCTCAGTTTTTATAAGTGTCACCAAGCTACCAGAGTCTAACAGTGCCTCTACTCGGTTGCCATCTACAGTGAGTACACACATGTGCTTATCAGTCTCAGCCTGCCGGTCAGCCGTACAGGCTGTCTGTGCAAAGAAAGACCCCCTGCGGTAGACATGAGCAGTATCACATTGCATAGGTTCAGTTGTAAGTGAACAATTAGCGGAAATATGGCCGAAGTCACCACACCTGAAACACTGAATCCTATTAATGTCTAGTCGTTTACGGGGCAAGAACCTTCCTGGCCTGGCAGGCCTGTCTCCAGGTTCTACACCCTCAGTCTTAGGTACATCCCACCGCCCAGCACCCTTCTCCCCTGGAACAGTCTTACCAGTGTCTGTGGGAGTTCGCCGGTGCGCCATCGGGGCTTGTTGGGGCATACTCCTCAGCTCCTCAGCCGCCACATACCTCTCCACTAGCTCGACCAACTGGTCCGCGGTCTTAGGGTCTGCATGGCTCACCCACTTGCGCAGAGTCACAGGTAATGATCGCAGATACTGGTCCATCACGATCCTTTCCACGATCTGTGGTCCCGTCAGCGTCTCGGGCTGTAGCCATTTTGAGGACAGATGGACGAGGTCATGCATCTGTGAACGTGGAGGCTTGTCCATATGGGACTCCCAGCGGTGGACCCGTTGGGCACGAACAAAGGTGGTGACTCCCAAGCGAGTTAGGATCTCCTGTTTTAGTTTTTTATAGTCCTTGGCATCAGCCAGGCATAAGTCGAAATATGCTTTTTGTGGCTCCCCAGACAAAAAAGGTGCCACCAGACTTTCCCACTGCTCCTGGGGCCAACTCTCCCTTTCGGCCGTTCTTTCAAATGTGGCGAGATAGGCCTCCACATCATCGCCCAAAGTCATCTTTTGGAGGAAGTGACTGGCTCGTACGGAGTGAGTGGTGGTGGGAGGACCAGTATTAACATCTCTGGGCCGGGCGACCAGGTGCTGTACCACCTTTCTTATGGCCTGGCTGTTTTCCGCGATGGCGACCTGTTGTTGCCTCTGGGCTGTCTCCAAGGCCAACAGTTGCACCCTGGTGGATTCCTGCTGAGCCCTGGTAGATTCCTGCTGAGCTGCTGTAGCTTCCTGCTGAGCCCTGGTAGATTCCTGCTGAAGTTGGTTCGTCTCCTGCTGAAGTTTGTTCGTCTCCTGCTGAGCTCCTGTAGCTTGGAGCAAGGCCTTAATAATTTCCTCCATTTTGTTCTGGGGTGTAGGTTGGAAGCTGAACCTTGCCTCTCTGAGCATTGGCTGACGCCTCCTCTATGGGACTTCAAGGACACAGTGTTATTTCCACACTCACAAATTGGGTGTCTGTCCCTTTAATTTTTAAACGGAAAGTTTTCCTCTCGCTGCAACTTCAGTGTGTCTGGGTGCCCGTATTCTCCACCATATTGTGACACAGTTAGGTTAGGGGGTCCCTCTCCTGGGTAGAGGACTCCTTCCTTTCACACACAGCAGCTGGGAAACAGTTCGCCAGACTGGATGCAAGTACAAGCTGGTCGGCGCCAGTCTTTATTGTGCAATGTCAGAAATAACACAAAGAAAACATAAACGTAAATCCTAGCCCTGTCGGGGCACTAACTTCACAGGTAGTTCCCTCACTACCAGAACCTGGCAGGGCCTAATGCCCTCACCAGCAACAAAAGCACAGCACAACACTTACAGTTAGGTTTTCAAGTGTCTCTGAGCAAACTCCCTGTCTGCTCTTCCAGGTGAGACAATCAGCCCTCAACACACTAGGCTTATATTGGCCACTCTCAGGTGGAAAACTAACAAGCCTGATACCAGGCTGCGAGAACCAAAACCTGGAGTGGCCGTGGGTGGAGCCCTCCCCCTCCTCTCACCCACAACCCCCAGGTCCCAAACCGGCTTTTCAAAAAGCCGAAACTCAAGCCTGCTACACTGCAGACTTTCTCCTGGGGATTTTAAACAGATAGGACAGGAATCTGGGATAAATGTCGCTGCCACAGACCACCTTACCAGTGATCCTATCACAATATATATATATATAATATATATATGAGCTTCTGACTGTATATTACTGTATAAAGCAGATCACAATAGTAGAGAGGGGTGGATATATAAAGTCCCTTTATTGTATGCAGCACAAACACAGATTGCACTGGTAGCAGCAGCTGCCTGCAGGTAGGGTATAGTAGACACTGGCTTCACAACACAGGAGTATAAGAGTGCAGCACTACGGCATAAAAGATAAGACTGTGCCCACCACAAAGGCCAGCAGGCATAGACTCACCGACAGCCACGTGTTGGAGACTACAGACAGCACTACAGTACTTCCTCTAATCACCAAGAAATGGCAGATCTTGCTGTGCTGTAGCCGCTGCCGAGACGCTGTAGCTACAAAGAAGATGGCGCCGGCGGCCCACGTGGGCAGGTCCCTTCACCACGATCTCCCCGCCGCCGGTTATTACAGCCCCCGCAGCTGTGACAGGACCGAGCACCACAGCCTGCGCACCTTCCACCACTATATCGCCGGAGTGTATTCCCAGGGGAGCAGGCAGGATGTCTGTGGCGGATAGCTGGGTCTGTAGAGCGCACCAGAACGCGTGCTACTCCATGCTCTCCATGGCCACGCCCCCATGTGCTAACCATATTAGTGGTACCTGGCTACTCAAGCCCAAAAACAAGCTACCTTAAAAAAAAATAATAATCCCAAAAACAAGCAACTATCAAAAAAATGCAAGCAACTCCAACAAAAAAAACAATCCCAATTCCGCTTGTTATAAGCGGACTTGGCAACTATGACTATGTCTCAGCAAATCTTATTAGTCACGCAGGCTCAACTGACTCTGTGTACAAGCCAATCGCCGCAAAACACTGGGGCCCCCCTGGGTCTCTAGCTGCAGCAGATTTTCACCCAGGCACTACTTTCCTTTCTTCATTGCACTCTCATTGGCTACCAAACATATACTCAAATAGGGAATCCATCCTGACCCCTCTCTCTATGTATATATATTTTTACCTTATTGTATTTCATAACAATTATATAGGTAATATTATATCAATTTCTCTCGGGAAAGACCTGTGCACCAACCTACCCCTACTTCAGGCTCCTCAGCTGCCATAGAAGTCCTCAGGCCCTGGTATTTCCCACTGGGCCACATGCTCCTTAAAAGGCCCATCAGATCCTCCACATTACCCCCCTCCCCCATCTGTATGTCCATTCCCGAATCCCAGTTTACAGACTACCGGGGCAATGTTAGTGGAGGCCCGTACTGATATAACACAAATATCTAGTGTCCCTTCCTAATCCGGCCTATCAGCGTAAATGTAAGATGGGTGCGGTGCAGTGCCTGCTGCCGTGCAGGTGTACTTCCGTTCCTTACCTCTCACCTTCAGGCCGTCTGTTGAACGGACGGTCCTGGAACTCCCGAATTGAACACGAACACGATGACCTAGGAGGAAGGAGACTATGTGAGTACCGTCCCTCCTCGACCGACACGCCCTACCGATCCAAGGGATAAATTCAGGTTTTAAGTGAAGATCATCATTGGCACTTTTGGCCTCAGATCCCAAATTTTCACCTATCGTACTCACGCACCAGGTGAAGACCCGTCCTTGCACCGGGTTGCAAGATTCACCGTCCGCCCAGAAGGAAGGAAGGATAGGTAGTGACAAACAAACAGGGAGAGACAATACACACATATATTTCTCACCGTGTCCACTCTTGCTCTTCGTCCACTCACTTGCCTACAGGTCGCTGTAAGGAGATATACACCACAGCCGTGCAGGGCCTAAACCTATGCCACGCAACTACACATACTAAGGCAACATCGCCCTCAACCTACAGTGTGTGAAGTGCGACATGTATAACAGTAACTAAACTTTTACCCTGCACGGAACACCATTCACAAACTATAAGTACACAAGAGCAAAACACGGTGCTGTCCCTTTAAATGCCTGCTTCCTACCTATCCAGAGCTGGCCAGCTCCTCTTCTCAATGACTGGGGAAACACTACCTTATTGGTGGGAGCCTGACAGCTCTCCACAACTGCTCACACCTCTAATCATTTACACAGGGGCTGCCTTTCTATATCAGTGGTACACTCTTAATGGGCTCAGGGCCCTGGGCCTAATGCCCAAGGTCTTACCAGCGGCTCAGGCATTTAAGCCTGCCTAATACAGGGCATAGGAGGGACTTGAGCCTACTGCCCAGAGTCCCCTTTCTATATTGCAGCTCAGGCCTAGGGGCCTGCCTAATGATGGGCTCTGGTAATGGCCTGGGCCTAATGCCCAGCGCCACTTTATATGGGTTCAGGCCTATGGGCCTGCCTAACTGTGGGGCTCACTTAGTGGCCTGGGCCTAATACCCAGGCCACCTTATTGTTTGGGTGGCTCGGGCAAGCTGACCGCCTACTTTTCCAAATAGTGACCTGGGCCTAGTACCCAGGCCACACACATCTAATTAAGGGTAAATCCTTTATTTGGGCCTAATGCCCGCCACTGAGCCCGGGCCTTGTGCCCGCCTATTTACCCACGGGCCTAGTGCCCGACAGTGCCCCACAAGCCTAGTGCCCAATAACCCTGGTGGTCTAGGGAGGGGGGGTATATGGTAGGCCTCACGGAAGGCCTACTTGCTCCGTTGGAAGAGGCTGCGGGGGGGGGAACTTTGTGGAGCTCTTTTACTTCCCTCCCCCACAGTCCTCTCCGGTCCTCAGCCGCATTCTTCGGCCACTGGCCTGTCCTGGCCAGCGGCGCCGCCTCTTCTTCTCTTCTTCCAGCCGGTGCCGCCTGTCTTCTTTCTAGACAGCGGCGTCTTCTGGCCTCTTCCACGGCCGCTGGACCTGTTGCCGCGATGCTCTCTTCGGGAGGTCTTCTCTCCTCTCTCTCCGCCGCCGAACTCCCTTTTCCCACTCAGCGGCGTCTAATAAAAGATGCCGTGAGTGGGCGGGGCTATGACGCGGCGAGCCGCGATTGGCTCATCGCGTCTGCCTCCTATTGGCTGCTGGCCCGCGAGCCGTGTTCGGCTCGCGGCCAGAGTCATACACCTGCCGCCGCTTCTTTGCTGAGCTTGAGCCCGGAGCCAAGCTTCTCCCGACGCCACTGTACCGCCAGCACTGGTGGAAGGGACCAGGCGGTCCCATCACCAGGTGCCCGCGGCATCTGTACCAACGCTGGGGACATCACTGTCCCAGCGCCGGCAAAGGATGTGTCCCGCGGAGGACACATCCCCTCTGCCTGTCCCTGCAGCTCTACCGATGCTAGGATCAGACACTTGATCCCAGCACAGCCTTCCACATAAACCTGGCGGGTGTTAGCAGCAACATCTCACTTGTTGGGCCTGCACTTCGGACCCCGAGACACAAGAGTGGATTGGAGTGGCCTCGGGTCCGGCATTCTCAGTACAACACACACAGCTGCACCTCTGATGTCAGTGGCTGGCTGAGAGGAGCCTGTCAGCAGGGCCGGAGCTACAGTACCATTAGGCAGCTTTAGGCAAATGCCAATTGACGCCTGCCACCAGAGGGCGCTACTAAGTCCACTAAATATTAAGACTGTCGTCCTCTGGTCTAATCAGCAGTAGTCACCACTCACCGGCCCGACCCCACTATGACCCTTCACCTTCGCCTCATCATGACCTGTCCTACTCCTCACACACACAGCAGCAGGCCAAGTACAGTAGCTGCTCGTTCTGCCAGCCTCAGCGCTGACGAGTGCTGTGTAACACATGAGCGCCCACCCCCCAGCTCTCTCCTCCTCCTCTCCCCTCCTCCCATTCCTTTGAGAGAACAAAGTGATTCAAGTGAACAAACTGCAGCTGAGCTGGCTGGGCGTCGGTAATGAGAATATTGCACTGGCCCTGGTTCCCGTCTCCACCCCAGTTGACAGACAGAATGTTACAAGTACAGTGTGCAATGCAAGGTACATGTCACATTTGGCCAGTACGGCCACTGCTCCCAGGAGTTATGTGAGCCCTGCTGTAGCTGTAGGAATAAAACTTAATTGATGTGACCATGCTTGGCCACAGAGCCGTAACTAGACTTTTTGGTGCCCTGTGCCAGAAAGAGCATTGGCGCCCCCCTCATTTTTCTGCTCCTATGCTATTATTTACCTCAATAACCTTAATTTCCACTCATTTCCAGTCTATTCTGAACACCTCACACCTCACAATAGTGTTTTCATGTCCAAAAGGTTGCACCGAGGTAGCTGGATGACTATGCTAAGCGACACGAGTGGGCGGCACAAACACGTGACCCATCTAGGAGTGACACTGCAGTGGCAGACAGGATGGCAGTTAGAAAAACTAGGCCCCAAACTGTACATAATGCAAAGAAAAAAAAGAAGTGCAAGATGGAATTGTCCTTGGGCCCTCCCACCCACCCTTATGTTGTATAAACAGGACATGCACACTTTAACAAATCAATCATTTCAGCGCCAGGGTCTGCCACACAACTGTGGCTGAAATGATTGGTTCGTTTGGGCCCCCACAAAACAAGCTGGCAATTAATGTGTCCCTGCACAAACTGGCTCTACGGAGGCAAGATGTCATCCTCATCCTCCTCATCCACCGATTCCTCACCCTCTTCAGTGTGTACATCCTCATCCTCACAAAGTATTAACTCGTCCCCACTTGAATCCACCACCACAGGTCCCTCTGTACCTTCTGGAGGCTGGTCTCCCTGGAAGAGCTGATAATTCATTTTGATGAACATCATCTTCTCCACATTCTGTGGAAGCAACCTCCTACGCCTTTCGCTGACAAGGTTCCCGGCTGCACTAAACACTCTTTCGGAGTACACACTGGAGGGGGGGCAACTCAGGTAAAATAGAGCCAGCTTGTACAGGGGCCTCCAAATTGCCTCTTTTTCCTGCCAGTACAGGTATGGACTGTCTGACATGCCTACTTGGATGCTGTCACCGATGTAATCCTCCACCATTCTGTCAATGGTGACAGTATCATATGCAGTTACAGTAGACATGTCAGAAATTGTTGCCAGGTCCTTCAGTCCGGACCAGATGTCCAAACTTGGTCCTGCCTGCCCTGCATCACCGCCAGCGGGTTGCTTAGGATACCTAAGTTTTTTCCTGGCAGCCCCAGTTGCGGGAGAAAATGAAGAAGGAGCCGTTGACGTGTCACGTTCCGCTTCAGCTGACAGTGTGTTCACCAGCAGGTCTTTGCACCTCTGCAGGCTTGTGTCGGCTGGAAAGAGAGACACCACATAGGCTTTAAACCTAGGATCAAGCACGGTGGCCAAAATGTAGTGGTCTGATTTCAACAGATTGACCACCCTGGAATCCTGGCAAAGCGAATGAAGGGCTTCATCCACAAGTCCCACATGCCGAGCGGAATCGCTCCGTCTTAGCTCCTCCTTCACTTTCTCCAGCTGCTTCTGCAAAAGCCTGATGAGGGGAATGACCTGACTCAAGCTGGCTGTGTCTGAACTGACTTCACGTGTGGCAAGTTCGAAGGGCTGGAGAACCTTGCACAACACGGAAATCATTCTCCGCTGCGCTTGAGTCAGGTGCATACCCCCTCCTTTGCCTATGTCATAGGTGGATGTATAGGCTTGTATGGCCTTTTGCTGCTCCTCCATCCTCTGAAGCATATAGAGGGTTGAGTTCCACCGCGTCACAACCTCTTGCTTCAGGTGATGGCGGGGCAGGTTCAAGAGTGTTTGCTGGCGCTCCAGTCTTCGGCACGCAGTCGCTGAATGGCGAAAGTGGCCAGAAATTTTTCGGGCCACCCAAAGCGTCTCCTGCACGCCCCTGTCGCTTTTCAGAAAATTCTGCACCACCAAGTTTATTGTGTGAGCAAAACATGGGACGTGCTGGAATTTGCCCAGATGTAATGCCCGCACAATATTGGTGGCGTTGTCAGATATCACAAATCCCCAGGAGAGTCTAAGTGGGGTAAGCCACTGGGCGATGATTTCCCTCAGTTTCTCTAAGAGGTTGTCGGCGGTGTGCTTCTTACTGAAACCGGTGATACACAGCGTAGCCTGCCTTGTAACGAGCTGGCGTTTCTGAGATGCTGCTACTGGTGACGCTGCTGCTGTTGCTGCGTAAGGTGATACATCTACCCAGTGGGCTGTCACAGTCATATAGTCCTTAGTCTGCCCTGTTCCACTTGTCCACATGTCCGTGGTTAAGTGGACATTGTGTACAACGGCATTTTTCAGGACACTGAGGACACTTTTTCTGACGTTTCTGTACAGTCTCGGTATCGCCTGCCTAGTGAAGTGGAATCTAGACGGGATTTGGAACCGGGGACACACTACCTCCATCAATTGTCTAAATCCCACTGCACTAATGGCGGATACCGGACGCACGTCTAACACCAACATAGCAGTCAAGGCCTCAGTTATACGTTTTGCTTCAGGATGACTGCTGTCGTACTTCATCCTCCTCGCTAAGGACTGTTGGAGGGTCAATTGTTTAGTAAAAGTAGTGGTGTTCCTACTTCCTCTCTGGGATGATGAACGACTCCCAGCAGCAGCAACAGCAGCAGCGGCAGCAGTAGGCGTAGCAATGCAGGATCCTCCAGAGGAATCCCGGATAGGAGAGTCAGTCATGCCAGTGACATGGCCTGCAGGACTACTTCCGATCCTGACTAAGGAGGAAATTGACGAGGAGGGAGTTGACGGTGTGGTTTGCAGGCGCTTGGATACAACAGGACAACGGGATTTAGGTGTCCCTGGACTGCTTACGGTCTTAGCCAAAGTTTCTGAACTTGACAGTAACTTTTTATGAACGCGCTGCAGGTGCCGTATAAGGGAGGATGTTCCTAGGTGGTTGACGTCCCTACCCCTACTTATTTCACCTTTACATATGGTACATATGGCAAGACAGTTGTTGTCCGGATTTGGATAGAAATATTGCCAGACCAAAGAGGCGGAATGTTTGGTCTTCTGCCCAGGCATGACCGTGATGGGCTTTTTCATCCCACGGACAACAACTGTCTCCCCCGGAGCCTGATTTAAACAAACCACATCACCATCAGAATCCTCCTCGCCAACTTCCTCCTCAGCGCCAGCTACACCAGTATCCTCATCCTGTTGTACTTCAACAGTGACATCTTCAATTTGCATATCAGCAAGTGGACTGTGGGTGCTCCTTTCAGCACTTGCAGGGGGCGTGCAAATGGTGGAAAGAGCCACCTCTTCCCGTCCAGTGCTGGGAAGGTCAGGCATCGCAACCACCACCACACTTGGACTCTCCTTGGGGATTTGTGATATCTTCTTAGAAAGCACAGTTCTTCGCTGTGCTTTTGCCAGCTTAACTCTTTTGATTTTTTTAGTGGGAGGAGGGCTTCCATCGTCATGTGAAGCTGAACCACTAGTCATGAACATACTAGGGATCGACCTTAGCCGTTCCTTGCCACTCCGTGTCGTAAATGGCATATTGGCAAGTTTACGTTTCTCTTCAGCTGATTTAAATGTCTTTTTCAAGGTCATTTTCCTGAACTTTGCCATTTGGGATTGTATGTGCCCTCTACTATGACATTGGGCATCGGCCTTGGCAGACGACGTTGATGGCATGTTATCGTCTATGTCATGACTAGTGGCAGCAGCTTCAGCACTAGGAGGAAGTGGTTCTTGATCTTTCTCTATTTTATTTTTATCGGAGAAAGTTTGGTCCTCCATTTTTGTTATATCGATTTGATATATACGTGCGGCTAAACACAGAAAATAATTTTTTTTTCGGTTTGGACTGGAGTGTACTTTGGGGGTTACAGCACCCTTTAACGGTCAAGCCAGCCGGCCCTTATGACACAGGCGCACTCTTGGCACTACTTTGTTGATGCACGTGCGGCTACTGCGCACACAATTCACAAACACAGAAAATAATTTTTTTTTTGGTTTGGACTGGAGTGTACTCTCGGGGGTTACAGCACCCTTAACGGTCAAGCCAGCCGGCCCTTTACTTATGACACAGGCGCACGCTTGGCACTACTTTGTTGATGCACGTGCGGCTACTGCGCACACAATTCACAAACACAGAAAATAATTTTTTTTTGGTTTGGACTGGAGTGTACTTTCGGGGGTTACAGCACCCTTTAACGGTCAAGCCAGCTGGCCCTTTACTTATGACACAGGCGCACGCTTGGCACTACTTTGTTGATGCACGTGCGGCTACTGCGCACACAATTCACAAACAGAAAATAATTTTTTTTTTGGTTTGGACTGGAGTGTACTTTGGGGGTTACAGCACCCTTTAACGGTCAAGCCAGCCGGCCCTTTACTTATGACACAGGCGCACGCTTGGCACTACTTTGTTGATGCACGTGCGGCTACTGCGCACACAATTCACAAACACAGAAAATAATTTTTTTTTGGGTTTGGACTGGAGTGTACTTTTGGGGGTTACAGCACCCTTAACGGTCAAGCCAGCCGGCCCTTTACTTATGACACAGGTGCACGCTTGGCACTACTTTGTTGATGCACGTGCGGCTACTGCGCACACAATTCACAAACACAGAAAATAATTTTTTTTTTGGTTTGGACTGGAGTGTACTTTCGGGGGTTACAGCACCCTTAACGGTCAAGCCAGCCGGCCCTTTACTTATGACACAGGCGCACGCTTGGCACTACTTTGTTGATGCACGTGCGGCTACTGCGCACACAATTCACAAACACAGAAAATAATTTTTTTTTTGGTTTGGACTGGAGTGTACTTTGGGGGTTACAGCACCCTTTAATTGTCAAGCCAGCCGGCCCTTTACTTATGACACAGGCGCACGCTTGGCACTACTTTGTTGATGCACGTGCGGCTACTGCGCACACAATTCACAAACACAGAAAATAATTTTTTTTTTGGTTTGGACTGGAGTGTACTTTCGGGGGTTACAGCACCCTTAACGGTCAAGCCAGCCGGCCCTTTACTTATGACACAGGCGCACGCTTGGCACTACTTTGTTGATGCACGTGCGGCTACTGCGCACACAATTCACAAACACAGAAAATAATTTTTTTTTGGTTTGGACTGGAGTGTACTTTCGGGGGTTACAGCACCCTTTAACGGTCAAGCCAGCCGGCCCTTTACTTATGACACAGGCGCACGCTTGGCACTACTTTGTTGATGCACGTGCGGCTACTGCGCACACAATTCACAAACACAGAAAATAATTTTTTTTTTGGTTTGGACTGGAGTGTACTTTCGGGGGTTACAGCACCCTTAACGGTCAAGCCAGCCGGCCCTTTACTTATGACACAGGTGCACGCTTGGCACTACTTTGTTGATGCACGTGCGGCTACTGCGCACACAATTCACAAACACAGAAAATAATTTTTTTTTTGGTTTGGACTGGAGTGTACTTTCGGGGGTTACAGCACCCTTAACGGTCAAGCCAGCCGGCCCTTTACTTATGACACAGGCGCACGCTTGGCACTACTTTGTTGATGCACGTGCGGCTACTGCGCACACAATTCACAAACACAGAAAATAATTTTTTTTTTGGTTTGGACTGGAGTGTACTTTCGGGGGTTACAGCACCCTTTAACGGTCAAGCCAGCCGGCCCTTTACTTATGACACAGGCGCACGCTTGGCACTACTTTGTTGATGCACGTGCGGCTACTGCGCACACAATTCACAAACACAGAAAATAATTTTTTTTTTGGTTTGGACTGGAGTGTACTTTCGGGGGTTACAGCACCCTTAACGGTCAAGCCAGCCGGCCCTTTACTTATGACACAGGCGCACGCTTGGCACTACTTTGTTGATGCACGTGCGGCTACTGCGCACACAATTCACAAACACAGAAAATAATTTTTTTTTGGTTTGGACTGGAGTGTACTTTCGGGGGTTACAGCACCCTTTAACGGTCAAGCCAGCCGGCCCTTTACTTATGACACAGGCGCACGCTTGGCACTACTTTGTTGATGCACGTGCGGGTACTGTGCACACAATTCACAAACACAGAAAATATATTATTTTTTTAGCACTTGGGGGGAGCACCCCTGATGGACAGAGCACCCCCTGGACAACACTACAGCACTCCTTTAGGACTGGGACACTGCACAGGACTTTGGAGTGGACACAGCCCCTATGGAGAACTGACTGCACAACTCAGTCCAGCCAGCCCCTATGGACTTTGAAGTAGTGGACACAGCCCCTATTAACAACAGCAGCACAGCACAACACAGCCAGCCCCTATGGACTTTGAAGTAGTGGACAACAGCAGCACTACACTACACTACACAGCCCTAACTCCCACCCTCCCTCTTCACTGTCCACAGCCGAGTGAGAAAATGGCGCCGACGCGGGTACCTTATATAGGATCCAAAACCCGCGAGACTCGGAAGGCGGGATGATGACGTTTTGCCTCGATTTCAGATCCGAGTCAGGCGGGAAAAGTCGAGCCTGACTCGGATCGGACTCGGATCGGGGGGGCTCGGGGGGGTTCGGATTTCAGAAATCCGAACCCTCTCACCCCTAATGTATATATATATATAATATGTGTGTGTGTGTGTGTGTATATATATATATATATATAATTTTATTTATTTTTTAAGATTTTTATATGTATGTGCTATACCCATACCCACAGGGGAGCAAGGGCAGTATTATATAATTTTTCCTACGGCACTTAGATACCTTGCACCAGCCCTGCCTGTCAGGAGCCTGAGCAGCCAGTCAGATGGCTGCCATCCGAGTCAGTATCCGGGACAGGCAGCAGCCAAATAGAACTAGTTCTTCCCAGCGCAAGCTGCGCTATTCTATGCTGCATACAGCATAGATTATATTAAAAATAAAATGTATTATGCGGTTCCGGAACTCAGTTCTGGATGATGGCATTTTCCACATGAACTTCCGTTCCGGAGCGTTCCGGCACACATAAAGGAAACATTTAGAAAACAGTCCCAGGTATACATATATGCACTGAAAACATGATCACCCCATGTAATTTTAAATAAATTATTATACAATTTACAAAAACAGAATATATAATTTACTAAAGTATACTATTTGACCCTATGCAATGGTATGTCATACTTACTGACATTCAGCTCCCTCCTTCCGGGAGGGAGCTTAATGTCTGTTTCTGGGTTTCTACTGCAAAGGGCATGGCATAAGGGGGTGTGGCGATGATGTAGTATTTGGGGGCGTGACCGTGTGATCACGTCATTGTGGTCCCGCCCCCTCTTCACAATGCCGCAACTAATGGCTTTGTGAAGCAGGGGGCGGGGCCACAATGACTCGATTCAGTGCTAATTGCGTCACCGCCCTCCCTGCTGCGGGGGTGTATGTATTAGAATGCGGGGGGGCCCGGGGCGATGCAGGGAGTTTCAAGTGGGAGGGGGGTGACGGTGGCCGGGAGATTTGCCTACTTTTCCGAGGGGGCGGAAGCGCCACCTGATTTTTGGGAGACTCCCGACCATCCCGGAAGAGTAGGCATCTATGGTATAGGTACATATATTTTTAAAATATAATAAATATATATGGGATAATGCACTTTTTATTGCAAATGATAAGGATATTATAATTCACTTAGGGGGTCTCACTTACATAAAATTTGATGTCATGTGTGTGTTATAGTTTGTAAAACTTGAAATTAAGGTAATAAATACTGCCATCTAGTGTCTTGGAGGTGAGCTGCAGGCAATCATCCTGATCATCCCTCTTCTTGATCATCCTTTTAGTACAACCCCTTTAATTATACAGGTTCTGTGGCTGATTAAAATGAATGGAGACCTATAGTCAGTCAGCCACAGAATCTGTGTAATTCATGTGCCCCGATGTAAAATAATGAGAGTTATGGTAAGAACTTACCTTTGTTAACTCTCTTTCTTCGAAGTCCATAGGGTCCACAGGGAGACCTTGGGATGTAGGTGATGGGAACCAATCCGGGTACCACAGTTAAAGCTTTAGCTTCCAGGATGCACTGGGCCCACTCTCCCTATATCCTGCCCCCGAGCCAGAGGCACCTCAGTTGGTAATAAGCCAAAGGCCGGAGAAGGATAAGAGAGAAGGAAGACTGGTACACTCAAGAAACACTCTCACAGAAAAGGAGACGGAAAACCGATGACCAGCAATATTGCCCATATGAAGCAAGGTGTGTCAGGTGCCCTGTGGACCCTATGAACTTCGAAGAAAGAGAATTAATAAAGGTAAGTTCTTACCATAACTCTAATTTTCTTCTTCAGGGTCCATAGGCTACACAGGGAGAACTTGGGGATGTTACAAAGCAGTCCTTTTAAGGGTGGGGACACTCCTGTGCTGAGAGGAGAAACTGGCACCCAAAGGAAGCATCCTGATAGGCGAAGGTATCAAATGCATAATACCTTAGAAAGGTCTGGACAGAAGACCACGTGGCCACCTTACAGAGCTGAACAGCCGAGGCGCCACGACGAGCTGCCCATGAGGGACCCAGACCAGTGGAATGAGCATTAACAGCAGCCGGAACAGGAAGGCCTTCCTGCGTGTAGGCCTCTGAGATAGTCATACGAAGCCATCTAGCCAATGTTTGTTTATTGGCTGGCCTTCTTTTCTTGTGAAATCCATAAAGCACAAATAAGGAGTCCGATTTCTGGAAGGAACTGGTACGGTCCGCATAAATTTTGAGGGCGCGGACCACATCCAAAGAGGCCTCAACTACCAAGAGGTTCGGTGATTGAAAAGCCAGCACTATAATTTCCGCATTAATGTGGAAACTAGAAACAACTTTAGGAAGGAACTCAGGGCGAGAATGAAGCACAGGCCTGTCCAGGTGAAATATGAGGAAGGGGGAGCATCAGGAAAACACCCCCAATTCCTACTCCCTCCTGGCATATGAAATTGCCAGAAGAAAGAAAGTCTTAGCTGTTAACCACTTAAGTTCTGTCTAAGCTAGTGGTTCAAATGGAGGACCCTGGAAGGCCTGAAGAACTACTGCTAAATCCCAAGGAGCCACTGGAGGGACAGAGGGAGGCTGAATCCGGAGGACACCCTGGAGGAATATTTGGATATCCGGAAGAGTTGCAATCCTACACTGCAACCATACTGACAGTGCAGAAACATGTACTTTCAGCGAGGCCAGGCAAGTCTGAAGTCCAATCCCACTTGAATGAAGGCCAGGACTCTGGAGACCCGAAACACCTGAGGGTCGTAATCCCGGGGATGACACCACTGGAAATAGGTATGCCATACTTTGTGGTAGATCCTAGCAGAAGCTGACTTGCGTGCTCTAAGCATTGTGTGGATGACAGAGGAGGAGAACCCTTTTGACCTTAGGAGGGATCTCTCAGAAGCCACGCCATCAAAGACAGACGATCCAGGTCCGGACAAAGGCAAGGACCCTGCGACAACAGGTCTGGACGTTGAGGCAGTAGGAACAGAGTGTCTATGGAGAGACTCCGAAGATCTGAGTACTAATGACATCTGGGCCAAGCTGGTGCCACCAGTAGGACAGTGCCTCCATCTTGTTTGAACTTCCGAAGAACTCGAGGAAGAAGAGAGATTGAAGGAAACAGGTACGCTAACTGGAAGGTCCACTTTACTGACAGAGCATCCACCAAGACTGCCTTGGCATCTCTTGTTCTGGACCAGTACACCGGTAACTTGTGATTGTGTCGGGAGACCATGAGGTCCTCCTCTGGGAGGACCCATTTGTTCACTAGGAGTTGAAACACCTCTTGGTGAAGAAACCATTCCCCTGGATACACATCATGACAGCTGAGGAAGTCCGCTTCCCAATTGAGAACTCCCGGAATGAACACTGCCGAAATGGCCGGGAGGTGATGCTCTGCCCATGTCAGAATGTGTGATACTTCTGTCATTGCTGCCCGACGTCGAGTACCTCCTTGATGGTTGATGTAGGCCATTGTTGTGGCGTTGTCAGACTGAACTTGCACGGGTTTTCCGTGACGTATGTGTAATTGGAAGGGCTGCTTCGACTGCTGTCCAACGACCCGGAAAAAAGTGTGGACCGGACACTGTGCCCCAGCCCCGGAGACTGGTGTCCGTTGTCAGGAGAACCTGGTCTGGGATCCAAAAGGGGCGACCCTTGGTTAGATGAGACATCAGTAGCTACCAAGACAGAGATAGACGCACCTCCAGGGAGATCACTATTGTCCGAGTTTTGATCTGGTGGGGCAATCCATTCCATCTGGAGAGGATCAGCCCCTGTAGAGGCCTGGGATGAAACTGAGCATACTCCACCATGTCGAAGGTGGGCACCATGGAACCCAGGACCTGCATTGCCGAGTGTATTGACACACAGCGACTGTGGAGGCATCTGCGTATCCGCATTTGTAATGTTGAAATCTTGTCCGCAGTTAGAGAAATTCTCTGCTGTTGAGAATCCAGGCGGGCCCCCAGATGAATCATCCTCTTCAAGGGACTCAGGGAGGACTTCTTCCAATTGATTAACCACCCGTGTGCCTGTGGGAAGGCAACTGTCAGTTGCAGGTGTTGGCGAAGGACTTCTGGAGACCCTGCCAACAGAAGGATGTTGTCCAGGTATGGCAGCAGCTGCATACCCTGGCTCCGCAAATGGTCCGCCATGATGGCCATCACTTTGGTAAACACACTTGGAGCTGTGGACAGCCCAAAGGGTAGGGCCCTGAACTGGTAGTGTTGCTGTAGTATAGGAAACCAGAGATAATGCTGATGAGGAGGCGTTATAGGGACATGAAGGTATGCATCTTGAATATCCAGTGATACCATGAAATCCCCAGGTTCCGTAGCCAGTATGATGGAGCATAAGGTTTCCATCCTGAACCTGGGCACCCTGAGGAATTTGTTCGGGGACTTGAGGTTGTGGATAGACCGATGGGATCCATTCGGCTTCTGCACCAGAAAGAGAGTAGAATAGTAACCAGTTCCCTGCTGGGATAGTGGAACTGGCACAATTACTCCTGCCTGTAGCAAGGACTGTATGGCTTTCTGGATGTGTAAGGCCTTGTTCTTGTCTGAAGAAGGGCCTGTGCAGAAGAATTGGTGAGGAGGTTTTCGAAGGAATGAGAGGGCGTATCTGTGAGAGACCACTTCTCTTACCCAAGCGTCCTTGGTGGTTTGACACCAGCATTGGGTGAACTGAAGAAGTCGGCCTCCCACTCTGGGGTCCCCCAGAGGGAGGCCCGCCCCGTAAGGCTGAATGTTTTTCATCAGGCTTGGAGGCCGGACGTCTTGTATTCCAGGCCTGTTTCTTAGGTTTGACTGTCTTCTTGGCAGTGGACTGTCTAGGAAAAGACTGCCCTTTGAATTTACCTTGGTGACGAAAGGACCTAAAGGAGGAGGCCAGTGACTTTGAAGTAGCAGATGCTGACGGCAAAAAAGCAGATTTTGATTTTTCCAAAGTAGCAACAATCTTGTCCAGGTCTGGACCAAACAAAATCTCCTCATTATAGGGTAAGGCCTCCAGGCCTTCCTTGGAACCGGCATCCGCATTCCAAGAGCGCAACCACAGGGAACAGCAAGCAGACACGGCTGCGGCTGAGACCGCGGAGGTCAGTAGACTGGTATCCAGAGCTGCCTCACCGATATATGCGACCGCATCCCGGATGTGGCCCACCAGCGACACCTGATACTATAGAGCTTCCAAAGGGTTCCTCAAGTGCATCGGACCAACATTCAATAGCCTTAGCTACCCAGGAGATAGCCATGGAAGGACGGACAACAGCTCCTGAAAGAGAGTATATTTGATTCAGGCATGATTCCACTTTCCTATCCATAGGATCTTTGAAGGAAGAAAGGGAAGGCATAGGTAATGTTGCACTTCTAAGCAATCTTGTAATGTGGGAATCCACAGCAAAGGGTGATTCCCACTTTTTACAATGAGCCTCAGGAAATGGGTAACATGAGGTCAAACGTCTTTGAGGTTGAAACCTCTTACCAGGCGACTGCCAGGCAGCAGCCATGTGGTTCACCAGCTGATTTGATAGGGGGAACACTGCCAAAGTCACCTTTATTTGTTTAGATAGGGCGTGCTTGGACTTAGGTGCTAGCTCGTCATCCTCTATAACTAATACAGATCTGACCGCACACACCAAGGCAGGGATAATAATCCTAGACCTATACTCCTCCTCTAGCAAAGGAGAGTCTGGGTTAGAGGTGTCCGCTACCTCTCCATCATCAGATGACATCTCAGACCCTGATAGCTGGGTGGTTTGCGATGGCCATACAGGTCTCTAATTCTGCAACATGGTCTGAATGGCCGTAGGAGACGCTACCAAACTTTGTACAGAATTTGAGAAAACATCCATCCATTGTGGAGGTATACCCTGTGTTAATCCCGTAGTGGGAATGACAGCCTGCTGAGACAAAGGAGTGGTCTACACAATGAGCGGTAGTCCGTGTGAGGGAATTACTGGCTGCTGTGTTAATCCCATATTTTGGGGAAAGGCAGACGGGACCACTAGGTGGTCTGCAATGGAGGGCAGCATGTGTGAAAAGACCGTCCAAGGAGGCTCCTGTACAATTGTCGGGAGGTTAACGCAACCCAGTGGGTTATAACATCTCACACATAACCCATCCTGAACCAAATCCACCTTGCTGCAAATTGCATTACATAATTTGCATTGCAGAATGGGTGCAGAAATGTGTTCATTACCTTTGTCTGACATATCTGCAGGGTAAAGCAACACACAATTTGGCACTGGGTACAAAGCAACCACGGGTATGTATAATACAAGTAGGAAGCAATATACTGGTCCTGTCTTATGCTTGGGTCAGCTGCAGGGACGTGTTGCCTAAATATGGCACAGGGCGGCAAGCAACAGTATGTAACCAACCTCTCAAATGCATATATGAATGAGGTTTATATTAGGGGTGAGCGGGTTCGGATTTCTGAAATCCGAACCCCCCGATCCGAGTCAGGCTCGACTTTTCCCGGCTGACTCGGACCTGAAATCGAGGCAAAACGTCATCATCCCGCCTTCCAGGTCTCGCGGGTTTTGGATCCTATATAAGGTACCCGCGTCGGCGCCATTTTCTCACTCGGCTGGTGACAGTGAAGAGGGAGGGTGGGAGTTAGGGCTGGCTGGGCTGTGTAGTGTAGTGCTGCTGTTGTCCACTACTTCAAAGTCCATAGGGGCTGGCTGTGTTGTGCTGCTGTTGTCCATAGGGGCTGTGTCCACTACTTCAAAGTCCATAGGGGCTGGCTGGACTGTGTTGTGCAGTCAGTTGTCCATAGGGGCTGTGTCCACTCCAAAGTCCTGTGCAGTGTCCCAGTCCTAAAGGGGTGCTGTAGTGTTGTCTAGGGGGTGCTCTGTACGTCAGGGGTGCTCCCCCCAAGTGCTAAAAAAAATAATATTTTTTCTGTTTGTGAATTGTGTGCACTGTGGCTGCACGTGAATCAACAAAGGAGCAGCGCCAAGCGTGCGCCTGTGTCCCTTAAGTAAAGAGCCGGCTGGCTCATTTCTTAAAGGGTGGTGTAACCCACAAAGTGCACTACTCTCCAGCAAAAATAAAAAAATATTTTCTGTGTTTGTGTCCGCCTTAGCCGCACGTATATATCAATATAACATAAATGGAGGACCACACTTTCTCCGATAAAAATAATATAGGGAAAGATCAAGAACCACTTCCTCCTAGTGCTGTTGGTGCTGCTGGGAGTTGTTCATCATCCCAGAGAGGAAGTAGGAACACCACTACTTTTACTAAACAATTGACCCTCCAACAGTCCTTAGCGAGGAGGATGAAGTACGACAGCAGTCATCCTGAAGCAAAACGTATAACTGAGGCCTTGACTGCTATGTTGGTGTTAGACGTGCGTCCGGTATCCGCCATTAGTGCAGTGGGATTTAGACAATTGATGGAGGTAGTGTGTCCCCGGTTCCAAATCCCATCTAGATTCCACCTGCATCCTCAGAGCAGCAGCGACAAGCGTGCGTCTGTCTGTTAAAGGGTGATGTAACCCTCAAAGTGCGCTCCACAAACAATAAAAAAATTCTTTTTTTTTTCTTTGTGAAATGTGTGGGCTGTAGCCGCACCTGCATCCTCAAAGCAGCAGCGACAAGCGTGCGTCTGTCTGTTAAAGGGTGATGTAACCCTCAAAGTGCGCTCCACAAACAATAAAAAAATTCTTTTTTTTTTCTTTGTGAATTGTGTGGGCTGTAGCCGCACTTGCATCCTCAAAGCAGCAGCGACAAGCGTGCGTCTGTCTGTTAAAGGGTGTTGTAACCCTCAAAGTGCTCCAAAAAATAAAAAACAATTTTTTTTATGTTTGTGACTTGTGTGCGATGTAGCCGCACGTGCACCAACACAGTAGCAGCGCCAAGCGTGCGCCTGTGTCATAAGTCAAGGGCCGGTTTGGACATCTGGTCCGGACTGAAGGACGTGCCAACAATTTCTGACAAGTCTACTGTCACTGCATATGATACTGTCCTCAAAGCAGCAGCGACAAGCGTGCATCTGTCTGTTAAAGGGTGGTGTAACCCTCAAAATGCGCTCCACAAACAATTAAAGAATTCTTCTTTTTTTTCCTGTCTTTGTGAATTGTGTGGGCTGTAGCCGCACCTGCATCCTCAAAGCAGCAGCGACAAGCGTGCGTCTGTCTGTTAAAGGATTACATCGGTGACAGCATCCAAGTAGGCATATCAGACAGTCCGTATATGTACTGGCAGGAAAAAGAGGCAATTTGGAGGCCCCTGTACAAACTGGCTCTATTTTACCTGAGTTGCCCCCCCTCCAGTGTGCACTTCGAAAGAGTGTTTAGTGCAGCCGGGAACCTTGTCAGCAAAAGGCGTAGGAGGTTGCTTCCACAAAATGTGGAAAAGATGATGTTCATAAAAATGAATTATCAACTTTTCCAGGGAGACCAGCCTCCAGAACGTACAGAGGGACCTGTGGTGGTGGATTCCAGCGGGGACGAATTAATACTCTGTGAGGATGAGGATGTACACAACACTGAAGAGGGTGAGGAATCGGTGAATGAGGAGGATGAGGACGACATCTTGCCTCCGTAGAGCCAGTTTGTGCAGGGCCAGATTAATTGCCAGCTTTTTTTGTGGTGGCCCAAACGAACCAATAATTTCAGCCACAGTCGTGTGGAAGACCCTGGCGCTGAAATGATTGGTTTGTTACAGTGTGCATGTCCTGTTTATACAACATAAGGGTGGGTGGGAGGGCCCAAGGACAATTCCATCTTGCACCTCTTTTTTTTCTTTGCATTATGTACTGTTTGGGGCCTAGTTTTTCAAACTGCCATCCTGTCTGCCACTGCAGTGTCACTTCTAGATGGGCCACGTGTTTGTGCTGCCCACTCGTGTCGCTTAGCATAGTCATCCATCTACCTCGGTGCAACCTTTTGGACATAAAAACACTATTTTGAGGTGTGAGGTGTTCAGAATAAACTGGAAATGAGTGGAAATTAAGGTTTTTGAGGTTAATAATAGCATAGGAGCAGAAAAATCAACACATTCTGTGATTTTAACTGTTTTTATGCTTTTTAAAAAAAAAATACAGATCCAAAACACAAAACCCAGAACCCAAAACACCGAAGGGTGGTTTTGGCAAAACCAGATCCAAAACACGAAGAAAGATCCAGATCCAAAACCAAAACACGAAAAGTGGCCGGTGCACACCCCTAGTTTATATGTGAAACACCCTAACACCTGTATTAGGATGAGAATTAGAGATAGGGTATAGCCATATGCTGACAGTAGAGAAAAGAAACACAGACAGGCAGCGCTAGCACAAGTCACATACAATGCAGGAATATCTGCAAAATGGCACTATTATTCAACTACCCAGATTCAGTGTCTGGGAGGAAATAGCTCGACATACGCTGACCTTTGAGGAGAGGTATGCAGGGGGACCGGACCACGCGTTATCCTGGGAGATTGCGACTGTACCATGAGAAAATGGCCGCCGAAGATCTCAGAGGGGGTGTGTCCGTAGGAGGAGACAGTTCAGGGAAGCCAGACCTCAGTGGAATGGTGCGCTGAACTGAGGGGAGGAGCCGCATAAACGGGGAAGCTGTCTCCCCTGGCCAGTTATTAACCCCTGGGACGCTGGTTTTCCCGCTTCCAAATGTCCCTGGTGGTCCAGTGGATCGCGATGGCTGGGGCCTGCGTCCACACCCAGCCACCTCCGGTCTGTCTCCTGAGACCGGAGGTATTGACTGCCAAACGCACCTTACCTGTCCTGATATCCGGTTGCAGTCTGGGTCCTCTACGGGGGCCATGGCTAGCGCTGACCCCCAGAGTGCCCACCGAGATCCCAAGATCGGTACTGGGGTTGCGGCCCGGAGGGATGGCGGAGCAGCAGCACAGACATCCCACGAACAGTCTGCTACTGCGCACTCTGTCTTGAAGTTAAATAAAGTAAAATAAAACAAAAGAAGCTTTAGGGGCTGTTAATCAGCCCCCCTGCGATATAGTGACCCGACTCCGGCCGGGCACCAACGAAACTGAGGTGCCTCTGGCTTGGGGTATAGGGAGAGTGGACCCGTGCATCCTAGGAGCTAAAGCTTTAACTGCGTGGTGCCCAGATTGGTTCCCATCACCTACACCCCAAGGTCTCCCTGTGGAGCCTATGGACCCTGAAGAAATTTATATATATATATATATAATTTTTTTGAAGAGGCTGAGGGGCCTATTCATGATGCTACATTATCAGGGTCCAAACGGACCCCGATAATTAACATTCAAACTCGCCGCGGAATCCGGAGCAATTCATCATTGCTCCAGCGCGGTGACAGCTGATGCAAAATCAGCTGTCCCCGCGTGCAGCTTCACTGCTCCTTTTCGGTGCAGTGAATCTTTTCACTGCTCCATTCGTGAAGGGAATGCGCATGCATGACCTACAGGTCACGCATACGCACAAGAGCCCCGACGTACGGTGGAAGGAGCCAGACAGGAGCGGATGGATCCACAAGCGGGAGATGGCGAATGCTACCGCACTCAAGCACCGAAAATATAGTATTTTCGGAGTTTGATGAAGTCTGTCCCCATACTAGTGTATGGGGATAGCAGGCCATTCCGCAAAAGGAAGGTAAGCAGGAGATATCTGTGATATCTCCTAATTTTTACAATTGCAGGTAAAAATGTTCATTTCCACCTGCTTTTGTGAAAATTAAATGATAATGAACATGCCCCATCTAACTTTGCGCTGTACACATTTTTTATACTATGTGTACAGGAACCTGTAAGCAAATAACGCCCCACCACTAGCATACAGTCTATACGACTGACCGCCCCGGGGCCCGGGCCGAGGTGAGCACGGAGGTCACAACAAGCACGCAGCTCTATTGTGGCTGTGTTTCCATTGGCCAGGCTGCAATGACAATACAGAGCGATTTCCATTGGCTGGAGGCGGTGACAGCTCCTTTGCTATTGGCCGCGGCGCTGACGCTGCCCTCCTCCTTCCGCTTGCTGCGGCTGTGGCTGCTTGTGCTGATGCCCTTGGTGTGAGTGTGCGCGGCTGCTGCTAATGACCATGGAAGAGGGAGACGGGCTGCGGCAGCGGAGGCCTATCCGTCCCCAGGTCATCACCGATGAGACCTTAGTGCAGGAAACGGAGAGCACCAGGTGAGGGGACACACGAGCAGGCAGCAGTGTGCCAGTGTCTGGGTGTACCAGCGCCAGCAGAGCTCTTCACTGCACATGGCTATTGGTAACACTATACAGAGCAGTATGTTGTTTCTGGTCACAATGAATGGATGCTGGTTATTCACAGGACAGGCCCTGCACGGCTCTGGGTGATCAGTGATTTTATGAAATATATATATATATATATATATATATATATATATATATATATATATATATATATACATCTTTGAAATGTGTGTTTACTGTGATGACTCCTCCCTGGGTTGTTACCAGACTCCTGCAGTTACAGGCTGACACATAAAGGGTGTACATTAAGGTACCATTTATATGTTTTTTATGTCCTAATACAACATGAGAATGCATAAACTGATTACTAATGATGACATAAGCTGCATTGCTTGGGTTCCAAACCTCACATTACAGTGTGCTGTACAGCCAAAACGTAACTTATTGTTGACCGGCATCTCGGCGGTCAGAATACTGACGCCGACATCCCGATAGGGATAAAATACTAAAACTTGTAGGTTAGTATTCTAGCCCTGCCCCTCTCCTAACCTTCCCTCTCCTGTGTCTGACCCTAACATAACCCCCTAGTGCCTAAACCTAACCCTCCCCCTTAGTGCGTAAACCCTAATGCTAACCCTCCCCTTAACCCCGCTACTTGGCTTCGGAATTCCGGCGGTCGGGATATTGACCGCATCCCTGAAAGAATTAATTGAGGGACAGGGGTGTTTAAATTGTGGATAAAAGGCTCAGGTAACTAATAGTAAATGAAGTGGGAAGTTCTGGTACAGCGTATGGTGGACCAGGCAGAAGGGGGACACATTGAAGGGTCTGCAGTTTGTGTTTATATGGCTGTCATGTACAAATCTTCTAGCAGACGTGTGTTGTAATCTATTATGTGTGGAAATAGTATGTTCTGTGTTTTAGCAGTGCAATAGTAGACGTCATGCTGGCAATAACAGTTTATGACAAAGAATTTTGCAACAAGTAGGGAAGAGTCACCATGATCCATATGTACTTTGCTACACCTAAATTACCACATCCAAAATAGTTTTACTGCATTTTTCTATGCAGGGATTTTGCATTTGAAACTGAATATTGGACACTTATTAATGCAGATGCTGAAATATAATAAGATAACTGGAATGAAAAAGAGGAATTAATGTATAGTGTAAAAGGGTCACAATATTTTTATTAATGGCTTTGTGTACCATCTCTATTTATTATGCTGTCCCTAGAAAACATTACCTGCAACCTTTCCACCTCTCTTCTTGTGCTATTTATACTGTTGCCCACTTTAGTCCTTCATTTAGTTATCATTGCTCTTTCACATGGAACACTAAAGGGTTCATTTAAGTGCAGGTTTACAAAAGTAGAGGTGCTGTCCATATGAATTAGATTCTGGCTAACATTTATCTTGTACATTCTAAAAAATGATAGCTGGGCTTTGATTGGTTGCTGTGGGCAACCCCTCCACATTAGGAAATCCGCACTTTCAGTTAATTTTGCCTTAAGTCTTTCCATGAATCTTTGTACCCAATGCCTTTACTGTTTATTGCCAGCAGTGTCGGAGCAGGACTCTCAGTCACCCTGTGCCAGCCCCGCCCCCGACCAAATGACATCACGCAAGGGTGCCGGGCCGCCTGTAGGTGAAAATGTAGAGCTGCCCGATCATTCCGGGCGGCTCTACACACTGCAGGGTGCTAAAGCAGTGCTGCCGGGTGTCTTTGCAGAGGCAGTGGGGCAGCAATGGTGCCGCCCCAGGGCCCTGTCCCCTGGGTGACGGCACCTCCTGTACATTCCTCCCCAGATCCCTGATTGCCAAGGAAATGGATCAAGCCTGGGTAAACTATTATTCTGTTTACCATGGTTGTCCGTCTTTAATAGCCCATAAGAAAAAACAATCCATGGGAATATATAATTGGCAGGAACTGATTCTAATGCTTCCTGGCCAATGCACTGGGAAAAAGGGGTCTGTTAGGTTTCAGCATATTTTTTAATTCCTCATACCATCAGGTATGTGTCCAGGTATACAAAGTAGTTTGCAATTCCCACATTCTACGGGAGACACGAGCATAGGGATCAATTCAATTAAGTTCGAGCTGGGTCCTGTGAGCCACTTTCAACGCAAATTTGTACAGCGAATTCCATTTGCATTTCAATGTCAAACTCTCATTGGATTTTCCCAGGAAATTCATGTGTTTCTACTTCAGGGTCCATAGGGTATCCACAGGATACCTTGGGGTATAGGTGTGACGTCAGTCGCAGGGCACCAAAGAGTTAAGCTTTCAGCCTCCCAGGATGCACTAGGTCCCCCTCCTATACCCCGCCCCCGAGCCAAGGCACCTCAGTTTAGTTTGGTGCCCGGCCGGAGTCGGGTGCACCTGTTGGAGTGGGGGCTAGAAGAGCCCCTGAAGCTTATTCTTCATGCAGCTGTGGCTGCACAACTGGATGAACAGCATGGACAGTCAGTCCTGACGTCCATGCTGTCTTCCCTACACCCCGCCGGTACCAGAACGCCGGTACTGATCCGGGGATGCTGGTGGGCGTCTGGGGTCACAGCTAGCGGTGACCCCAGATGCTCCGGACCATGGCCGGATTCAAGGGGGACAGAGGTAAGCAGCGGGGTCCCGCGGTGGGTCCCCGCTGATCACATGGTCCTAAGTCCCCAGGCAGGGGGCTCCCTGGGGACTGGCTGCAGCGTGGAGCCAGGCGACCAACCTGCGCTTCCACTGCCCCCTGGGACAGCGGACCGCAGCAGAGCGGTAGCGCTGCGGCGTCCCAGGGGTTAAATGCATGCCAGGGGAGCGCGCCTTCCCTGTCTCACAGCCGGCGCCTCCCCCGCTGCACACAGCCCTCTCTGCATGCTGCCGACTGGTCCTGTGGCAGCGCTCCTCCCCCAGGCCAGCCTCCTCTCTGCTCCTCGGCGGCCATCTTCTCCAGAACGCATGGTGAACGCTGCTGGAAGCGCTGGAAGGAAGCATCGTGGTCTGGGTCCCCCCGCATACCTCTCCTCCGCTGTGGTCAGGTCTGTGTATGCAGCGCTGTGTCCTACCAGGCCCTGTGTCTGTGTAGTTGAGTGATCAGCGCTGTTAGTGCAGGAATTGTTATTTTTCTGCATTGTATGTGACTGTGCTAGCGCTGCTGCCTGTAATCTTTTCTTCTCTAAACTGTCAGCTTTATTACTGTCCCTGTTCTTTCTGCTAAAGCCCTTGCGGTGCGGTGCTGCAGGGTGGTCTCTCGCCTATTTAATACTTAATTGGTGAGAGAGGTCACATACGTGGTGCCATCATGTCTGAAAGTGATTTTCCCCTCCGGCTACAGTGTACCACGTGCAAAGTACCGTTAGCAGAGGGGGAGGGTAGCGCGGAGGGCCTTTGCCAGCAGTGTTTGTCCATGGCGCGGCCTATTACGGTTACAGCACCGGTACAGGAGCCGCCCTGGGCTTGTTTCGCTCAGGCGTTAACAGCTTTAGTGGGCCAGTTAGCTCCGCAGCCCGCGTTTACTCCGATGGGTTTGTCCCAGCAGTCTGTGGTGTCGTCACCCATGCAGGGGTTCCCACGACAATTGGTGGTACCCCACAGTCTCCCTATTTCCCCGCTCCCGGGTTCTCAGGAGCCAGCGTGGGTTAACTCCCTGACGAGTTCTGTACAGCACTTGTCGGATGTGTTGCAAGGGGAGTCTGTGATGCGGTCTCATAAAAGGCCGGTGGCGTCTCTGTCCGCTCCTTATGAGGATGACGAAGGGACGTCTGATGATGGGGAGATTCTAGATCCTTACGATCAGGAACCTCTCCATACTAAGGACGCTGATGCTAAGTCCAAAGTATATATTCCTGGACTTATTCGGGCGGTCCGCACAGCCTTGGTGATTGAGGACGAAGTTCCCCCAGCGGCTAAATCTAAGTATGCCTTTTTCAAAGATGTGAAGGGCGATGCCACAGTCTTTCCTCTTTCGGGTCAGTTGGTGGACCATTTAGAGGAGGCGTGGAAACAACCTGGCAAAAGATACCAGCCGCAGAGACGCCTGGCGGTGGCTTATCCGTTCGCGGATAATTATTTTGCGAAGTGGGAATCCCCTCCACAGGTGGATTCTCACGTGACCCGTCTTGTCCGTAGTGCCACATTGCCGATGCCATCCATGTCCTCCCTTAAGGATGCTACGGACCGCAAGGTAGAAATCTGCCTGAAGTCCGCTTATTCCCTTGCAGGGGGGGCAGCACGGCCGGCTATGGCCATTTGCTGGGTTGCCAGAGCGATGGAGCGCTGGGCGGATTCATTAGAGGCTTCTTTTGAATCCGACTGTCCGGCCGATCAGGCGGAGTTGATTGGCAATCTCCGTGATTCGGCCACCTACATCAACGAGGCGGCTCTAGACATTAGTACTCTTGTGTCTAGAATTTCTTCAGCAGCGGTAGCTGCTCGTCGCACCTTGTGGCTGCGATCCTGGAAGGCGGACGCAGATTCCAAGAAAGGTCTGGAAGCGTTGCCGTTTACCGGAGAAGTTCTCTTCGGTCCGGATCTGGATAAGATTGTGGCCACGCTGGCGGCAGCCAAATCTGCCTGTCTCCCGTCGGCCGCTGCTCCTTCTGGTTCGGGACCATCGTCCTTTCGGTCATCTAGGGCCCAGGGCAGGCCCAAACCACAGTCGTTTCCTCGACAGGCTGGCCCTAAGAAATCGGTCAAGCCCCGGAAGCAGGCATGGAGTACCAGACGTCCGGCCCCCAAGCCAGATGACAAGCCTGCGGCCTGACGGTCCGGGCCTCCCTTTGGGGGATCCCAGGGTGGGAGGCCGCCTGCTACAGTTCGCCCAGTGTTGGTCGACCACTACGACAGACACTTGGGTTCTGGAGGTGGTTTCCCACGGATACGCCCTCTCCTTCCGGCACAGACCCCCGGCTCGCTTCTTCACCACGGGTCTCCCATCAGACCGGAACAAGGCTACGGAGCTGCGGAAGGTATTGCACACTATGCTCCAGGCTGGAGTTATAGTGGCGGTTCCATTCTCCCAGAGGGGCCAGGGTTTCTATTCAAATCTATTTTTGGTACAGAAACCCAATGGGTCATATCGTCCGATTCTCAACCTCAAAGCACTCAACAAGTCTTTGCGGGTCCCGAAGTTTCGGATGGAGACCCTACGGTCCATCATTCTGGCGCTGGAACCTGGGGACTACTTGGTGTCATTGGACATACAGGACGCTTACCTGCATGTCCCTATTCTTTGGCGCCATCAACAGTTCCTCAGGTTTGCAATCAGCAGCGACCACTTCCAGTTTCGGGCGTTACCTTTTGGCCTGGCAACAGCACCACGTGTTTTCACCAAGGTGATGGCGGTCATGGCGGCTTCTCTGCGGCTGCAGGGAGTCCGCATGTTGCCGTATTTGGACGACCTGTTATTGGTGGCAGGATCTCCAGAGCTCCTGTTACGCCACTTGGACCTGACCATTGCACTGCTGCAACGGCACGGCTGGCTAATCAACTGGCAGAAGTCCACTCTAATCCCGTCTCGGAGGATTCTGCATCTTGGAGCCTTATTGGACTCGGGACAGCAAAGGATCTTCGTGACGGAGGACAAGATCTCTGCTTTACAGTCAAGGGTGCGCAGTTGTCTGCACAGCCGCCGGGTGTCCTTACACTCGGCGATGAGGTTACTGGGCTCCATGGTGTCGGTGTTCGACATGGTGGAATACGCCCAGTTTCACTCCAGACCTCTGCAGCACCTGATCCTGTCCAAGTGGAACGGGCTGACTCAGTCTCTGAAGTCCCAGACGATTGTGCTCACCCAGGAGGTTCGCCTGTCCCTTACGTGGTGGTTACAGACGACCCACCTCAACAAGGGACGTCCGTTCTGGGTTCCAAATTGGGTCCTGTTGACAACGGACGCCAGTCTTCGGGGCTGGGGAGCAGTTTCGGGTCCACACTTGTTCCAGGGCAGGTGGACGCCGACAGAAGCGGAGCTTCCAATAAATATCTTGGAACTCCGTGCGGTCTTCAATGCTCTCCAGCAGGCACAGCGGTTTCTCCAGGGTCGCCCGGTGCAGGTCCAGTCGGACAACGCTACCACCGTGGCCTACATAAACAGGCAAGGAGGAACTCGCAGTCGGGCGGCTCTCGTAGAGGTCTCTCGGATCCTGGTTTGGGCGGAGCGCAATCTTCCGGCCATATCAGCGGTCTTCATCCCGGGAGTGCTCAATTGGGAGGCGGACTTTCTAAGTCGCCAGGACGTTCATCCGGGGGAATGGTCCCTGCACCCGGACGTTTTTCAACTACTGGTGGACAGGTGGGGTCTTCCAGAAATCGACCTCATGGCGTCCCGGCACAACAACAAGTTGCCGGTGTACGGGTCTCGCACAAGAGACGAAGGGGCGTCTCTGGTGGATGCTCTGTCCGTCCGGTGGACGTTCCGGTTCGCATACCTGTTCCCTCCGGTCTCCCTTCTTCCACGGGTAATCCGGAAATTCAAACAGGAAGGAGGGACGCTCCTGTTGATAGCTCCCGCGTGGCCCAGACGGCACTGGTTCTCAGACCTTCAGGGTCTGTCCGTGGACATTCCTCTGCGGTTGCCGCTACGACCGGACCTTCTCTCTCAGGGTCCTTGCCTTCACCCGGACCTGACTCGGCTGTCTTTGACGGCGTGGCTGTTGAGACGGCCATGCTGAGGTCCCGGGGGTTTTCCAGCTCGGTGGTGCGGACCATGTTACGAGCTCGGAAACCGTCTTCCGCGAGGATATACCATCGCGTGTGGCATACGTTCTTCCAGTGGTGTCGACCGAGAGGTTATGCACCGCGGGAGTTTCGTCTGTCTCGGATTCTCGCCTTCCTGCAAGCGGGACTAGATCATGGGCTTCGCCTTGCTTCTTTGAAGGTACAGGTTTCGGCCCTATCTGTCTGGTTTCACCGTAGGATTGCTACAATCCCGGATGTGCGCACCTTTATGCAGGGTGTTCTCCGCATTCAGCCGCCCTTTGTTCCACCTGTGGCGCCTTGGGATTTGGCTGTGGTCCTGAGGGCTCTCCAAGGACCGCCGTTTGAACCACTGGGCTCAGTGGATCTTAAATGGCTAACAGCTAAGACTGTTTTCCTTCTGGCCATTGCTTCGGCCAGACGTGTTTCTGAGTTAGGGGCTCTTTCTTGTAGACCCCCTTTCTTGGTTTTTTATGGGAACAGGGCAGTGCTCCGCACTCGGCCCGAGTTTCTTCCCAAAGTTGTTTCCCAGTTTCATATTAACGAGGAAATAGTTGTTCCGGCCTTTAACTCACCGGGTCTTTCCGTGGGTGAGGCCTCTTTGGATGTTGTGCGGGCCTTAAGGACTTATGTTGACCGCACTTCTTCGTTTAGGAAGTCGGACGCTTTGTTTGTCCTCTTTGGCTTCCGTAAAAAGGGTTGGCCTGCTTCAAAGCAAACTTTGGCAGCCTGGATCCGTATGGCTATTTCTGAAGCTTATCTTCATGAAGGCCTACCGGTCCCTCCTTCTCTGAAGGCTCATTCCACTAGGTCTGTGGGTCCTTCGTGGGCAGCTCGACGTGGTGCCTCGGCAGTTCAGATCTGCAAGGCTGCTACGTGGTCTTCTGTCCATACCTTCGTGAGGTATTACAGGTTTGACACCTTCGCCTCTCAGGATGCTTCCTTCGGGCGGCGGATTCTCCTTTCTGCACAGGAGCGTCCCCACCCTTAAAGGATACTGCTTTGGGACATCCCCAAGGTATCCTGTGGATACCCTATGGACCCTGAAGTAGAAAATATGAGATATGGTAAGAACTTACCCTTGTTATCTCTATTTCTACGAAGTTCATAGGGTTCCACAGGACTCCCGCCCTGTCGCACCTGTGCTGCAGATGGGCTTTGCTCTGGTCACCGGTTTTCCGTCTCCCTCTGGTGAGAATGTGATTCTTGTATGTGTCCAGATCTTTGTTCTCTCTCTTCCTTCTCCTCCTCCGGCCTATGGCTTGGTAACTAACTGAGGTGCCTTGGCTCGGGGGCGGGGTATAGGAGGGGGACCTAGTGCATCCTGGGAGGCTGAAAGCTTAACTCTTTGGTGCCCTGCGACTGACGTCACACCTATACCCCAAGGTATCCTGTGGAACCCTATGGACTTCGTAGAAATAGAGATAACAAGGGTAAGTTCTTACCATATCTCATATTTTTTGTGTGCACCGCTGGATAAAACTGTTGGGACACAGGCCCTGATTCAGAGCCGGACGCTCTAACAGAGTGCTCGCTCTGAATCAGGGCCGGCCTTCTTGTTTTTTAGAGCAGCCTCCTGGCCGCTCGCATAGCTGTGGGTGACCACCCACAGCTATAGCGAGCGACCAGGAAGATGGTCGCGATGGTCAAGACCATCGGGCTTGCGACGAGACCCTTGTGGTAGGGTCTCGTTGCCGCAAGCCCCAGAGATATATTTTTATCGTGATCGGCATATCTGTGAAATCCAACATGTTGGATTTCAGCGATCCTGTGGTCCAGGGTTGCAGGATCGCTACATCGTGACGTTCCGTCGCAGATGTATGGGGGCCTTTACATCCAAATGTAAATTAGCCCCAAAGCAGTTAAGGTGCCTACACACTTAGCGATATTTTACACGATTTGCCCGATTCCGATGCATCGTGACAACAAATTATGTAAAATATGTCCAAATCTTGAGTGTACACTCACATCACGAGTCCCCACTCACGATCACAATGCACATCCCCGCAGGTCGTACATCGCCTCTTCAGATCTGCCGTGCTGTAGGGCAGATCTGACAATCTTAGTCACGATGCACTGGAATAGTCAGGGGGCACGATGGATCGTTTGTCACATTGGCCAGTTTTTAACACCAAATCGTGCCCACGACTGCCGGGGAGCTGCTTGGGGGAGTTCAAGGGGAAATCAGACACAATGTTGGATCGTGAGCACATCGCCAAGTGTGTAGGCACCTTTAGTAAGATCTACTTGTTGATGAAATTACACAGATACTTTTTTATGTAGCCATAGGGATCATTGTGCCTTATATCCAATACAGGGAAATTATACTAATTATCCCATTTGAATGTATATATTTCTGAAGTTATTTTTATAAAACCGCTTTATAATGGGGGTAAGGTGCAATCAGGGAGATTGCTAGACTGTTCAGGGAGTCGGGGAGATTGCTACAATTTCAGGGAGTCTCCCTGACAATCAGGGAGAGTTGGCAAGTATGGTTCACTCTCCTATAATAAATATCAAATATATTCTGAGTTTTGTTTCAATTGAAAGCGTTGTGTTGATGAGTCCTGTTATATGTTCTGTGTTCTGCAGCACATACAGTGGGAAGGTGTTCCGTGCTACGTTTACAATCCTAGCCTTGTTACTGCTTCTACCCACTCTGGCAGCAGTTTGTCTCCTGGAGAGTCCGATAGAGCCACAATACCTAAGGTATGTCTGAATATATCCTCTTTTTGATATTCAGTAACTCAGAATTGTGATTTCTTTGTACATTTCATCTTCATGTTTTTACAGTCATATTTATAAAGAAAAATTCCACCCAAGGCATAAACGTTAGCTTTGGCTAAAATATGGTCTATGACTCTTCTGTGCTGCTCTTATCTGATAGGTCCCCAGATGCTCCCAATGGTCCGGCTCTAAGCGATGCTGATCCTGTTGGCCTATTTTGAACGAGCAGCAAATTTGTAGATGCACCTCCCCTGTGAAGTCTCCAAGCAAGTGGAAGGGGCATCGGCCACATCGTTGTCCACTTAAAGGCCAAATGTAATAGTCTGCAATTTGCAGGAGCTGGCCAGATAGTCATTAGATTTAAAGTGCCAATTAGATTAAAGGTAATACCAACCTCGTTTTGCCATTAAACTAATTGCTGATTTAAATCTAATGACTGTAATCGGAATCGCACAAGGCTTTACATTTGACCCCAAGTGCTGCTCCCCACAGAGGATGTGCTATTAACAACTTGTGGCTATCGAGGGTCATTGATCCCTATAACATGCTTTCTTGCTTCACATCTGGTCCCTTTTTTAAAGTAGACACAATTAATGTTCAAACATAAGATGGGAACGTGCAAGAGTGTATTATATAATGATCTATAGTTCTAATGGCAAAGGTTTTTTTTTATCTGTTTTAAGGGGAGATGTATAAAACCTTCTGGGGTGGGTACACATTAGGCAACCCCCCGATGCGACGCCCAATGGTGCAGATGAATGACTATTTGGGCGGACGGTACACACTGCACGATCCGGTGACCGCCTGCCCTATATGTCGTTCACTTGCCAAGTCAGCAGCTGGGTCGCTCCGTTGTCCATGCATACCCGGACGACAGAATGACCCCGACGTCGGGCAGCTGGAGCGCGCATACTGGGTACACACTAGACGATGTGCCCGATATGTCGGCTTGATCCTAGTGTGTACCCGGCGTAAAGATAAAAAGTGGAGAAGTTACCCATAGCAACTACTGAGCTTCTACCAATCATTTGTCTAGCACAGGCTATAAAATGACAGAAGCTGATTGGTTGCTATGGGCAACTTCTCCATTTTTTGTTTGTCTGTTCAGAAGGTTCGATACATCCCCCATAAGTGTTATAAGCTTTCCCCCCTCAATAAAATGTGTGCGCGGGGGCTGGGTTCTAACATTAATTAAGATGTCTGTTTAGGGAGAGGGAAAACACTTGATTATTACAAAAAAAAAATATATATATATCTTGAACTTTAAGTACATTTTCACTTTAATACAGGTCTGTCCTCATTCATCTAGCATTTTCGCACCATGTAGTGCAAGATTCTTAATGCTATTTAAACGCTCCTCATCGGGTACTTTTTCCTGAATTTGCCTCTAATTTGCATCACAGCCACAAACAAAGCCGCTCAGAGTGTACCCGGGACACTAGCTTAGTACTTTTGTCACCAAGGAATTGGTATGTAGTGTTCCCGCTAGGTTGTTTTAGCGGGGCGCGGCGCCCTGCCCTCCTTCTGGAGGGCAAAAAGCACCCTACCCTACAGGAGGAGGGCAAAAAGCGCCCTGCCCTAACAGCCTGCGGGAGCCGTTCTCACCCGCGGGACGCAGTGTCCCGCGGGTGGACAAACATGCGGTGACCCTGTCACCGCCGGAGAATAGACGCCGGGCGCATGCGCCCGGCGTCTATTCTCCCTTTCTGCAGCGCTTGGGGGCTGCCCGGCATGTCAGTAAGCGCCGGGCACGCCCCCAAGTATGACGAAAAGGGGATGCGTCTTATAGACACGCCCCTTTTCATAACCACGCCCCCTTTTCAGACGCGCGCGCGCCTTCGGCGCATGCACAAAATTGCCCTGTCTACCCTGCCCTGCCTGCCGCCGGAGCTAGAGGGAACACTAGGTATGCAATGTGAATCGCATATTAAGCATAATGATACATGGTGTAAGGCACGGTGTGGGCACTCCTATCACAACACTGTCTTTTGTTTTCTTCACCCAGATTGCGATTTAGTCGCACACAGATGTACAAGTAATGCCAGCCCCAGTAGTCAGCATTCCCTTGCATTGTACTATTGTTGCATTATATAGGAGCATATTTAAAGGAAAGATACTTGGCGCGGCTAAGTTGGAAGTCCGTGGCGCCAAATGGGGCTATTTGGTGAGATTTGACCAAAGGTGTAAAGTGGACACGTCTGTAGCCATTGAACACTGAAAATTAATGAATTCATCTTGTGCTGGGCTTTGAAACATGTTTATGGTGACGATTTGAGGAACCAAAGGAGGAGTTTTTTTTTCTTTTTTTTTTCTTTCCTATACTGCAGAGGTTCCCAAACTTTGTCCTCAAGGCATCCTAACAGTCCAAGTTTTAAGGATATTCATGCTTGACCACAGGTGACTTAATTAGTACCTTAGTCAATGTTATTTAACCTCCTGTGCTCAACCATGGATATATCTATACCCTGAACTGCTGGGGTGCCTTGAGGACCGCGTTTGGGAACCTCTGCTCTACTGCCTTGCTAAAGTAGACAGTTTGCTGGGAAACAGGACAAGCTATGTAACAGCCAGCTGTTCCAGCTATATGCAGTAAGAGTTATCCTTGGCACGAGGTATTATGGATATTATTGCACAATGTTAGGTTTGAAGACCTTTGCTCACCTGAACATTCTCCCTGTTATTTACACACACACGCTCTCTCTCGCTGAACGCTAACCACCTTATCTGTGGTTTTTAGTTCTCTCTCCTCAGAAGCTGCCAGGAGAGCTTGGTACAGTAGGAGTAAGCAGATAAAGTCACAGTGGGTGGTGACATTATCGGAGGCATGTCAGCAATTTCATTTTCTACATCAGGGTCCATAGGGTATCCACAGGATACCTTGGGGGTATAGGTGATGACGTCAGGCATCGGGCACCATAGAGTTTAAGTTTTCAGCCTCCCAGGATGCACTAGGGTCCCCCTCCTATACCCCGCCCCCGAGCCAAAGCATCTCAGTTTCGTTTGGTGCCCGGCCGGAGTCGGATGCACCTGTTTAGAGGGGGGCTAAGGATAGCCCCTGAAGTTTTCTTCAAAGCAGCTGTGGCTGCACATCTGGAAGTACAGCATGGACAGTCAGTGCTGACGTCCATGCTGTCTTCCCTACACCCCCGCCGGTACCAGAACGCCGGTACTGATCCGGGGATGCTGGTAAGCATCTGGGGTCACAGCTAGCGGTGACCCCAGATGTTTGAGACCATGGCCGGATTCAAGGGGGCAGCAGGTAAGCAGCGGGGTCCCGCGGTGGGACCCTGCTGAAACACGGTCCAGAGTCCCCAGGCAGGGGGCTCCCTGGGGACTGGCTGCAGCGTGGAGCCAGGTAACTAACCTGCGCTTCCACTACCCCCCTGGGACAGCGGACCGCGGCTGAGCGGTAGCGCTGCGGCATCCCAGGGGTTAATTGCATGCCAGGGGAGCACGCCTTCCCTGTAACACAGCCGGCGCCTCCCCCGCTGCACACAGCCCTCTCTGCTCTAGCTGACTGGTCCTGTGGCAGCGCTCCTCCCCCAGGCCAGCCTCCTCTCTGCTCCTCGGTGGCCATCTTTTGCTGGAAGCATGGTGAGCGCTGCTGGACGCTGAAGATCGGTGGCATTGCGGTCTGGGTCCCCCGGCATACCTCTCCTCCGTTGGTTCAGGTCTGTGTATGCAGCGCTGTGTGCTACCAGGCTTTGTGTCTGTGTGGTTGATAATCAGCGCTGATAGTGCAGGGAATTGATTTCTTTGCATTGTATGTGACTTCTGCTAGCGTCTGCTGCCTGTACTTTGACTTTCTACTGCCAGCCATTTCACTGTCCCTGATCTTTTTCTGCTAAAGCCCTTACGCTGCGGTGATTGCATCGTGGTCTCACACTATACTAACAAGTATCAGTGAGAGGGGTCACATACTTACCATCATGTCTGAGAGGGACATTCCTCTCCAGCTTATGTGTACTACGTGTAAGGTACCAATAGCGGAGGGGGAGGGTAACGCGGAGGGGCTATGTCGGCAGTGTTATTTATTGGCGCGGCCAATTACTGTCACGTACAGGAGCCGTCCTGGGCTTGTTTCGCCAAAGTGCTTACAACCCTCGTGGGCCAGTTAGCTCTGCAGCCTGCGTTCTCACAGATGGGATTGTCTGTGCAGTCAGTGGTTCGTCACCCATGCAGGGTTTCCCGAGACAATTGATGGTACCACACAGTCTCCCTATTTCCCCTCCCCAGGTCTCTCAGGAGCCTGCGTGGGTTAATTTACTGACAAGTTCTGTACAGCACTTGTCGGACATGTTACAAGGGGAGTCTGTGTTGAGGCCACATAAGAGGCCAGGAACCTCCCCGTACTAAAGAGTCGGACGCTAGGTCCAAGGTTTATATTCCTGGACTTATTCGGGCAGTCCGCACAGCTTTAGTGATTGAGGATGAAGTTCCTCCGGTGTCCAAATCTAAATATGCCTTTTTTAAGGATATTAAGGGTGACGCCACAGTGTTTCCTCTTTCGGGTCAGTTAGTAGACCATTTAGAGGAGACGTGGAAACATCCTGGCAAATGGTATCAGCCTCAGAGACGCTTGGCGGTGGCTTATCCGTTTGCGGATAATTATTTTTCTAAGTGGGAATCCCCTCCACAGGTGGATTCTCATGTGACACGCCTAGACCGAAGTGCCACATTGCCCATGCCCTCCATGTCTTCCTTGAAGGATGCTACGGACCGCAAGGTGGAGATCTGCCTAAAGTCTGTTTATTCCCTTGCGGGGGTGAGGGCAGCTAGGCCGGCTATGGCCATTTGTTGGGTAGCCAGGGCTATGGAGCGCTGGGCTGATAGTTTGGAGGCGTCTTTTGATTCCGACTGTTCGGCTGAACAGACCGAGTTGATAGGCAATCTCCGGGATTCGGCCACTTATATCAATGAAGCGGCCTTGGATATTAGTACCCTGGCGTCTCGGATTTCTTCGGCAGCTGTAGCTGCTCGTCGCACCTTATGGTTGCGATCTTGGAAGGCGGACGCTGATTCCAAGAAGGGCTTGGAAGCGTTGCCTTTTAATGGAGAAGTCCTATTTGGTCCGGATCTGGACAAAATCGTAGCCACGCTGGCGGCAGCCAAATCTGCTTGTCTTCCGTCTGCTGCGGTTTCTTCCAGTTCAGGTACGTCGTCCTTTCGGCCTTACAGGGCCCAGGGTAGGCCTAAGACACAGTCTTTTCCCAGACAGGCTGGCCCCAAAAAATCGTCCAAGCCCCGTAAGCAGGCCTGGAGTACCAGACGTCCGGCCCCTAAGCCAGATGACAAGCCTGCGGCCTCACGGTCCGGGCTTCCCTTTGGGGGATCCCAAAGTGGGAGGCCGTCTGCTGCAGTTAGCCCAGTGTTGGTCGGTTACCACGACAGACACTTGGGTTCACGTGGTGGTTTCTCACGGGTACGCCCTCTCCTTTCGGCACAGGCTCCCGTCCCGATTCTTCACCACGGGTCTTCCATCAGACCGGAACAAAGCCATGGAACTGCGGAAGGTTTTGCACACTATGCTCCAGGCTGGAGTTATAGTGCCTGTTCCATTCTCTCAGAGGGGCCAGGGTTTCTATTCCAATCTGTTTTTGGTGCAGAAACCCAATGGGTCGTATCGTCCGATCCTCAACCTCAAAGCACTCAACAGGTCTTTGCGGGTGCCGAGGTTTCGGATGGAGACCCTACGGTCCATCATTCTGGTGCTGGAACCTGGGGATTACATGGTGTCGTTGGACATACAGGACGCTTACCTGCATGTCCCTATTCTTTTACGCCATCAACAGTTCCTCAGGTTTGCAATCCGCAACGATCACTTTCAGTTCCGGGCGTTACCTTTTGGGCTGGCGACAGCACCACGTGTATTCACCAAGGTGATGGCGGTCATGGCGGCTTCCCTGCGGCTGCAGGGAGTCCGCATGTTCCCGTACTTGGACGACCTTCTGTTGGTGGCAGGATCTCCAGATCTCTTTCTACGCCACTTAGATCTGACCATTGCGGTACTGCAACGGCACGGCTGGTTGATAAACTGGCAGAAGTCCACCCTGATCCCGTCTCAGAGGATTCTGCACCTCGGAGCCTTATTGGATTCCGGACAGCAATGGATCTTTGTGACGGGGGGAAAAGATCTCTGCCTTGCAGTTGAGGGTGCACAATTGTCTGCAGAATCGCCGTGTGTCTCTGCACTCGGCGATGAGGTTACTGGGCTCCATGGTGTCAGTATTCGACATGGTGGAATATGCCCAGTTTCACTCCAGACCTCTGCAGCAATTGATACTGTCCAAATGGAATGGACTGCCTCAGAGTCTAAAATCCCAGACGATAGTGCTCACTCCGGAGGTTCGCCTGTCCCTAGCCTGGTGGTTGCAGACGACCCATCTCAACAAGGGTCGTCCATTCTGGGTGGCGACTTGGGTCCTGTTGACAACGGACGGCAGTCTTCGGGGCTGGGGAGCAGTCACTGGTCCACACTTGTTCCATGGCAGGTGGACTCGGGCGGAAGCAGAGCTTCCAATAAACATCTTGGAGCTCCGTGCAGTTTTCAATGCTCTCCAGCAGGCACATCGGGTTCTCCAAGGTCATCCCGTGCAGGTCCAGTCAGACAACGCCACCACCGTGGCCTACATAAATCGGCAGGGAGGAACCCAAAGTCGGGCGGCTCTCGTAGAGGTGTCCCGAATCCTGGTTTGGGCGGAGCGCAATCTCCCGGCCATATCAGCAGTATTCATCCCGGGAGTCCTAAACTGGGAGGCGGACTTTCTCAGTCTCCAGGACGTTCATCCGGGGGAATGGTCTCTGCACCAGGACGTCTTCCAACTTCTGGTGGACAGGTGGGGTCTTCCAGATGGCGTCACGGCACAACAACAAGTTGCCGGTGTACGGGTCTCGTACAAGAGACGAAAAGGCGTCTCTGGTGGATGCTCTGTCCGTCCGGTGGACGTTCCGGTTTGCTTATCTGTTTCCTCCGTTTTCCCTTCTTCCACGGGTAATCCGGATATTCAAACAGGAAGGAGGGACGCTCCTGTTGATAGCTCCCGCATGGCTCCGGAGGCACTGGTTCTCAGACCTCCAGGGACTGTCCGTGGACATTCCTCTGCGATTGTCTTCACCCGGACCTGACTCGGCTGTCTTTGACGGCGTGGCTGTTGAGACGGCCATGTTAAGGTCCAGGGGGTTTTCCAGCTCTGTAGTGCAAACAATGCTAAGGGCTCGGAAACCATCCTCTGCAAGGATATACCATCGTGTGTGGCATACGTTCTTCCAGTGGTGTCGGCCGAGAGGTTATGCTCCTCGGGAGTTCCGTCTGTCTAGAGTGTTAGCTTTCCTACAGGCGGGACTGGAACATGGGCTTCGCCTTGCGTCTCTGAAGGTGCAGGTGTCTGCCCTGTCTGTCTGGTTCCATCGTAGGATTGCTACAATCCCTGATGTGCGCACCTTTATGCAAGGTGTTCTCAGAATTCAGCCACCTTTTGTTCCACCGGTGGCGCTTTGGGATTTAGCTGTGGTCCTGAGGGCTCTCCAGGGACCGCCGTTTGAACCACTGGGCTCAGTGGACCTCAAATGGCTGACAGCTAAAACAATTTTACCTTCTGGCCATTGCTTCGGCCAGACGTGTTTCTGACTTGGGGGCTCTCTCCTGTAGACCCCCTTTTCTGATTTTTCATAGGAACAGGGCGGTGCTACGCACTCGTCCTGGTTTCCTTCCTAAAGTTGTTTCCAGTTTTCACATCAATGAGGAAATCGTTGTGCTGGCTTTTAACTCACCTGATCTTTCAGTGGGTGAGGCCACTTTGGACGTTGTGCGGGCCTTAAGGATATATGTTGACCGCACTTCTTCGTTTAGGAAGTCGGACGCCTTGTTTGTCCTCTATGGCTTCCGTAAAAAGGGTTGGCCTGCTTCAAAGCAGACTTTGGCAGGCTGGATTCGTATGGCCATTTCAGAAGCTTATCTTCATGAAGGCCTTCCGGTTCCTTCCTCTGTGAGGGCTCATTCCACTAGGTCTGTGGGTCCTTCGTGGGCAGCTCGATGTGGTGCCTCTGCAGTCCAGATCTGCAAGGCTGCCACGTGGTCCTCTGTCCATACCTTTGTGAGGTATTACACGTTTGACACCTTTGCCTCTCAGGATGCTTCCTTCGGGCGGCGGATTCTCCTTTCAGCACAGGAGCGTCCCCACCCTTAAAGGATACTGCTTTGGGACATCCCCAGGGTTTCCTGTGGATACCCTATGGACCCTGATGTAGAAAATATGAGATATGGTAAGAACTTACCTTTGTTATCTCTATTTCTACGAAGTCCATAGGGTTCCACAGGACTCCCGCCCTGTCGCACCTGTGCTGTTGATGGGCTTTGCTCTGGTCACCGGTTTTTCCGTCTCCCTCTGGTGAGAATGTGATTCTTATGTGTGTCCAGATCTTTTTTTTTCTCTCTTCCTTATCCTCCTCCGGCCTATGGCTTGGTACGTAACTGAGATGCCTTGGCTCGGGGGCGAGGTATAGGAAGGGGACCCTAGTGCATCCTGGGAGGCTGAAAACTTAACTCTATGGTGCCCGATGCCTTATGTCATCACCTATACCCCCAAGGTATCCTGTGGAACCCTATGGACTTCGTAGAAATAGAGATAACAAAGGTAAGTTTTTACCATATGTCATATTATTTCACCAAAATTACATGTGCCTGCCACAAAGGGCTTGCTGTTGCGTAATGTTTACAAGGGGAGCGGTGTACTTATTGGTAATTGCCTGCATACACACAAGGGGCATACATAAGACATTGCAAAGATTGCTGATTAAAGCGAAAGTCTCCTAACTCAGCATCCATAGCATTCCTGGTAAGGGAGGATAGCATATCTCTCACAATGCACACAGTATTGAGCCATATATTGGCTCTATGAACAATTTGTGTAAAATGTGTTTTGTAACACTACAGGAAGGAGTGGTAGTCTAGGATTGTTCAAGGTCACAATGTAAGAAACTTATAAAAGTCTGTGTTGCTCAACTCTAGTCCTCGCACACCCCTAGCTGGTCATGTTTTGAAGATTTCTGTCTGAGCAGGTAGTATAATTACTAATCCAGCCAAGGAGAGTATGGGGGAAATGTATCAAGCCTCTAAAGCAGTGGTTCCCAAACTTTTTTGTATCCCTAGAATATCCGCATTGTTTTCACGGCACCCCTAAGCCAAAAGTTTGATCTTGAGAAGTTCAGTAAAAAATGTAGTAAAGTGAAAAAAAATTGTGCTTGCCTGTCATCCTTAGGGTCAGTTATGTGGTGGTGGACAGGTTTGCGCTTCTGTTTGTCCGCATATTTACATTATATTGACCATAAATAATTTGATTTGGTGCTGGAACACCAACCTGAGGCACCCCTGCAAGAGTCCCGAGGCACCCCAGGTTGCCACGGCACACAGTTTGGGAACCACTGCTCTAAAGTGTGGAGAAGTTTCCCATCGCAAACCAATCAGCTTCTAGCTAGCATTTATCAAGTGTATACTATAAAATGATGGGTAGGAGCTAATTGATTGCTATGGTCTACTCATTTAATGCAGTAGGTTTTCTAGTTAAAAAATTTTGTGCTACCGTGTTTTTCTGAGACACTATGAGCGTTTTAGTAGAGAACATGAAAAATGGGTAAAAAAAAAATTAATATCCATTTTCAAGTGCAAATTTGGTTGTGAAAACATCCCCTTAGAATCCTGCTGATTCTAAGGGGCAAATTTACTAAAGTGAGAGTTTTCAGAAATGGAGATGTTGCCCATAGCAACCAGTCAGATTCTACATGTAACTAGCAGCTTCTAGAAGATTATAGCTATAATCTGATTGGTTGCTATGGGCAACATCTCCACTTCTAAAAACTCTGACTTTAGTCAATTTACCGCTAAAGGTGACCTAATACTGAAGCAGGTACCACAAAGTATTTATTTGTGGAATGTTTAAAAAAAAATTATTTTGAATTTCAGAAAACCCCTTTTTTTTTTTGCTATTGTGGTTACATTTTATATGATGTGTTTGATGTAGCAAAAGGTCTAATTTTGATTAGAGAAGACATTGCATATTCAGAAAATAGCAAGGTCTAATTTGTGTGAGTACTGTATAGAAAAATACAAATGGCTTCTGGCACCTTTAGCATGTAGGTAGTGATTAAATTATATGTAATGTGTCTCTGGAAACAGCTGTGAAGCACTATGCAGCTACAGTATCTTTTCCTCACCACCATTAGAGGTGCGAAGATTCCGTACAGCAATTATTATTATTATGCTTTATTTATATTGCGCCACAAGTGTTCCGCAGCGCCTTACATAGTACATAGAACTAATAGGTGAACAAGAAACAAGTAACTTACAGTGCAGGACAAGGACACGACTTCTATACATTGCAGAAATAGTGATTAAAGCACTCACAATAAGCTGCCGGGAGTTGGCAGTCACGTGTTAGGTGCCCTAATGGGGAGTAGAGAGTAGAAGAAAATGTAAAGAGAAGCACATGAGGGAAGATGTCCCTGCTAATGAGAGCTTACATTCTAAGGGGAGGGGCAGAAAGACAGGCGTGACACAGAAGGGGAAGATAGGAAGGAAAGAGCATGAGGTGGGTTAGGATGAGAGCTGGAAGGCCTTGATGAAGTAGTGGGTCTTGAGAGCCCGTTTGAAGATTTGTCGAGAGGTGGAAAGTCTGATAGGGAGAGGGAGAGCATTCCAAAGGTAGGGAGCAGCACGGGCAAAATCTCGGATGCGGGAGTGGGAGGAAGTAATCAGTTGGCAAGAGAGGCGGCATGCATTTGTTGAGCAAAGTGGATGGGCGGGAGTGTGAAGGGAGAGAAGGTCAGAAATGTATGTGGGAGAGGATTTGGTGAGGGCTTTGTAGGCGAGCGTAAGAACCTTGAATTGGCATCTGAAGGGGAAGGGGAGCCAGTGTAGGGCTTGAAGGAGAGGGGAAGCAGATGTAGAACGTCTGGAGAGGAAGATGATCCGAGCAGCAGCATTGAGAACCGATTGTAGTGGAGAGAGGTGAGAGACTGGGAGGCCAGCTAGGAGAAGGTTACAGTAGTCCAATCTGGAGATGACCAGTGAGTGGATGATGGTTTTAGTGGCATCCTGGGTGAGGAAGGGTCTAATCCTGGAGATATTTTTTAGGTGAAACGGCAGGACTGCGAGAGGTGCTGAATGTGTGGTTTAAAGGAGAGGGAGGAGTCTAGGATAACTCCAAGACAGTGCACTTTGGGGCTAGAGGAGATAGTTGTGCCATCAATAGATAATGAAATTGTGGGAAGTGATGTAGTGGAAGAGGGTGGGAAGATGATCAGCTAAGTCTTAGACATGTTAAGTCTAAGAAAGCGCTGGGACATCCACGAAGAGACAGCGGAGAGACAGTTGGATATACGGGTAAGGAGCGAGGGGGAGAGCTCAGGGGTGGAAAGGTAAATTTGATTATCATCTGCATAGAGATGATATTGGAGGTCAAAGGAGCTAATGAGATAATGGGGTTGATTTACAGTTGGGAGTAAAACAAAAAGAGCAAGACACTTTACACCTTGGGAAAAACATGTTTTACTGCAGGAGGGGCATATATAAAATGTCCAGAGATTTAGATTTGGGAGGGGTGTGTACAAACTCAAATCTGAATTGCAGTGTAAAAATAATGTTGCATTTGTGGGCTACATACAAAAACTGCCAGTATTTAACTTCCTGAATTTTTTTTTTTATTTGCATCCTTTGCATTTCAACATAGTTTGTCCTGTGTGGCCTGTTTTCTATGCTGTTTATGGACCTAACTTACCTGAAAAAGTCTGACAATACGTTTTTATGTTTGAGCATCAAACTTTACAAGATTGGATTTTCTATGTTAATGTATGTGCTTCACAAAATAACATTGCCCTAATCTGTTCTGTATTTTTATAGTTTCCAAACACCACCTCTTATGACAGGTGTCCTGGAGGCAAACTTGAAGTTGAGGAAAGCTGAACGATTGTATGAAGGGCAACTAGTGGGACCAGAATCCATTGCAAACATTGGAGGTGGGTTATTATTCTGCATTTTGTTTTTGAATCTAGTAATCTATTGTACTAGTTTTAGGTAGATTGCAAATGAGTTACATTCTATACTCTCTACCTCTCTGTAAAACTTCAAATGGGCTCTCAAGACCCACTTCATCAAAGCCTTCCAACTCTCATCCTAACCCTCTGTCCCATGCTAACTATCTTCCCTATCTGTGTCACCCCTATCTGTTTACCCCTACCCTTTAGAATGTAAGTTCTCACGAGCAGGGCCCTCTTCCCCCATGTGCTTTTACTTCCCTTACGATTACCTTCAGCGCCTAACCTTTGACCTGCTACCGTACTACTTATTTGAGGGAGGTTACCGATGTTGTAGCAGTGTTTATATACCATGTACTTGTCCTGCATTGTCTTGTATTTTAAGTCACTGTTCGCTTGTTCTGCTCAATTGTTTATGTACGTTATTTCTATGGCGCCACGAGGGTTCCACAACGCCTTTACAAAGGATAATAATTTGGGGCTCTTACATTTGTTGTACAGTTGAATGGACACCCATTACAATTACAAGACAACACGTGAGGGAGACAACCCCTTCTGTCTGCTTGTGTTTGTAAATAAGGGAAGCTGTCATGTTGTTGGATATGTTTGAATGATGCATTTAATGTTTTTTTCTACTTCAGGGTCCATAGGGTATCCACAGGATACCTTGGGGTATAGGTGTGACGTCAGTCGCAGGGCACCAAAGAGTTAAGCTTTCAGCCTCCCAGGATGCACTAGGTCCCCCTCCTATACCCCGCCCCCGGGCCAAGGCACCCCAGTTTAGTTTGGTGCCCGGCCGGAGTCGGGTGCACCTGTTGGAGTGGGGGCTAGAAGAGCCCCTGAAGCTTTTTCTTCATGCAGCTGTGGCTGCACATCTGGATGAACAGCATGGACAGTCAGTCCTGACGTCCATGCTGTCTTCCCTACACCCCGCCGGTACCAGAACGCCGGTACTGATCCGGGGATGCTGGTGGGCGTCTGGGGTCACAGCTAGCGGTGACCCCAGATGCTCCGGACCATGGCCGGATTCAAGGGGGACAGAGGTAAGCAGCGGGGTCCCGCGGTGGGTCCCCGCTGATCACATGGTCCTAAGTCCCCAGGCAGGGGGCTCCCTGGGGACTGGCTGCAGCGTGGAGCCAGGCGACCAACCTGCGCTTCCACTACCCCCTGGGACAGCGGACCGCAGCAGAGCGGTAGCGCTGCGGCGTCCCAGGGGTTAAATGCATGCCAGGGGAGCGCGCCTTCCCTGTCTCACAGCCGGCGCCTCCCCCGCTGCACACAGCCCTCTCTGCACTGTGCTGACTGGTCCTGTGTCAGCGCTCCTCCCCCAGGCCAGCTTCTCTCTGCTCCTCGGCGGCCATCTTCTCTGCAACGCATGGTGAACGCTGCTGGAAGTCTGGAAGGAAGCATCGTGGTCTGGGTCCCCCCGCATACCTCTCCTCCGCTGTGGCTCAGGTCTGTGTATGCAGCGCTGTGTCCTACCAGGCCCTGTGTCTGTGTAGTTGAGTGATCAACGCTGTTAGTGCAGGAATTGTTATTTCTCTGCATTGTATGTGACTGTGCTAGCGCTGCCTGTAACTTTTCTTCTCTAAACTGTCAGTTTTATTACTGTCCCTGTTCTTTCTGCGAAAGCCCTTGCGGTGCGGTGCTGCAGGGTGGTCTCTCGCCTATTTAATACTTAATTGGTGAGAGAGGTCACATACGTGGTGCCATCATGTCTGAAAGTGATTTTCCCCTCCGGCTACAGTGTACCACGTGCAAAGTACCGTTAGCGGAGGGGGAGGGTAGCGCGGAGGGCCTTTGCCGGCAGTGTTTGTCCATGGCGCGGCCTATTACGGTTACAGCACCGGTACAGGAGCCGCCCTGGGCTTGTTTCGCTCAGGCGTTAACAGCTTTAGTGGGCCAGTTAGCTCCGCAGCCCGCGTTTACTCCGATGGGTTTGTCCCAGCAGTCTGTGGTGTCGTCACCCATGCAGGGGTTCCCACGACAATTGGTGGTACCCCACAGTCTCCCTATTTCCCCGCTCCCGGGTTCTCAGGAGCCAGCGTGGGTTAACTCCCTGACGAGTTCTGTACAGCACTTGTCGGATGTGTTGCAAGGGGAGTCTGTGATGCGGCCTCATAAAAGGCCGGTGGCGTCTCTGTCCGCTCCTTATGAGGATGACGAAGGGACGTCTGATGATGGGGAGATTCTGGATCCTTACGATCAGGAACCTCTCCATACTAAGGACGCTGATGCTAAGTCCAAAGTATATATTCCTGGACTTATTCGGGCGGTCCGCACAGCCTTGGTGATTGAGGACGAAGTTCCCCCAGCGGCTAAATCTAAGTATGCCTTTTTCAAAGATGTGAAGGGCGATGCCACAGTCTTTCCTCTGTCGGGTCAGTTGGTGGACCATTTAGAGGAGGCGTGGAAACAACCTGGCAAAAGATACCAGCCGCAGAGACGCCTGGCGGTGGCTTATCCGTTCGCGGATAATTATTTTGCTAAGTGGGAATCCCCTCCACAGGTGGATTCTCACGTGACCCATCTTGTCCGTAGTGCCACATTGCCGATGCCATCCATGTCCTCCCTTAAGGATGCTACGGACCGCAAGGTAGAAATCTGCCTGAAGTCCGCTTATTCCCTTGCAGGGGGGGCAGCACGGCCGGCTATGGCCATTTGCTGGGTTGCCAGAGCGATGGAGCGCTGGGCGGATTCATTAGAGGCTTCTTTTGAATCCGACTGTCCGGCCGAACAGGCGGAGTTGATTGGCAATCTCCGTGATTCGGCCACCTACATCAACGAGGCGGCTCTAGACATTAGTACTCTGGTGTCTAGAATTTCTTCAGCAGCGGTAGCTGCTCGTCGCACCTTGTGGCTGCGATCCTGGAAGGCGGACGCAGATTCCAAGAAAGGTCTGGAAGCGTTGCCGTTTACCGGAGAAGTTCTCTTCGGTCCGGATCTGGATAAGATTGTGGCCACGCTGGCGGCAGCCAAATCTGCTTGTCTCCCGTCGGCCGCTGCTCCTTCTGGTTCTGGACCATCGTCCTTTCGGTCATCTAGGGCCCAGGGCAGGCCCAAACCACAGTCGTTTCCTCGACAGGCTGGCCCTAAGAAATCGGTCAAGCCCCGGAAACAGGCATGGAGTACCAGACGTCCGGCCCCCAAGCCAGATGACAAGCCTGCGGCCTGACGGTCCGGGTCTCCCCTTGGGGGATCCCAGGGTGGGAGGCCGCCTGCTGCAGTTCTCCCGGTGTTGGTCGTTCACTACGACAGACACTTGGGTTCTGGAGGTGGTCTCCCACGGGTACGCCCTCTCTTTCCGGCACAGACCCCCGGCTCGATTCTTCACCACGGGTCTACCATCAGACCGGAACAAGGCTACGGAGCTGCGGAAGGTATTGCACACTATGCTCCAGGCTGGAGTTATAGTGCCTGTTCCATTCTCCCAGAGGGGCCAGGGTTTCTATTCAAATCTATTTTTGGTACAGAAACCCAATGGGTCATATCGTCCGATTCTCAACCTCAAAGCACTCAACAAGTCTTTGCGGGTCCCGAAGTTTCGGATGGAGACCCTACGGTCCATCATTCTGGCGCTGGAACCTGGGGACTACATGGTGTCATTGGACATACAGGACGCTTACCTGCATGTCCCTATTCTTTTGCGCCATCCAGAGTTCCTTCGGTTTGCAATCCGCAGCGACCACTTCCAGTTTCGGGCGTTACCTTTTGGCCTGGCGACAGCACCACGTGTTTTCACCAAGGTGATGGCGGTCATGGCGGCTTCTCTGCGGCTGCAAGGAGTCCGCATGTTGCCGTACTTGGACGACCTGTTATTGGTGGCAGGATCTCCAGAGCTCCTGTTACACCACTTGGACCTGACCATTGCACTGCTGCAACGGCACGGCTGGCTAATCAACTGGCAGAAGTCCACTCTAATCCCGTCTCGGAGGATTCTGCATCTTGGAGCCTTATTGGACTCGGGACAGCAAAGGATCTTCGTGACGGAGGACAAGATCTCTGCTTTACAGTCAAGGGTGCGCAGTTGTCTGCACAGCCGCCGGGTGTCCTTACACTCGGCGATGAGGTTACTGGGCTCCTTGGTGTCGGTGTTCGACATGGTGGAATACGCCCAGTTTCACTCCAGACCTCTGCAGCACCTGATCCTGTCCAAGTGGAACGGGCTGCCTCAGTCTCTGAAGTTCCAGACGATTGTGCTCACCCCGGAGGTTCGCCTGTCCCTTGCGTGGTGGTTAAAGACGACCCACCTCAACAAGGGACGTCCGTTCTGGGTTCCAAATTGGGTCCTGTTGACAACGGACGCCAGTCTTCGGGGCTGGGGAGCAGTTTCGGGTCCACACTTGTTCCAGGGCAGGTGGACGCCGACAGAAGCGGAGCTTCCAATAAATATCTTGGAACTCCGTGCGGTCTTCAATGCTCTCCTGCAGGCAGAGCGGTTTCTCCGGGGTCACCCGGTGCAGGTCCAGTCGGACAATGCTACCACCGTGGCCTACATAAACAGGCAAGGAGGAACTCGCAGTCGGGCGGCTCTCGTAGAGGTCTCTCGGATCCTGGTTTGGGCGGAGCGCAATCTTCCGGCCATATCAGCAGTCTTCATCCCGGGAGTGCTAAATTGGGAGGCGGACTTTCTAAGTCGCCAGGACGTTCATCCAGGGGAATGGTCCCTGCACCCGGACGTTTTTCAACTACTGGTGGACAGGTGGGGTCTTCCAGAAATCGACCTCATGGCGTCCCGGCACAACAACAAGTTGCCGGTGTACGGGTCTCGCACAAGAGACGAAGGGGCGTCTCTGGTGGATGCTCTGTCCGTCCGGTGGACGTTCAGGTTCGCATACCTGTTCCCTCCGGTCTCCCTTCTTCCACGGGTAATCCGGAAATTCAAACAGGAAGGAGGGACGCTCCTGTTGATAGCTCCCGCGTGGCCCAGACGGCACTGGTTCTCAGACCTTCAGGGTCTGTCCGTGGACAGTCCTCTGCGGTTGCCGCTACGACCGGACCTTCTGTCTCAGGGTCCTTGTCTTCACCCGGACCTGACTCGGCTGTCTTTGGCGGCGTGGCTGTTGAGACGGCCATGCTGAGGTCCCGGGGGTTTTCCAGCTCTGTGGTGCGTACCATGTTACGAGCTCGGAAACCGTCTTCCGCGAGGATATACCATCGCGTGTGGCATACGTTCTTCCAGTGGTGTCGACCGAGAGGTTATGCACCGCGGGAGTTTCGTCTGTCTCGGATTCTCGCCTTCCTGCAAGCGGGACTAGATCATGGGCTTCGCCTTGCTTCTTTGAAGGTACAGGTTTCGGCCCTATCTGTCTGGTTTCACAGTAGGATTGCTACAATCCCGGATGTGCGCACCTTTATGCAAGGTGTTCTCCGTATTCAGCCGCCCTTTGTTCCACCTGTGGCGCCTTGGGATTTGGCTGTGGTCCTGAGGGCTCTCCAAGGACCGCCGTTTGAACCACTGGGCTCAGTGGATATTAAATGGCTAACAGCTAAGACTGTTTTCCTTCTGGCCGTTGCTTCAGCCAGACGTGTTTCTGAGTTAGGGGCTCTTTCTTGTAGACCCCCTTTCTTGGTTTTTCATGGGAACAGGGCAGTGCTCCGCACTCGGCCCGAGTTTCTTCCCAAAGTTGTTTCCCAGTTTCATGTTAACGAGGAAATAGTTGTTCCGGCCTTTAACTCACCGGGTCTTTCCGTGGGTGAGGCCTCTTTGGATGTTGTGCGGGCCTTAAGGACTTATGTTGACCGCACTTCTTCGTTTAGGAAGTCGGACGCTTTGTTGTCCTCTATGGCTTCTGTAAAAAGGGTTGGCCTGCTTCAAGCAAACTTTGGCAGCCTGGATCCGTATGGCTATTTCTGAAGCTTATCTTCATGAAGGCCTACCGGTCCCTCCTTCTCTGAAGGCTCATTCCACTAGGTCTGTGGGTCCTTCGTGGGCAGCTCGACGTGGTGCCTCGGCAGTTCAGATCTGCAAGGCTGCTACGTGGTCTTCTGTCCATACCTTCGTGAGGTATTACAGGTTTGACACCTTCGCCTCTCAGGATGCTTCCTTCGGGCGGCGGATTCTCCTTTCTGCACAGGAGCGTCCCCACCCTTAAAGGATACTGCTTTGGGACATCCCCAAGGTATCCTGTGGATACCCTATGGACCCTGAAGTAGAAAATATGAGATATGGTAAGAACTTACCCTTGTTATCTCTATTTCTACGAAGTCCATAGGGTTCCACAGGACTCCCGCCCTGTCGCACCTGTGCTGCAGATGGGCTTTGCTCTGGTCACCGGTTTTCCGTCTCCCTCTGGTGAGAATGTGATTCTTGTATGTGTCCAGATCTTTGTTCTCTCTCTTCCTTCTCCTCCTCCGGCCTATGGCTTGGTAACTAACTGAGGTGCCTTGGCCCGGGGGCGGGGTATAGGAGGGGGACCTAGTGCATCCTGGGAGGCTGAAAGCTTAACTCTTTGGTGCCCTGCGACTGACGTCACACCTATACCCCAAGGTATCCTGTGGAACCCTATGGACTTCGTAGAAATAGAGATAACAAGGGTAAGTTCTTACCATATCTCATATTTTTTCCAAGATATAAAATATAAACTGCACCAAATATTTGTCTTTTCATAGACAACCGTGAATTTATCATTAATTTCTTCCTATATACAATGGATGCATGGCTTAATTTTTGTGTGCGCTCTTTGACCCATATTCAGTTCTCTGCGATGTGTAACTGCGCACATGGCGGTGGAGTATGGTAACACCACGTTACCTGCACACATCTACGGGCTGTGAGGGAATATTGACTATGTTGCTGGTTGATAATATCCAACAAAACAAAAGGAAATTGGAATAGTAAAGACATTTCTCAGCCATTTTCTTATGCCTCCTCCGCAGTGTAATCTATCTCCCCTGCCTATAGTAAATGCAACTGTTTAAGAGATTTGTATGGCAGTCAGTGAGCAGAGAAATTGCACTCATTGACCTGTAACATTGTCTTTTATGGCACAGTTCTAATTTTGGGTTTCCTCTACAAATTAATTAAAGACTATGCCACATGGGCAAGTACAAAGTGGCGACGGGTTGTGCACCTGCCTGTAACGTGGTTCATTCATCCATAGGAAGTAACTGCTGTCGCAAAGCCTAAAGCGATATAATTTATGTTCTACAAATTATTACATAGGCCGTTCTAAATTCCTCATGTCTCAGTGATTTCACTAGCGTATAATGAATTAATGTTCTCATGAATAGTGCTTCAGCCTGTAATATAACTGCCTCCACAGCGTGAATGTGACTGGTACACATTAAGCACTGAGAATTTTGATAAAAGGATTATTTTTGGATCATTTCTAACACATGATAATGGGAAATGACAGAGAAATGTTTTTTTAAAAATAAATCAGTGTTTTCTAATCAATTAGTGATTTAGTTGCTTGATTTCCAAACTTTATTTTAATATAAATTAGAACAGATTAACAGCCTTTTTAATCTTGCCTTAATTGCTGTTCTTCTCGTGACCATACAGCGTTTGCAATATATTTACAGTGCTTTGTAAAAGTATTCACCCCCCTTGGCTTTTTACCTTTTTGTTACATTACAACCTGTAATTTATTTTATTGTTTATCTGAATTTTTTGTGATGGATCTGCATAAAATAGTCTAATTTGCTGAAGTGAAATGAGAAAAATATATATAAAAAAGAATATAAATAAAATTAAAAAAATTGGCATGTGCACACGGAATCACCCTCTTTTGTTATGAAGCCCCTCAAAAGTTCTGGTGCAATTACCTTCAGAAGTCACATAATTAGTGACATGAAGTCCACCTTTGTGATATCTAAGTGTCACATGAACTGTTAGTATAAACAAACCTTTTCTAAAAGGTCCCAGAGGCTGCAACACCACTATGTAAGAGGCATCACACCATGAAGACCAAAGAGCTCTCCAAACAAGTCAGGGACAAAGTTGTTAAGTACAATTCTGGGTTGGGATATATAAAAAAAAAATATCCAAATCTTTGATGATCCCCCGAAGCACCATCAAATCCATCATCATCAAATGGAAAGAACATGGTACCACAACAAACCTGCCAAGAGAGGGCCGCCCACCAAAACTCACACTGGGGAAGGAGGGCATTAATCAGGGGGGCAGCACAGAGACCAAAGGTAACCCTGAAGGAGCTGCAGAGTTCCACAGCAGAGACTGGTGTATATGTGCATGTGACCACAATAAACCGTATACTCCATAGAGCTGGGCTTTATGGAAGAGTGGCCAGAAAAAAAGCCATTACTTAGTGATAAAAATAAGAAGACACGATTTGAGTTTGCCAAAAGGCATGTGGGCGACTCCCCAAATGTATGGAGGAAGGTGCTCTGGTCAGATGAGACTACAATTGAACTTTTCGGCCACCAAGGAAAACGCTTTGTCTGGTGCAAACCCAACACCCCAAGAACACCATCCCCACAGTGAAACATGGTGGTGGCAGCATCATGCTGTGGGGATGTTTTTCAGCAGCAGGGACTGGGAAACTGATTCGAGTCGAGGGAAAGATGGATGGTGCTAAATACAGGGATATTTTTGAGCAAATCCTGTTTCAGTCTACCTGTGATTTGAGACTGGGATGGAGGTTCACCTTCCAGCAGGACAATGACCCGAAGCATACTGCTAAAGCAACACTCGAGTGGTTTAAGGGGAAACATTTAAATGTGTTGGAATGGCCTAGTCAAAGCCCAGATCTCAATCCAATTGAGAATCTGTGGTCAGACTTGAAGATTGCTGTTCACAAGCGGAAACCGTCCAACATGAAGGAGCTGGAGCAGTTCCTCCTTGACGAATGGGCAAAAATCCCAGTGGCAAGATGTGGCAAGCTCATAGAGACTTATCCAAAGCGACTTGTTGCTGTAATTGCCGCAAAAGGTGGCTCGACAAAGTACTGACTTTAGGGGGGTGAATAGTTATGCACACTGAAGTTTTCTGTTATGTTGTCCTAAATGCTGTTTGATTCACAATATTAAAAAAAACACAACTTCACAGTTGTTGGCATGTTCTGTGAATGAAATGATGCACACCTTCAAACAATCCATTTTACTTCCAGGTTGTGAGGCAACAAAACCTGAAAAATGCAAAGGGATGTGAATACTTTTGCAAGCCACTGTTTGTCTGTACAGGACCAGGACACTGCATGTAACTCTTGCTTTATGACAGAGGTTCCCAAACGCGCTCCCCATCAGTTCAGGTTTTAGAGAGATCCATGGTTGACCACAGGTGACTTAATTGGTACCTCAGTCAATTTGATTTAATCACCTGTGCTCAACCATGGATATCTCTAAAACCTGAACTGTTGGGGAGCATTGAGGACCGCGTTTGGGAACCTCTGCTTTATGCATTCCCCATGGTTGTAATGATGTCACTCTCTTTTAGATGTCCTGTTTACTGGTACTGCTGATGGACAGATTGTGAAAATAGAAGATGGCAACATTCACACCATAGCAAGACTTGGGAAGCCACCCTGTGGTAAGGAAGTGTCTCTAATATTGGTGACTTATCAAAATAAATGAGATGTCTAATCAATTTCTGATTTCTGGGAGAAACCAAGTAGCAAATTATTACATTATGCATAATGCAGCAGCATATTACATAGTTTTACATAACATATGACCAATAAAGCAAATTAACCTGAGAGTTCCTGGTCGAGACAGATTAGCCCTGAGGGTTCCTTGTAGATGCAGGATGTGTGTATATGTAGAGCCAGTAATACAGACCTATCGTTATCGGTGGGCTAGATGTGGTGGCCAGAGTTGCCAATCCCCCCATCTCTCTCAAGCCGCCTGTCTTATCCCATCACGGACTCTCCCCATTCTCCCTCTTTCCCTGTCTTTCTTCACTCATGTTCCCCCATGTCTCGCCCCCCCTCTCTTTCCTCTGTCACTCCCCCCCTCCCCCCCATCCCCCAATTGTCTCTTCCCACTTCTCTCTACACTCAACATTTTTCTATTGAATGCAAAAAGCACGATGTTGGCCCCATATATTGGGTAAAGAACAATCTTCTGTACCAGTATAGCAATATCGGGTGCCGAGCATCTGTCCCTAAATCAGCCCTTGGGCACTGACAGCGCAGAGAGACTCCGCCCAGTGCATGGAGACTTATGTCCGACCTGCCAGCCTGCTGGGTGTGCCTTGTGGAGCAGGTGAAAGTGGGAATCTGGATCAGATGTGTGACCATCCAGCTGTGAGGGGGTATGGCAGGGGGTTGTGGGCAGTCACAAAGCCAGAGAGAGTTGTGGGTGACTGGGGTTCCCTGCAGCTTTCTACTGAGTCTGCGCTAGACGGCATTAAGCTGTTTATCTAATATATTTGTCAAAATATAGAAATATAATAGGTGCTATTATGTATTTGCAAAAGATTGCATTCTGTATATGCAGTGGAAACTATTAAGATAAATGACAAATTTTGTCAGTAACTTTTTGTTTATCGAAAACAGGCAACCAAAATGTTATAGATATAAAATGTCTTCTGCCTTCATTCTTATACAATTAACATTTGCACTTTTCTGATGTTGTAATAAGACTTACATTAGTTAATGCAGACGTGCCAACCGTCCTGATTTTGGCAGGACAGTCCCTCTTTTCAGGCATTGATCCGCCATCCAACCCGTGGGCATAGCAGAGCAGTGGTAGCTGGATGGCATGCACTTGAGTGCTGCATCCAAAGCCCTTGGCATGCTTCCAACTTGACCAAAAAAAGGAGCATGGCGCACAGCCACACCCTGTACAGCGAGGCAGTGCCCATTTTTGTGTCCTGCTTCCCTTCTCCCCAATGTTAGCAGGTATGATTAAAGCTCCTGGTAAACTCTGCAGTGTTCCAAGAAAATGGGACTAGTTCATGTCATTTAGCATCTATTGGGATATTGCTTGTCAGGTATTGGATACAGTTCATATAACTGATCTCTCTAGCTTTGGTTGTGCACATAACAGATAATCTGAGAGGAAAATCTATATATTAAGTGAATTAGTTTAGGTGTAGGTTTCAGTGTGCAGCACAAGGCGTAAAGGACAGGATTGGTTTCTGCAATGTATCCCCATTGTGCATGCCAGGCATGTTTAGACAAGATATCGCCTGAGGTTATCTTGTAATATCGGCTGCTCTGAGGGTGAAGCAGTTGTTTTGATAGATGATTGAAGTCAGGAAAACATTTAGCAAAAAATACTTTAGTGTGGTAAATTGCTATCATTTGTTAAATGATCCCAACAACATAATAGGCATTTAAAGGCTCCAGTACAGTTTCTGTCTGCTGTTACTGTCATGTTCTCATAATCCTGGAATTAACCAAATCTAGTTCCTAAATGGGATTAGTGTCGTCAGACTATGAGGTGTAAAAGTTATGGTGTACAGATGTTACAGGGTAATGGCATGGTAATTGCCATCCTATGTCTGCCATGACCACTTGCTCTTATGATCATTACAATGTTTGTATATATGACACTTGATGCTTCAATAAAAAAAATTTGTTTAAAAGAAAAAAAAAAAGCAACTCATGGAAGTGACCAAATACCTGTATACAAAAAAATTATAATATTTTATTATTTTTAAGTGGCTTAACTGACCATTGTGAAGGCCTGTAAATATTCTCTTTCTCAAGTAATATTATTTTTTGGATCATGGTTAGTAAAAAAATAAAACACCTAGTACCTTTATAAACGGCCATAACAATTTTTATAGGTTGACTTTGGTGCATCTTTTCCAGACAGTTTGGATACTGTCTCCCACACTTAAGCTGGCCACACACTAGACCAACTTACATCCAACCAGCCAACTAGTTGATTGGTTGGAATAAAAATCTGGTAAGGTATGAAAGCAAATAACAATCAGCAATTTGCTCCCAAACGCTGGAAAATGGACAAAAACTGTTGTTTGAACAAATTGTTTAGATCAAACATTTAACAAACTTGTCTGACGACCATTTTCATCTGTTTTCTGGCATTTAGGAGCAAATTGCTGATCATCAGTTGCTCCCATATGTTACCAGATTTTCATTCCAACCAATCAATTAGTTGGATGGTTGGATGAAAGTTGGTCTAGTGTGTGGCCAGCTTTAGAGACCATTCCTTGGTTCCCATTAGTGTGGTACATCCTAAGCCAATTTATCATTCTAATGAATTTCATTTACACCAGCCCCAAATAATTTTTTAATTTTCTCCTGCTCCTCAGTGCTAGAGTACCTTAGATCCGGATGTAGTCCTTATACCAGCTGTCAGGATGATGGTGCTCTCAATGCCAGCGCCAGCATCCGGACAGTATTAGGGTTAGGAGTTCGGGTTAATCATTAAATGGAGGGTTAGGCACTAGGTGGGGTTAGGTTTAGGCACTAGGGAGGGTTATGTTTAGGCACTAGGGGAGGTGGGGTTAGGGTTAGGCACTAGGGAGGGTTAGGTTTAGGCTGCGGGGAGGGGGGGTTTAGGCTGCAGGGAAGGTCGGGGTAAGATATAAGTATATTACCTTCATCTGTCGGCATTATGACCTAGTTGGAATGCTAGAGTCGGGATCCTGAGCGCCTGCATCCTGTACCCAACCCCTTATGGCACCTCAGCAGTATGCGAAATCACTAATCTATGGTTCCTCCCTCATGCTTAGGTTTGCCTTCTTTATGGGGCGTGAAGCATGCAAATGCCTAAAGGGGCCTATCCATTAGTATTGTTCACTCTAGCTCCGGCGGCAGGCAGGGCGCCGGAGCTAGAGAGGGCACTTCCGTGTGCGCTCCCAAAAAGAGGCGTGACCATTGAAAAGGGGGCGTGTCTATAAGACGCATCACCTTTCTGTTACTCTTGGGGGGTGTGCCCGGCACTTACGGACACGCCGGGCAGCCCCCAAGCGCTGCTGGCAGGTAGAATAGATGCCGGGCGCATGCGCCCAGCGTCTATTCACCGGCGGTGACCGGGTCACCGCACATTTCCCCACCCGCGGGACACTGCGACCCGTGGCTGAAGACGACACCTGCAGGCTGTCTTAGCGGTGCGCGGTGAGGGCAGGGCGCTTTTTGCCCTCCAGAAGGAGGGCAGGGCACTGCGCCCCGCTAAAACAGCCTAGTGGTAACGCTACATTAGGCGACCTGAAAAACTGAACGTCTAGCGTTCAGTCCTTCAGGTCGCTGGGTGCTGTGCCCGCACTGAACAGCGTTCACTGAACGTCATTCAGTGCCGGAGACCGTCCTCCTATCTGTGAACATGTGTAACCTGACGATCGTTGTCAGATTGACGATCATGTTACACAGATAGTTGGCGTTGGCACGCGCATTGCTGGTCCTTGCCGGCTATCCATTAGAAGACTTTCTGAACGTTCCGACCAAAACCTCCTAGGTTTGGTCTGATCGTTCAAAGAGTCGTCTAATACATAGGCCCCTTTACTCACGTAATATTTTTTGTGTTATTTTGATATGTGTGATGTTTTGTTTATTACAATATGCAATGAAAATCTTAAAAGCAGTTTCAGTTTTGTTTCTTAATTTATGTTCAGTTCTTTCATAGATTTTTCACCCCTCATCTCATTCTCTTTTTAACAGGAACAAGGGAAAATGAACCAAACTGTGGGAGACCGCTGGGTCTCAGAGTAGGCCCTAATGGTACACTCTTCGTTGCAGATGCCTACCAAGGAATATTTGAAGTGAATCCTGTGACAGGTACTGTATATGTGATACTACAGTGTGTGGTGTGTAAAAACTGTGGTGATATTATAAATGTGTTGTATACTATATTAACAGTCTGCTTGTCCATACAGGTGCGGCGGAGTTGCTAGTGTCTTCCCAGACACCAGTTCAGGGGAGGACGATGTCTTTTGTCAATGATCTTGCAGTGACCAGCGATGGGCGAAAGATCTACTTTACAGACTCCAGCAGTAAATGGCAGAGACGGGATTATGCCTATCTTGTAATGGAGGGCACAGACGATGGCCGGCAAGTAGTGCTTCTAGTAACAGGTCTTTAATGCAGATGGTATATTAGAAGTTTTACTGACCACAGATCATATGAAAACCACTTGCTTCAAGGTTACATACTGAAAGAATATACAGACACGTTAGTGACCGGAATAAACAATGTACCACAGTGATTGTAGGACAGCATAAATAGATGAAAATAATTAATAAGAATAATGATGTAATTAATAATATATAACTACTCCCCTCCAACACTAGCAGGTATCTAGATCACTATCTGCAGGTAGGATTTGAATTATGTGGGAGATGAATTGAGCCACTTAACTGGTGTGGTTGCATCTGATGCGACCGGAGCCAGAAGTGCTTCATCTGACAAGGTCGCATCACATACGACCATGCTATCCCGCTCTGTCCGTGGCTTCTGTAGAGGAGATCACCAGTGCAGAATGGATCCCCTCTGACTCCCTGGCCACTCATAAGTGTTGTGATGGTCTGTGCCCCCCGACATCACTGCCGGAATAGCGCCCCAGAATGTAGTGCAAATGGTACTCTGGGGCACATGTGCCTAAAGAAATATGCTGATCACTGCATTGCAGAGAGAAACTGAAACGGGGGACTATTATTGTATATATGTGTGTGTGTGTGTGTGTGTGTGTGTGTGTGTGTGTGTGTGTATATTATATATTTTTTTTACATAAAACACTTTTTAAACTATAGGGCAATTTCTGTTCGGTTTTGCCGAAAAAAATAAATTAAAAAAAATTGTCTAATACCAAAAAACCCGGATTTTTCCCGACTTTTGCGTACCGGGATGTTTTGCCATTCTCTGTCTGTACCCCTCTTCAGACAGAAGAGCAAATTACCGGGTCAAAAAATTCAACCCGGTAATTTGCTGATTTACACGGGTATTTCTTCTGTCTGAAAGGGTCAACCCGGGACTAAATTGCCATGTCTCCGAGGATCCTGGTAAATTTCTGGGTCGAAGTCCTGGGAATTTAGACCCGGGAAGACCCTTTCAGACAGAAAAAGGTCCCGTGTAAATCACCAAATTATCAGGTTGAAATGTTTAACCTGGTAATTTGGATTTCTGTCTGAAAGGGGTATAAGTGGTTAAAGAGTGGGGAAGTTACACATTGCAACCAATCAGCTTCTACCTATCATTTCACAGAATGTTCTTGATAAATGCTACCTCGAAGCTGATCGGTTGCTATGGGCAACATGTCCACTTCTCCACTCTACACACAGCACACCCTATATTTTATAGAGATAGATAACATGCTACAGATGTCAAAACAGTTTATCCCTAGTTGCCATAGGTACACCAGTTTTAGACGGACGTGTATGCTAGTCATGGAGTGCAACGTATGACAACCTGCATAGCACTGGCTGATGTATAGTAACCTTTTAGAAGCTACATAATAAATTGTTTAAGTCATGTCCGTAGCTACAGCACAGATTATGCAGGATTGTGTTTGGTAAAATGAAAGGTGTCTTTCTGACACTGATGAAGCCTGCATAATGAAGCCTTGTCTATTTAGCTACGTGACAGTGAAGGGATTAGACTAATTCTGTAATTGTGTGTTACTTTGTAGCTTGCTGGAGTATGACACTCTGACGAAGGAAGTGAAGGTGTTAATGGGAGGACTGCGCTTTCCCAATGGCGTTCAGCTTTCACCTGCCGAAGACTTCCTGCTTGTTGCAGAAACCACAATGGCACGTGTAAGGAGGTGAGTGCGGACTGCGTGGTGCTTGCTACGCGTACTCTTACATGACTTGTCCTGTGCCAAAGCATTCACACAATGAAACCTAGAGCTTTATTTATTTATGTAGCTGGCATGCAGCCTATGTGGGCACAAAGCCTCTTTTGTCTTCCAATTAACACCTCTGTATGAAAAGCCCTGTTACAGGTTATTGTTACAGGCCCATCATTTATTGACCCTTATGTTAAGAGTAAATTGTGTAAGATTCTGTGTGTGTGTATTTACCTTCTTACTGTCATAGCACAGTGATGCTGCCCACATACAGCATTTTAGAACAGATCATTTGTTTTAGAACAATCAAGCCCAAATGACTGTCTGAAAATCATTGGTAGTAATCTGCCAGTGTGTGTGCGGGCATTGGCTGACTGTATTACTTGGCCATCCAGTGATCTGCCCTTTTATGGGTAGTCTTGCACAGATTGCTGGAGATTCCTGTAAAGCTGGGTACACACTGATAGCTATATCGCCTGTTCCAATGAACGTGCAATAGATTTGTCTGTGTATGACGTTGTTCAGACATATCTGATCTGCTGTGCAGCACAGCAGATGGCCATCTGCTGGTGTGTACGGGCGACCCGCCGATCGCCCGTACAAATGCTGCAGGGACCCGGCGGTGATTGGCAGTTCAACTGGGCAGGCAATTTAAAGGGAGCACTACCAGTACCAGGTTTCCATTTTTCCTAGTTGGTGCACAGGTGTATTAATTACTGGCTGTCACATTTTAAAAGATCCACAGGTGGAGATAATTATTTCACTTGTGATTCTATGAGGAGACCTGGAACACATGCACTGCTAGTGCTCCCTGAGGAATGAGTTTGGGAAACACTGGTCTACAGTACGTCACTGGCCTCTAATTTCCTGATTGTTCATTTTTCTATGAAAGCTTTTTTTGACCATTTAAAAATTGCACATTACAGTTTGATTAGGGGCACAGCAGTTCTATCCGGCAGATGGAAAAAACACAATGGTTGAGGCCCTACAGGGGGCCTATCATGTTTCAGAGTATTGTTAGAAATCAAATATGTATTACACTGCACAGAGCATATGTCGATATATCGTCCACAACACATAGTGTGTACACACAATCGCGTGTTCACGTGCGTCTTTCCTCTCATCTTCACTTCTGATCACCTGTCGTTCATGACATCTCCCGATCACATGGGGAGATGTCAGTAACGATGTGGAGCACATTGTGCAGTGTGTATGCTCAGCAGGAAGACCACAAGATATATTGGTCTAATCTTCCTCTGAAGACATCACTTGAACTGCCAGCGATCTACACGATGATTGCATAATTTGTACAGGAGAATAGAATAATTGGATACAATGCTCTGACATTATATATCGAGCCCTCGTTTGGAGGATCGCATAGTGTGTATGCTCCAAATCGTTTGTTCTGGGATGAAAGGTACGACCTGGGAAATTGGGTCAACTATTGCGTCTTTTGTACGTTGGTCTGATGTGTACCTAACCTAAGTCCGGATACGCACTACAACGACGGGCATACGGGACTAAGGCCCTCATTCAGAGCCGTACGCTCTGAGCAGAGCGCACGCTCTGAATGAGGGCCGCCCTCCATAAAAATGGAGCATCCTCCTGGACGCTCGTATAGCTGTGGGTCACCACCCACAGCCTATACGAGCGTGCAGTTTGATGGCCGCGATGGTCTTGACCATCGCGACCATCGAAACTGCGAGCCGGAGCCTGCGGTTGAGGTTTTCAACCGCAAGCTCCGGAGTGATTTTGGCTCTATCAGAGCCAAAATCACTCCCACTGACATCACTAGTGATGTCAGTGGGCCGGCTTCTGATGGGAGGCGTTCCCGTGGGAACGCCCCCGTCAGGGAGGCACGCCCACCAAAGGGGGTGTGCTGTCCATCAACATCGACAGCACGCCCCCTTTGATCAGACACAACGAGCGAAGGACTTTCCTTCGCTCGTCGCGTCTGGCGCATGCGCACGACGGAGCTCCCGCCGTCGTGCGCATGCTCAGTGCAGAACATCGACCCACTTGCGAGCGGACAGCCGCTCGCGAGTGGGTCTGAATCAGGGCCTAATTCCCTTCCTCCCAGACCATCCGTGTTTGTTCCGTTGTCCATTAAAATGCACAGTGTAGGACAGTGTCTCTTTAAACTGCACCACCTCGTACACAAAATTTTCTGGTTGGCTGTGTGGCATGGCCAACCAAAAGATATTGTATAGAAGCCACGGGAGTGCGCATTTGTGCATACACACTGCGCGATATGCACAAATATTGTTCCAATTTGCCTGGAAACGACATATTGTTGTATTTACAATCTATAATCCCTACTACATGGACGGACGGACGCAGACACACTTTTATATTTTTGTCAAGCCAATTAACCTACCGGTATGTTTTTTTTGGTTTGTGGAGGAAACCTTTTATGGGGATGCAAGGTAAAAGGTGCAATGTTGTGCCTTCAGTGTGTCGCCATTACAATTGTTTCCAACAGCAAATTGTGGGATTCGCATTAAACTTTACACTAATTAGGATTTTTGTCCCATTTTATCAATAGCTTATACTTGCATTTCACATAGTTTGTAATAATTGCTCCCTAAAACGCAAAGATCGCTAAATGGGAAGTTGTGGGAGCAAGAAGTCCCAACAATGGCTCCAAGGAGAGAATTTGAAAATGACAATAATTATATTGATTATGCTTAATATCAACGTTAAAATTCATGCAATGATTCTACATGTTCTTATAGAAGAATGTGTTATTCTAATTTACAGAAGGTGATACCTAGTGAAATACCCCATATTTATTACATAACTAGAATGCTTTACCATCATTCTGTTGCAAAACTTTACTTAAGACTTGGCATGTTGAAAGTTGTGTACTTGTGTAACTAAATTAGTAATCTATGCCATTAGAGGTAGCTGTGCTTCCAATTGATATAATCTTTTGTAATCTTTTTATTTTTATTATGTCTTTAGATACTATGTGTCCGGTCTCACTAAAGGAGGTGTAGACATGTTTGTGGATAACATGCCAGGATTTCCCGATAACATTCGTGGTAGTAGCTCAGGTGGATACTGGGTGGCCATGTCTGCCGTGAGACTGAACCCTGGGTTTTCCATGATGGATTTCCTAGCAGACAAACCGTGGATTAAAAAAATTATTTTCAAGGTATGTTAATAATTCTTAGTTTACTGAAAATAATTGAACATTTTAGACTCAATAAAGAACACGTTCAACTGATATTTAAGTACAAAAAATATAAAGCACTTCACATAAAGCTACAAGTAAAACAGCCAAGAAACCAATAACCCTGCCCAGGGTTTATCATGAGATGAATCCACTTGCATGTTACATAATAGGTGACACCCTGTAATAGGAATGACTGTCACATTGTGATTTCCCAACAGAGATCTCTGTGCTTTTGTAATAACTTTTTTTAATTATGTAATCATCTTTGAGCCACCCCTGTTAGCTTTGTTCAATAATCCACGTATTGCTGTACTCTGGTATCTAGATTGTGCAATCTAAGATACAGGACGCAGACCTTTCTCCATATTGTCACAAGAAGCTGACACTGTGATTGTCCCAAAACTTTGTAACATCTTCCATGGTCTTTTCATTACTCTTAATCCTAGGTTGTTTATTTTAGTTGTGTTTTTTTTTTTTTTTTTGTAGATGCTTAGCCAAGATACTGTTATGAAGTTTGTCCCAAGGTACAGCATGGTCATGGAACTTGGCGAGAAAGGCTCTTACAAGAGAAGCTTTCATGATCCTAATGGAGAGGTGGCAACTTACATCAGCGAGGCACATGAACATGATGGCTACTTGTACTTGGGATCCTTCCGGTCCCCTTTCCTGTGTAAACTGAACCTAAAAGATGTTTGAGGTTGCCTAGTGCAGCCCTTCTGTCTAATGGCAGGACATGAACTGGACTTATGTGCCCGGGACCTGACTAAGGAGACGACTCTCATCATGCCCGCTGCCCCTGACCATTCTATGGATTGTAGAGGCGTACTTTGATTTTTGTGAAATATTTTGGCTTACAGTATATGTTGAGTATAATGATTGTAGAGGAGTCTGGCAACAACGGTTTGTTGCTTCCCAGTCTTAGGCACCCTGTAAGCATGTAGTTAAGTGTACAGATCATGTATAAATAGCTTACCCTGCACTGCTCGTACAGGATGTATAAGGTTTTGCCAGGTTGCCAGAATAGGGTGAGCCATATGTTATACTTGCAGAGAAGCACAACAATAAGGGTTTGACACTTGCTTTGTAACACAAGGAAATAATTTGTTTACATTTTTTTAATTAAGCTGTGATTTGGTACGTTCCATATTACACAACAGTACATTTATGGCAGTGAATTTGTGCAGTTGATTAGTGAACTGAGCTTGTGACTTGTGTTTCTGTCACTACAAATCTAAAGCGATTTAGTTTTCTATATTAGATCATTACCTGAGTCTGTGCCACATTTTTTATTTGTTAGAAATGAAGGATTGTTTATATTCTTTCTTTTTTCAAAGCATTTTTAGATCACTGATTAATTCAGTTTTTTTTCCATACTCTGATTTCAGTTTCATCCATTACTTTAAGATGACAAAGTTATAATGTATAGAAACGGTCATGAGAGGAAACACTGCAGCATATGATGCTGGTGGGAATTTGTTGGAAAAACCTATTTATCTATATTTTCTGCATATGCATGCGTTATGGCATGAGGCTACACTGGTAGTGCATGCAGCAAGTTAGCACTAATAGACATACATGTTGCTGCACAAACAAAGAGGTAAAGCTACTTGACTTTGGGGTAAACGGAAACCTGGTCTCGGAGATCATCTCACTAATCGTCTTTTCTCGTTAGATCCACTTTTCTGATTAACGTAACTGGATTATGTTACTAGAGCACAATAACCTACATTACCTAAATGGAATAATGTGCATACTCGCGGGGCTTTTGGATGAGCAACCTTGGCCGTTACACAAGGCCTATAAGGTGTCAGTCATGTATTTGTTCAGGATGAGGGAGACCGGTAGGTAATAGCCACTTGCTGTAGCAGACTATTAGGAAAGACCCCAGGTTATGGTTTGTGCACAGTGCCCCAACACTGCTAAGGTTTATCCTCGCCAATGCCACTCTTAGGTGGACTAGAAGAAACACAATGCCAAAAACCTTGCCCTGACAAGTACTGTGGATTAAATAAACCACGTGGATGCTTTTGATCTAACAATACTGGGAAATGCATTAAAAACCATGTGATTTGCACAAATTAGAAGGATCCATGAGTAATGCTATACTGGTGATTATATATATATATATATATATATATATATATATTTTTTTTTTGGTAGTTTGATGTGTGTATGTAATAGTCATTGTCACAACACTATGAAAAGGGCTAGAAAAGACCAAGCAAGCCAGGGGTCATATGTACAGCTGGTCATGCTCCCTCCCATGTTGCCCCCACACATAATGTAGCCATGCATTACTACATAAGACTGTTAATTTCCCATAAGTCTCATGAATGGGGCTGACACATATACTATAATCGTTGGCAATGTTTGGTCATTAGCATTACATTTGTGTGCACTTTCATGATCACCCACATACATAGAGTAAGACCATAATAAATACCCAGAAAACCATATTTATATAGCAGAGACCATACTTGCATCTCCATCTAATAAACATTTTTTTTGGTAATAAAAAAACATCATTTTTTTGTGTGGATTTCTTTTTTTGTAGCCGAATGTGAAAGCTCCTATTTACAGTTATTGCAATTACTTTCAACCTGTGCAGAAACGTGGTACTAAAGTGTATTTTGTGAAATCAGACTGAATATACTATATGTAATGTAAGTATAATGTGGCCCTGGCAATATTAGGAACTACTCCTCTTGTCTGCATAGAGCGCAATCTATTAATCATCACCTCTCTCCCCCCCATAACCTGCGTGTGTGTCTGTCTGCAGCAGATGTGGGCAAAATACATCCCGCAAGGTAATCGTATTCGACCAAATGCCTCAGACCACTTTTTACTATGTGCATACAGCCCCCCGAGCTTTGTGAGCAATCAAATGCACGGTGGAGTACAGTGGACAGCAGAGTCCCAACTCCCTGTGATCACCTGTCAGTCTCACACTGCTGCCTCGGAAATAGCCGATGTTGCTGATACCTAGAGGAGCAGACAGTGCAGCTCTGCATGCTGGCAGTGACAGCTGGCTGTATAAAAACCAATAGAAGCCCTCTGTACAGTGCACTACCAGGTACAGTGTAGTCCCGTTAGTGTGAGGGTTGTTATTTCTGGGGTTTGATATTTGAGGAGGGGATTTAAAATCTAACTATAGAAGTCTATATCCAGGAGAGTCACTGTTTTTGTGCCCACTGTAAATTCTACTTCCAAAATCTGCCCAATCCTCTCCTGAATTACCAGCAGTACAAGAAGTTTTCTGTGAGTGTCTCCACTTGTTCTTACCACAGCATTGACCAATGCACAGATATGATAATTGTTATCGTTTATTGATGTCTAGGGTTCTGATGGTACACAAGGGACATGTGGAGTAGTCTGATGGCATACATGGGGCATGTGGGTAGCATATTTTGTATGTGGCCCTTGACCATTAACTGCAACTTGTTAAGTGACCCACCACCTGAAAGAATGACCCATCCCTGGTCTACAGTTTTCTATATCACATACATTGCTGTACAACCCAGCCAGCTGGTGCAGCTTGCTTTTTACTACATTTATAGTCTGTCTCCCTGTAATAGATAAGGATGGCAGCAGGGTTTGCTGTAACCCTGTGAAAGGTATTTGAACAGGGACTCTCATGTTAGCATTTAACTAATCTGACTCAGAAAAAGTCACGTAGTACTTCCAATAATTAATCCATTTCTACTTCAGGGTCCATAGGGCTCCACAGGGGAGACCATGGGGTGTAGGTGGGACCTGGAGGACCGGACACCAACAGCAAAGCTTTTCAATCCCAGGATGCTCCGGTCCTTCCCCCCACTATACCCCGCCCACAACCTGAGGGCTACTCCGTTCGTTGGTGTCCGGCAGGAGCTGGATCTCCGTTTTTAACGGGGCTGCTTTAAGCAGCGCAAGCTTATTTTTTACATTTATTTTCATTTCTAGTTATTTTACTACTGAGCAGCAGCGCACGAGAGTCCCTTGGACATCTGCACGGCTGCTGCATCACCCCTCCGCGGCTCCGTGACACCAGCCCTCGGCTAGGTACTCCCAGCGGGGCTCTGAAAGGGGACTAGCTAGCAAGCTTCCCAGACCCCAGACTGCAGCCTGGAATTCAGGGGACAGGTAAGGCAGATCCCTGCTTGCGGGGACCCGCGTCTTTGCGCAGTCTTGCCTCCTGTCTCTGGAGACAGACCAGAGGCGCTGATGTGGACACTGGTTCGCCCAGGACTCCACTAGACCACTGCACTGTGTCAGATTGTGTATTTTATTATTGTTGTGGCTATGTCTGGCAGAGGTAAGAATAACAAGCAGGCTGCTGCTACTACTACTCTGGAGCTAAGCCTGCTGAGCAGGACTTACAAGACACCAGACGACCTCATTCAGGATGGTCTTTGTACAACTTTTTATACCGCCACCGGGCCCATCAGCCTCGGTGTCTTCTCAGGACCCACCGTGGGCTACTTTTTCACAGATCCTGGCAGAAATAGTGGACCACCTAGTAGCGGTCCCTGTGGTAGATCCCCCATTAGGATGGCCACAGCAGGTGCTCCCTGCACATCCTTTGTCTCCTCCATGGGTAGACATACTTTCTACCTCAGTACAGAGTTTGATGGATATGCTGCAAAAAGAGACACCTTTAAATAGTAAACCTACTAAGCATGCTGTTTATCTTCCCAATCCACCCAGCTGTCAGATTCTGATGCATCATCTGGGGAGGCAGAAGATGCAGACCTCTCTCACTCTGACTCCCTCTCGGGAGATGAGGAGTCCCTCTCTAAATTAAATATACCTGCATTGGTGAGAGCTGTAAAATCTATTCTACAAAATAAATAGGCAGCCACTTTTTAAATGATAAAAGGTGATTTTACCAGGGTTCCCTCACTCTGACCAGCTATCTGATCACATGAGCGAGGCATGGAATATGCCCAGTAAAAGGTTTCAGCTGCCTAAACATTTAAGTTCCTTTTACTCTCTTCCCGCTACTGATTGCACTAAATGGGAAGTTCCCCGAGCCGTTGATTCCCACGTAACACGTCTGATCAAGAATTCTACCTTACCCATCCATACTGCAACCTCCTTGAAGGAACCTACGGATAGAAGGATAGAAGCTTGTCAAAAATCTATATACTTATTTACAGGAGCTATTACTTGTCCTGCTAGGGCTACTGCCTGAAGGTAGTAGGCATGCGGGATGCTGACGGTCTAAATACTGGCGCCGAAATCCTGTCGGGTCGGGATCCTGGCACCAGTATCCCGACCGCCTGTATCTGGGTGTAGGGGGATGTTAGCGCTGGGTAGTGGGGTTAGGCACCGGGGAGGGAGTGTTAGGATGAGGGAGTGGGAGGTTAGGTTTAGGCACTAGGGAGGGAGGGGTAGAGTAGGGAAAATACCAGCAGTTCTTATGGGTGCCGGGATTCTGGCTGTCGGTATTCTGCATCCCGACAGCCGGGGTTTCATACCCAACCCCTACGGCCTGGGTGGCAAAAGCCATTGAGAGTTGGGCAGAGGCCCTAGAAGAGATATTTCCCCCTGATGCTTCGAGGGAACAGCTGTCCTACATATCTCACATTAGAAATGCAGCGTCCTACTTAGGTGAAGCAGCTATGGCTACGGATCTCCGAGCCTCCAAGGCATCTGCCATGTCTGTAGTGGCCCGCCGTATTGTTTGGCTCCGCTCCTGGAAGGCAGATTCGGACTCTAAAAGGGCTCTGGAGTCTTTGCCTTATCCTGTTTGGCCCAGAATTGGATAAAATTGTGACTACATTGGCAGTTTCCAAGATATCGTTCCTGCCCTCTGCATATAATGCAAAACCTTGGACGTCATCCTATTTTTCCTCAAGGAAAAGCTAAGGGTCAGTGCTTTCCAAGACATCAGGCATCAACTAAGGCCTCCAAGCCTAGGACCAAACAGACCTGGCCTACTAGATGTCCATCTACTAAATCTGTGGACAAGCCTTTAGCCTGATGGGGTGGGCCTTTCCCTGGGGGCTCACAGGGTGGGAGGCTGACTTCTGATGCCAAAACTGGGTGAATTGAAGACCACATGAGATGCCTAGGTAAGAGAGTCTCCCACGGATATGCCCTATCCTTCCTGAGGTGACCACCCCAGCAATTCTTTTGCACAGGGCCATTCAGTCCTTACTGCTCTCAGGAGTACTAATTGTGGTCCCTTCCTCACAGCGAGACAAGGGCTATTATTCTACCCTTTTCTTAGTTCAGAAGCCCAACGGGTCTCAATCTCAAATCTCTGAACAAGTTTATCAGGGTGCCCAGGTTTCGTATGGAAACCCTCCGCTCTATTATGCTAGCTATGGAGCCTGGGGATGTTATGGTGTCTCTGGACATTCAAGACGTTTACCTACATGTACCTATAGCGCTTTCTCATCAACATTCTCCGGTTTGCTATACTACAGCAGCATTACCAATTTCAGGCTCTGCCATTTGGCCTCTCAACGGCCCCTCGGGTCTTTACCAAAATCATGGCAGTTATGGCGGCCTCTCTTCATCGTCAAGGGATCAGACTACTCCCATACTTGGATGATCTCTTGCTGTTGTCCAGCTCCCCAGAGATTCTTCACCGCCATCTGCAGGTAATCATTGCCTTTCTAAAAACGAATGGTTGCTGATCAACTGGAAAAAGTCTTTCCTGACACCTTAGAGAATGGTACATCTGGGAACCCTCCTAGACTCACAAGTTCAGAGAACCTTCCTAACACCAGACAAGATCTCAATAATACAGTACAAAGTGCATAGATTTCACCGCAGTCACCGAGTGTCAATTCACTTGGCAATGCAGACCTTGGAATCAATGGTGTCCACCTTCGATAAGGTGGAGATTGCTCCGTTTCACTCCAGGCCCCTACAATACTTGATCCTCTCAAGATCCTGCTCAGGTCTCCGACAATGGGCCTCTCCCCGGAGGTTCGCCTGTCCTTAGCCTGGTGGCTACAGACATCCCATTTACACAAGGGTTGCCCTTTTTGAATCCTGGACTGAGCTCTCCTCACCACGGATGCAAGCTTCTGAGGGAGGGGCACAGTGACTGGCCAGCAGTCCTTCCAGGGCCACTGGACCCCAGTCGAGGCAGTGTTACCAATCAACGTCCTAGAACTTCGAGCCATCTACAGAGCTCTCACTCTGGCTCAGGATATTCTTCAGGGCACAGTCCAACAACGCCACGGCGGTGGCCTACCTCAATCACCAAGGAGGCACTCTAAGTCAGACAGCAATGGCAGATGTGTCCCAGATGCTCACATGGACCAAATGCCATCTCCGCAATATTCATTCCAAGAGTTCTCAATTGCGAAGCAGATTTGTTCAGCCGCCACAACGTGCATGCAGGAGAGTGGTCTCTACATCCAGGAGTCTTTCAGCTCCTGGAGGACAAATGGGGTCTACCGGATGTGGATCTCATGGTCTCAAGACACAACCACAAACTTCCAGTATATGGAGCCAGGACAAGGGACCCTGATTCAGCCTTCGGGGATGCATTGTCAGTGAAGTGGACTTTCCATTAGGTGTATCTTTTCCCTCCAGTATCCCTGCTTCCTTGAGTTCTTCGAAAGTTCAATCAGGAAGGGGGCACAGTCCTGTTGATAGCACCGGCTTGGACGCTATTAGTACTCCGATCTTCAAAGTCTCTCTATAGATGTCCCTTTTCAACTTCCTCTACGAGTACAGTATCTGCTCATTCTACTCGCACTGTGGGTCCCTCGTGGGCAGTCCGGTGTGGCGCCTCTGCTGAACAGCTATGCAAAGCGGCTACGTGGTTTTCTGTCCATGCCTTTCTTAGGTTTTATGCCTTTGATACATTTGCCTCTCAGGATGCTTCCTTCGGGCGTAGGGTTGTCCTCTCAGCTCAGGAGCGTTCCCGCCCTTGAACAACTGTTTTGGGACATCCCCATTGTCTCCCCTGTGGAGCCTTATGGACCCTGAAGATGAAAAAGAGTTATGGTAAAACTTACCATTGTTAACTCTCTCGTCGATGTCCATAGGGTCCACAGGGCACCCGCCCTGACGCACCTGGCTTCTATGGGTTTCTTCTCTTGGTTACTTGTTTCCTTCTCTATGTGAGAGTGTGATTCTTCAGTGTACCAGTCTTCCTTCTCTCCTATCCTGCTCCTGCCTTGGGCTTGTTAACAAAACTGACTTGCCCACAGGCTGTGAGTGCTTAGGGGTTAAAGTAGGCCAGAACATGGCGGAACTGCATTCCGTAACTTCTATTTGGAGATGGAACCAGTTCCGCCTCCTCCTACCCACCTTAGCCTGGCGCCACAGGGAGTCACCATTTACCAGGCGCCCGCTGAGATTTTGTTACCAGTGGGCGCCCGGCTCCCTCCCCGCAGTGCCAGTTGGAGGCTAGAGCTCACTCCTGAGCTCCGGCCTCTGGCTCCCGCAGTGCACTATGGGAGAGACGACATGACGTCTCTCCCATAGTTAGAGGAGCAGCCACCCATACCAGACGGCAGCAGATGCAGGAGCAGGGCTTAAGGTAAGTATTAGGTTTTTTTTTTTTTTAAGTGGCTTCACTATAGGGGGCACTACTACTGGGGCACAACTATTGGGGGCATTACGCAGGAGGCATTACTACTAGCGGCATTACTCAGGGGGCATTACTACTAGGGGTACTGCATTAAGGGGGGGCACTACCACTACTGTGGGCTCTGCATAAGGGGCACCACTGCTGATGGCACTACAAAAGGGTCACTACCACTACTGGGGGCACTGCATAAGGAGCACTACCACTATTGGGGGCATTGCGTGTAAGGGGCACTACCACTACTGGGTGCATTGCGTGTAAGGGGCACTACCACTACTGGGGGCATTGCGTGTAAGGGGCACTACCACTACTGGGTGCATTGCGTGTAAGGGGCACTACCACTACTGGGGGCATTGCGTGTAAGGGGCACTACTATTGTGGCCATTGTGTATAAGGGGCACAAATGGAAATAGCGGCTCCTACACTTCTGGAAGGAGTATTTAACTTTTTCCAGCAAAAGTTTATTTAAGGCAGAGCGAGTTTGAGTTAGAACATCAGGGGATAGGGAGGATTTATGAACAGATTCCAATTTGTGAATTTTTTGCAAAAGGGAGTCTATTTGGCCGAGACGTTGTTTCTTTAGGAAAGAGCCTAATTAAGTACATTTTCCCCTCAGGACACATTTGTGCGCCTCCCATATTGTAGGATTAGAGGTGTCAGGATTATCATTATACTCAATATAAACGTGTAATGCCTCTAAAAGCTGCACTCTACAATAGTCATCAGTCAGCAATGATTCATTAAAACACCACGATCTAAAGATAGGGCTAGAGGAAGTGAGAGAAAGGTCAACACTAATAGGGGCGTGATCTCTAGTAACACCAATCGAAGTAGCCTGGACCAGATGGAGGTGGCGATGGCTAATAAGTATATAGTCAATTCTAGAGTAGGATTGGTGGCAGCTAGTATAATGGGAGTAGTCCCTGTCAGAGGGGTGATACAACCTCCAGATATCGGACAGTTGGTGAGCATGCAGCAAGCGCCTTACCTTTCTCAGCGATCGATATGGGACGGAGGAGGAACCGGTTGAAGTATCTTGAGAGGGCCAAGTTGAAATCGCCTCCAACTATCAAAGTGCCCTGCTGAAGCTCATCCACCCTGTCCAGAACCCTCTCGAGGAAGAAGGGTTGACGATGATTAGGGGCGTAAATGTTGACAAAAGTAAAGAGATGATTGAAAATGGAACATTTGACCAATAAACCCCTCCCCTCCTCCAGGCAGTGTAATTCTGGGTTCACAATTGGCATATGTCTAGCAAACAAAATGGTGACACCTTTAGATTTAGACAAGGAGAAATTTTAATAAAATGCAGTAGGGTACCAGTGATTACTTAGCTTCATAGTAGTAGAAGAGTGATGAATGGGTCTCCTGTACAGGGCCCACATCTGCACCTTCAGAGTGAAAGGATCGAAGGGCTTTGGCCCATTTCTTGGGGACGTTGAATCAAACTATACGAATTAGAGCAGCCATGAGGGATGAGAACTATAGCATAGATTGTGTTCCAGAAGGCACTTAGATTGAAGCAGCAGAAACATTAATAGCAGAAAAGAAAAAGTAAGAAAAAGAGAAATGAAAAAAAGAGGAAATATAACAAGAGGAGAGAAGGGGGAAGTGTAATAGTAGGAGTATAAATCAATCACATACATAAACAATAATGTGGTAATATATAGAGCGAAAAAAACGCTACCGGACAAAAAAGAGAGCCACCAGGGCTCCCATGTCACAGGAAAAAATTTAGCGTCAGGGGGCACACAGGGGGGGGTAGTAACCCTAACATCCTATTTGAAAAAAAAGGAAAAAAATATACATTAAAATTAAAAAATAAACAAGGATATATACCATTCCGACATTATATGAAAATAGAGACATCTAACATAACATCTTCCAAAAAAAGGGAAGATATAAGGGAAAACCAATTACAAACTTCTTCCAGGGGAAGAGAAAAGAAACAGTGATGCTCGAATACACGGATAGAGGAGAACACCTAAAAAAAATAACCAGGTAAATACGGTCTTAGACATAAACAGACCTCAACTATGATATTCGTATATATATATATATATATATATATATATATAGAGAGAGAGAGAGAATTCATTTCAACATTAGAAATACAATAGTGAATAGGTAGAGCTGAGTAATATGATAATCCAGCTTCAGGTGGTATCAATGTCAGTAGTAGATTCATTTCTTTTTGGTTTCTTCTGTTGCTTCTGTATCGTATGCCATTGATCTCTCTTAGGCCGACCTTGAGTGATCAGAGATGGTGACAGAAAGGCTTGCCAATCCGGGAGAGCAACAGGATCCAGGCCCAAAGATAAACAAAAGTCTGGTAAATCTAATGGTGTTTGGAGAGATATAAGCTTGCCAGCATGAGATACTTGGAGAGAAAAAGGAAAACCCCATCTGTATTTGAGATCATGTTTGCGAAGAGATTCTGTTAAGGGCTTCACTAATCAAAATTGTTGAAGGGTACGCCAGGAGAGGTCTGGAAATATTTGCAGATTCGTTCCATTAAACTCCACTCCCTCCAGGGTAAGGACTTTGTGAAGTATATCCTCTTTTTGCGAAAAATAATGAAGTCTACATATAACATCTCTCGGGTATTTAGACGCTAGGCCCCTAGGACATAGTGCTCTATGTGCCCGGTCAAACTCGATGGGTTCACTGGGGTCCAGCTCGAGTAACTCTCCAAAGATTTTGTTCAAGGCGTCGAGCAGGCCAGAAGGTGGGACATCCTCTGAATGACCCTTATATATTGTTTCTATGCCCTCTGTTGTCAAGGTCATCGAGTTTAGATTGGAGGAGCTGCATGTTAGAGGACTGCTGGGAGACCAAGATGTGAAGGTGGGACAGTTGGTCGTTTACAGCATCCTTTTCCTCTTCGAGGACCACTACTCTGGATCCCAGCTGTTTGACATCTTCCTGCACTATAGAAATCTGGGATTGGAACGAGTATTGAATTCTTGACTCTAGAGCCTGAATGTCCTGTTTGGAGGGGAGTGAACTGACATGAGTCAGGACTTCTGTAATTTCGCTCCGTAGTTGTGACATCTGAACTTGAAAGTCACTGGGTGAGGGGGTTTGAGCCATATTAGTCGGAGTTGATGGGGGTCGAATCCAAGGTCAATGCAGAAGAGTCGGCAGACTGGGAAATAGAAAGATATGAATGGAGATTTGTTTGGGATGGAATAGGTTGTGGCGTCCTGGGGTTCTTTTTCTGGTTTTCCCATTAGGAAGAGATGGAAATGGATATTGCACGTTAATATATCATCATGAATGAGTGGATGGTAAGGGTCAAACTCCCCTGAGGATATGGTTACATAGCAAGCATGAAACAGAAGCTAGGAGTTAGCAGATTACATAGTGAAGTTATTCCTCTCCACCACCAGGGGGAGGCAGATCCACAGAGATGGAAATATAAGCCTTATAATTCAATAGCCGTTGCTAGGTACAGAAGGCTAGTTAGTAATAATTGCTGTACATATGAGCATAAGTGTTTGGGAGAGTGATAAAGAAACCCAGCAAACCAGGTATATATATATATATATTTCTACTTCAGGGTCCATAGGGGGTCCACAGGGTTGACCTTGGGGTATAGGTTGGGAACCAAATCCGGGCACCACGCAGTTAAAGCTTTTAGCTCCCAGGATGCACTGGGTCCACTCTCACTATAACCCCACCCCCAAGCCAGAGGCACCTCAGTTTAAGTTGGTGCCCGGCCGGAGTCGGGTCACCGTTAGCGCAGGGGGAGCTGATTAGCAGCCCCTAAGCTTATTTTATTTTTTTTAGGGACAAAGTTTTTTCATGGACTTTGGACTCTTCAGAGCGGCAGCGTCGGACTGTCCATAGGACGTCTAAGCTGCCGCTCCGTCACCCCGCTGGCGCTGAGACGCCAGTACAGATCTGGGGATCTCAGCGGGACCCCAGAGTCTGTACTAGCCGGACTCTGCGGGCGCCCAGGACTGCTGCCGGATCCACGGGGAGCAGGTAAGGTCGCGGATCACTGCTTGCGGTGATCCGCGCATTTCAAATGCAGTCCTGTGCCTCCGGTCTCAGGGGACAGACCGGAGGCGCCGGCAGTGGCGGCGGGCCCCCCATACCCCATGTGTCCACTAGACCACCAGGGACTTAACGATCGGTGCAGGGAGCCGGCGTCCCGGGGGTTAATAGCCGGCCAGGGGAGGCAGCCTTCCCTGTTACAGCGGCTCCTCCCCTCAGCTCAGCGCGCCTTTCAGTATCCATAGTCTGGCGTCGCTGAGCTGCTTCCTCCGCGGGCCACGCTTCCTCTGAGGTCTCCAGCGGCCATTTTATCTCTGTGGTGCAGCAGAAATCTCTCAGGATGGCAGTGAGTCCAGTCCCCCTGCGTACCTCACCATCAGGTCAGTGTACACAGCGCTGTAGCCTTCCCAGACACTGAATCTGGGCAGTTGAATGCAGTGTAATAGTGCAGTATATTATATGACATGTTTATGTATATATGTATATATCTGCATTGTATGTGACTTATGCTAGTGCTGACTGTACTTTATTCTCTCACCTGTCAGTGTATATCTATCCCTTTTCTTTATCTGCCCTAATACAGCTGTACTTAGGGTGGTTCTGAGACCTCACATTTATATACTTGTTAATATTTGTGTGGTTTGTCACATACTGTTGCGTGCTGCACGTTGCCATATTTTAGATGGAACTGTGTGTTGCATACGCTGAAAATGGGTCCCTGCAGCTAATTTTTGGCATCAGTCAGGACCAGTATAGTGCTGCTTAATATTTCCGCCAAGATTGGTCAGATATGTCTGACCAGGAGATAGAGCGTTATACTGCACCCATTTTTACTATCCTGCAAGTCATGTGCTGCAGGTGTTAGTGCGGAGGATTTGACTCATAAAGGGTTCTGTATGTGGCGTCATCTGGTGCCGGCCTCTTTCACGACCCCCTTGGGCGGTTTGTTTTCTCGGGATCCTCTCAATTGCGGATCGCCGGGCGGGCCCCATTGTTGTACCTCACTTGGGGTTACTTCACCATACTGCCCTTTTCATCTCAGGGTATCTCGCAGCTTCTTGCACTCTTCCCCTGTGACACAGACTACCGCTCCCTGCAGGGGTTTTTCGCAGTATATGAATTCCCCCTGGTGCCACAATAGTCTGTCATTCCCCTTGCAGGGATTACCACAACAGCCACCCTGGGTGGATGTCGTTTTCTACGAAACGCTAATTGGCGTGGTTGACACCCTGTGGTTACTTCCCAGTTGGCTCTGCCGTGAACTGGGTACTGTTCGGGGCTCTTTCCCTCTTACACGGGGGGAAGCCTATTTCAGGTATTATTATCCCTGCTTTAGGGCTGGTAGCAGGTCCATTCTGGTTAGAGTGAATGTTGACCTGCACCTGTATCATACACCCTCAGTATTGCGTGCCTTCGGGTTACCTGTTGCTGACTAGCGGGTGGATCGCATAGCGGGACTCTGGCTGTTGCCAGATAGGAGGTGTTACAACAGTGTTTGGCCTCCTGTCCCAAATTCCCTGAGGGTCATCACGAGCCCCTCCTGGGGGGGATGGGCGTGTTACTCGTCTGATTACAGACGTTACTACGCCTCCCATTCCTGCGTGGTCGGATTCTTCGGATCCGTAGGTGGTAACTCTGCCTGAAATCAGTATACTTGCTTTCAGGAGTTGTTACCCATCCTACCATGGCTATAGCATGGTTGGTTAATACTATTGCATATTGGGTTGATGCATTTGTAACGTTTTTTCCCCTCCAACACGTCGGGGGTTCAAATGTATTTGGTCGCTCACGTAATATATGCTGTTGTCATAGGTGGAAATGCCTATATTGGATACCAGTCTCCTAACTTTCAGAGTTCCGGCTGCGACTGTATCCTCCGTAATACCCTATGGCTGCGCTCTGGGAATGCAGAGGTGCAGATACCATCTTTAGGGTTGATATTGTTTGGTCCTGACCTTGACCAGATTGTAGTAACATTGGCAGTATTACTAACGACAAGTTTACTGCTTTCAGCTATGCCCACTACAAGGCCTCAGACTAAGTCTGTTAAGTCTTTTTTGTCCTCTGGGTCAGCCTAAAGGTCTGTTTCTTCGTAGACTGTCGGCATCTACAAGGGCCGACATATCCAGTACCGAGCAGGCCTGGACTGCCAGCCGATCCTGCTTCTGAACCTACGGATATCTCTTCAGTCTGACGGGACAGGCCTACAACTGGGAGATACCGATTTTCTCAGTTCGCCCGGTATTAGTGTCAAGTTGCCGCGGCTACGTGGGTAGGAGGGTACGCCCTCTTTACAAGGGCCTTACAGATCCAGAAAGCTATGCAGTTGTTGCGGTAAGCGGAGCTAATTAGGCCATCCCCACTATCTCAGTGAGGGACTGGTTGTTCTGTTTTCTTTCTGGTGCGGTGGCTGAATGGTCCTCTTTGGCCTATTCTCTGTCTCAATTCCCTGAACCAGTTCCTAAAGCTACCTGGGCTCAGGAGGAAATCCCTATGCTCCATCATACGATGTTTGGAACCTGGGGACTTTAGGGTATCACTGGATATACAGGACGCGTGCCTACGGGTACTTACAGAGACCTTTCCTCAGCATGGGCTGAGGTTTGCTGTATCACAGCAACACTTACAATTTTTCGGGCTCTGCCTGTTGGGACTGTCCTCAGCCCCACAGGGGTTTACCAGCGTTTTGGATTTTCTGACAGTTCTTCTGTTCAGTATATCCCAATGCTCCTGTACCTGGACGGCCTCCTGCTCTTAGCGGGATCACCGGGGTACTTTACGGCCAGGTCAGGATGACTGTGGATTCTTCAGGGTGCAGACGTTTAATCAACGGGGAAAAAGTCCTCCCTGCATCCCTCTCTGGGTATTCTTCATCTAGGATCCCTGCTGGATTCTCAGAATCTGAGAATTCTTCTGGCGTAAGACGGAATCTCCTCTCTTCCATTAGGAGTACATGGTTGTCTGCGCAGTCGACAGATGTCTTTACACTCTGGGATGCATGGTGGAATGGGCTCAGTTCCATTCCAGGCCTTTCCATAATTGGCTCATCTCCAGATGGAATGAGTTTTTTCTGTCGGATAACTGTTCAAACGATGATGCTCTCTCCGGAGGCAAGTCGGTCCCTGTCCGGGTGGCTATGGCCATCTCGTCCAGGGTTTTCTTTGCTAGGGACAGTGTCTGGATCGAATCCTTTTCAGTGCAGTTGGACGTCTGTCGATTCCACCCTGTCAATTAACTTACTCTGGCATAACTCTTGTTTCCCGGTGAACCTGAAAAGGTTCAGTCCGACAGGGTCAGGACAGTGGCTTCCTTTTTAGCAACACTGTTCGTTGGGTGGCAATGACAGGTATGTCACATATTCGGACATAGTCCGAGGGTCTCCTCCCGACCATCTCGGCAGCGTTCATTTCAGGAGCTCTCCATTGGGAAGCGGGAGTCCTCAGCCGTCACGACGTGCATCCCGGGGACTAGTCTCTTCCCCAAGAGAGGTTTCATCTCCTGGTGAGCAGGGGGGGCCCCCCTGAGGTGACCCTCATGGCCTTCTGACTTTATCACACTATGGTGTTACAGTTCAGCTCTGGGGATTCTGAAGCAAACTTCAGCGACTCTTTGTCGGTGAAGTGGTCCTTCCACTTTGTGTACCTGTGTTCTCCGGTCTCCCTTCTTCCTCGAGGTCTTTGGAAGTGTTTTCAATCGAGACGGAGATGCTTTCCTGCTGGTGGCTCCTGATTGCCCCAGATGTCAGGGGTACTTGGATCTTCGGAGTCTCTACATCGATACTCCATCCCTGATGCTTCACTGCCCGGACCTGTTGTCTCAGGGTCCTTGGTTTTGCCTTGGACCTGGGTCGTTTGTCTTTGACTGTGTCCTTACAGTGGTCTTACGGCTTCCCTGGCTTTGTCATCGTTGGAATGATTAGAGCACATGGATCAGCTTTTGCTGGGACCTACCACAAACTGTGGCAGCCATAAATCTTATGGTATTGTACCTGTCGATACAATCCTCCGGTGTCCAGGATTTCCAGATATTCTGGCATTCCTTCCGGCTGGCTTGGGTTTCACACTTGGCCTGGTCTTCCTGACAGTGCGGATCTCTACACTGTCAGTATGGTTAAGATATGGAATTGCTTCACTCTGGTATCCAGTTCATCCTTTGGAGTGTTTTCTTGATTATGCCTCCATTTGTCCTCCCTAGGGACTCCTTGGGAGTAAGTAGTGGTTCTTCGTTACCTCCGGGGACAGTCAATGGAACCGCTGGTTGTGATAGCCATTACATGGTCTATTGCTTAGGCTCTCTCTTTCTCTCAGGGTGTTTATATCAACCAGGAGAGTGTCTGAATTGGGAGTGTTCTCATGTGGCTCCCTCTTCTGGAGGGCATCATGTCAGGGTGGGAGTTGCTCTCGCCCTGTGTTTCTTCTTAGTGGTTTTCAGGTTCCATATTATTCTGGAACTTATGGTACGGCCATTTTGTCCCCAGTCCTCTCGGCTGGTGTGGCCTCATTGACTGTGGTCTGGCCTCTTTGGATTTATGTGATCCGTTCAGGTTCCTTACGGAAATCGGACTCCTTATTGGTGGTCTGAGATTTCTGGTTTTCACAGGAAAGGATGGCCGGCCTATAACCAAATGTTGGCTTGGATGGCCTCGTAGGTCTTCCTCAGGGGCCTACCCATGGGTAGGCCTTCCTGTTGTTGATGCTTGTTTTTTCTCGGGCCATGTGACCCTCGTGTGCGGCTCGCTGTGGCGCCTCGGCTGTTTTGCCTTACTAGGTGGCCACGTGGTCTTCTGTCCACACCTTTTTAAGGTTCTAGGCATTGGTTTCCTTTGCCTCTCAGGATGCTTCCTTTTTGGCGACGGATTCTCCTCTCAGCACAGGAGCGTCCCCACCCTTGGTTGAACTGCTTTGGGACATCCCCAAGGTCAACCCTGTGGACCCCCTATGGACCCTGAAGTAGAAAACAAGAGATATGGTAAGAACTTACCTTTGTTATCTCTGTTTCTACGAAGTCCATAGGGTTCACAGGGCGCCCGCCCTGACGCACCTGGCTTCATATGGGCTGTGTGGCTGGTCACCGGTTTTCCGTCTCCCATTTCGGTGAGTATGGTTATTGAGTGTTCCAGTTTTCTCTCTCTTTTTCTCTCCTCCTCCGGCCTTTGGCTACTTACAAACTGAGGTGCCTCTGGCTTGGGGGTGGGGTTATAGGGAGAGTGGACCCAGTGCATCCTGGGAGCTAAAAGCTTTAACTGCGTGGTGCCCGGATTTGGTTCCCAACCTATACCCCAAGGTCAACCCTGTGGACCCTATGGACTTCGTAGAAACAGAGATAACAAAGGTAAGTTCTTACCATATCTCTTGTTATATCACTGTAAATATAGCAAACTTGTCTGCAGATGAAACACAGGCCACCGAATCGCGCATGGGTCTTCTCACATGAGTCTGCTCTACAGGTGTCTAGGGAGTCCTCCAGGTATGGCTGTCTGGGCGGGAGGTCAGGGCCACGGCGCACCGCCAGAGAAGATCGGCGGCATCCGCCCCCGCAGGTGAAGTCAGCAGCGTCGGGCAGTCCCCAGTAGTAAGTGGCGTGGAGAGGGATCAGGCGGCAGCCACAGGGTAGGACTGTGCAGCTGTGGAGGGGAACGTCCGTCTCCGTCAGAAACGGCAAGGCGGGCGCTGCAATATATTGAGTCCCCGGCTTGTGGACAGGGGCTGGGCCGCAGCCTGCGGGGGCAACTATCGCGCACCCCCCAGCTCCGTGATCGCGTCTCCTCATCGGTAGAGGGTAACAGCAAGGGTGGGTAGGTATGTTAAGGTGCTTGGTGTCCTGCAAGGGGACAGAAAGCAGACTTTTTAGGGGTGGAAATACCGGTGCTTCCCCCAAAGATGTCTGCTTCGGCTGCTCGCTAGGCCACACCCCCTCATTTTTATACTTTTTTAAGAATAAGATTTACACAGCAAAGAACCTTTCCCTAATTGCTGGGAAACTAACTGTGAGAAAATATTTTGCAGCCCTCTGTTCATTTTCTTAATACAGCACTGCAAGAACAAATTTGGACACCCATGACCTAGAAACTTACCTCTAAAACGCATCTTTCCCTGAATATTGGAATACCAAGTTTCTGTATGTTATGTAATGTAATATCAGTATGGAGCCTAGAGTTAAAGGTAGATTTTGTCAAGTCAAAAAGGAAGATGGTAATGGAATCATTCAGACGTCTTCTTATTAATACTTTTTCAACAGAAATGACTCGACAATTTGAATATAGGCTGAAATACTTAAATTGATCATTTTGGGTGGGGGATTAAGTTGCCTATGTATTAATAATCGCGGCAGTGCTTCAATGATTATCAGTATGTATAGCGACAGACTTTTTAATTTTTAACAAAACTATCCCCTTATGCTCACAGTGTCAGTTTCCGGAGATAGGCTGAGGCTGCATAAGAGGGAATAGTAAAGCTGGCCACAGACATAGCGATGTGCTCACAGTCAGCCGATGTGTACGATTTCCCTTGAAACTCTCCCCGGCTGCTCTGCACATGATCTCCACACGTTCTGCACACAATTTGGTGTCCAGTGTTCTTATGATCTCTCTTGCATCCAGACTTTCACAGTGCATCGGGTCCTAGATTGTCAGTTCTGCCCTACTGCACGCCAGATCTGACGATGCGATGTGCGATCAGCGGGGACGCGCATCGTGATTGTGAGTGGGGACTCACAATTTACTCAGGATTTGGCCATATTTTGCACGATCTGTCATTCCAATGTGTCGGAATCAGCCAGATCGGGTAAAATATCGCTATGTGTGTGGCCAGCTTAAGATCCCTTGCCTGCAAGAATTTCTCCATAGGCATAAAGTGGTCTACACCAACTGAGGATAGCATAAACCAAGGTACATAGAGTTCAGACCATAGTGCTCTTTGATAATAATGGGGACTGCGGCCTACCGTGCTAATTAGCCTTTTGCAAGAGATCTCCTGCATTATGTTGTTAGAACATAGTGGAGATACATAAAATGATGCAGAGACTGCAGTTTCTGCATCATTTTATGAAACAAAAGCTTGATAAATACTGTAGGTCCTGAAATAGTTTCCAAATAAACTCAACATCCAGAAACATTTATTGAAGATAAAGTAATGAACACATCATAGCCCAGGCTTCAGTCACAATGCTGCTGATTTCTCTGGAGCTTGATGATCGAATGTCTTTCAAAATACTTCACTCGCTTGCTCCACAGTGGTCTCTACTGGACATGGGTTGGTCTATCTACTCTGCAGGACAATCCATGATTATATCAATGGAGTTTTGTGTTAAGTGGGGAATCTCTGAGAGCACAATGTACAGGACCTGTAAGTTATGGTTGCTGGTCACTTTGCTGGAACCCGTGCTTGTCACTGACAGCTGCTTTCTGCCCGCGGGGCTGTGCCCTGTAGCAAGCAATTGCCACTCACAGCTGAGCAGCACAAGGCCTGCCAGTGTATATTTATCCTCTGCCGCAGGTAACAAATTAAGGTTATGGTTTAGTACACTGTTCTGCTATTGGAAATACTTATCCTGATATGGCAAAAAAGGATGTGATATTTCTGGTTGTTTTCTCACAGTACTACTATCAGTATTTAAAGGTCTGAGCACTTATAACTACTAACTATAGCAATGTAAGAAATGGGAATCGGTATGAAATACAGATGGACAGGATGCCGGCTATCTGTACACTGACAGCGACATCCCGAAGGTTAGAATCCCGACAGAGGAATGGTGAGTACTGTTCCCCTGTTCTATTTACCCCCTAACCCTCCTTTCCTGTACCCTAATACTAACCCTCACTACCCTGCACCCTAACACTAACCCCCCTGGTAAGTGCCTAAACCTAACTCTCCCCCCTTAGTGCCTAACCCTAAACCCGCCAAGTGGTGCCCGAACCTAACCCCCCTGCCCGGCGCCTAAACTCCCCCCTCTCGCAGCCTAACGCTAACACCCCCGGGGTACCTAAACCTATGCCCCCCCTGCAGCTGATACTCACCTTTCCGCAGTGTCCTTACGATCGGGATACTCTGGTCGTCATCCCGAGTCTTGTCGGGATTTTGGCAGCGGTGTTGTCTCGGCGTTCGGTATTCCGATGCTGGGATTCCGGCAGACAGCATCTCTAAGAAATTAATTCTCTTTTGTACCACAGGCACATATTGGTGGTCTGCCATAGCTTTTGTAATGAAGATGCACCTACTCAAACCAAGTGGTGCTGATGAAGATAATGTAATGAATTGCCTGTGAGGATCATTGCTGCTTGGGAACACCCTTCCTAATTCAGCAAATTACATGCATGCCTTTACATAAAATGTATTGGACACTGAGAGAATATTAAATGCTGCTCCCATTAGAAGCTACCACAGCCTAGAATATCTGAGAAAACAACATTTTGTAAGTTGTGGTTGTGTTGTCTTGTAACTATATCATGTAACGGGCAATGCAGAAGGAATGCCATCTGGTGCACTTTGCACCTACAAAAGTAGGATTTTTACTCCAAACTTAGTAAATATCTGATGAAAATAGATGTTTATTAAACAACTGTTCAACAGTGGGACTGTAGCTCTTCTTAATAACTGTTAATGAAACGTTCACACAACAATCCTATAGCAATACTGGGGAACTACATTGATACACAATTTCACCAATTCCTGAGAACAAATACTGCTGACCTTTGTCTTTCATTCTGCTGGCAGTGATGTAGCCTAGTGTCAGCTGGCTTCTGGCAGGCACATAACAGCAACACAGGTTCCCAAAATCCACAGTTTGAAGAAGGAGCTCCTTTACCCACTGTATTGCCGCTTGTATGCCAGTATACAATAGTCCAGCTGCAGTGCCCAGTCAGTCCCATTGCTCAAAGGGCCTGATTCAGACCCGCTCGCGAGCGCTGAGCACTCGCAAGCGAGTCGATGGTGGCCCAGTGCGCATGCGCATGACGGAGCCGGCTCTGTCGTGCGCATGCGCGAGACCCAGATAGCGACGGGAAAGCCGTCGTTCCGGGTCTCGTACCAAAGGGGGCGTGCTGTCGATGGTGAGTGACAGCACGCCCCTTTGGTGGGCGTGCCGGGGGCATGGCTGCCCAGACGGAGGCATTCCCATGGGAACGCCTACCGTCTGGGGCCGGCCCCACTGACATCACAAGTGATGTCAGTGGGAGTGCTTTCGGCTCTGTTTGAGCCGAAAGCACTCCAGGGCTTGCGGCAGCGAGACCCTACCACAATGGTCTCGTCGCAAGCCCGATGGTAGCGATGGTCTTGACCATCGCGACCATCTTCCTGGCCGCTCGCTTCCTGGTCACCCACAGCTATACGAGCGGCCAGGAGGCCGCTCTAAAAATCAAGACAGACAGTCCTGATTCAGAGCGAGCGCTCTATCAGAGCGTCCGGCTCTGAATCAGGGCCAAAGTCCCTTAGGCCCCCTCTTTCCCATGCTGTGGTTTACTGTGTAGTAAATGGGAGCCAGTCTCTGTCATTGTTCAACACAATGAACACAAGGGTAACATTACTATTAGATGTTACTGTACCCTGCCTGAGTCATCTGGTTGCTGATTTTTGGCTGTTTTGCCCCACTCCAGTTGAACAGTGCTTGATGAGCAGCATTTGGGACAGTTTACTTCCAACATAGAACATATCTCTAAAACCTGAGCTGTTGGGGTGCCTTGAGGACCGTGTTTGGGAACCTCTGGTCTAGGCTCTTATTTAAAGAGAAATTGTCATGGAATTTACAATTTGCAATTATATGGGAAAATTAAATTCAACGCGATATAGAATAGCCGGGGGAGCTCCCGCGGCTATTCAATACACCGCGCTGTTTGGGCCTCCCTCTGGGGATGCGAGGAGAAATCCGACCAAAGTGCCCAGCACTTTGGTTAGAGAATGCCGGTTAATGCGCCTTAACACCCTTGTTAAGGCGCGATAACCGGCAATTCTCCAACCACACAGCGCACTGAATTGAAAAGCTCGGGGAGCTCGCTCCCGGCGCTATTCAATTCGCGTTGAATTCGATCGCCCCCACAGAATAATAAAAATACTCTGTTTTGTGTATTATTAGAAAAAGTGTTATACAGTTTTCTCTGTAGATCTCGCACTTTAGCCTGTTTGTCGTCCTCCTGCTTGTTAGGAGGGTGTCCAGATAACTAGGTCAGAGACACCTTCAAGTGTAACACATGAGGGTATATGCCTTGTGACAGAGTATATAACAGCACATTCTCTACTGATCGACTGCTTCCCACAGAACCCACATTGTTATCATTGTAGATAATCTATTATATGTAGCTTCAGAAGTTCCTGGCCACCTTACACACACACACACACACAGGCGTTTCCGACAAGAATGTATCAATGTTTGCCACACAACCTTAGCCAGTGTAAAGTAGGCAAATGTTAAATAATAATGAACCATAAGATATGTGACCAGTTAAATGAGCAAAGGAAAATAATTACTTCCTGACAACACAAAGGTGGGAATGGTACCATAGAAAACTACTGTGCATAAAAACATATAAGGCCTAAAGATGTGAATGAGCCCCAAAAATGTGAGCTATTAAGGGGTATATTTACTAAAAGTGCTGTTTTTTAGAAGTGGAGATGTAAAGTGCTGTTTTTTAGAAGTGGAGATGTTGCCCATAGCAACCAATCAGTTTCTAGCTATTATCTTCTATAAGGTGCTAGAGAAATGATAAGTAGAATCTGATTGGTTACTATGGACAACATCTCCACTTCTGAAAACCAGCACTTTAGTAAATATAACCCTAGGTGTCATTTATGAATGTGTACATTTCAAATACTCAGTGCAAATGCTGTTTCTTTTGTATTCTCAGTGAAATGTGGTCATATATACTGTATACACATAAGCCAATGTAATTGAAATGAAACCATACAAATGAGAGACAAGTATTGGGAGACTTTGGGTTGTGTTGATTTTATGTGACTTAATAAGGCTCCAACAATCAGTGTTTTAGGAGAATAAAAGAAAGACTGTAATTAAGGGGTTGATCCAAAAGTATGCAGTACTTCTGTAATACAGTATTTTTCTTTTGCTAACACAATTTTTTCCTCATGGACCATAAGCCCACAAAATGTCACACAGTGTCTCTGTGCTTTTTACCACGGTCGGAGACCCAGCAATTTCTACCAGGGTTGACCCTTTCACAAAGAGAAAAACCCGCGTTGATCTGCAAATTACCGGATAAAAGTGCTTTATCCGGTAATTTTGTTCTCTGTGAAAGGGGGGTAAGTTTTTCACCGGCAAACCAACCCGGCATTTAAATGCCGGGATATTTCTCACATTCTGGGCGGGATGCATCAATGAGAAAAATGGGGTCAAACCCCCGAAAATGCAGGTTTGATCACATTTCTCATATGCACCAAGCATTGGTTGCAGTGGGTACCCATAGAAGCCTATGGGCTTCTATCGGGAGTGAGCTGAGAGAGGGATCCAATCGGATCCCTCCCAGCACACACCGCGGAAGACCCTCCAACGCAAAGGGGCGATCTTACCGAAAGAGTGGTCCTTTGTGGTGATCGTCATGCATACCAGCGTTACCTGCTGGCATGCATGCGATGACCGTCGCAATGCATCACATCGTGAGTATGATGCATCAGGCATCGCTCCCTCTGTGCGAAAGTGGCATAATACCACTTTCAGACATACGACCTGGGAATTTCCCTGCTCAGACCTGGGTTTTTCACCTCAGCAAAAATCTGGGTTTTTACTCGAGACCCCCTTTCACACTACACCTGAGACCCGGGAATTTCCCAGGTCGACTCCTTTCAGACTAAGGGGTCTATTTACTAAGCAGTGTTAGGAGACAGAGTGAAAAGTGGTAAGTAAGTGATAAGGTGCCAGCCAATCAGCTCCCAACTGTCATCTCACAAGCTGTGTTTGAAAAATGACAGTTGGGAGCTGATTGGCTGGTACCTTATCACTTTTCACTCTGTCTCCTAACACTGCTTAGTAAATAGACCCCATAAGCAGGGTTTTTCAGTGTTAAGCCGCGATTACAACATTGTAATTGTACAGTCGTTCCTCTTCCCCTGCAGTGCCTACACTGAACAATATGTCGTTCAGTCTAGGCACACTCCCGAACATGCCCAATCTGTCGTTATCGGCAGATTGACCGGCATGTTCAGGCGATGATTGATGTCGAAAATGACTAGCGGGAGCGTGCGTCGCTGGTCGCTTTGGACATTTTAATGCCAGATTTATGCACGATTAATGAGCGATTGAACGATAATGTCATTATCGTTCAATCGCTCATTTATATCTGCAAGTGGATACGCGGCTTAATACACGGTTTTTAAATGTTTTCACTTTACTGGTCCACAATAATGAAGTTATGCTATAAATATAATAAAAGGCAAGATCATACATGCCTATTCTCCCGAGATGGCCGGGAGTCTCCCGAAAATCGTGTGGCTGCTGTCACCCCCGTATCCCAATACATAGACCCCCATTAATCTCGGCATTATGAAGAGGGGGCGGGGCCGCAATCACGCGGTCACTTCCCTGGCCCCACACCTAATACTACATCATCACCGTGTTACGCCCCTTTCTGCCATGCAACCCCCCTCGCAGTATACGCCTCATTCAGGGGGAGCTGAATGTCGGTGGGTATGGGCAAGATATTTGTCGCTCCACAAACATTTCTATTTTATTTATTTTTTTAAATGTCAATGTCTGGCACTGTTCTCACCACTGGCACTTGGCAATGTTCATCTGTACATACTGCACCCACTGGCACTGTTCTCCTCTGCATGTGGCCTCACATGCTCTCTGGATGCCATTGATGATGTCATCAGCATGCAGCAGCCAGCCCTGGCTGGCCAATGAGATCTTCAATTCCTTGATTGGAGCCTTTCAGACATACGTAAGAGACACCTTCAAGTGACATACGTATACCCTTTCAGACATACGTATGTCTGAAAGGGTATAAGTGAAATGTAAGTTCTCATTTTTCAAAGTTGGTCTGTGACCCGAATTGTGTGAAATGCCTACCCTCACAGTTGCAAAGTAGGGGTGTGCACCGGCCACTTTTCGTGTTTTGGTTTTGGATCTTTCTTCGTGTTTTGGATCTGGATTGGTTTTGCCAAAACCACCCTTCAGTGTTTTGGGTTCTGGGTTTTGTGTTTTGGATCTGTATTTTTTTGAAAAAAAGCATAAAAGCAGCTAAAATCACAGAATTTGTGGGTTTTTCTGCTCCTATGCTATTATTAACCTCAATAACCTTAATTTCTAGTCATTTCCAGTCTATTCTGAACAGCTCACAATATTGTTTTTATGTCCAAAAGGTTGCACCGAGGTAGCTGGATGACTATGCTAAGCGACACGAGTGGGCGGCATAAACACGTGGCCCATCTAGGAGTGACACTGCAGTGGCAGACAGGATGGCAGTTTGAAAAACTAGGCCTCAAACAGTACATAATGCAAAGAAAAAAAAAGAGGTACAAGATGGAATTGCCCTTGGGCCCTCCCACCCACCCTTATGTTGTATAAACAGGACATGCACACTTTACATGACTGTGGCTGAAATGATTGGTTCGTTTGGGCCCCCACAAAACAAGCTGGCAATCAATCTGTCCCTGCACAAACTGGCCCTACGGAGGCAAGATGTTGTCCTCATCCTCCTCATTCACCGATTCCTCACCCTCTTCAGTGTTGTGTACATCCTCATCCTCACAGAGTATTAATTCGTCCCCGCTGGAATCCACCACCACAGGTCCCTCTGTACGTTCTGGAGGCTGGTCTCCCTGGAAGAGTTGATAATTCATTTTTATGAACATCATCTTCTCCACATTTTGTGAAAGCAACCTCCTATGCCTTTCGCTGACAAGGTTCCCGGCTGCACTAAACACTCTTTCGGCGTACACACTGGAGGGGGGGCAACTCAGGTAAAATAGAGCCAGTTTGTACAGGGGCCTCCAAATTGCCTCATTTTCCTGCCAGTACATGTACGGACTGTCTGACATGCCTACTTGGATGCTGTCACCGATGTAATCCTTTAACAGACAGACGCACGTTTGTCGCTGCTGCTTTGAGGATGCAGGTGCAGCTACAGCCCACACAATTCACACACAAACACAGACAAAAAGATTATTTTATTTAGGTTGGAGCGCACTTTGGGGGTTACACCGCCCTTTAACAGACAGATGCACGCTTGTCGCTGCTGCTTTGAGGATGCAGGTGGAATCTAGACGGGATTTGGAACAGGGGACACACTACCTCCATCAATTGTCTAAATCCCACTGCACTAATGGCGGATACCGGACGCACGTCTAACACCAACATAGCAGTCAAGGCCTCAGTTATACGTTTTGATTCAGGGTGACTGCTGTCGTACTTCATTCTCCTCGCTAAGGACTGTTGGAGGGTCAGTTGTTTAGTAAAAGTAGTGGTGTTCCTACTTCCTCTCTGGGATGATGAACAACTCCCAGCAGCAGCAACAGCACTAGGAGGAAGTGGTTCTTGATCTTTCCCTATTTTATTTTTATCGGAGAAAGTTTGGCCTCCATTTATGTAATATTGATATATACGTGCGGCTAAGGCACACACAAACACAGAAAATAATTTTTTATTTTTGTTGGAGACTAGTGCACTTTGTGGGTTACACCACCCTTTAAGAAATGAGCCAGCCGGCCCTTTACTTATGGGACACAGGCGCACGCTTGGCGCTGCTCCTTTGTTGATGCACGTGCGGCTACTGCGCACACAATTCACAAAAAAATATATTTTTTTAATTTTTTTGGAGTGCACTTTGGGGGTTACAGCACCCTTTAACGGACAAACCAGCCGGCCCTTTACCTATGGGACACAGGCGCACGCTTGGCGCTGCTCCTTTGTTGATGCCCGTGCAGCCACAGTGCACACAATTCACAAACACAGAAAATATTTTTTTATTTGGTTTGGAGTGCACTTTGGGGGTTACAGCACCCTTTAACGGTCAAGCCAGCCGGCCCTTTACTTATGACACAGGCGCACGCTTGGCACTACTTTGTTGATGCATGTGCGGCTACTGCGCACACAATTCACAAACACAGAAAAAATATTTATTTTTTTTGCACTTTGGGGGGAGCACCCCCTGGACAACACTACAGCACCCCTTTAGGACTGGGACACTGCACAGGACTTTGGAGTGGACAACAGCAGCACAGCACAACACAGCCAGTCCCTATGTAGGAGTGGACACAGTCCCTATGGACAACAGCAGCACAGCACTACACTGCACTGCACTGCACTGCACTACACTACACTACACAGCCCAGCCAGCCCTAACTCCCACAATCCCTCTTCACTGTCCACAGCCGAGTGAGAAAATGGCGCTGATGCGGGTACCTTATATAGGATCCAAAACCCGCGAGACCCGAAAGGCGGAATTATGATGTTTTGCCTCGATTTCAGATCAGAGTCAGGCGGGAAAAGTCGAGCCGGCCTCGGATTGGGGGGGCTCGGATTTCAGAAATCCGAACCCGCTCACCCCTATTGCAAAGTATTTATGATATCTATTTCAAGTGACAGAATAGCCTGATGCATACTTGACTACTCCCCTGGGACCTGCGGGAGGCTCACGATTTTTCGGGTAACCCCCCGCGCTTCAGGAAAAGTAGACAGACACTTCTCCCGCATCCTGCCCACTTCTTAGTAAAGTGGGCAGAATGTGGAGAATTTTCCTATATAAATATCAACAAGGTTGGGGTGTGGAAAGTTAGGCAAACCTGCTTTATGGCTTCAGTTAACAAAGGCACCAGCATCTTCATCACCTGTCTCAGAAGCTGGCACATGGTGTATACAGTATATTTTATGTTCATATGAAGTTGCATTTTCCCATAATATATATTTTTATGCATGTTGTTTATGCAATATTTATTTAAAATATCTGTTTTTACATCCTTCCTCTCCAAGTTGTCTTTGAGCAGGTTACAGCATAATCCGACAGCACTAAAGCAAACGTCTGTGGCCTTGAAGTCTTTGAATAACTGGATCTTGAGTGCACTCTAGGACTGACACTGCCTCCATATGCTGCCAGCTAATTTTCCACACTTCTGAGTAACATGTGAATATCTGCAAAGAGAAAGCACGGCACAGCTTAATGCTGAATTATGAAAGATATGGATTACAGTCTCAGCCATGGTTTTATATTCAAAATTGCCATAGTTGCTTTTTTGTTTTCACTGCATTCAGGAACGTCAGTTATTCATGATGGTTTGCTATAAACGGCAAACTCATGCGTCTATTTACCAAGCCTTGGATGGAGATAAAGTGAACGGAGCTAAAGTACCAGCCAATCGGCTCCTAACTGCCATATCACAGGCTGTATTGAAAAATGACAGTAAGGAGCTGATTGGTTGGGACTTTATGTTCGTTCATTTCATTTCCATCCAAGGCTTAGTAAATAGGCCCCTTAGTCATTAAGTTTGTGGATCGGACAAGTGCTTAGATTAGGAATACTAAGGTTACTACTTGGGGTAAATTTAGATTTAGGATTTAGATTAATATTGGTGCTAAAGTGTATAAGAATTAACATTTAGATGATGTTTCAGTTTAGTACATATTTTTACACAATTTTTATTTGACTCCAATGATATTAGGATTACCTTGGTCAGACTATACTCACCTCATAAAGGGTATGGGTTTCTTGTCTTCCTAGTACACCGGTAAACTGCAATATATTCAAGGCTTGATTAAGCCTTTGGCAGGGGACCTGCCCACACTCCTCCAGTCCTAACCGATTTGTCAGCACCGCACCCACTAGTCTACGGCCTACCCCCCACTCGTCATTCTCCCCACCGTCACTCACAGTCTGTCACGCACCCACTCGTCTGGCCCTTAGAAAATGCATGTCTCTGAATATATTATATTGCTTTAGTTCCACTATTTTATTATTAGAAAGTGTGAGGCCCATATCTCTGCTCAATTTAGAAGCACTGGGTGAAGTGAGTAGATACTGACTATTGTGGGGTTCTCAAGGGCAAATGGGGGTGTTACAGGGAGAGGGAATACAGAGAAAAAGCATTTCCTGTTTTACTTTACAAAAATGAAATACATGGCAGCTCCAGTTTGGAACATTCTGTTGAGAGTAACAGAGTAAGGAACTAATGGTTATTGCATACCCTCCAACTGTACCATTTTAGCCAATACAGTACCGTTTTTTAATGGTCTGTACTGGCAAACAGGGGCTGTACCGATTGTACCGGGTGGGTACAATCTCCTGATTTCTTAAGCAGCGCTGCTGAGTGACAGCAGGCTCTTCTCCGTCCTCTGTGGTTCTCCACAGTCTGTCTTGACACTTGTGCCGGTAAACAGAACTTGGAGTATAACACTTATACTGCAAGTTTGAAACCCGCCAGCTGCCTCAAGACCCCCGTGGACACGCCCCTTTATCTGTGACCATGCCCCTTGAATCTGTGGCCACTCCCCTGTACAGAGTTCTTGCTGAAAAATGTTGGAGGGTATGTTATTGTAGGTGTCTATGTTCTCTTGAGATCTATAGCTATTCCCTTTGTTTTTTAAGAACCAGTGAAGTGATTAGACACACCCAGCCCCGTTCTGCATCACATGATTAGTAATGTGCTGTCAATGTTTGAATGGCCACGCCTACTATGCCAGCAGTACCCGGTAGTACACAGTAATACATTGCAGTGATGTAAGGGTGTGTCTTGCCTGCTTATAACTGGCTGCCAGTCAGCTGTCTGTTAGAATCAGCACCAAGTATCAGACATAATGGAGTGCTGGACAGTAATTGTTATAAATCATCCTTCAGTGCAACTGTACTTTAACATTCTACAGACTGTTTTTTTTTTTTTCTACTTTACTACAGTATATACTGTATCTTCTATATGTTCACTCAGGGCTGTAACTAGGGTAGTGCGACCTGCTCTCTCTGGCACAGGGCACCAGAAAGTCTAGTTACAGCTCTGTGTTCACTGGCTCTGAAGGCACTTAACTGTATTCCAAGTTTGATAAATGTTCATAAGAAGCTAAACCAAATCTACTGGCAGGTGTAACACGATGACATATACCTGCTGCAAAGTATGTAAGTACATATCTGGTACCTAGTATAATATGCTCAGTTATTATAACCGGTGCCTAATACACAATGTTGGGCTACATTTACAGTCAAATCTATTGGCTGGTATTTGCTATTTGTGTGGAATGTAGAAATAAAGTATATATAACACCACAAAGGGATGTGACAGCATGTAAGATTCTGTATGTCCTGTCTCAGGGGGTCATTCAGACCCGCTCGTGAGCGGCAGTACGCTCGCAAGCGGGTCGATGTCCCCCACTGCGCATGCGCACGACGGAGGGAGCTCCGTCGTGCGCATGCGCGAGACCCGGAGAGAAACGGGCTCTCCATCGCTCTGGGTCTCGCACCAAAGGGGGCGTGCTGTCGATGTTGATTGACAGCACGCCCCCTTTGGTGGGCGTGCCTGCCAGACGGAGGTGTTCCCATGGGAACGCCTACCATCTCAAGCCGGCCCCACTGACATCACTAGTGATGTCAGTGGGAGTGATTTTGGCTCTGATAGAGCCAAAATCACTCCAGGGCTTGCGGCAGCGAGACCCTACCGCAGGGTCTCCATCGCAAGCCCGATGGTCGCGATGGTCAAGACCATCATCATGGACGCTCGCATAAGCTGTGGGTGGTAACCCACAGCTATGCGAGCGTCCATGAGGACACTCCTAAAACAGGTAGGAGGGCCCTGATTCAGAGCGAGCGCTCTGGTCAGAGCGATCAGCTCTGAATCAGGCCCTCAATCATCTCCCCTGTCTGAAGCAGCTGATCAGCTCATGATAGATGGCCCTGCAAATGGGATCATAAAATTGTATTTCTGGGCTATGCAAGGCAGGATATGGGATATGGCACAGCAATATGGGATCACTTGTAAAGTGTACCATCATTTTAGAGACAATGGCCCTCATTCAGACCCACTCGCAAGCGGGCGCACGTACGTTAGGCGTACGTACAAAAATATTTAAATTCAATGGCTCGCTCGTATTTTCGTTCGCATCTAAAATTCCTCCCTAAACTCTGACGACCCCTCCTCTAACGAGCGTACGAAATAGCGAGCGTACATCCCCGAAATGGCTTGAAAGGAACGCACGCACACGTATAAACAGGAAGTGGCCTTGTCAGATGTCGATTACCTGCTCCTTTATTATGCCTACCTCCATCAATCGTATCATGCCAATCAATGTATCAATTAGCTTAATTGTTTGTTTTTTTTCAACACAATGCAAGAAACTTTACTCTTGTCCGTGTTTGTGTTTACCCGCAGAATACGTACGGATGAAACATTCGCTTTTATTGTTCAAAAAACATGTGAACCACAATTAAACAATAGTTCTATTGCTGTGGATCCCCGCATATTTCCCTGGGTTCATTTCTTTATTTAAATTTGCTTACGCATGTCACTGCATCAAGCCTATCATAACTCTCCAGAGATTTCTGGCCCTGTCGAACACATGACTCATACACTAACCAATAAAATTGCTCCTGTTAATTTCCAAAATACATTAGCCAATCAGAAAATTTTTACACACTTTATCAAAAATGATTTTTAAGAAAAACACCATTGCCATCATGAGAGCCTCCGCATTCACCAGGCGCGAGCTGCTGGTGCTTACGGAGGTCATGGATCGCCGGATCACCAGCCAACCTCAACCCATCACCAACCCGGCAGAAGCGCTCCGCGTATGCGGAGGCACGGTCCCGCCTGCGGTCCTTCGGCTCACGCCGCAACATCGGGCAGCTGGAGCGCAGGTGGTCCGACCTGCAACGGCGAACGCCCCGCTTGCTGGCATGCTTTCGCATGCAGATCCTGGAAAGTAAGTGTTATGTATTGTGGTTTTAATGTTTGTGTTTGTGGGGCAAACTGCGTGTGCATGTTTTCCTGTCTGTCCTATTTATTATTTGTACTCATATCTGCGTGTGCATGTTTTCCTGTCTGTCCTATTTATTATTTGTACTCATATCTGCGTGTGCATGTTTTCCTGTCTGTCCTATTTATTATTTGTACTCATATCTGCGTGTGCATGTTTTCCTGTCTGTCCTATTTATTATTTGTACTCATATCTGCGTGTGCATGTTTTCCCTCTATTTCTGATTTATTCATTCTACTCCTATTTGGCTTATTTTTTGGGTTGTTTTTTTTTTTTTAGTTTTGGTCCCCGGATTTGTCCATAAACTAACCGCAATTTCTTTGACATATTTTAGGGGGACAGCCAAGACTCCGCCGTCACCGTCCGTCCAGACGGCGTTCCCGGCCACTATCCCCAACCCCCAGCCAACACTCCACCCCAAATCTTTCCCCTATTCCCCACTCCTCCCCATCCTTCCCAGACCCTCTCCCGGAAATGTCGGGCCTCCTTCCCCTCCGTCCCACTTCCCCCTCTCCTCCACCCACCCCTCTTCCAATTACCCCCTCCCCGGAGTCCATCATAACTCCTCCCCATTCTTTGGGGAATGACGGATCCTCCGAGGAGGATCATGGAGGCATTTCCGGAGCTCCCGTTTTGGCTCCCGGTATGTTTTTATTTTGTTTTTTTTTAAAGCACAAACTGTTTGAATGTAATCATGTGTCGTGCCTTTCTTCGTGTTTTTGTGGCTTGACTTTTGGTGATTTTGCAGTTTGCCTTTACCTCTTCCTGGTGATTTCAACATACACATATCACACCTGTGGGAATTTGTACATAGGCCTTGTATTTTTGGCAGCACCCCCTTTTTTTTTTTTTTTTTAGGTTTAGGAGTGATTTCGTTGTGTTTTTGTTTTTTTAATGTGGATTCCCTATTGTTGTATTAACCCACACACTTTTCTCACCCACAGAGGAACAGAGGCGTCGGCAAGAGGTGGCGGATTGTGTTGGCCAGATGCGCCAACATGTAATTGGCATTCTGGTGGCCCTCGACCGGCTGTCTGGCCTCCTTCGCCAGTAGTTTTTTTATTTTTGTTAACGTTTCAAAATAAATTTATTCAGACAAATATACGTTCTGGCTCATTTTTTTAATCCAAAACCAAGATAGTTTAGCATGACATAAGTAGACTGTTCCTGCAAGGATTTCCCTTTTTTAAAAGTTAGATTGTGTTTTGTCTTTGTATGTCAAACAGACACAAGAAACACATAACAGTAACAATGTCATTTCCCTTTTTGGGTGTAGTGTCAATTACATATTTCTACATTTTACAGGTTCCTAGTTGGTGCGCAAGCTGCTTAGGCCAATCTTACAAATCCCAAGGTTGGGCCAGGCTTCCTTTTGGTGTGGGTTGGGAAGCTGAAAACATATTTCAGTTTAGCTCAACTGGCGTCAGTACTGGATTACCCCTTAGTCAAATGTAACTTGTGTTAACCTGGTTACACTTGCTGTTAACGTCCCAAAAAAGGAAGACCATTTCACTCTCCAAACATTTATTCACAACATAACAGAGAAAACAAAGTGGTCACTCCCAAAAAAAGAACACAGTGATAAATTCAAATACAACACATACCAAGAAATAATTAAATAAAAACAAAAAATCAAGAACTGGTTGACGAAGGACCATGCCAACATGATTCCACAAACATGGCGTTGCAATATGGGTTCCAGAATATAAGGACCAGATCCAGGTTTGGTAAGGGTAGCAGCAAGTAGTGAGCGTTGGAGTGCCAAAGATTATGTGAACAAACAGAAGATGGTGAGAAAAAAAACACAAAATTAGATGTTCGCAAACAAACACAAACACATTAGGTATAAACACTGTAGTTTTGTTACAACTTACCTAAAAAATCTGGCCACCACATCATCGCGTATGGCCCCCCCACATACTGACCTCCGACCAACCTCGGGGGGGCCATCCTCAGGTAAGGCATCCTCTGGCTGCATTGGGACACCACTCCTTATGGCAATGTTGTGAAATATCCCACACAGGACCACAATTTTAGACACCATATCCGGCACATACATGAGCTCGCCACCAGAGCGGTGGAGGCATCTGAATCGGCCTTTTAAAAGGCCGATACAGCGCTCCACCACTTGCCTGGTGGCTGTAAGTGCGGAATTATACGCACTTTGTGGCCCTGGTGTGGGAGCCAAATAAGGAGTGAGCAGCCAGGACATGCAAGGGTATCCACTGTCTCCTGTGAAAAAAAATAGACAACATCAGGAACACTGTGTATCAAGCTTAACATTGTTATGTACTAAAGGTCTCCACTTACCCAGAAGCCACGCATCACCAGCTTGTAGGTTGGTTAATTTCTGCCATATCCCTGATTGCCGGATGACGAAGGAGTCATGAGCACTTCCTGGTAATTTAGCATTCAGGGACAGGATCTGGAGGGAGGCATCACATACCACCATTACATTCAGGGAGTGATAGTGTTTACGGTTTCTAAATATTGCCTCCAGCCGTGCTGGAGGCTGAAGTGGTATGTGAGTACCATCCACAACCCCTATGATGTGTGGGAAGCCAGCTATTTGGTAAAAATTGGCCTTGGCCACACTAAGGGCACCCATATCCAAAGGCATTTTAATAAAATGATGGAGGTGCTTGAAAAGTGCCTCCATCACTGCCCTCAGGATCCGGGAAAAGGAGGATTGGGAGATGCCCGCCACTATTCCCACCGTTGTTTGAAATGATCCTGAGGCACAGAAATGTAACACCGCCATAAATTGCGTCAGTGGTGGTATTGCTGTTGGACTGTCAATTTGCCGCTCAAGATCACTTTCTATTAATGAGAGAGTGTCTATGATGATTTTGGGAGGTAGACGGTAGCATCTTAAAACCTCATCATCGGGCATTCCAAAAAGGGTGACACGTGTTCGAAATATCTGGGGCCTTGCATGCCTACGCCTGGGACGAGTTTGAGGTTGGTCGTCTTCCGGGAGCAGGGCCAGAACAATTCGCCCCAAATCTACCTGAAATTCAAAGTTTACAATGTAAGGCTTTTGAGCCACCCCAAAAGTAACATAAAACAACTTAGCTTTATGATACCATCCATAGCTGCTTACATGCCGGGGTATTGTCATGATACGTATAAACTGTAAAAAAGCCAAAAATGAGACATCAAAAATTTAGAGGGTGATTTTATGTTTGTCAAATTGGTGCAAGCCAACACATAAAATAGGCGAAACACACATTTGGCCATCGATGAAAACGACATTGCACACCGTACCTCAAATAGGGGTCAAATGGACCCCAAAAATGGAAGAGGGAAAAGCAAAACTGGTTTACATGATGAATAAGCCTCGAAAAATGCGTTAATTAGTTCGCAAATGCAAGTCACTACACCAACAGTCAAAAATGCGTTAATTAGTTCGCAAATGCAAGTCACTACACCAACAGTCAAAAATGCGTTAATTAGTTCGCAAATGCAAGAAAAATAATGGACTTACCAAAATCGAATATATAAGATTTCCAACAAAAAGGTCTTTGGGTCCGAAAGCCAAAACAAACTAAAATAGATGAAATTAGTGTAAAAAAAAATATATAAAACAAAAAACCAGAAGTAGACACCAATTGGCCACAAATTAGACTGCACAAAACTTACCAAATCAGGAAACGATGGCAAAAAATAAACCAAAAAAATGCGAACGGAAAACCAAAACAACTGTAGCAAAACAAAAAAAATACAAACACCGCCAAATCCTCCAACCGCAAACAACCAAATCCAACCAACTTAACCGCCAACAATCCAACAACGCAACCTCGACTCCACACACACCAAGCCATAAATAGTGTTTATTTTCCCGCACAAATTAAGGATGAATCATAGGGACGCACAATCAATGATGCGGCCGCAAACTAAGGACGCATGTATAAATACGTCACGAAATCACATTTAATTTCTGGTTGATTTCATTCTGGAAGCAGAGACATGGCTTCAGACCAGGGAAACAATGGCCAAAATTCCGGCGGTAAGGCCTTCATGCATTTTGTCTCAATGATTCTTTTAAAACATAATATTGTGCAAGTTGTGAAGTGGCTAAATCTGCATATTTACCCAAATAGGTGAGGAGGATGACATGGAAGAGACTGCTGGCCCCAGTCAACCCGCCAAAGCTGCCAAAAAAAAAAGGCAGCCACATTTCACAAGCAAGGAGATGGAGGTTTTGATCCAGAAGTGCGTTGACATCCTGCCCCAGGCAGCCAGGAATATGAGCCAAAGCCAGAAGTGGAGAATGTGGGAGGAGGTCGCCGTTGCTGTCAATAGGGTGGGTGATTATGTCCGTCTAGCCCGGGATGTCAAACGGCGGTAAGTAAACACTTTCCCATCCTATAAACAAACCCCATTGTAAAAAAAAGGATAATGGTTCCAATTTCATTCCACAGATGGGCAGACTTCAAATATCGTCTCAAGCAAAAACTTGCCGACAGGGCTAGGCATGCAAGGGGGACAGGTGGGGGTCCCACCCCTGTGTCATTGGAGTTGACAGACTTAGAAGAGCTGGCACAGGGGTGTGTGCAGGCTGTGGAGGTGTTTGGCGTGTCCAACATGGATACGGACATGCCAGACTTTGCGGCTCCTCATGTTGGCCAAGGTAAGTCTTGTGATGTCACCAACTCTGAAATGCTATTGTGCCAATATGTAGATTCTAATGTGAGTCTTTTCGCATTTTTCCTAACAGAGACAGAGGCGGATGAGTCTGCTCCAGAGGGGAGCCTTGGCCGCAGAATTTCTGCTGGCTCTGCAGGGGAGGAACCAGTACATCCGGCTGAGGACCCTGCAGAAGCCAGTCCAGGGCGTGCCCCCTCGCAGGCAGTGGGCCTCCTCACAGAACTCAATTTTAAATCGGATTTCCATACGGAGATTCTGCAGAGGATGGACGCCAGTCTGATACGGGTGGCTGAGGCCCTGGAGCAAAATGCTGCGGCCAACGTGACCATTGCTCAGGCCCTGGCGGAAAATACCAGGGCCAACATCCGCATCGCCGATGCCCTGGAGCAGCTCGTTCGCCAGCACATGGTGGAGCCGACCTCCCTTCCTGCCGGAACATCCGGATCCTCCACCTCTGGCACAACATCAGCCAATCCTCCAAATGTGCCTAGCCCTGTGCCTAGTCCAGAGGCCACAACATCTGCCTCTGGACAGGCCAGCCCGATGGCATCCCGGACCCGGTCTGGCGCCCACCCTCACCCAGCCAAACGGGCGAGAAAACGGTGACAGCAATGGCGACTTTTCCCACACTCCTTCTGTGCTTGGCTCATATTCCTTTCTGGTCAAAACTTCCCTCTCCTTTCTTGTGAAATTTTTTTAAATTTGGTATTTACGTTTATGTTACCAGTTATGGCTTTTTTTTTTTTTTTAACAAATATCTTTGCCACAAAAAAAAGGCAACAAAATATTAGGCCAATTTGTTTGTGTTTAAACAATAAATTTAAAACAAAAAACTGACATTGTATTGTGACATTATTGTACAAATGGGTTACATTTAATCCTGGCCCTAAAGGCAAAAACTGACCCTCTTAAAAAAAAAAAAAGGCCTCTTTAAGGAACGTTTAAAAAAATCACATAGCGATGCAAATTCCACAGTAAACCAAAAAAAAGGGGAGCTAATTAAAACATGATGACATTATTGTTACAATAGGCCATAACCAACAAATTGTGGCCAAAATAAAACACCAAAAATGTACGCTAATTGATTGTGTAATCATGACATTAGCAGCTCTGATTTCCACCTGCGTACGCTTTTGTGCTATCCCAATAAACTGCTTTCCAAACACATACCTAGCCGGTTTTCAATCCAACACTAATTACTTTACTGACCAGCCGCGATTAATCGCAGCACCATCCTTGAGTCCCGGGACGGAGGAGAAGGCCATCGCCAATGTGGTCGAGTAATCCTGACCCTAAGCTGTGCGAGCATTTTGAAGGGAAAGCGGATGTTCCAGTGACGTATGAGACGGTCCGAACACATTTGACGTTCGCATCTGCTAATGTATGTACGCCCCAAAAACGCCTCGCCACGCCTGCGTTTTTTCATCTCCACCCCCGTCAACACCCAAAAACGCCCTGTTCTGTCAATCACATTTGACATGTCACTTCCTGTACGCTATTTTAGGAACGAGAGAAAAAAAACTCGCAATCTGCCGTACGCACATGCGCAGTGTAACACCGACGCATGCGCGGTTAGTCAACATCGGAACGCAACGAGCGTACTGTTGTTAACGTGCGGCTCTGAATGAGGGCCAATGTGCAGAAGTATTCACTTCTAAAAACAAATGTTATTTTGTGGGATGATATATTTATAAGGTTTGTTCGGGATGGAGGTTGCACATGTCTCAGGCACCATAAGTGTTTCTGCAAGTGGAAACAAAACTTGTAACTGACAGTGGAAAATCTTACAATGAATTTCAACTAAGGGGCATATGTATCAAAGCTTGATGTGAGATAAAATTGAGAGATATACAGTATATCACCAACTAATCAGCTTCTAACTTACATTTTGCAGGCTGTGTTTAAGAAATGATAGTTTGGAGCTGATTGGTTGGTGATATATATTTCACAATTTTATCTCACATCAAGCTTTGATGCATATGCCCTGTAAATCCCTTGCCTTCCATTGGTGCAACTAATATATTGTGCATAAACGTGTTATGTCTGTTGGATATATCACCCCTGTCTGTAAGTTTTAGTGTTCTGTAGTTGATGAATTAATGTTCTCCATGATGAGAGGGAACCAGTGCAGCAAATTTCATTTCTGTGTCGCCCGTTCTTCCATCAAACCTTAGAGATAAAGAGGAGAAATTGCCCATAGCAACCAATCAGCTTCAGTCTAGCACAGTCTATGAAATGACAGAATCTGATTGGTTGCTAATGAGTAACTTCTCCACTTTACCTCTCTTGAAGGTTTGATACATCTCCTTTATCAGACTCTCACATAATTTCCTATCCATTTTTATACAGAAGTGTTTATATTGCTGTTATGTTGCATTTAAATTGCTCAAGCTGTTATAGGTGAATTAGCATCTGGTAACGGAGAGATAGGAGAGATATTTATGTCGTTATATAGCCAGATGCCATGTTGGTCTTACTGAATGATCAGCTGCCTAGGCTGAAAAAATTGGTCCGATGGTCCTATTATACCATTTTTATGTTGTTCGGGGCCATTCCAGTTCTCAGTCTCTGGATGGAGGTGATAATAGCCAATCTGTGGTTGTATCAGAGCCCTTCTAACAATACTGAGCACTGCTGGGCTCCGCTCTCCCGATGCTACATTTTAAAATCAATTCAAAACACATTAATTGGACATAGGAGAAGTACAATCAATGATGCGATTTCTAACTGCTAGAACCAGGGTGTATTGAGGTGTCTCAGCAAACAAGTTAAATTACTTTAATTAATACGTTATGGTTTGTAAACTTGATAATCAAATAGTGAAAACAATATTTGAAAAAATGCAGGGCGAATACTTCCTATAATAATTGAAAATGAAATTATATTTTTATAGCAATTGGAGCTAAATTTAATTTAAAGTACTAAATTATTTTTGTGTCTGCTCAACATATAATAAAAAGAAAAACATGCATGTTGATTTATTGTTTATGTTCTTTCAATTTAAACCTAGACCTGTCTGTACAGGAAAATAAAATACGCTGTATTTTTTCTCCTTTGTTCAGACTACCATATCCCTGCCATATTTATAATAAGAATTATTGGGGGAGATGTATCAAGCCTTGGAGAGAGAAAGTGGAGAAGTTGCCCGCAGCAACAATCAGCTTCTATCTATTACACCTTTTACACCAGAGCTAAAACCTGGGTTATCGCAGGGTTAACCGGGTAGCTCCTTGGTGTAAAAGGGGAGAGGGTTGGATCGGCGGGTCGAGTGACCCGACAATCCAACCCAGGTAACTAGCAGGGTTTAACACGGGAGTTACCCGCGAAACCCTGCATTGTGAGCAGCGCGCTCAGGGTCACGATGACCTGGAGTGTGCTGCTAGCCGGCCGATTGGTCAAGCTTCAGTGGTGCTTGGAGATGACGTAATCTCCAAGCGTCCATTTCAACGCCGAAAAAGCTGGTTCTATGCAGACCCGGCTCCGGTGTGAACGGCGCCGACTCGAGAATATCCTGGGTCGGCGCAGGGGAAATTCCGGGTCTGATCTGGGTTGTAACTCTGGGCCTGATTCAAACGCTCGCAAGCGCACAGCGCTCGCAAGTGGGTCAATGGTCCCCCACTGCGAATGCACCAGCTCCAGCGGGCGCATGCGCGACACCCGTCCAGCGATGGCAGCTCCGTCGCTACGGATCTCACTACAAGACGGGGCGACTGTCGATGTTGATTGACAGCTCGCCCCGTTTGTAGGCGGGGAGGGGGGGTGGCTGCACAAACGCAGGCGTTCCCTTAGGAACGCCTGGCGTTTGTGGGAGGCCCTACTGACATCAATCGTGATGTCAGTAGTGGACTTCCTGCTCTATTAGAGCAGCAAGTCCACTCGGGCTTGTGGGAGCCGAGACCCTACCACAGAGTCTCGTCGCAAGCCTGATGGTTGCGATAATCGTGACCATCTCCAGGCCGCTCGCACAAGCTGTGGGTGGTCACCCATAGCTTTGCGAGCGGCCTGGAGGAGGGAACAAAAATAAAATAAACGCCCTAATTCAGAGCGAGCGGCTCTGAATCAGGCCCTCTGTTCCAACTCTGGGTCAGACCCGGAATTTCGGTGTAAAAGGGGTATATCATTTATCTAGCACAGTCTATACAATGGCAAATATGAAGCTGTATGGTTGCTTTGGGCAACTTTTCCACTTTTATAGATTTATAAAGCCTTAAATAGAGAGGAAGTAAAGAAGTTGCCCAAAGCAACCAATCAGCTTCTGTCAGTTATCTAGCACAGTCTTTGAAATGACAGTTAGAAGCTGATTGGTCTCTTTGGACAACTCCTCTACTTTATCTCTCTCCAAGGATTGATACATCTCCCCTCCAATGAGCAATATACAGCACGTCATACAGTACCTGTTTTAGAGGCTTTCTTTGTTGGAAATCACATTCATCCAAGATGTCCTTCAAGTTTTTCTGACAGACTGTTCTTGCTATTTTTGTCCTTAGTAAGTATTTTATTCCTTTTACAACCTAAAAAGATATATTTACCAATGTGATGTTTTTATTAATTTTAAATAATAGAATGATTTATCCTATCAAGCGATACACTGGCATAGCAACATTAAGCTCTCACCTGTATCATGGCTTTCTGTATCTCCAGCTCTTTGAACAGAAACATATCATTGGACATGTTGTTATAAGCATAGATAGTTATCCTCGCTGCTTTCTTTACTTCCGGGTCATTAGCGCTGGCGTTTTTGGGAAATCCAGGATCTTCAGTGTAGGCACGGATGTCTAGTGAATAAATATACATTTGAAAATGCAGAAGAGATACTTAGCAGCTCATGCAAGAGCAGAAGAGATTTCTGGGTATTATACATAGCAGTACACAGAACTATTCTCCTTTTGGAGTGGCTTACTTGCCTGCTGTCCTTAAGAAGTGGTGCTTGAAAATGTTCCTGTGCCCATTAATAAATGAGGCTGTCTTTATATGTTGACTAGAACAGCCTATTCTGCACTAAGGGGGACAAATGAGGCTGAGACCGCAAGACTACACATGGGTGCTAGCTATGCCACCCCAAACCCTTATTCTCTAAAATGCCAGTGGGTAGAGGCACTGACTCAAATGCCTGTCCAGAAATTAGTATTACCTAGAAATGTTCTTTCATAGTGGCTAATTTGCATATTGTAAGTACAGAGTGTAGTTTGGAACCCAAGCCGTGTCATAGTTTTAGAGAGACGGGGGCTTCCCTAAACCTAAATACAATATTGCTCTTACCTACAGCACTAAACCAGATATAAGTTGGACACACATTCAACAATATTGGCTTCAGTATGAGAATATCATTGAACATGTAGATAATTGTTTGTGTACCTCTTCTTCCAGTGTGTATGTTCCTATCACCTCCTGTCTCTGTCCACCCCTTTGTATATGGGTATCTGTGTCTCTTAGTATGTGTGTCTGTGTCCTAATCTTTCATTCTGCTTCCCCATCTGTCTTTGTTTCCACCTCTCCCCGTCCTACCCCTCTCTTGTATTTGTTTCATGTTAATGTTTGTGCTCTAGGACTATATGTGTATATATGTAACTATGACATCACTTCCTGTTTCCTGGATGTCATGTATTTTTATATCTAAACAAAATCCTTCAGGATAATAAAATACTGCTTTATTTTGGTTAGGTGTCTATACATATGAGCGTTATGTTAGTATGAATATATTATTGTCCAAATAGTCCCGAGTTTATAGGTACAAGCGGGGCCTGTATTGACATTACTTCCGCAAAGTAGTGTCAATACAGGCCCCGCTTGTACCTATAAACTCGGGACTATTTGGACAATCCTGAAAGATCTTGTTTAGATATAAAAACACATGGCAGCCAGGAAACAGGAAGTGATGTTATAGTTGTTTACAATCAGTGCTTGTTTGTCTCCATTAAGGGGGTATAAATACCAGATACCCCACAGGAGCTTTTCATATCCCTTGAAGAAGTCCAATACAAGGATGAAACGCGTTGGATGCTCCTGCTCTCTACCTTCTTTCATGAACTTACCAGTTTTATGATCAGATAAGCCAATTCCATTCTCATTTACTTATACCTTTTAAATTATTTTTATTCCTGTACTTGCATATTTATTTATGTTTTTTTTGTATACTATCCTTCTGGCATTGGGATAGTTTGTTTATTGTTTTAAATAAAAAGTGTTTTATACATTTTATATACTAATCAATTTTTGCACATATTTATTATACACTGATATACAGTATATCAATTTATTGTGTACTAAGATTTCACATATTTATGCATTGCATTGTTACTTTTTGAAATATTGGGAATATTTAGTCACTTGGGGGCCTATTCATGATGTTAATTATCGGGGTCTGAACAATATATGCAGTCTTTCCTTCAAGGATTAACACAAAAAGATACTTAGGGCTACTAATTCGTAAGCAAGCCCCTTAACCTACAGTAACAATGAAAGGTTGCAAGTAACATGTGCAGCGACTCCATGATATGTAGTATGTGTCTTGGTGCGCCATCTACTGGATTGACATGTATACTGCAACTCCATGAGTCAAGATAAGGTGCCTGAGTAGTGCTTAATATATAGGTGGATTTTCCTGCTTAATAGATCTTGATTATATATGTATTTATATATACAAACACATATAACTGTTTGCATTTGGGGGTGTACAATATATAATATTGTAATGTTCCAAATATGCGCAATCAATGACTGCAGCCTAGGGGAGACTTCTAAGAGGTTCCTCACTTGTCCTCTAAAAAAACATACAAATAAACAAAGTCAAGTATCACCCTTTGGCGCTGCCACACAATGTCTCCTTATATTTCCAAAATGGAACCACAATGAGATCCTCTGTATGTAAATCTTCCAGGATTTATTCCTCAAGATGTGTGAAATTCCAATTCCGCTTCCTTTGCATCAATATCTCAAAAAAGAGAAACCAAACATAGTGCAATAATGATAATAAAATTACACTTTATAAGCGCCAAAGGGTGATACTTGACTTTGTTTAGGTGTACAATATATGTAAATATTGTGTGTATATATATATTTCTATACATATAGTCATTTTGGATTTGAGGAGTGTGTACAAATTGCAATCATTTTTTTTTTGTCTCTATAGTCCATAAACAGTCCCTAAAAGTATATGTGTCCCAAAAAAAAAATATTTACATACATCTAGTCATGTTTGGCTTGAGGAACCTGCACACTGCACGCGTCAAGCATCTTGTTTTTCCTTTATTGCTCCTCTCCCTGATGTCACATTGAGATAATACATACCCCAGATTCTTTGTAGGCGACTAAGCTATACAATATTGAAAACGCAATCCAAATTAATCCCATAGTTTTTGCCTGATGCCGGAACGAACAGACAGACCAACAAAAATTCTGTTTTTTGTTTTTTTTGTATCCATAGTTCATCCACCCATGGAGTACATTTTTCCCCAAAAAAATTCTATGTACAGACAAAACCATTGCAAATATATATATATATATATATATATATATATATATATATATATATATATATATATATATATATAGCGCAACAGAAGACAAGCAGCAATTCTCAAGCAGAGTAAGTTAGTAAATGCAGGTGCCCTCCACCTGGTCTGATGGGCCGGTAATACAAATACCACTCCAAAGGCAGCACTCAGTACAGACATAAATCAGACCAGTCCAAGGTGGAGACCAATGTTTCAATGTTATTCCCACATTTTCGTTGTCGATAATGTGTGAATAACATTGAAATGTTGGTCACTACCTTGGACTGTCTGATTTAGGTCTGCACTGAGAGCAGTCTTTGGAATGGTATTATAATATACAGTATATATAAATTTTATTTTTTACTATCTTACCAGTCAAGGCTTACAGAGCAGTGAGCATGTATGTGTTCAGCAGAGGAGGGTTACACACGCGCAATGCACAGAAGGGACTATAACTGGCGGTCAAAACTGTAATGTAAGGGGTAAATTTACTAAAGTGAGAGTTTTTAGAAGTGAGTTTTATAAGAGATGTTGCCCATAGGAACCAATCAGATTCTACTTAACATTTAACTAGCACCTTCTAGGAGATAATAGCTAGAATCTGATTGGTTGCTATGGGCAACATCTCTACTAAAACTAATTTCTAAAAACTCTCACTTTAGTAAATTTACCCCAGTCTCTTATTACTGTTGCCAGCCAGTCCCGTCAAAGAGCTGAGCATGGCTCAATTGTCCCTGCTTATTTTTCTGTTAAATTGCATTGATAAAATATTTTCTATCACTGAAATAAGCAGCAGTAGAAAATCTTTACTATCGTCCCAAATAGTAAATATACCTCTAAGGGGGGTGGGTGCGGGAGGTGGTGTTGGGGGGCGAACCAGTATCATGCGTAGGGCCCTTTGGGGCCTTAATTCATTACTGGGATGGGTTACTAGAAGTTTGATAAACTCTGTTCTATAGTCTAGGTTCTTGGCACCCTAGGCATTTCTTCAGCCTTACACCCCCCTCCCCCTTCCCCGCCCTCGATAGCTACACAAGCCCTTATACAGAGCCACAGTAGTGCCGGCAGTAGTGATCCCCCAATATAGTGCCCCTTATACAGTGCCCCCAGTAGTGGACCAATATGCAGTGCCCTTTATATAGTGCCCCCAGTAGTAACCCTCCCTTTGCAGTGCCTCCAGTAGTGGTCCCCCCCGATGTAGTGCTCCTAGTAGTAGTCTCCTCCCCAGCAGTGCCCCCATTAGTAATCCCCCCAAGTAGCAGCCCTCCCCCAGCAGTGCCTCTAGTAGTAGTCCCCCCAGCAATGTCCCCGGCAGTAATCCCTCCCTGTGCAATGCCCCCAGTAGTGGTCCCAACAGTGCAGTGCCCCCAGTAGCAGTCCCCACTAGCAGTAGCCCCCCCAACAGTAATTCCCCCATGTAGTTCCCCCAGTAGTAGTCCCCCCAGCAGTGCCCCCAGTAGCAGTGCCCCCAGTAGCAGTCCCCTCCCCCCAGCAGTACCCCTAGTAGTAATCCCCCTCTATGCAGTGTCCCCCAGTAGTGGTCCCACCAGTGTGCAGTGCCCCTAGTAGTACCCCCAGCAGTGCCCCCCAGTAGTGGTCCCACCAGCAGCACCCCCAGTAGTGCCCTTAGTAGTAGTAGCCCCCCCAGCAGTGCCCTTAGTAGTAGTCCTCCCAGCAGTGCCCTTAGTAGTAGTCCCCACCAGCATTGCCCTTAGTAGTAGTCCCCACCAGCATTGCCCTTAGTAGTAGTAGCCCCCCCAGCAGTGCCCTTAGTAGTAGTCCCCCCCAGCAGTGCCCTTAGTAGTAGTCCCCCCAGGAGTGCCCTTAGTAGTAGTAGTCCCCCCCAGCAGTGCACGTAGTAGTAGCCCCCCCAGGAGTGCCCTTAGTAGTAGTAGTCCCCCCCAGGAGTGCCCTTAGTAGTAGTAGTCCCCCCCCAGCAGTGCCCTTAGTAGTAGTAGTCCCCCCCCCAGCAGTGCCCTTAGTAGTAGTAGTCCCCCCCCAGCAGTGCCCTTAATAGTAGTCCCCCCCAGCAGTGCCCTTAGTAGTAGTAGTAGCCCCCCCAGCAGTGCTCTTAGTAGTAGTAGTAGTCCCCCCCAGCAGTGCCCTTAGTAGTAGTAGTAGCAGCCCCCCCAGCAGTGCCCTTAGTAGTAGTAGTAGCCCTCCCCAGCAGTGCCCTTAGTAGTAGTAGTAGCCCCCCCCCCCCAGCAGTGTCCCCCGGTCAGACACACGCACGCGGAAGAAAAAACTCCACTTACCTTAATCCACGCTTCGGCATCTGCTCCTCCTCCCAGGCCGGCCCGCTCTGCATGATGGGAAAGACGTCATGACTCCCATCACTCACTGCGGGAGCCGGAAGCAGCAGCCGATGAGAGTCTGACTGACTCTCATCGGCTGCTAAAACAATCACACAGCTGCCGGCGCCGGCGGCTGTGTGTTTGTTACTAATAGTGTAGTGCGGACGGCACTTAGGTTCCGTCCACACTACTGCCCTGCAGGGCTGGTGCTCTTAGGCAGCTGCCTAAGTTTGCCTAGTGGTAGCGCTGGCCCTGCCAAAATATAATATTCAGTTTTGCGGAAAAAAAAGAAGCTTTGGCTATATTTAGTATCTTATTGCTGTGTAGTATGTTGCTATACAAGGAGGACATCTGGGTTTTGACTAAACCTAAGCAATAACTGTAGTACTAACTTACTATATTGTACAAAATAACCAAATTACTGCAGAGAAGCGTTATAACAAAATAATTCTACACAAAGATTTTCTTTAATTAAATAAATTGCAAATTGCAGGCATATTTAATGTTAGCCAACATTTAAACAAATGTGTATCTTGATGATCATTTTTCCCTATTGTATATTATACATGCTGTACACTGGGAACTGGGATGAAAATGAAGTGATAATGACAACAGAGGCGCAGAGTAAAAATGTTATGTTGGCAGATTCTCCAGTTTGTGGGGCCAGGGCATCTGTGGGTAATGCCATGCTTGTTGGTTGGAGTTACAATCATTTCCCATAGCACTACGTTGCCATAGCACTACGTTGCCAGCCAGCAGGCTGCGTGATCATTGCCAAAGTGGAACATTTATGTAATAGCCAGTCATTCACCAATATAATTTTGGCATTATAAGCTGAGCAAATGGTAATATACATAAGAAAAATCCAAGAAAATAAATAACAACAAACTTTGACATTACCCTCATCCATAGAGCAATGCTTAATGTTACAGGCACCATTCCCCAACACTGATAAATGATGCCCTTTTTGAGTGTTAGGACAGTTGAGGTTTATGAAATAAGAGTGTTTAGATTGATGGTGCCAATAGTACACATTACCCACCTTACAGGACCTGGGTAGCTAAAACTGCAGCCTGGCTATGCCAAGCAAGAAGACTTCTGGGCAGTTACCCTTCCTTTTGTGACTATGAGGAAACATGTAATGCTATTTCTAGTTTTGGAGTACAGACATACGAACTACGTTCATAGTATCCACTATTATGTACTAAGCATGTATCTGCTGCCATACAAGCAGCATACAAACAGTAGTGATTTGTAAGTCATGTTATGCAGTCCAGTGTTAAAGGTCACCGTCCAGCCAAATAATTCAATGAATCCGAGTAAGTTAAATGAATTTGTGAGAGACTTGTTCACTTCAAAATGCATCTATTTATATTTCTATTCTGTCATTTGAAATATTCTGTCATTTCACAATGAGCCATAAGAGGAATTTCACGTATACATTTATAGGAACAAATGCAATGGCAAATATTTACTAGGATATCTTCATCACCCTCACTTATAAGTGAGGACATAACAAATCATATATAAAATCATGTAAAAAAAACAGAACAAGTACATACAATCTTAACAAAGACGGCATGGAAGTCAGACAGATGGTAGATAAGGCCCTGTACAGGGTAATACTACAATAATCTTAGCCTAGTAGCATATCAGTATGGAACAGGGTGTTTCACTCGCTATTGGCCCCAAAGATTTTCTTATAACTTTTAAAGTAATTGACGTTTCAGAGGTGGGGCTGCAGCGCAGTCCAAAATTCAAATAGGGGAACCACACCAACTGGCATCCTCACTGGCATCCTCACTGGCAGTTGGTGTGGCTCCCCTATTTGAATTTTGGACTGCGCTGCTGGCTAGGATGGGGAACAGTTGTCCTTCACTTCGCGCATGCATAAATAGCTGGCCTGGATGCTAATGGTGACCACTTTCAACACTTGCTATGACTTCCTTATGTTTCTCATAGACCAAGGTATGTCTGTGTCACATTTCACTAAATGACGTCAATTACTTTAAAAGTTATAAGAAAAACTTTGGGGCCAATAGCGAGCTAAACACCCTGTAGTTGGAGATACCTAGAGGGAGTAACATCCCATGCAGTATAAAAGGCTATATAGTGAAAATATTGAAGGTTGGGGAAGAGTTTGAATGGGTAGGGCATTCTATAAGTGGGGAGCAGTTAGGGAAGAGTTCTAGAGGCAGGTATCAGAGGTGGTTAATCACAAAGGAGGCAAGGAACAAGTCAGGGATACAACTAAAAGAGCAGGAGGGAGATAATATTGTGATGAGGTCAGAAATATATGAGGAAAAGGGGGAGATGTATCATGCCTTGGAGAGAGATAAAGTGATGAAGTTGCCCAAAGCAACCAATCAACTAGATGACTGACAGTTAGAAGCTGATTTGTTGCTTCGGGAAACTTCTCCACTTTCTCTCTCCCAAAGGCTTGAATCATCTTCCCCAATGCATTGGTAAGTATTTTTAAACAGGTTGTGGAGATTATGGGGAGTCACTGTGTGGTGCAGAGTTTTTCTGCAGAGGGCATTCTTACAGCGGAACTTAAGATGAATTGTAGACAGGTGAGGGGATGGTTACATAGGAGGTGGCAATAGTCCAGGCTAGATATAATGAGGGTCAAGGGTTTTGGTATTGAGTCAGAAGAAAGGGGTGTGTCTTGGCAATGTTTTAAAGGAGGAGGTGACAAGTTTGTGTGAGGGACTAGGTGTGTGGCGTAAAGTTGAAGACAGAGTCATGAATGACATGAGGTCAATGTGCATGAGTAACTGGAAGCTGGTTGAAGGTGGCAAAACGGGTTGGTTGACTGCGTAAATATTAAGGGATTGATGGTTTATTTGAGTGAAGACACAATAAATGAGTAGCGTAGGTAAAGTCAACCATTGGAGCAAGAGTTTCTCCAGTGGAGCTAAGTGGTATGGGAGAACTTTTGCATGTGGTGGACCCAATTAGCATTCCACTGCTGAGGTCTGCATCACCGAAGACAATGTGTGGCAGCTGGAGCCACCTGATATAGGGCTATGGTGAGTGTAGTGCTGTAGAAGGAGACTGCTATGTCAGGAGAGTGCAATAACAGCATAGAGCAAAAGTTCCCATACTCAATCCTCAAGGCACCCTAACAGTCCATGGTTTGAGGATATCCATGCTTCACCACAGGTGACTTAATTAGTACCTCAGTTAATTTAATTTAACCACCTGTGCTCAACCATGGATATCTCTAAAACCTGAACTGTTGGGGTGCCTTGGGGAACGTATTTGGGAACCTCTGGGATAGAGAAATTGTAGCAGTATGGATGACATCTAGGTGTTGCTGTGCACTCACAAATTTAGGTGCTGGATGGATGCTGAAGGCAAGGTGAGGCAGAAAGGAAATTACATTGTGGTCTCACAGGAAGGTCGAGTTGGAGAAGTTGGAGATGGAGCCTAGGAATTAGAACACAAGATCCAGGGAATATCCATCAGTAGATATTCACTGAGATAACTGAAAGATATGTAAACATGTGGGATTTAGGATAGCAGGGGGTGTTCTTTAGGAATTCCATGACTTTACAGAGCAATTAGAAAGAAAAACAGTATTTGATTTTTTTTTTTATGAGATTGTGGGGTCTATTTACTAAACAGTGTTAGGAGACAGAGGGCTTTATTTACTACAATCCGCATTGGTAATGCAGATTGCAGTGTGATATTACCGACTGAATTCGCATTACGAATTCAGGCAATATCACAGGGATTTACTACAAATCCCTTGCAGGGACAGAGCTTGCGTGAAAGCTCTATCCCTGCGAATCCCCTCCGCACATTAGTCACGGTATTTTCGCAAAAAATACCATGACAAGTGTCCCGTGCATGCGTCGACCGGCCGCCGCTGCTACCCCCCGCCGCTAAGCCCCGCCCCCATCGCCAAGCCCCGCCCCCCATGATTGCGGACCGCCCGCGACCTCCCCTACCCCCCGCAATCCCCCCTCTCCTTTAATTACACTTACCTGCATGATCCGGGCTCCGGTGATGTCCTCCATGTCCTCGTGTCAGCTGACATCCCATACTGCACTGGGACCCTGTAAGGTGACGACCAGGCCGCAGTGCAGCATGGGAGACCAGCTGACTGGAGAGAGGACATCACCGGAGCCCCGAACTCCGGTCCCTGGAGTCAGGTAAGGTTGTTGTTTTTTTACTGTGAATCAGCATGTGGTCTGTTTTGACCACACAGCTGATTACTGGGGCTGGCTCCGGGCTCTGCTCTCCCCGTCAGAGCGGAGCAGGAGTCCGGTAACCAGGGGAGACCCTGGATAACGCCACCTCCAGGTGGCGTTATTATCACAGGTCTTTCCCCGGTATATTTTCACATTTTATTTTTAGTAACTTTGGCCAGATCACATTTCCCATTACAATTATGGGAAATGTGATCTGCTTACTAAAAATAAGTTATACTTAGGGGTTGGAGTAGAATTTTACGAATTCTACTCCAATTGCTCTGTAGGTGATACAGGTTGAGTCTCCGATATCCAAAATGCCTGGGACCAAGGGTATTTTGGATAATGGAATATTCCGTATTTTGGAATATTTGCATATCATAATGAAATATCTTGGGAATGGGACCCAAATATACACACAGAATGCATTTATGTGTTATATACACCTTATACACACAGCCTGCAGGTAATTTTATACAATATTTTCAATAATTTTGTGGCTCAAACAAAGTTTGTGTACATACATAAAATTCAGTTATGTTTCATATACACCTTATACACACAGCCTGAAGGTAATTTTATACAATATTTTTAATCATTTGTGCCTTAGACAAAATTTGTGTACAGTGAACCATCAAAAATCAAAGGTTTCATTATCTCAGTCAAGCCAAAAAAAATCTGCATTTCAGAATATTCCGTATTTAGGAATATTTGGATATAGGAGACTGAACCTGTACTAAAATAATGTGAAAAGGGTGTGAAAACACCCTTTTCACTTTATTTTAGTAAAAATAATGTTAATAAATAGAGCCCAGAGTGAGAAGTGATAAGGTTCCAGCCAATCAGCTCCCAAATGTCATTTTTCAAACACAGCCTGTGAGATGGCAAGTAGGAGTGGATTGGCTGGCACCTTATCACTTTTCACTCTGTCTCCTAACACTGCTTAGTAAATAGACCCATGTGTTTTTCAATTAATTATTTATGGGAAAAAAGTTTCACTGTAATAAGTATAGCTCTATGCAGCATCTATCCTAATATATTCTTCATTTGATAAGTGGATTGAAACAGAAAAGGAAAAAAGCAAAATAACTAGCACAGCTCTGAGACTTTATCACATTTATGACATGTAGTAAATGAAAAAAGTCATTATGTTCTCTGCAAGAATATGAAAGCTGAGATAACTTTGCAGATGCTTTGGCATGGCTATGCAAACCGTGGCGGTTTGTCAGGATGTCACAACACTATCTCTGTAACCGAATGCCTGATTATGTAGCTATCTCTCAGTACTGTAGCCATTATTTCTAAATGCACATGGAGATTAGCCAAACGTTTAACATCACGGAAGCTACAGTATTATTGGAAACAAGTAAAGAAATTTCCTGGAACTAAGTTTTCAGTGTGCATTAAATAATAACAGACAATTTTACATTTTAAGTCATATCTACTTCAAAAGGACATTATTATTATTATTTTTCCTGAATTATTGTTACTTGCTTCAATTCAGTTTTCTTTCCCTATCAGTAATGAACGGTATGAGAGACGCAGTGGCATCACTAGTGGGTGCACTGGTGCGCAGAAAAAGAGCAGCTTATGAAACCAAATGTACTAGAGAGTGGTCCAAACCCTCCACCAAAATATTGCACACAGAGACGTAAGAAAAGAAAGTACAAGTGCACAACTCCAACATTACTAATTTTATATAATACATTCATAATGCAATAGAATTTTGCAATACATAGAGGTTTTAGCATAATCATGGCCATGGTTATGGGCCTACCCACCACGCCCAGGTAACCTCTGAGGGTAGGTCCCTAACCTACTAGGGTTGAAATCTAGAGCACAGGACACCCCCAAACAGGCCCAGCTGAACCACCCCAGGGCATCACTCTAATGAGAGAAGGTGAAGTGTAAGAAAGTGTAAAATAGATAATGGAATATTTTGTATTTATATCTTTATATTTTAATACTCCTGTTCATCATTTCATTAGATCCCATCTTGTATGTGTATTAATATACATCATGAACTGATTCTGCTACAAAATATTTAACCGGGACACAAGATATGAAGCAGAACCGTAATACCTGACAGAAAGCAGAGGTCTGGTTTAAGATACTGCACAAGAACGTATGCCTGTCAAAGTTTTCCATTTGAAATGTATCCAAGAGGACATTGCATCATGGGATCTGTAGTTCATTTAAAATGCGGTTCTGATTGGGCATTGCTATGACAACGTGTCGCATGTAGACATTGAGATTCCTACAGCAAACGGGTCATGGGACTTGTAGGCTGGAGGATGTCTAGAGATCAGCTGCGCTGGGAACAATTAAACAATTAAGGAAGGGGATTTAAGGATACAAACAATGAGACATGGCATTCCAATGTTCGGCTTACCTTGAGAAAGACCCGATGGAGGTTCGGAACACGTGGGTGCCGAGGTGATAGTGCAGATGCTCTGGCTTGTACGGGAGTCAGGACGGATGAGTGTTTACCCAGGACTGCAGCCGGGAGACTCCATGCTGTTTAAATGCCACACTAAGAACTGTCCATTGTCAATTCTGCCCACAGCCGGTAAAAATCTTGCTTCAAGCCATTGAAGGAAAGCTTGTGATTAGAGCTATTGGATACCATGCGTTTTAAGCTACAACTTTTATATCAATATTTTAATAATTTCATATTTTACTGTGTTCAAATTTATTATGGCATTACACTATATGTGCCTTTTTCTCTTTTCTATGCGTAATACGTATGGAGGAGAGTACTAATGAGGAGATTTTCCCCCTGACATAAATATAAGAACTCACAAATCATTGAGCCATTGGATTCTTCTAGAGCCATTTATTACATGATTGTATCCATTTCTTTATATATTTGTAAGGGCTATTGTCATCCACACTGTGTCTGGAGAGGCTGGGGGCTGCCCAGCAGCTCCTGGAGTGCTGGGCAAGCCCCTAGCATGACGAGACCGGTGGCGTGACACACTGTCATGCACCCAAAATGTCATTCAACATGGCTTTGTGGGCATGAGACTATAGCTGAGGAAGTGAAAGGATGAGTAGGGGCACTGGGTGACACCAATCCCATTGATGCCACTGGCGATACATTGTTGATTACTAATGAGCACCTGACAATTTCCAGGTGCATTTAACTAGAGTCAAAGCTTTTATTGACTTTGGTTTTCAAAACAAGGACCTTATAGACAGGCAGGTGATGAGTGGGCGGAGGTATCACTCCTGCAGCCAATCAGTAATGAGATGTTAACAGCAGCAGAGAGTGTGTAAGTTTGAAGAGGGATAGGGAAAGGTTAGGTCTAGACTGTACAGGGCTGATGGCCCTGTGACGTCACACCCACGTGACTCGGCCTGAAAGGGGGAGGGGCGGGGATGGTAACGGGGGACCAAAACTGTCCCCTCGCAGGCTCGCTACTCTTCGGGCACGGTGGCTCGCTGCGCTCGCCACAAATATATATTCCCCCTCTATGCCCTAGTGGATGGTAACGCAGGAGCGGTCCAGCCTCCTGCAGCGGTCACGTGGTGTCTACGTCACAGAGGTCCTTTCTCCAACTTGGAAATAGCAGCAACCGATAGGGAAAGTCAACAAGCAGCCAATCTGAGCATGTAAACATGATGTGAGGTAACCAGGGCCGTAGCTAGGGTAGTGCGGCTGTCGCCATCGCACAGGACACCACAGGTCAGGGGGTGCTGTATGGGCCTGTCAAATTTCTGTTTATTATCATTCTTGCTTGTAGCTTCCTCTTATTTTATCCCCAGCATCTCCTGGCCTCTCTCTTCCCCATGAAGCCATGGCCCTTTTTTGGGTGCATTGTGTCCCTTTGAAAAATGAGGGGGGCGCCAATGCTCTTTCTGGCACAGGGCACCAAAAAGTCTAGTTACGGCTCTGGAGGTAACTGCCAAAACATTGCTGGGAAATTCTACTATCAAACACTCTCTGTATATAATAAAATTATATATTCAACTTATTTTTCATGATAATGTTGTCACTTGATGACAATGTACTGCTACAGTCCATTAATATGTAAATTTACCTTTATGAAATAAGCAATATAGCTCCCAGCCATGTTACTATATTCAAATACGTGCAGAGTTATGTATGTTTATACTATTTGATGCTTAGGCCTTATAACCTATGCTTGTATGTGTCTCTGAACATTTAGTAGAAAACAGAAGGGAGACTTGCTGGTTTATTTGTGCTGCAGAATATGCACTTTGTTTAGGCCTTAACGCGCATCCTAGGGATGGGAATCACACACTGATGTTTAGCAAACATGGATGGCTACAGATACAGGTGGCACTGACCAAATTGGTGCCCTAGTGAAGATATTAGAAGGTGCCTCTAACACTGCAGCCAGCCCCATCACCAAGCATTGTGTTCAGACAGAAACTACTACATAGCTTTATAATATCTTTGAGATTTTTATTTTCAAATAAACCAGCACTAAATGCCCAAACTACAGGACAGTAATATAAATATCACGGAATTAAACACGGACATATAAATATAATATAATCACCGTGATATCATGTGAATAACTCTTACAAATCCTGGCACAAAATAATAAGTGTTACTATTCCTCTCCCCAGTTCACATGTTTATGCCACACATTCCTGCCTCCAGATCATTAAGGTACGCCACATATTAGTTGTCACAGTTCATATATTTATGTCACACATTAGTGCCTCAGTCCACTTAATTGTACATCACATTACTAACATTCACATGATGTCACAATCCTGGCTAGTTTTTACCTTTGCTTTGAGACTTACCTCTGCCAGCTGCTCCATGGATCTGTGTTTGTAATTCTTCTGTTAGATCTGCTCTGGCTGAATCATGCTAGCTGTGACAACTCTGTGTGTGCAGACTGCTCTCCTCCCCACACTGATTAAATCACCTGGACTCTGCTCTGTCTGTGAGCATTGCTAGTCTTAATTGGAATCACAGGTGTGGTCCTGATTCTCAAGGGCTGCAAAGATGATTACTCCCTCTGCATGTTGTGCCTTGCTCCACTCAGAATTCCACTGCCAGACTACCTGTCTGTATCCACCAATTGCTGCCAGACTCTAGGTATATAGATCCTCATCTGATAGCACTCTGTGCTTGAACATCTTGTTACGTTCCGTGGTGTACAACTTGTGCTATAGCTGTACCTCTGTGTACCAGGATGTCCCAGGCTCCTGCTGGTTCCTAGACCAGTGCTATACGTAAGCCTGCTGCGTTCAGCTATCCACGCTACCAGCCTCTCACCTACGGCTCCCAGGCCGCTCCAAGTAGCTTCCACGCTACCAGCTTCTCCACACGGCTCCCAGGCTGCAACCAAGTAGCTTCCACGCTACCATCTCACACCCACGGCTCCCAGGCCGCACCAAGTAGCTTCCACGCTACCATCTCTCACCTACGGCTCCAAGTAGCTTCCATGCTACCAGCTTCTCCACACGGCTCCCAGGCTGCACCAAGTAGCTTCCATGCTACCATCTCTCACCCACTGCTCCCAGGCCGCACCAAGTAGCTTCCACGCTACCATCTCTCACCTACGGCTCCCAGGCCACTCGAATTAGCTTCCACGCTACCAGCTTCTCCACACGGCTCCCAGACCGCACCAAGTAGCTTCCACGCTACCAGCATCTACCCACGGCTATCCAGCCGCTCCACATAGCCACCCAGCTACCAGCGTCTACCCACAGCTATCCAGCCGCTCCACGTAGCTACCCAGCTACCAGCATCTACCCACGGCTATCCAGCCACTCCACGTAGCCACCCAGCTACCAGCGTCTACCCACGGCCAAACGGACGCTTCACGTAGCCACCCAGATACCAGCGTCCATCCACGGCTATCCTGCCGCTCCACGTAGCTACCCAGATACCAGCGTCTACCCACGGATATCCAGCCGCTCCACGTAGCCACCCAGCTACCAACGTCTACCCACGGCTTCCCAAGCCACAACAAGTAGCTTCCATGCTACCATACATCTGCAAGCCCATCTACTAGTAACCCGACCAGCTCAGTCAGCCTTCCTGCCGGTCCCAGTCCGGTTCCTCCAAGTCCACTCATCTCACGGCTCATTAGCTGCACCAAGTAGCTTCCGTGCTACCATCCCTCTGCAAGCTCATCTACTGGTACCCCGACCAGCTCAGTCAGCCTACCTGCCGGTCCCAGTCCGGTCCCTCCAAGTTCCTTCTGGTCTCATTCCAACGTCTCAACTTTCCAGTTCCAGTCACTCATCACCAAATGCAGTTCTCACTGCTACCCACTTCTTATAACAAAAGAGCTATTCATGTTAACCATGGTTCCAGTCCAGCCGGCCTTCAGTGATTCCAGTTCATCACCTGATACAGGTAACTCACTAGCACCAACTGTGACACATGAATAGTCCACAATGTGATGCCCCATTGGTGGCTGGTGCTGACATGGACATGTTGCTGGAAGAAGTCACATGATCTGCTGATGGCTTCTCCATCTGTCTCCTCACTGGTGGTGATGTGGTGGAGAGATGCACAGGAGAAACTGCCCAAATCACTGCTTTTTTGTCAGTATCGAAAAAAATCCAATGACTGTAGTAACAGAGCCGGTTCTAGACCAAGTAGAGCCCAAGGTGGAAAATCCCTTTGCTTTCCTCCTTGAAAAAAAAATCCATATAGCTTTTTGTGTGTACTAAATAAAAATACATGTTACCTAAATGGTGGTTTCTCCGCAATGGGGAAGCTCTGAACAGAGGCGTCACTAGGGTTGTTGTGACCCAGAGCTGTAGCTCATGGTGTAAAAAAAAATAATCAGGACCAATGTGTGCAGCTCTGCTCTCTCTCCCCCTACCAGTACTCAGCACTGCAGTGCTTCTCCCAGAATGATGTCATGCCCTGCATTCTGGGAAGAGAAGAGAGGATGGACTGGGTCAAAATACTGCCACCGACAGTCTGCCTGCACGTCCCCTCCTCCGTGGCGGGGGTGGTAGTGGGGATCAGACTGGTGGGTGGGGGGCTGAGGGCTTGAATGTGGTAGCGGCGTGCAGGGGTGTGTGTGGGCATGAGTGCAGCTTTTGGTGTCACCCCCTTGGAGGGTGACACACGCTTCGGCTCACACCCCCCTAGTGACGCCACTGCCTCTGAAGAAATTAATCCTCCCTGGGCAGATGGAGTCTTCAGTCGGTCTTTACTATTCATGTAGGAAACCTCATGGTCCGGGAGATGCCTATTTGTGTAGGAAATTTGGTGTATAACCAATATTATCATCATACAACAAAGGTTCAACCAGACTCGTACCCCCAGTGCCACCTCCCCTGTGACCCCTCAAGCCTCCTGTGTTCCATCTAGTCTTGTGGTCCCTGTGTTACTTCCAGCCTCATGCTCCCTGTGATACTTTCAGTATTGTGCTCCCTGTCACCTCATGTTTTTCCAGCCACATGCCCTTCTGCGTCACTCCAGCCACCTACCCCATGTTACTCCAGCCTCATACCTCCAAGTCACCTCCTTCCCTGTGTTGTTTCAGGCACATGCCCAATGTTTTACTCCAGCCTCATGCCCCTTGTGACTTTCCAGCCACATCCTCCCATGGTGTCTCTTCAGTAGCCTAATCCATGTGTCTCTCCAATAGCCTCATCCCCCCATGTGTCTCTCCAACATCCTCAATTCCCCAGCATCTCTCCAGCTGCCTTATTCCCCCTGTCTCTTGCCAGCAGCTTCATCACTCCCCTTGTTTAACAACAGAAGCCTCATTACCCCTGTGGCTCTACAGCAGATTTATTCCCATTGTGGCTATACAGCAGCCTCATCCTTATTGTGGCTCCCCAGCAGACTCATTCCACCCCCACTCTCCCTGCATTTCTACAGTAGGCCTCATCCCACTCCCCATGTCTCTCTGGCTCCAGCTCCCTCATGTTACTCCAGCTCTCTCCAATGTCACTCCAGACCCGCATTTGTTACTCCAGTCCCCCAAGTGTCACTCTAGCTCCCCCTTGTGTCACAAAATCCAGTTCCCATTGGGTTACTTCAGCTCTGGTCCCAACCCCCATGCCACTCTAGCTCCCCATGTGTTACTCTAGCTCCCCCATGTTATTCCAGCTCCCTCATGTCAGTCCAGTTCCCCGTGTCACTCCAGCTCCTCCCGATGTCAGTCCAGCCCCCAATGTGACACTCCAGCTCTCCCCTGTGTCACTTCAGTTCTCCAAAATCACTCTAGTCCCACCTGCCACGTCAATCAGACTCCCTCTTGTGTCACTCCAGTCCCACCCGTGCCACTCCAATCCAGGCGCTAACTTACCTTCTTGGTCTCTTTGCAGCTCTTTTGCTGTGCACTGCTGACCTTCAGCAGTGCGACGTCATGTCACGCATGCTGTGCTGCTGGGTGATGAAGAGAAAGGGCCCCTCCTTTCTACCTGTGCCCAGCTGCTTTCTGCAGCGGCACAGGCACTGAATCCCCCTTGTTGCTATGCCTGGGAGGTGGAATGAAGCAGGGACTGAGGGACTGCGGCAGTGCCCCTCCAGGCTACAGCTTTCCGGGCGATGGCCCTGTCAGTCTACCCCTTGAGCCACCCCTGGCGAGAGCATACTTTTGCTGGTGACTCCTCCTGTCAATGTGTGCTAGGTGATGTGGAGGTATTTTGCATATGCCCAGGGTCAACTCTGGATACAGGTCTATGGGAGAAATATGAGGTACAAATGGACAAGTGGAGAAGTCGCCATTGCAACCAATCAGCTCCAAACTAGCATTTATAAAGTTCATTCTAAAAAATGAAAGATGGGAGCTGTTCGGTTGCTATGGGCACCTTCAACACTTGTCCACTCTTTAGAAGGCGTAATAAATCTGTGGTGTATATAGTTCTCATTGCTGTGTATGTATTCCGTTGGAAGGTTACAACAGATCTTATTATATGCTTGTATTAGCTGCGTATGAATTCTGGGTCTTTGGTATCCTGCTGTTTACAGTAAAGAAGCATGCTCACTCACTGTGTCCAAGTTATTAAGAAACCCTTGTTAAAGTATAAGTCACAGACTTAATAATATCTATCCCTATTTTATCACAAAAGCCAGTTGTAATTCAATTGAAAACATGTTATTTGTAATTAATAAGCGGATCTCTAATTTTTAAGTTACAATATGTTTATTCATAACTTGAATTACTATGCATCATTTATATCATATTGCTTTAGCCACAAAACATCAATGTTTTTGCAATCATTAGCTTCTTGCCATCGACGGTCATGAGTTGATAGCAACATTGATTGTAACATCAGTGTTAGGAGTTTGATGTCCCATCCATAATGTAGGACAGTGGGTGGGGTGGGATTTAGCTACTTTAGCCAGAACAGATAAAATGTTTTAACATGGCATAACATGTTAGATTACAACATGGAAGATTAACAAAAAAGTTTGTACAATAGTGAAGACTGTCACGAATTTATGAAACAGCACCACCTACTGTCCTTCCAGTGTACTGTAGCTTCCAATGCTATTATGTGCTTTCTAACTTGTTACATCTGCTTTCTCCTTCCCCATCTACTGCCATGTGCAACAACAAGGTGGTAATGCAAGGAATTAACACTCATAGTTTGTTTCACACTTTAGTAATAGAGGACCCCTCACCACAGAGGAAACCACAGTATATTACAAGACAGCATTACCAATAACTGGAACACTGAGTGTCAAAACCTTTTTCTTTTTAGTTTTACTTGTCTTTTTTGTAACTTGCAGTGCATGGAATTAGTATTAATATTATAGCTACACATCATAGACCAAACAAAGTACTATTGAACTACAACTACTTTGCTACTGATGGTCTGACAACTAGTAGTTGTTACTAAAGAAAGTACCCCAGCAACAGACATGGAGCCAGCGATTACCCCCGATGCAGACACAGATATATGTGCACCTCTATATAATGAGTACACTTTCTCTCAATACTGAGTGTAATCCAACTATAAATTTGTGTAATACTGATCCTCGTTGCTTCTTTTGTAGTCCCTATCGCAGTGGAGTGTTCGCTCACGCGCACTGTGATGCATATGCATGCACTGAGCGCAAAAATCGACCAATTGCGTGCGTAATTGCAGTTGCCATTGCTGCTGAATCAGGCCCTATGTACAAAGGTCCCATTAATAAAATTTCTTCCATCATTTTAAAATAGTTACCAGCAGCGGCTCCTGCTCTCTTACCTGAGGGGGGCTGCCGCTATTGCTGCTGACCTGGATCCTGGCAGGAGAAGTCCTGTTGGGCTGCCCGAAAGGCAGAGCACCGGCTTCCACTGGAAGCCGCTCTCTGCTGATCACAGCCCGCGCTGGCAATCCCAGGGGCAGGAGACACCTCCCCATGGCTGTCGGTCTTCAGCGTGACTGGCAGGTGGCGCTTCCAGTAGGAAGCCACCGCCAGTCACAGTATAGCCAGTGCAGTCATGGACTGCACTAGCTCACTAAACAGTGGAGGATTTTACTGGGGAAGGGGGGCTGCAGCCTCACAGCCCCTAGGTAAGATCCGCCACTGATAGTTACTAAAAACGTTGCGGCAAAGTTGAACATCTAAACGTGAGGTATGTTATTGTCTTGGCAGATCTTGAAGCACTACAATCCCGTCATGTCATACTTGCTGGATTAGGTTTTGACATAAAGGTCAGAAAATAGATGAGTTGCATATAACATACAAATAAAGAGAATGTTGTAGTTTGTCATTAATTGTAAGTTGCAGGGACACAAAATTTCCTTGGCATATTTTTAAATCCTGGGACTATCCCTGGAAATTAGGGACGGTTGGTGACTATGGGGCATATTTATCACACTGCACATCTCAGATGCGGATGGATATTATAAATTCGCCCAAAATCGCAATGTGATATTTGAATACAGCGCAAGGATGTATGAAATATCAGATGCAGGGACAGCGCTTGGGAGAATCTCTGCAAATCTCTCCCCCTGCACTTCTCAGGGTATTTATCACAAAAAATTCCAGCTGCTGGATTGCCTTTTAAGTTATTGCCGCTTTAAATATATTGGGTAACTCCCCAAATTGAACCTGTGCCTGCATTTCACAGGGCTACAGAGTTGGATGGTCGTGTCCTGGCTGAACTTGCAGTGTGAAAATAAAGCTGACCAGCATTTGTGGGCTACATGCAAAAGCAGCCAGTATTTACCCTGCATGCAATAAATACATTAGTAAATGTATTTGCACCTCTTAAATTGCAACATGGTTTGTCTAGATGCAAAGTTACTGTCATTTGTTTTGCTTTGCTCCCATCTCTGAATCAACCCCAATGTGTTTACAGTGCAGTGAATGTATTTATGCATAACATAGGGTTAACATCACCGACTTCCTCATTCACACACAGAAGATGTTTGTAGAAAAATCTATTAGAAGGACATTAATAATTTAAAATAGTTGTACATATGCATTTGTAGGTCTAAAAGCCAAAAGGCGAGACTTATATGAAGGAGGTAACAATAACACTGTGAATTACGTATGTAAAAGACCAGCTTATCAGATCAGTAGATAACTGATATAAAGTTGTAGCTGTGAAAGGAGATATTTTCCATCACATTGTAGACATCCATCATAATCTCATTAAAGTTAATTTACTTCAATGAAAAATTGTAACCTCACAGCACATATGCTCTTTAGTGATGTCACGGACCTGAGTTAATGCATTCACATTACCAGTTTTATGTAGGCTTGCCAACATTTAGCTCCCTACTTCTGGGAGGGAGCTGTCGGGCTTGCACGGCTGGGGGCGTGATGCCGTCAAAGCGGGCGGAGCATGGGGGCGTGGCAGCGTGATCGCATCATCGTGGCTCCGCCCCCCTTTACAATGCCATGATTAATGGCATTGTGCAGCCGGGGGTGGAGCCACGATGATGCGATTCAGCGCGAATAGCGTCACCGGCCCCCCTGCTGCCGGGGTTTCTCCTTACAAGCGCAGGGGGGTGCAGACACATCGCCGGGGGTCGAGAGGATTGCCTGCCTTCCCGGGAGGTCGGGAGCGGCACCCGATTTTCGGGAGGGTAGGCAAGTATGGTTTTATGGGTATGCGCATGGCTTTGACAATGGCATAGCCAGATAATGGAAGGAGGAGGAGCCAAGATGGATAAATAGGTGCCCCAGCTACCCCCTCAACCCCAGCAAGTGGGTCTCCTCTCCTACATGGTGTGCCATCTTCCCAGTGATATCTTCAGAAACATGGTGCCATGCAGTGACAGCAAAGGCGCTGGCACTGTGCTAGAGCCTTTGCTATAGTTTGTGAATGTGCCATCTTCCTGAATATTACTGGGAAGATTCCGCCACATTGCCGGAGATGGTAGGGTGTGGAGAGGCTGGAAGGACTGCTGCTCGGAGATCAGTCTGCTGCACATGGACCTCCTCGGGCCTTTTGGCTCCCTGATCTGTGTAGCATGACCACCTCTTCTTCTCATGCACATTATGAAATTAATCTTCCTGATTTGGAAAGGCCAAAAGACCAGGAATTGAGCATGCACCTCATAGGCAAACGCAGGGGGGGGCATCCAGTCACCCGGAAACCCCGATCTCCCAGCTAGCAAATCATGACCACAGTAGCAGTAGTATATAATACGATTTTACTAGAGCTATGGCCACAACATGCAGTATAAGAGATGGAATGAAGCTGTTGCACATGACCAGTGGTAGCAGCTTCTCCTACCAAGACTGCTGCTGTGTGCGAATCTGAGTGCTCAATCAGCGCACTGGACCAGAGAGCAAATGCCAGCAAGAAGAGACAGGCGTCTTAACATGCGCTGGGAGAATGTGTTCTTAGAAATCTCAGTTCTGTCTCTAACTGGTTATCTTATGTATATGTGTATGTATATATATATATATATATATATATATATATATATATATATATATATAAAAAATACAAGGATTGCACACTAATCTACGGATATATCAAGAAAGAGGTGCTTGGTAATGGTATGTAATATTGCAGTATATCCAAAAAGGAAAAACCAGCACACAATGCATAATATGCAAAATAGAAAGGTTGTATTAGACATATACAAATGGCTTCAGTAAGTACCCTGGGTCACATATTTCAAGTGCATAAAGGTAATACATTACAAAAACTGGTAAGAAGCCATGGTGGTATGGAGATAGCCCGAAGGCCGTTTCGGTGCACACAGCACCTTCGTCACGGGGCACAGAATATTATGGGATGTTTAACCTTTTCAGCTCTTACAGGTTAGTCTTACAGCTGCATCTAATGGCTTACTGTGATTGCTTATCCTGTATATGTCCAAAGTGTTACATACACTTTGTATGAGGCAGACTATAGCTTTTTAAGTGCTAATTATGCCCTCTTCATGGACTGGCAATACTCATTCTAAAATCATGCATTTGGAAAGCCCCATCTAGAAATCCTGCGTTTGCCCCTTCACCTTGTCATGTCGTTGGTGGACAATGAGGAGCACCTGTGCAAATGCAGAAGCAGTGCAGGTCTGCAATTTAGATAATTTGTAAATGAGAACTATTGCATGACGCTGCAGGTGGCCTATCTTGGCCATCATTTAGCCAAATATGGGTTTATGAGTTAAGGCCCCCATACATCAGCCATCGATTGTGGCAATTCTGCAATTTGCAATTGATTGTGTATAAAAATCTGCAATGTACGGGCTTCACAGATCGCAGATTGCAACCAAAAAGTGATTGGAATTGTTAAATCAGATAGTCCAATATGTTGGATTTCACAGATGGATTGGGGCTGTGGATTGCTAGTGTATGGGCATGATCAGCAGATTTGCAGACCGTTACTAATAAAATGATGGGCCTTTCAAGATTGGCAGATCTGTGTTTGCTGCAATCGATCTGCAAATCACTGAAAAAGATCTGTAATGTAAATCTTCAAATTGTTCAATTGTAGTCTTCAGATTGCTGATGTATGGGGGCCTTAATACATAGTTATTTGTGAATGTAAAGGTGCATACACACAACGATTTTTTGAACGATTATCTTTAACGATATCGTTTATCGTTCAATCGTAAAAATCGTTCACTTTCTGAGTTAAAATGATGAACGATTATCGTTCATGCGCGTTCACGTTTGTAGTTTGTAGTTCAGTCAGACTGACCAACTGAACGATTTTCATTAAGGGAATATGCAAAAATCGTTTGTAGTTCAAAAAAATCGTTCATTACACTTTAAAAAGTCTGACAGAAAATCGTTCATAAAATGGTTCATAAAATCGTTGGTAACAAAATCGTTGTGTGTGTATGCAGCTTTATTAGTTGCTCTTTTATATCAGGGAGCTTGCAATTTAATAGCTGTATGTACAAGAATTAAGATAATGATTATAATATTTAGTGTAACATATTTAACAATGTACTGTATTTCCTGTTAGAGTACTAGATATTGATAGAAAAAAAAATAATATTTTAGATAATAAAAACTGAACAAATTTTTAGAAAATGTAATCTAAAATACAATATAATTTAATACAAAAGGGCATTTTACCCAAAGAAAAGCTCTATGCAGTTCCCTTTAATTCATTCCTCACAGCTGTTTATGTCCTGCAATTCGGACATACAGTATGGTAAATGTACTAAACAACAGTTTTAGAAAACGGGTGTATTTTTTGTGTTTTTTCCAGCGCTTTTGAAAACCTAAAATTTACTAATGGCAGAACTGATGGAAACCACCTGATTAGAATACGCCACTAAACACATCACCTTCCCAGTTTTTATATATGAAGAATAGGAACGACCACATTTATCAAGCTACAGTTTTACAAACCGCCTTCCAGACTAGCGAACAAAATGAGGTAGGTTATGACAAGTGAGATAACTCACACCGCATACTTTTTGGGCTATCTGGCCAATCAGAACGTGATGAATTATAATACATTTATACACTATGTAGACAAAAGTTATTGGACACGCCCGCGCAAATGAAAAACTGTGCTCCTGCAACAGACAAGTTTGTGAAAGTATAAAATGAGAAGTATATAGATGTTCTCGATAACTCTGCGCTCCCTACATTGTGGCAGTTTTACGGAAACAACAAATGTTTCATTGTTAACAGGATGACAATACCACCTGTCATGTTTCCAGGACGACACTGGACTGGTATACAGAAAATTTGGTTACCCCGGATGGACTGGCCAGCTCAGAGTCCAGATCTTTACCCCATTGAGAACCTCTGGGACGAATTGGAGCTACGGATGCGTTCTAGGCTGACTCGATCTTCTTCAGTCTCACAGTTGGTCACTGTACTTACGGCGGAATGGCAAAACATACTGCCTACTGCTGTCCAGGAACTTGTGGACAGATTACCTAGAAGGGTGTCTGCAGTAATCACTGCACGTTGTGGTCCTACAAAGTACTGACGACAATAATATCTTGTTCATTCTATTCGCTGTCAGTGTCCAATCACTTTGTCTACATGGTGTATTTAAGGTAATCATTGTGTATATTTTATGAATAAGGAGGCAAAAAAGCTATTGTAGGGGGGATTAGTGTTTCATTTTATTAAGACAGCAATATTATTTAACAATTATACTAGGGATGTGCAGGCTCGGATAGGTTCGAGTTTGCACGTTGAGTTCGGATTTTTCCCTCCAAAAAAACGGAACTCAGAAAGAGGCAAAACGTTATCTTGCGTGGACGAACATCATCATTCCTGGACAAAAGATTTTTTGGAGGGAAAAATCAGAACTCAACGTGCAAACTCGAACCTATCCGAGCCTGCACATCCCTAAATTATACTAAAGGAGCATTGTTCGTTAATTAATTAATTGTCAACTGGTGTAATAAAATATATTAGTATGCCAGGGTCATCATTTATTATTTTATGGCTATATAAATGGTGTACACATCATAAAATGTGCTCAGTCATAAAACCATTTTTCTTTTAACCAATTAATATTGCAGTGTGTGGAGTGGTCATTTGGATACTTGGGACAAAGGGCCTGATTCAGAGCCGCTCGCGAGCGCACAGCGCTCGCAAGCAGCTCGATGTTTGGCCACTACGCATGCGCCGCATCCAGCGAGCGCATGCGCGAGCCCCGCTGAGCGACTGAAGTTCAGTCGCTATGGGACTCGCTACAAGACGGGGCGGCTGTTGATGGTGAGTGACAGCTCGCCCCGTTTTGTAGGCGGGTAGGGGGAGTGGCTACACAAATGCAGCCATTCCCTTAGGAACGCCTGGCGTTTGTGGGAGGACCTACTGACATCACTACTGATGTCAGTAGTGGACTTCCTGCTCTATTAGAGCAGGAAGTCCACTCGGTCTGGCGGCAGCCTAGACCCTACCACAGGGTCTTGTCGCAAGGCCGATGGTAGCGATAATCGCGATGGTCTCCAGGCCACTCGCACAAGCTGTGGGAGGTCTCCCACAGCTTTGCGAGCGGCAGGAGAAAAAGAAAAAGCCCACAGACCCTGCGAGCTGCCTGCTGCAGCGAGTGGGTCTGAGTCAGGGCCAAAGTTGGCGAATATTGGAAGAGCAAAACACATTTCTCATATCAGGCCCCTCTGAAATCCAAATAGTGGAAAGCAGTGGATTATTCTATGAAAACAGAATTCAGGACCTACCTAAAGTGACGTATTGATCCAACATTAATAACAGCTTCCACGTTCTGAATAAATGTGCAGATACTTATTTTATTCATTTCTGGATTGATTTTACTGATCTCTTCCTATTTCTAGTACTAGTTGTAAGAATTTAAAGTTTGCCCCCCCTCCCCCCCCGAAAAAAGAAGTACTGAGTACCGCTGAGCACCACTAAATAAAAAGTACTGGTTGAGAGGTGTGTTTTACCCACTTGCCTGGCATGGTTGCATCTTTTGCGATCACTCTTTGCAGTGCGTTAACTGGCATAGGGGGAATTCAGTTAGACGTGATGAAGCGAAAACTTTTCTTGCCAAAGTTTTTTGCACACTTTGGGTGTTTTGGTGCGATAGTTTCGCATATTATCTATGCGCACTCCTGTTTTCCGCCCCTGTTCTATTACAAAAGACGTGAAAACGCATTTGCATGAAAACTGTTTCTGGAGTGGCCTGCGAAAAGTACAGCACATTTTGGGGAAATCTGTCTGTACCCCATAAAAAGGCTATATGACATAGGAAATAAATATAGAAGTGTATTCGTGACCCTAATAAAAGTATTTGGGTTCTTAAATTGTGTCAAATGGCTGTTATATGCATATTTGTATAACATTGGAAAAATGATAAAAAGCTATTGTTTTGGACAAAATAAATGTTGCAGTTAAATTAGGGGTACATTAAAATGGGTGCAAGTATTAAACGTGCACTTTTAAAAATACAGCAGGGGCAGCCATCCATTTTTCAACCCTTTTAATTTTTCAACCCCAAAAATTACGTCATTATTGGGCAAATGAAGCTAATAAAACATTTTTTTTTTGCCTAATTTGCCATTAGGGGTGTGTCCAAAGGGTTCTGAACCAACATTTTTAACCAAAAATAGGGATTTTGCACAACTTTTCACCTGCTCTGAGATAGTGAAAACTTTTCACCATCTTTTGTGTATGGAGAATTCGAATGTGCGAAAACTTCGGCAATAGAATTGCGCTATATACCTTTTTGTGTGAAAAGTTTGCACCTGCGAATACGTTTCACAAAACCGAGGCTTTTCACAGCTAATTGAATCCGACCCATAGTCACAAACGATGCGACCTGTTAGGAACGCACAGTGAGTGACTGCTGGAAGATAATCCTTGCACCCTCCCCCAGTAGCAAATAAATCTGACAATAAAACAGGACCTGGGGGACACATATGAAGGCTTGGAGGGCCACATGTGGCCCAGTACTATTATTCATAACCACCTAAATTAGAGAATGATAACCCAGGGATATATTGCTGCTAGAAGGGTGTAGCTAAGCAATGGAACAACCAAACGTAGATATACTCTTGCTTTTTTACTAATATTTAATGATTCCATTCAAAAATTATTTTTTTCAATAACTCAGGCCAGGAAATTGCATTTGCCAAATGGGATAAACAGAACCATATATTCTGAGTGGCAAGGATTTAGGTTGGCAGGTGTGAGAAGTTACTAACCTGAGCCAATGCTACATCTCTTATAAATCTTACTCTCATATCAATGCTGTTTGCAAACGTATTTTATCTTGATTTATATATGATTTCTAAGTTATTCTATTACATTGCAATAAAGTAAAAACAAATCAAGACAATAGGTTTGCCATCCCCATACTTAATGAACAAGTATTCATAACTGACTTTACAGTTATCTAGCAAACAACCTGTAACTAACGCGGCTTATTACAATGCGTCTGTAGAGGTAAGTAGGAAATGTGATCTGTTGCAGATGTATAGATAGTATAGTAATATGCTTACCACCGACTGCCCCACCATGGCTGCTCATGCCTAAGAATAACAGGATTACAAACATCCATGGAGCAGACATGTTGTCTTCTTCATAGAGGAGAGGATGATGAGACTGTTGCACTCATGGGAGTTACTAATAAAAGTCTCTTACAGGAAGATGAGTATATTAGTGTGTGGAAACTTTCTGGTTAGTGACAGATCTGTACTGTACTCTTCCTGTTGCTATCAATCGCCAGCTTTGCTAACCACTCAGACCACCAATACAGACTGCTAAAGATATATTTATACTAAATGTACTTTTCTGGATAGAAAAAAACTATTATTACACTTAGTTATCATGCATAGTTCAAATAAAGCTTAAATCTAGACCTTTCCAGAAGGCTTTAATTAAGAGAGGAATTTGACACTTTTTTATTATTACCCCAGGTAATAATAATAATAATGTAACTTGCACATTTTAGATATTATTTGCATAGGCGAAACTAGACATTTGGTAATGGGTGGTCCCAGTTCCAACCCATTGCCAGAACTTATGTTGCCTTGGAAGTTTGCCACTGTATTTTGTGATAATTATTTAGGCAGCAAAGCTTTCTAACCGTATCCCTATTAATGTTCACGCCTCACCAGGGGCAGGCCAGGTCACTGTGGTGCGTACCGAGCTTTCGGCGAGCGTGCTCCTGAAAATGGTGCATGGCCAACCGGGTAGGGGGCGTATCCTTGTGACATGTCCCTAATTTGTCAATTTTGTGGGTATATATATATATTAGGGGTGTGCACCGGCCACTTTTCACGTTTTCGTTTTGGATCTGGATTTTTCTTCGTGTTTTCTATTTGGATTGGTTTTACCAAAACCACCCTTCCGTGTTTTGTGTTTTGGATCGGTATTTTTTTGGAAAAAAGAATAAAAACAGCTAAAATCACAGAATTTTTTTTTTAAGTTCCTACGCTATTATTAACCTCAATAACATTCATTTCCACTCATTTCCAGTCTATTCTGAACACCTCACACCTTACAATATTGTTTTTAGGCCAAAAGGTTGCTCCGAGGTAGCTGGATGACTATGCTTAGCGACACAAGTGGGCGGCACAAACACGTGGCCCATCTAGAAGTGGCACTGCAGTGGCAGACAGGATGGCAATTTGTAAAACTAGGCCCAAAACAGTACATACTGCAAAGAACAAAAAGAGGTGCAAGACGGAATTGTCCTTGGGCCCTCCCACCCACCCTTATGTTGTATAAACAGGACATGCATACTTTAACAAACCAATAATTTCAGCGACAGGGTCTGCCACACGACTGTGGCTGAAATGATTGGTTCGTTTGGGCCCCCACAAAACAAGCTGGCAATTAATCTGACCCTACACAAACTGGCTCTACAGAGGCAAGATGTCGTCCTCATCCACCGATTCCTCATCCTCTTCAGTGTTGTGTACATCCTCATCCTCACAGAGTATTAATTCGTCCACGCTGGAATCCACCACCACAGGTCCCTCTGAACTTTCTGGAGGCTGGTCTTCCTGGAAGAATTGATCATTCATTTTGATGAACATCATCTTCTCCACATTTTGTGGAAGCAACCTCCTACGCCTTACGCTGACAAGGTTCCCGGCTGCACTAAAAACTCTTTCGGAGTACACACTGGAGGGGGGGCAACTTAGGTAAAATAGAGCCAGTTTGTACAGGGGTCTCCAAATTGCCTCTTTTTCCTGCCAGTACAGGTACGGACTGTCTGACATGCCTACTTGGATACTGTCACCGATGTAATCCTCCACCATTCTGTCAATGGTGACAGTATCATTTGCAGTGACAGTAGACATGTCAGAAATTGTTGGCAGGTCCTCCAGTCCGGACCAGATGTCCAAACTTGGTCCTGCCTGCCCTAAATCACCGCCAGTGGGTAGCTTAGGATATCTAATTTGTGTCCTGGCAGCCCCAGTTGCGGGAGAAAATGAAGGAGCTGTTGATGTCTCACGTTCCGATTCAGCTGACAGTGGGCCCGATTCAGACCCGCTCGCGAGCGCTGAGCACTCGCAAGCGGGTCGATGGTGCCCTAGTGCGCATGCGCACGACGGAGGCTGCTCCGTCGTGCGCATGCGCGAGACCCGGCTAGCGACGGGGAAGCCGTCGCTCCGGGTCTCGCACCAAAGGGGGCGTGCTGTTGATGTTGATTGACAGCACGCCCCTTTGGTGGGCGTGGCTGCCAGACGAACGCCTACCGTCTGGGTCCGGCCCCACTGACATCACTAGTGATGTCAGTGGGAGTGATTTTGGCTCTGATAGAGCCAAAATCACTCCAGGGCTTGCGGTCACCGAGATCCTACCACAGGGTCTCGTCACAAGCCCGATGGTTGCGATGGTCTTGACCATCAGAGCGTCCGGCTCTGAATCAGGCCCAGTGTTTTTACCAGCAGGTCTTTGCAACAGATTGACCACCCTGGAATCCTGGCAAAGCAAATGAAGGGCTTCATCCACTCTGAAGCATATAGAGGGTTGAGTTCCACTGCGTCACAAGCTTCAGGTGATGGCAGGGCAGGTTCAAGTGTGTTTTGCTAGCGCTCCAGTCTTCGGCACGAAGTCGCTAAATGGTGAAAGTGGGCAGAAATTTTTTGGGCCACCCAAAGCGTCTCCTGCACGCCCCTGTCGTTTTTCAGGAAATTCTGCACCACCAAATTTATTGTGTGAGCAAAACATGGGATGTGCTGGCATTTGCCCAGATATAATGCCCGCACAATATTGGCGGCGTTGTCAGATATCACAAATCCCCAGGACAGTCTAAGTGGTGTAAGCCGTTGGGCGATGATTTCCCTCAGTTTCTCTAAGAGGTTGTCGGCGGTGTGCCTCTTACTGAAAACGGTGAAACACAGCGTAGCCTGCCTTGAGATGAGCTGGCGTTTCTATGATGCTGCTACTGGTGACGCTGCTGTTGTTGCTGCATAAGGCGATAAATCTACCCAGTGGGCTGTCACAGTCATATAGTCCTTAGTCTGCCCTGTTCCACTTGTCCACATGTCCGTGGTTAAGTGGACATTGGGTACAACCACAGTTTTTAGGACACTGAGGACACTTTTTCTGACATCTCTGTACATTCTCGGTATCGCCTGCCTAGTGAAGTGGAATCTAGATGGGATTTGGTACTGGGGACACACTACCTCCATCAATTGTCTAAATCACACTGCACTAATGGCAGATACCGGATGCACGTCTAACACCAACATATCTGTCAAGGCCTCAGTTATCCGCTTTGCAACAGGATGACTGCTGTCGTACTTCATCCTCCTCATAATGGACTGTTGGATGGTCAATTGCTTAGTAAAAGAAGTAGTGGTGTTGCAACTTCCTCTCTGGGATGATGAACAACTCCCAGCAGCAACAGCGGCAGCAGTAGGCGTAGCAATGCAGGATCCTCCGGAGGAATCCCGGATAGGAGAGGAGTCAGTCATGCCAGTGAGATGGCCTGCAGGACTACTTTCGATACTGACTGAGGAGAAAAATATGAGATATGGTAAGAACTTACCTTTGTTATCTCTATTTCTACGAAGTCCATAGGGTTCCACAAGATACCTTGGGGTATAGGTGATGACGTCAGGCATCAGGCACCATAGAGTTAAGTTTTCAGCCTCCCAGGATGGACTAGAGTCCCCTTCCTATACCCCACCCCCGAGCCAAGGCATCTCAGTTACGTACCAAGCCATAGGCCAGAGGAGGAGAAGGAAGAGAGAGAAAAAAGATCTGGACACACACAAGAATCACATTCTCACCAGAGGAAGACGGAAAAACCGGTGACCAGAGCAAAGGCCATCTGCAGCACAGGTGCGACAGGGCGGGAGTCCTGTGGAACCCTATGGACTTCGTAGAAATAGAGATAACAAAGGTAAGTTCTTACCATATCTCATATTTTCTACTTCAGGGTCCATAGGGTATCCACAGGATACCTTGGGGATGTCCCAAAGCAGTATCCTTCAAGGGTGGGGACGCTCCTGTGCTGAAAGGAGAATCCGCCACCCAAAGGAAGCATCCTGAGAGGCAAAGGTGTCAAACGTGTAATACCTCACAAAGGTATGGACAGAGGACCACGTGGCAGCCTTGCAGATCTGGACTGCAGAGGCACCACGTCGAGCTGCCCACGAAGGACCCACAGACCTAGTGGAATAAGCCCTCACAGAGGATGGAACCGGCAGGCCTTCATGAAGATAAGCTTCTGAAATTGCCATACGGATCCAACCTGCCAAAGTTTGCTTTGAAGCAGGCCAACCCTTTTTACGGAAGCCATAGAGGACAAACAAGGTGTCTGACTTCCTAAACGAAGAAGTGCGGTCAACATAAATCCTTAAGGCCCGCACAGCATCCAAAGTGGCTTCACCCACTGATAGGTCAGGTGAGTTAAAAGCCGGCACAATGATTTCCTCGTTGATATGAAAACGGGAAACAACTTTGGGAAGAAAGTCAGGACGAGTGCGCAGCACCGCCCTGTTCCCATGAAAAATCAAGAAAGGGGGTCTACAAGAGAGAGCCCAGTGGTTCAAATGGCGGTCCCTGGAGAGCCCTCAGGACCACAGCTAAATCCCAAGGCGCCACCGGTGGAACAAATGGCGGCTGAATTCGAAGAACACCTTGCATAAAAGTGCGCACATCAGGGATTGTAGCAATCCTACGATGGAACCAGACAGGGCAGATACCTGCACCTTCAAAGAAGCAAGGCGAAGCCCATGGTCTAGTCCCGCCTGTAGGAAGGCTAGCACTCTAGACAGACAGATCTCCCGAGGTGCATAACCTCTCGGTCGACACCATTGGAAGAACGTATGCCAAACACGATGGTATATTCTTGCAGAAGACGGTTTCCGAGCTCTCAGCATAGTACGTACTACAGAGCTGGAAAACCCCCTGGACCTTAACATGGCCGCCTCAACAGCCACGCCGTCAAAGACAGCCGAGTGAAGACAAGGACCCTGTGACAGTAGGTCCGGTTGTAGCGGCAACCACAGAGGGATGTCCAAGGACAGACCCTGAAGGTCTGAGAACCAGTGCCGTCTGGGCCACGCGGGAGCTATCAACAGGAGCGTCCCTCCTTCCTGTTTGAATTTCCGGATTACCCGTGGAAGAAGGGAAAATGGAGGAAAGAGATAAGCAAACAGGAACGTCCACCGGACGGACAGAGCATCCACCAGAGACGCCTTTTCGTCTCTTGTGCGAGACCCGTACACCGGCAAATTGTTGTTGTGCCGTGAAGCCATGAGGTCGATCTCTGTAAGACCCCACCTGTCCACCAGAAGTTGAAAGACGTCCTGGTGCAGAGACCATTACCCCGGATGAACGTCCTGGCGACTGAGAAAGTCGGCCTCCCAGTTGAGGACTCCCAGGATGAATACCGCTGATATGGCCAGGAGATTGCGCTCCGCCCAGAGCAGGATGCGGGACACCTCTACGAGCGCTGCCCGACTTTGGCTTCCTCCTTGCCGATTTATGTAGGCCACGGTGGTGGCGTTGTCCAACTGGACCTGCACGGGATGACCCTGGAGAACCCGATGGGCCTGCTGGAGAGCATTGAAAACGGCGTGGAGTTCCAAGATGTTTATCGGAAGCTCCTTTTCCACCTGAGTCCATCTGCCCTGGAACAAGTGTGGACCCGAGACCGCTCCCCAGCCCCGAAGACTGGCATCCGTCATCAATAGGACCCAGTTCACCACCCAAAACGGACGACCCTTGTTGAGATGTGTCATCTGCATCCACCAGGCAAGGGACAGGCGAACCTCCGGAGTGAGCACCATCGTCTGGGACTTGAGACTCTGAGGCAGTCCATTCCATTTGGACAGGATCAATTGCTGCAGAGGTCTGGAGTGAAACTGGGCATATTCCACCATGTTGAATACGGACACCATGGAGCCCAGTAACCTCATTGCCGAGTGAAGAGACACACGGCGACTCTGCAGACAACTGCGCACCATCAACAGCAAGGCAGAGATCTTTTTCCCCGTCACAATGATTCTCTGCTGACTGGAGTCCAACAAGGCTCCAAGGTGCAGAATCCTCTGAGACGGGATCAGGGTGGACTTTTGCCAGTTTATCAACCAGCCGTTGCAGTACTGCAATCGTCAGGTCCAAATGGTGTAGAAGGAGATCCTGCCACCAGAAGGAGATCCTGCCGGAGATCCTGCCACCAACAGAAGGTCGTCTAGGTACGGCAACATGCAGACTTCCTGCAGCCGCAGGGAAGCCGCCATGACCGCCATAACCTTGGTGAACACACGTGGTGCTGTCGCCAGGCCAAAAGGTAATGCCCAGAACTGGAAGTGATCGTTGCGGATTGCAAACCTGAGGAACTGTTGATGGCGCGAAAGAATAGGGACATGCAGGTAAGCGTTCTGTATGTCCAACGACACCATGTAATCCCCAGGTTCCAGCGCCAGAATGATGGACCGTAGGGTCTCCATCCGAAACCTCGGCACCCGCAAGGACTTGTTGAGTGCTTTGAGGTTGAGGATCGGACGGTATGACCCATTGGGTTTCTGCACCAAAAACAGATTGGAATAGAAACCCAGGCCCCTCTGGGAGAAAGGAACAGGCACTATAACTCCAGCCTGGAGCATAGTGTGCAAAACCTTCCGCAGTTCCGTGGCTTTGTTCCGGTCTGATGGAAGACCCGTGGTGAAGAATCGGGATGGGGGCCTGTGCCGAAAGGAGAGGGCAGACCCATGAGAAACCACCTCGTGAACCCAACTGTCTGTCGTGGTTACCGACCAACACTGGGCGAACCGTAGCAGGCAGCCTCCCACTCTGGGATCCCCCAAAAGGAGGCCCGGACCGTCAGGCCGCAGGTTTGTCATCGGACTTAGGGCCCGGACATCTGGTACTCCAGGCCTGCTTACGGGGCTTGGACGATTTCTTGGGGCCAGCCTGTCGGGGAAAGGACTGTGCTTTAGGCCTACCCTGGGCCCTGTAAGGCCGAAAGGACGACGTACCTGAACTGGAAGGAACTGCAGCAGACGGGAGACATGCCGACTTGGCTGCCGCCAGCGTGGCTACAATTTTGTCCAGATCCAGACCAAATAGGACTTCTCCATTAAAAGGCAAAGCTTCCAAACCCTTTTTGGAATCAGCGTCCGCCTTCCAAGATCGCAACCATAAGGTGCGACGAGCTGCCACAGCTGCCGAAGAAACCCGAGAAGTCAGGGTACTGATATCTAAAGCCGCTTCATTAATGTAAGTGGCCGAATCCCGGAGATTGCCTATCAACTCGGTCTGTTCAGCCGAACAGTCGGAATCGAAAGATGCCTCCAAACTATCAGCCCAGCGCTCCAGAGCCCTGGCTACCCAACAAATGGCCATAGCCGGCCTGGCTGCCCCCACCGCAAGGGAATAAACGGACTTCAGGCAGATTTCCACCTTACGGTCCATGGCATCCTTTAAGGAGGACATGGAGGGCATGGGCAACGTGGCACTTCGGACCAGGCGTGTCACATGATAATCCACCTGTGGCGGGGATTCCCACTTAGCAAAATAATTGTCCGCAAACGGATAAGCCACTGCTAAACGTTTTTGAGGCTGATACCGTTTGCCAGGATGTTTCCACGCTTCCTCTAAGTGGTCCATCAGTTGACCCGAAAGAGGAAACACTGTGGCGTCACCCTTAACATCCTTGAAAAAGGCATATTTGGATTTTGATATCGGAGGTTCATCATCCTCAATAACTAAAGCTGTGCGGACTGCACGAATAAGGCCAGGTATATAAACCTTAGACTTAGCGTCCGACTCTTTAGTACGGAGAGGTTCTTGGTCCGAAAGATCCAGAATCTCCCCATCATCGGTCGTCCCCTTGTCATCGTCATAAGGAGTGGACAGAGACACCATGGCCGCTTGTGAGGCCGCAACACAGACTCCCCTTGTAACACGTCTGACAAATGCTGCACAGAACTTGTCAGAGAATTAACCCACGCAGACTCCTGAGAGACCTGAGGAGGGGAAATAGGGAGACTGTGGGGTACCATCAGTTGTCTTGGGAACCCCTGCATGGGTGACGACATCACTGACTGCTGGGACAATCCCATCTGAGGGAACGCAGGTTGCGGAGCTAACTGGGCCACTAGGGCTGTAAGCGCTTTAGCGAAACAAGCCCAGGGCGGTTCCTATACCAGAGCCGTAACAGTAATTGGCTGCGTCAATAAAAAACACTGCCGACATAGCCCCTCCGCGCTACCCTCCCCCTCCGCTATAGGTACCTTGCACGTAGTACACAGAAGCTGGAGAGGAAAATCACTCAGACATGATGGCAAGTATGTGACCCCTCTCACTGATGCTCGTTAGTATAGTGGGAGAACTGCCCTGCAATCACCGCACCGCAAGGGCTTTAACAGAAGAAGAGCAGGGACAGTGAAAAGGCTGACAGTAGAAAGTGAAAGTATAGGCAGCAGACGCTAGCAGCAGTCACATACAATTCAAAGAAATCAATCCCTTCACTATCAGCGCTGATCCTCAACTACGCAGACACAGGGCCTGGTAGGACACAGCGCTGCATACACAGACCTGTTCCAATGGAGGAGAGGTATGCCGGGGGACCCAGACCATGATGCCACCGATCAGCAGCTTCCAGCAGCGTTCACCATGCTTCCATAAAGATGGCCACCGAGGAGCAGAGAGGAGGCTGGCCTGGGGGAGGAGCACTGCCACAGGGCCAATCGGCAGGTGCAGAGAGGGCTGTGTGCAGCGGGGGAGGTGCCGGCTGTGTACAGGGAAGGCGCGCTCCCCTGGCATGCAATTAACCCCTGGGACACCGCAGCACTACCGCTTAGCTGCGGTCCGCTGTCCCAGGGGGGTAGTGGAAGCGCAGGTCCGTAACCTGGCTCCACGCTGCAGCCAGTCCCCAGGGAGCCCCCTGCCTGGGGACTCCGGACCATGTTCCAGTGGGGACTCACTGCGGGACCCTGCTGCTTACCTGCTGTCCCCCTTAAATCCGGCCATGGTCCCAAACATCTGGGGTCACCGCTAGCTGTGACCCCAGATGCCTACCAGCATCCCCGGATCAGTACCGGCGTTCTGGTACCGGCGGGGGTGTAGGGAAGACAGCATGGACGTCAAGAATGACTGTCCATGCTGTACCTCCAGATGTGCAGCCACAGCTGCCTTTTAGAAAACTTCAGGGGCTATCCTTAGCCCCCCCTCTAAACAGGTGCATCCGACTCCAAGCCGGGCACCAACGAAACTGAGATGCCTTGGCTCGGGGGTTGGGGTATAGGAGGGGGACCCTAGTGCATCCTGGGAGGCTGAAAACTTAACTCTATGGTGCCCGATGCCTGACGTCATCACCTATACCCCAAGGTATCCTGTGGATACCCTATGGACCCTGAAGTAGAAATTGACGAGGAGGGAGTTGACGGTGTGGATTGCAGGCGCTTGGATACAACAGGACAAAGGGATTTAGATGTCCCTGGACTGCTTATGGTCTTAGCCACAGTTTCTGAACGTATAAGGGAGGATGTTCCTAGGCGGTTAACATCCTTACCCCTACACCTTTACATACGCAACATATGGCAAGACAGTAGTTGTCCTGATTTGGACTGAAATATTTCCAGACCAAAGAGGTGGAATGTTTGGTCTTCTGCCCAGGCATGACCGTCATGGGCTTTTTTATCCCACGGACAAAAACTGTCTCCTCCAGTGCCTGATTTAAACAATTCACCTCACCATCAGAATCCTCCTCGTCAACTTCCTCCTCAGCGCCAGCTACACCAATATCCTCATCCTGTTGTACTTCAACAGTGACATCTTCAATTTGAATATCAGCAAGTGGACTGTGGGTGCTCCTTCCAGCACTTGCAGAGGGCGTCCAGTGTTGGGAAGGTCAGGCATTGCAATGACCGCCACACTTGGACTCTCCTTGGGGATTTGTGATATCTTCTTAGAATTAGAACGCACAGTTCTTTGCTGTGCTTTTGCCAGCTTAACTCGTTTAATTTTTCTAGTGGGAGGAGGAGGGTTTCCATCGTCATGTGAAGCTGAACCACTAGGCATGAACATAGGGAAGGACCTTAGCCGTTCCTTGCCACTCCGTGTCGTAAATGGCATATTGGCTAGTTTACGTTTCTCCTCAGACGATTTCAATTTATTTTTTAAGGTCATTTGACTGAACTTTCGCTTTTTGGATTTTACATGCCCTCTACTATGACATTGGGCATTGGCCTTGGCAGATGACGTTGATGGCATTTCATCATCTATGTCATGACTAGTGGCAGCAGCTTCAGCACTAGGAGGAAGTGGTTCTTGATCTTCCCCTATTTTATCCTCCACTATTTTTATGGAGTGCATTATTTTTATGGAGTGAATAACCCCTGTAAAAGTTTTTTTTTGAAGGGCAGCATACCCCTGCACCACACAGGACAGCACCTGTACAAAATTGAAGAAGGGCAGTGGTCTACACCACAACACACAGGACAGCACCTGTAAAAATGATTTTTATTTTTGGGCAGTGTAGCCCTGTACCACACAGGACAGCACCTCTAAAAATTGAAGAAGGGCAGCGGCCTACACCACAACACACAGGACAGCACCTGTAAAAATGATTTGTATTTTTGGGCAGCGTAGCCCTGCACCACACAGGAGAGCACCTGTAAAAATTATTTTCATTTTATATTTTTGGGCAGCGTAGCCCTGCACCACACAGGACAGTACCTGTAAAAATTATTTGTATTTTTGGGCAGCAGCCCCTTGATATGAGCATAGCACCCCTGCGCACCTACCTACGCCGATGACAGGTGTGGCTAACAGGGAACGCACACAGAAAATATATATATATATATATATATTTTTTTTTTTAAAAACAGGTGGTGTTAGGTGAAGAGAGCATCCCTGAACACAGCCAGCCAGTCAGCCAGCCCCTATATGGACAACAGTAGCCAGCCAGCCCCTATGTATATGGACAAGAGTAGCCAGCCAGCGTCAGCAACAGCTCCCAGCTCAGGCTTGCCTACCCTCCCAATTTGGTTGGGAGCCTCCCGAATATCGGGTGCCGCTTCCGACAATCCGGAGAGGCAGGCAAGCCTGCCGGCTGCCGCCTGACCACCCCCCCAACTACTACAAGAAACCCCCGTAGTGGGGGGCCTGACGACGCGATTCGCGCTGAATCGCATCATCGTAGCTCCGCCCCCTGCTTCACAATGCCAATATTTTCGGCATTGTGAAGAGGGGGTGGAGCCACGATGACACGATCGCGTGGCTACACCCCTAAAACCGCGTCATTGCCCGGCCACGCCCCCCGCTGTGCACAGACATTCAACTCCCTCCCGGAAGGAGGGAACTGAATGTCGGCATGTATGTCCCAGCTGCCTCCCTCTTCACAGTAGCCAGCCAGCCCAGTATTGTAATGTATATAATTATATAAGTAGTGTAATACTAAGTTTATTATTTTTATTTATTATCACAACAGTACAGTAGCCAATAGCTCCCAGCTCCCTCCCTCTGCCAGCCCCTATGGACAGGACAACAGTCAGCCCCTATATGGCGGCAGCTGGAATGAAAAATGGCGGCGATCGCGGGACCTTTTATAGAATCCAAAACCGCCAGAATCCGACAGCTGGATGATGACGTTTTGCCTGGATTTTAGTTCCGAGCAGGCGGGAAATCCCGAGCCTGACTCGGTTCCTGGTTCGGTTCGGCGGGCTAAGGGGGGGGGGTTCGGATTTCGGAAATCTGAACCCGCTCATCTCTAATATATTTATATACATAATTATATATGTACACACACACACACACACACACACACACACACATATATATATATATATATATATATATATTCACAAATACACACACAAACATATACATACATATACTACAACATTCACACAACCCCATAGAAAGCTCACACTCACACAGAGCAGCTCCAGATATTACACTGACCTGTGGGGATGCATGTGGTATTCCTCTGCTCGGTATGTCTCTTGTCCATACTTCTGTATGCAGCTTAGCCTCTGTGGCTCTACTTTCTTTATTATTTTATTTTAGTGCCCACTGCAGTCTCCAACTGCCAGCTCATTTGCTGATGGAGGACTGTGGGGGGTGAATGATAGGAACGTCGGATACCCATAAGTGGGTGGAGCTTTGGCTACCCATGAGGGGGTGGAGCTTCAGCCACCCACAGGTGGACGGAACTTTGGATGGCCAGGGGCTGAAAGGGCAAGGCCCAGGGGTCTGGAGCAGTGGAGCTCTCGCTCCATTGTTGTTAATCCAGCATTGTAACCCCCCCTTTCGTGGCCCATTAAGCCCCACCCCTTCACAGAAAGGGGCATGGCCACAACATAGTGGGGCCCACCGGGGAATTACCTGATTCCCCAGCATCCCAGTCCGAGCCTGCCTTTACACATTATACCACAAAGTAATGCCCCTTATACATTATGCCACACAGTAATGCCCCTTATACATTTTGCCACACACAGTAATGCCCCTTACACATTTTGCCACACACAGTAATGCCTCCTACACAATATTCCACACAGTAATGTCCCTTACACATTATGCCACACACAGTAATGCCCTTAAACATTATGCTCCCTATCCTCTCCTGTCCCTCCAGCAGCCTCTAAGGAGTAGACAAAAAAATTAATAATAATATGGATTGGTGATAGAAGATGCAGCCTTTTAAAATATTGAAAGTAAAAATAAACTCAAGTTGACCCTTTTATGATAATGAGAAAAATTAGTAATAAAACAAATGATGAAATAGGGGTTCCTGCCATTACAGGTTACATGCATAGCACTCCCTCCCTTGCAAGATGCAGCCAGAAAAATTGCCTTACCTGGGGAAAGCAAAGCAATATAAATTGCTCTAATCAAGCTCCCTGACATCTGCCCCCCTCTCCTCTTCTGCTACAGACAGATGTCAGACTGACACACTTGGTGGGTGGCTGGGTGAGGCTGCGGGCGTTGCTGCACAGCTCCTCCGCTCTCCTTCACAACAACACAGAAGCAGAGCAAGCGAACGTCCTAAAATCACGTGGCGCCAGCTCCTACATGTGCTGGATCCCATTGGTGTATGCAGGGGATGCAGAGCTGGGGAGCAAAAGATCCTCCCGGGCAATGCAGTCCGGTTAACGCGTTCTGATCTGGCGGAAGTTAATAACATTAATAAAAAAGTCAGATCGGCAGCGGAACGGTCGATCGAGGTTAATGGGTGGTCTGGTGCACCCCCGGACCACCCCTTAGTTTCACCTATGATTATTTGTTCTGGCTGAAAAATTTATGGAACCCCCCCTTTTTCCATTAATGGGACAGTAAGTTACTAACTCCCATGTTGTATAATGTACCCACCTTAACCTCTCTCTAAGTGGTATACCTTTCCTCTATAGTTAATCCAGTGCCTCCGCCCAAGTATTAGTAAGAAATATGGGCCTACTTGGGAAAACCCTTACAATATAGTGTTTAAAGCAATGCTCCTCTAGTTTCCTTTCAATAATATTTCATTAGCCATTTCCAAAACACAGAATAGTAGGTTAGGGTCTTTTATTGGATTACCCTTAGTGTGCTATTAAGTGAAACTTCAAGTAACTAGCCACACCATTTTATGAGGGTGCACAGGGTTTTCTTATCCTCAATAAATTACATTAATAACATTTAAATAGTAACATTCACATTACAATGCATACATGTAATTTACACATATTATCAGCCTAAACTACACATAGGTATAAATGTACACATTACTCTGTACCTATAAAGGGGGGCATCCACTACACGATTTTAGCAGGCGATTGAACGATAACGACGTCGTTATTGTTCAATCATTTAAAAATCGTTTATAAATCGTGCAGTGTTTGGTCGTAAACGATCAACGATGCGCGCTCCCGCTGGTCGTTTGATCGTCTCATCAGTCGACTGAACATGCAGGTCAATTTCACTTGATCTATTAAAGATAGTTTGCAAATCTTTTGCAAATCGTTCAGACTGAAAGATAAAATTTCAAGGGAAAAAAATCAAGGGAAAATCGTTTAGAGATTGAACAGGGAGTAGATCGTCTAGTGGATTTGCCCCTTAAGTTTTGCTATAACTATAACTAGTTTTTTTCTTACCCCTTAAACCAGGGGTCTTCAACCCGTGGCCCGCCGATGCTTACTGTAGTGCAGACCGCAGTAAGTGCAGTCTGCACTACAGACAGAAACAAACACGCTGCTGCTGTCGGTGCCGGCAGCAATGTGTTTGTTTTGAAAGCCAGCCAATGAGAGTCAGACAGATTCTCATTGGCTGCTGCACCCACTGCCGGAGCCGGGCTAGAGCTCACTCATGAGCTCCATCTTCCGGCTCCTGTAGTGGCTAATGGGAGAGACGTCATGACGTCTCTCCCATAACTCAGAGCGGGCCAGCTCGGGAGGACGGAGGAGCGGATGACGGTAGGAGCGGAAGCGGGAATTCAGGTGTTTTTTTTCCTTTACGTGTGTATTTGTCTGCACTGCTGGGGGGGAGGGACTACTGCTGGGGGCACTGCATTAGGGGGGACTACTACTTGGGGCACTGCTGGGGGGACCACTACTGGGGGTACTGCAACAGGGGGCATTACTACTGGGGGCACTTAATTGGGGGACCACTACTGGGGGCACTTCATCAGGGGGACCACTACTGGAGTCACTGTATAGGTGGGGGACTACTACCTAGGGCACTATATAAAGGGCACTACTGGGGACACTGCATAGGGGGGACCACTACTGAGGGCACTGCATAGGGGGGACCACTACTGGGGGCACTATATAAGGGGCACTGCATAGGGGGGACCACTACTGAGGGCACTGCATAGGGGGGACCACTACTGGGGGCACTATATAAGGGGCACTGCATAGGGGGGACCACTACTGAGGGCACTGATTAGGGAGGACCACTACAGGGGGCACTGTATAAGGAGCACTGCATAGGGGTGGACCACTACTGGGGGCACTGAATAGGGAGGACCACCACAGGGGGCACTGCATAGGGGGCATCACTACTGGGGGCCTGCCTAAGGGAAACCACTACTGGGGGCACTGTATAAGGGGCACTACTGCGGGCCTGCATAAGGGGGACCACTACAGGGGGCACTGTATAAGGAGCACTGCATAGGGGGCATCACTACTGGGGGCCTGCCTAAGGGGAACCACTACTGGGGGCACTGTATAAGGGGCACTATTGCGGGCCTGCATAAGGGGGACCACTACAGGGGGCACTGTATAATGAGCACTGCATAGGGGGCATCACTACTGGGAGCCTGCATAAGGGGAACCATTACTGGGGGCACTGTATAAGGGGCACTGCAGAGGGGAGCAGTTATGGGACATAATTAAAATTGTAGGAGCGGGCAGTTATGGGTCATAATTGTGTGAGGAGGGGGTAGAGTTTAAATACCGCAAAATAGCTTAGTGGCCCTCGGCTTTGTTTAATTTTTTAATGTGGCCCACTCTGCCTTAGAGGTTGAAGACCCCTGCTGTAAGGCATAGGTGGATTATCATAAAGCGTAATATAATATAAAATCAGATAAATTAACAAATGTAACAATCATACTTATATTGGGATAGGAGAAATTTCCAATAGGTAGAAGACTTGAGGAAATATATGAGTGTGCAAGTTAGACATGCAATATAATGCAAATATGCAAACAAAGAGCGATGCAAATAATAGTAAAATAATAGTAACTCATATGAGAGTTACGATAATTATGAGAAAGTTGCTGGTACAATCATTGAAGCTGTGACCGAGAGCACTCCGGAAAGAGCCGACAACGCATGTTAGTTAGAGAGATTCAACGATCCGAGATGTCTGATGCCTGCGAGAGGAATTATTTTCGGAGATAGCCTGCAGCATTAGCTGATGAATTGAAATTAACATGAGAAGAACGCACAAAAAGACGCAGGGTGGCGGGATACAACAGAGAAAACTTGCGTTTATCTTTCACTAGTTGAGAACAAACACTAGAAGAAGCTTTACGCGCCCTTGAGAGTTCCACAGAGTAATCCTGGAAAATAAAGAGTTTATTCTCTTCCCATAGTAGATTTTTTATCTTGCGTGATGAAGTCCAAATCGTAGATTTATGTATATAATTTAGACATTTAAAGATGGTCACCCGTGGGCGAGAGGAGGTTGCAGTGGGTTGGGGCCCTATCCTGTGGACCTTTTCAATAACCATGTTACGGCACTCATCTTCAATGCCCAGTAATGATGGAAGGGTTTGTCGTACGAAGTGAGCTAATGCAGCACCTTTGACTTTTTTGTGTAAACCCACTAAACATGTTATTCCAGCGTGACTGGTTTCCAAGGTCATCTACCTTATTTCATAAGGAAAGTTGTCTTTCTTAAGACGCTTCATCTCCTGACCCAGATCAGCAACATCATGAGCAGTCACATTAACCTGTGTCTCCACCTCTGACACTCGCTGCATTAACCCCTGTAATTGCGCAGAAATTTCTGCCACTGCCTGTGAGAGCAGGGGGGCCATAGTGGACTTTATGGCATCCACCAGGACACCATTGGTCATGGGGGAGTCGAGGGTTGTCCTACCTGTAGGTCAGATGGGACCATCTCAACAGCCACCTTCTTAGACGCCAGAGACAGAACATCCCGAATCGGCACCCGCCGCCATGATGGGATCTGCACGGCGTTTCTCCTGACGCAGCAGAGGTTTTGTAGCCTGTTGTGCAGGAAAGTATTTGTCCATCGCCGGTCAGGTAAGTGATAGACAGCAGCGTGTGACGGGAGATGCTAAGAGAAGCTTCCAGGAGCGGAGATCACACGAAGGAGACCTCACGCCATTCGACCGGAACCGGAAGTACCTCAGCTGTTCTTTTGAAAGATGTTAAAAAGGCTTCAACATAATTTTCAGAAAGTGACTAGCTCATATGGAGCTGTAGCTACTTGTGAAATCTGTGGAAGCATTAACAGACATTGCTGCTAGATGCTGCACTCTCTTTTAAGGCCTCACGGTCTTAGTGCTGTTGCCCCTGGATCTCTTCAACATACAATTACTGTTGCCTCCATGGCCTCCTCAATGGAACATAGCTGCACCCTAGTGGCTTTCTGCTGCACTGATGTAGCCTGATAGAGATTGATAATGAGGGTATTGGCGGTAGGGATTACATGTGCTGGTCCAAACTGTTGGTAGCTGATACTGGACTTCTTGTTATTATTTTACAAATTATTATAATTTCATTAAATAAGCTGCATAAACTTGCTGCAAATTACGTAAAAGGGAGGATATGCCTAGATGGTTAACGTCGCTACCTCTACTAACCTCACAAATGGTACAGATGCATCAGGGGTGTTGGAACGATTTTATGTTGCTGGGCAATATATAGTTTTATTTTGGTGCGGTGCCCCCTCCCTTCCCTCCTACCAACTTACCTGTTGCTGGGTGCATAGGAGCCGAAGCAGCAGGAGGCAGGGTCTGGAGTGTTAGCCGCAGATGGTCAGGGGCTGTGCTTTATAGCAGTAGGCTGCACAACCCCTGCACCACACAGAGGAGAAGGTGCAATGTTCCGCATTTTAACTTAAAGACCGCACATTACACCTCCTCCTCCTCCGTGACCATCCGCGGCCACCACTCCACTGGTGCCTTTCAAATGTCCCCCCCCCCTTTTCTGGCACCTATGAGTTGCCTTCACGATTGTTGTCAGGATTTCAGTAAAAATTATTCCACACCCATATGGTGACTTTCTGGTCTTATGTCCAGGCATGACAATGACTTTCTTTTTATTATGAGCATGAACTGCTACTACTGGTTGCTGGCTTACACAAACAGCATCCTCATCATCAACATCCTCATTAGCATCAGATAGATGCAATAAGTTTAGCACAATGGGTGCAGTACACATTGCATTCATGCCACACATGGGAATTGTCATAAGACACCACTGCACACACTATGGGGGTCATTCAGACCCACTCGCGAGTGGCAGTACGCTCGCAAGTGGGTCGATGTTCCCCACTGCGCATGCGCACGACGGAGGGTGACATAAGACACCACTGCATACCACTATGGGGGTCATTCAGACCCACTCGCGAGCGGCAGTACGCTCGCAAGTGGTTCGATGTTCCCCACTGCGCATGCGCACGACGGAGGGAGCTCCGTCATGCGCATGCGCGAGACCCGGGGAGCGACGGGCTTCCCATCGCTCCGGGTCTCACACCAAAGGGGGCGTGCTGTCGATGTTGATTGACAGCACGCCCCCTTTGGTGGGTGTGCCGGGGGCGTGCCTGCCAGACGGAGGCGTTCCCATGGGAACGCCTACCGTCTGAAGCCGGCCCCACTGACATCACTAGTGATGTCAGTGGGAGTGATTTTGGCTCTGATAGAGCCAAAATCACTCCAGGGCTTGCGGCAGGGAGACCCTACCGCAGGGTCTCCGTCTTGACCATCGCGACCATCTTTTTGGCCGCTAGCATATGCTGTGGGTGGTCCCCACAGCTATGCGAGCGGCCAGGAGGCCGCTCCATTTTCATGGAGGAGGGCCCTGATTCAGAGTGAGCGCTCTGGTCAGAGCGTCCGGCTCTGAATCAGGCCCTATGCCAGGCTGGTTTCACCCAGAGGTGGAAGACAGGCTCAGACATCACCTTATAATGACCAAAACCAACAACAACAAACTTCTAATACTATATGAGATGTCAATATTATGTATTGTGAGTTGGCAAATATGGTAAACAAATAAAGAAATATGCAAACTAATTTTCCCTAAACTTTATCCTAATAAGTCAGACATGTTACATACAGCTGTGTATGTGTATCCAACAGTAATTACCTCACTGCTGCTGTTCATTCTTCCTCAGCATTTAGCAAACACATGACAGGCTCTGTAGAATCCTTACCATGAGGCTGCTGCTGATCTCCACGGGTCAGAGAAGCATGTGATCAGCTCCACCAATCAGAGCTCAGCACATGCCTCTCCCACCTTTTGTAGTGTCTCATGGGACTAATACCCCTTTCAGACATACTGAGATTCCCGAGAATTTGGTCTACACCTCACTTACCATGCTTGGGACACGGTGTCTCGTTTCGCTCGTCACAGGTTTATATTCCCTTTCAATGTCCACATGGATAGTAATGAATGACGTTGGACAGCAACTGATCTATCCACTACCTCCCAATAATGCAGACCCTCCAACATGACCCATTCCATTAAGTACAGAATGCTTTACTCCTGGACTTCCTTCTTAATTTATGATTGCAGACACCTGTGTTGAAACACCTGTCTCATCAATTACCTAGTTTAACACAGGTGTCTGCATTCATAAATGAAGAAAGATGTCCAGGAGTAGAGCATTCTGTACCTAATGGAATGGGTCATGTTGGAGAGTAGAATAATGCACTGCACTTTCATGTGCACTGCACTCAGGGTTAGGTCTAAAGTCAGGGCCGGCCCGACTTATAGGCTGGGTACGCAACCATGTAGAGCGCCAGACTGAGGAGGGCGCCGTGGAAGTTACGGACAGTAAGTTACTCACTGGTCCCGATTGGCGCCCTGAGGGCAAGTATGCGCTGCATGGAGCTGCGCTGTCACAGCTCTAGGTGGCAGGCTGTGGCTGGGACTGATCCCCCTCCTTCCTGGTCCTCCCACTGTGTGCAGATATGCGCCCGCCGGACACTACTATACCTAGGCAGCAGCGCTGAGTGATGACGTTGTGATGCTGCTGTGGCTATGAGAGACAGAGCAGCACGGAGAGGACTGAAGGCCGTGGTAAATTAGCTGGAGTGAAGGAGAGAGGAAAAGACATTAGGAAGGAAGGACCATACAAGGTAGGAAGGGGACAGAGGGCCATATGAGACATGGGGAAGGACAATATAAAATGACATGCCTTGTATTGTGTCCCCCATGCCATGTAAGAACAATACATGGCACATGGGACACAATACAAGGCATGGAGAGGCAGAGAACAATACAAGGTATGGTGGGGGAGACAGAAATTCATAGCGATCATAGTGCCTTATAATAACCAATGCAAGGAAATGAGACACACAGCGCACAGATAATACACATCACTGCATACTTGCCAACTCTCCCTCATTGTCAGGGAGACTCCCTGAAATAGTAGCAATCTCCCTGTCTCCCTGAAGAGTCTAGCAATCTCCCTCATTTCATCCTTACCCCTATTATGAAACTGTTATATTAAAAAACAGAGATATATACATTCAAATGGGATCATTAGTGTCATTTCCTTGCATTGGTTATTATAAGGCACTATGATCCCTATGAATTTCTGAAAAGTATTAGAATGTTTTCATCAACAGACAGATCTTACTAACTGCTTTTGGGCTGGTTTACATTTGGATGTAAGTCAGGTTTAGGACACGCCTCTCAGATTGATCAGTACACGCCCACTGTAACACGCGCTCATAGGTGCTGCTTTCACAATCTCCCTGAAATGCTTTTTCAAAAGTAGGCAAGTATGCATCACTGCTGTGTCTAATGATTACATTTCTGCTCATCCCAATTATTTACTGACATGTAGTTATAATATTGTATTTACCATTAACCCCCAATGCCCTGCCTGAGATACATGGCAGTGCCTCCCTGCCAGGGCACCTAGTGATGTCATAGTGGCAGCTGGTGATGTCACTATTGGAGGTGTGATGGGTATAATAAGGCAGCTGGATGCTTCCTGTGTCATATCTGATATTGCTGGACTAGTGACAGTACAGATATTTCTCTTCTCATTTCTGAGTGGATACAATGATTTTACGATGAAGAAGGCGGGAAAAAACCATCCTAAGGACCATCAAATGTCTGTAAGTATCTCTTATAGAGCCGCCATGGACTCACTGTATTACTGATGGCTAATGATAATATAAGTTCAGGGTAGAGTTAGATACATTAGTTTAAAAAGAACTTTCATTTTCTCTGTATTTATACTATTTACTATAGAGTATTAATGTGTTTTGCTTAGTAGCTTTCCAGACTTTCTAATAATTATGTTAAGGTTCTGATTTCAAATTATTTAAAATAAAAGCAAAAATATTGTGAAATGCTGGTATACAAGGAGAAGTGCATCTATATCACTGTTTGGTTTGCTTTATATTAGAATTTTTGCCACTATTGGGAGATTACCTTGGCATTAAAAATCCTGCCTTGTTCTTATGTCTGATTCATTATTTCACAGGTCGCTCTGCGCATCCGTCCATTTAATAGGACAGAGGCCAAGAGCAGCGCCCGATGCATTATACAGCAGCTCGGGCCGCAGGTAAGAAAAAGCTAATAACATTATTCTAGTTTAACCAACTGAATTAGTTTAACATTAAACACAATAAATTACAAAATTGTTTTCTTATCATAACATTATTCTTAGATTTATTTATTTGTTGTTTAAAGGACATTATTTTATAGCACATTTACTTTTATTTTTCCCATATATATATATATAGATATATATATCTATATAGATATAGATATATATATCTATATAGATATAGATATATATATATATATATATATATATATATGTGTTCATAAATATGATAAAAAGAAAATGTTTTGTGCTGTGAATGTTATCCACAGTCCCTACATACCCATAAGCAAATTAGAGTAATGACCTGCTGCACAGATAGTGCCAGGTGTTACCTCTCTGTGCGCAAGAAATGGGGAAATCATGGACCAGCTGGACTATGCAAATGCTGGGCCTGCTGCAAAACACCATTGCAGGGCTCCTAAGCTGTCCTCCCTCTTAGCAACCAGCTGAATATGTTTGTCAGACAGGGGTGTGAACTCACAGACCAGTAGGGAGTTGTGAGCTCTCTGCTTGTAGCTTCCTATTGGTCTGTGTGGTCACACACCACTAGGCTGCACCAGCTATTGCTATATCCTCTGAAGATAGTGTGAGGAGAAGATATATCTATGTTTATACTGCAGAGAGGCCGGACAACATCTTCCATCTCACCCTATCTGCCCAATCCAGGGCTCTCGGTTCAGTAGGGAAAAAAGATGTCATGCACATATTTTATGTACAGTAACATATGGCAATTTCCTCCAATAATGCTGGGAATTGTAGTTCCGCAATAGGTAGCAAACCACTTGAGACACCATCCAATACGTTGTTATTATTATAATATATCTCACTTTACAGTTGGAAAGACAGCCAAGCTTATGAGTTAGACCATTCTGGGCCGTATTCAATTAGCGGTGAAAACGGACGTTTTCTTCAGATTGGCTAAAAATGTGGGGATTTCTTTCAGAACCCTTTGGACACCCCCTAATAATAAATTACTGGGGGAAAAAATTGGAAGTTGCGTATTTTGGTAAAAAACGAGCGTGCAAATTTTGGGCGAAAAAAAACAAAACGTTGAAAAAGATAGAAAGCAATTTTTTTCTAGGAAATTACTGTTCCACATAAATTGGGGGTACGTTAAAATGGGTGCAATTATATTTTCATGTCGTAAAAACACAATTTAAAAAAACGTTAAAAAAACGCTTGCTGCGACCGCGTGCGATATTTAAAACACTTGACGTATACATTCCACCCATTGAAAAATCAGATCCAATACGTTAAAACCATTTTCAAAGTTTGTTTTTTGCCCAAAATTTGCACGGTTGTTTCTCGCCACAGTACGCAATTTACGATTTTTTTCCCGCCAATTTATCAGTAGGGGGGTGTCCAAAGGGTTCTGAAAGAAATCCCCACATTTTCTACCAAAAATAGGGATTTTGCATTTTATTTTCGCCTGGTCTGGGATGGAGAAAACTTTTCTCCAGTTTTTTTTTCGCCTATTGCTGTTTTCGCCTGTTTTTTTACAAAAATGTTTCAGTTTTACGGCCGTTTTTGCCACTAATTGGATATGGCCCTCTGTGTCTTAAGGGCCTAACCAGTGACCAAAAGAGTTTATATAGATATTAGCAAAATGTTACTGGAACTGTGCTGAAATGCTGATAAATATGACTCTATACTCCCAGATCACGTTCCCATGTGTGAATTTACTTTTATCCATTAATATAAACTGGACTTAAGATCTTCTGCTTCAGCCGCAGAGGTGCTTGTAGAGCCTGGTGACATATAGTGAACATGTGTCTTCTCTTTCCTTACAGACAGTACTACTGCAGGACCCTGGTGAGGATCCTGATGACGTCCTACGTTGCTGCAGGACCAGGGAAAGGACATTCACCTTTAATGAGGTGTTTGATCAAGCAGCTACCCAGGTGATTGTAATCCTAACTTATTTACAATTTATAATAAAACTTAATAGTATATTATAAATATAACACAGTACTCAGAGACATCTTATGAGAGGACGGTTCCTGTGTGCAGTCTCTGAACGGGTCCCCCCAAACCATTGTACGCAAGGTGCAGTCTCTGGTACTGTGCCAGAGCCTGTTGTGCAGACATACTGTATATCTCTGGGAAAATGGTGCCACAATGTAGATTTATTTTGAGGTATCCACATGGTAAGTACAATCGATGGGTGTATGGAGTGTGGTGAGGGTCCTCCTGGATTCAGGTGCCCATGTGCACTACACACCCTACACCCATTATACATATGGCAGTGCTGCTCATGTTGTGCTTGAGAACAATTTATCATCATATGTGACTGTAGCATCAGCCAGTAATGCTTGTACAGCTGTCATTTCTCTTTATTCAGGAAAGGGCATATTTTTTACATTATTTTCATGATTGCTTATGTATCATCAATAAATATGTCTCATTTCAGGATCATGTCTATCAGTCCACAATGAAGAACCTAGTGGATGATGTCATCTCGGGGTACAGTGCTGCTATATTTGCGTACGGCCCTACAGGTAATATTAATGTTATTAATACATAAGTGTAATTGTTTATATTGTATGTGTAAAAGTAGTGAGCTGGTGAAATGAGTGGTGGTAAAACATGTGACCATCTGTACTGTTAGTAATTGTGAGCTAGTAGTTTCCTTATGGGCTGTGTAATTATTCAGGTGGTTCCACAAAGTGAGGCGTTAGGTACATGGCACAATCCTCAGTCTAGTGATGACAGATACAGAATAACAGATTAACATTTGAACTGAAATATCCAATAAGGGCACAAGTCATAGTTCTTAAGGATAAATCTTCTATTTGAGGCATGGTAATAGCATGAGAATGGTGGCAAGTGTGGTAGTTAGAAGGTAACTCTCATTTATCAAAATATTGTTATAGGTCTGGTCTATAGTCTAACAATATATTACACTATAGCTGTACTGGTAAATTGTATTGGATCACATAACTATGTCGCAATGTTGTTTTGTGTTTAATAAAAACTCCCAAATGTGCATATATTAGATTTTTATATAGCATCTTAAATGATGTTTACAGTTTAATGGTTACATTGTCAGCATGTGATAGGCTGTGGTTACCGTTGCTTCTAACTCTCACTGACCAGGAAATAGGTGCACCCATCACTGCAGCGTTTTATGGACAGAACAAATATACAAAGCTGCACAGTCTACCCATTCATTAACAAGCAGTGACATCCCTGAGAGAGTGACCTGATGAGCAGCATCCTAATGAATATTGGTTTAGTCACATGATGTCTATCACTGTTCAGTACTGACATGACACATTGTATAATTACATATCTGCCATTCTTTCTTGCATCGTCAGTGAGTATATGCCTAATACCTTTATATTTATCACAGGCACCGGGAAGACCTTTACTATGATGGGCAATGGTCATGAGCCCGGAGTGATATTTCGCACTCTGAAAGATCTATATAAGACCATAGAGGTGCAGAGAGGGCAGAATAAATTCTCAGTGTCAGTGTCCTATGCTGAGGTAAATATGTGAGGAATATGTGCTTGGTTTATATTCTATGTGTCTTATTTAGAAGTGGATGGAACTCTGGGGGATATGCATTTACATACTGCACAGGCAGCGGCGAGCATACATTTTGGGTTATGTGTCTATTGCCAGTGCTGGAGGGCCGGATGCAACTACACAGAGTGATAACTGTTAGCAGTGCTATCCTGTGATTGGCTGATTGTGTGTCTACCCCATCAGCTGATAGTAGTAGATTCATTAGTATCCCAGCTATGTTATATGGAGTCACGGCAATATATTCACATTGCTTAATTGATACCACTAGGACTACTGGAGGACACAATCATCTCATTTCAGTTTTGAATGAGGTAACAATAGATGTTTGTACTATTATTATTATTGTTATTATTATTATTATTATTATTATTATTTTATATGGAGCCACAAGGGTTCCGCAGCACCTAACAAAGTACTTAAACATTTGAGCAGACAAGAAAACAGTGCTTACAGTACAACACAATGCTGGACAAATACATTGTATATAAATAAATCTGCAACAGAGGTCATAACACTGAAATAAGTAGCACGGTTGCATAAGTCAAGGGTTAGGTACTGTAAATAATAGAAAGGGAAGGAAAAGCACATGGGGAAAAGGGCCCTGCTCGTGGAAGCTTATATTCTCAAAGGTAGGGGCAGACAGACAGGGGTGACACAGATGGGGCAGGCAGTGAGCATGGGACATAGTGTTAGGATGAGAGATGGAAGGCTTTGATGAAGATGTGCATCTTGAGAGCCCGTTTGAAGTTTTGTAGAGAGATGGAGAGTCCGACAGGGAGAGGTAGAGAATTACCAGAGGTAGGGAGCAACATGTGCAAAATCTTGGAGTAAGTCATGGGAAGAAGTAATCCGTTGGCAGGAGAAGCAGCATTCATTAGTGGAGCAAAGAGGGCAGACGGGAAATGAGGTCAGAGATGTAACTGGGAGAGGAATGGGTGATGACTTTGTGAGTGTGAGGAGCATGAATTGCGTTCTGAAAGGGAAGGGCTTGTAGGAGATGGGAGGCAGATGACTACATTTGGAGAGGAAGATGACAGATTGGAGAGAGACAGTAGTCAGGGAGGCCAGATAGCAGAAGGCTATAGTAGTCTAGCATCCAGCTTGAGATCAAGTCTGATCCTGGAGATATTTTTTAGATGGAAATGGCAGGACTGTGAAAGGTATTGGATGTGTGGATTGAATATGAGGGAAGAGTCAAGGATGAATTCAAGACAGCGCACTTGGGAGCTAGAAAAGATGGTTGTGCCATCAATAGATAATGAAATTATGGGTAGTGAGGTTATGTGGGAGGGTAGGAAGATGATCAGTTCAGTTTTATACATATTAAGTTTAAGAAAGCGCTGGGACATCCAGAAAGGGATAGCAGAGAGACAGTTATAGATACGAGTGAGGAGAGAGGGGGAGAGGTCAGGGGAGGAGAGGTAGATCTGAGTATCATCAGCATAGAGATTATATTGGAGGCCAAAAGAGCTGATGAGCTCACCTAGAGAGGACCTATAGAGGGAGAATAGGAGAGGTCCAAGGACAGAACCTTGGGGGGGATGGTAATGCAGTTGTAAGCAATACGCTCAAGGAGTCTGGGGAAAAAAGAGAGATGAGTCGGTAGTTGGAGAGAGTGTTAGGATCAAGGGTAGGTTGTTTAAGAATGGGGTAATAAGGGCATGTTAGAATGCAGAGGGGACAGTGCCAAATGAAAGGGAGAGATTGAGGAGTGGGCAAGATGGGAACAGGTAGAAGGAGGGAGTGTTTTAAATAATTTCATTTTATCTGCAATCACTGTCTCTGTGTACACTATATGGAACATGCCACTTAAGCATTATTAATTGTGTAAAAGTAGGGTAGATAACACAATCTATCCACATCTCTATACCATCTCTGTGTTATTGTGCATTAGACACACTTATTACACTTGACATATGCCTGCAGCAAATACTGTATTTCAGCTGGATGCATCTTGAGATGATTCAGGCCCAACAAATGCATGAAATTAGCTTTTTATGTATCCTCTTTATGTACATTCTGTGCACATATGCATTTGAATATAAATGATTTCCCTACATATAATAATAATAACAACAACATGTAATAACATGTAATTAGGCATAACTAGCAATTACCAGGCCCGTAACAAAGTTTGAGGGGGCAACTGAGACCCCCTACTCAGCTTTTTTAAAAATTCATGGGGACTGGTGCAGAACTGAAAGCTAAGATGAGCCTCTGCCCTATATGTACATTCCCCAAAAAAACTTTCTTCATGATATACAGCATCTGGAGAACCACAAGTAACCCAAGCCCTTTCCAGAGAGTAAATGTGGATTACACAGTTGTGCTTGTATTGCAGACAGTGATTATTCCTTGTATTGCAGAGAGTGATTATTCCTTCATTACATTTTCAGGTCTACAATGAAACCGTTCGGGATCTGCTAAGACCGTCCTCTGGATGTTTGAACCTTAGAGAGGATCCCTACGGCAACACCAAGATAGAAGGGATTGCAGAGTTCTTCCCCTGCAGTCCTGAAGAGGTGACTATCATTAGCCTGTGCTACCCTTATGCAGCGTCCATGCTCCATCATCCCTGTCTATATTATTATCATCTTTTATTTATAAGGCACCACAAGGGTGGGATACAAATGACAATAAGTTATATAAGTACAGACTAATACAAACAGGGTTGCTGTCTGTAAGGAACCTATTAATGTGTGAATAAATAAGCAGAGCCCATGACTATTGGGCCTATTCATGATGTTAATTATCATTGCTCCGGCGCTGTGGCAGCTGATGTGAAATCAGCTGCCCGCGCGAGTGGCTTCACTGCTCCTTTTCGGAGCAGTGAATCTTTTCACTGCTCCTGTCAAAGCAGTGATGGCGGTGTGCATGCGCACCCTACAGGACACGCATGCACACAAGAGCCCCAACGTCTGGTGGAAGGAGCCGGACAGTGGCGGAGGGATCCAAAAGGATCCCTTCTTGCAACCCGGACCCTCTTCCCATAGGGAAGAGTGGGTAGCGATCCACAAGCAGGGGTATTTGCCATCTGAAGATGGCGAATGCTCCTGCAGTCAAGCTCCGAAAATATAATATTTTCGGAGCTTGATGAATTCTGTCCCCATACTAGTGTATAGGGACAGCGGGCCATTCCACAAATGGAAGGAAAGTAGGAGATATCTGTGATATCTCCTGCTTTACCTTCTTAATGAATGGCCCGGACACTTAATTTTCACAATTGCAGGTGAAAATTTGCTTTTTCACCTGCTTTTCTGAAAATTAAGTGATGATGAATAGGCCCCTTAGTGACTGCTGGTGTAGTGACCCTGCTGTAGTTATAACACATGGGTAAGTGTAACTTTATGAGTTGTTTTGTGTAACCACAAGAGTGTTGGTGCATCTATATTACTTTCTTTTTCAGGCCATCGCATTACTGACTAAAGGGAATAAGCGCCGCTCTAAGGCAGCCACAGCTGCCAATAAGAACTCATCCCGCTCCCATGCTGTGTTACAAGTCACCATAAAGCAGATGAGCACTGATGGAGTGTTCACGGGCCGGCTGTACATGGTAGACCTGGCGGGATCAGAGCGCGCATGCCAGGTATCACTTGTATTTTACATATCATTATCATTTCTTTGTATGTCCCCCTGCAATGCCAAAGAGGTAAATATCGTAAGAGTTTGCTATCCTTCTGCATAGAGAACCCATGCAATCACAAACAGGAACATACAATGTTTTTTCAGGAATATAGAAGGATATTAAAACTGCACTCTGCTAAATGCTTTTGGTTTTGCACCATTGAGCACAGATAGTCCACCCAGAGCACGCCTGAGTGTGTGCCTACTATCCACTCTAAGGGAACTCCTCGGCAACCTAGAGAACAATCTCCAAATATGCACTGTGCAAGATTTAGTCCCAGTTATGCTCTGTACAATGAGGAACAGTGGTGCACCAACACCATACAAATTATGCTAGGAACACCTTCACTCCTCCCAACTCCTCCCCTTTGCCATTATATTCTTCCGCTCCTCCGCAAATGCGGCCACCTTGCTTGGTACGGTTAAACCCTGATGGAAATCTAGGTGCACTCGCACACAGAGCCGTAACAGGGCATAATTGCACCCTCGGCTACCCCCGCCCCCTGAGCGCACCATGTCATGATGTTGCATGTACTGTATGACATCATTGTGTCGTGCAGGGGGGCTGTGATTGGCAGCTCCATGGGTGCTGTAGCAGCAATCCTGGCAGCAGGGTTCCAGGCACCCTGATAGCCAAGAGCAATGGCCATGGTGTGGCACTGGTGGCCCATAGCTAGTTATCACCCTGCTCGCACAAACTGAGGCACATGTGGAGATCAAAGCTGCTCTTGCACTGAGCAATGTAAATGACATCCATTATGTGTATAATTATCAGAGAGCTAAGTAGTCCTAGGGTAGTCCTTGTCCTGTATGTTAAGGTGGCATGTAATGTAAGCTCTCTCCTTTGATTACAGCTTTTATGAATGTTGTAATTTGTTTTTGCATCTTTTTGTAGTGAAGGAGTTATAAGAGAGCCTTTCATGTTTATAGCTTTTTTCTTGTGTTTGTAGTACTCCCTAAGCATGACCTTTCTCCCCTTAGAGCGGTGATTCCCAATCTGTTACCGGCCACCTCCCTCTTGGTTACATATATATATTTCAGTGACCCCCACCCACTGAGACCTTACTCATAACAAAGTATATAACATTTTGATTAAATTCATTTTTTATATAATAACATATCAATTTAATGATACTAATAATGGAATACAAATTTTTCTTTAGTAGTTTGGGTAAATTACTTGCAGTAAGAAAAGCATTTCAGCCAATATCATAAACTAAAACTAAGGTGAATGGGAGTCACTGTCTTAGGACATAATTGAAGTAAATTGTGTAATTAGGGCCTGATTCGGACCCGCTCGCGAGCGTAGGACGCTTGCAAGCAGGTCGATGGTGCCCTACTGTGCATGCGCATGACGGAGGGAGCTCCGTCGTGCGCATGCGCAAGACCCGGCTAGCGATGGGGTAGCCGTCGCTCCGGGTCTCGCACCAAAGGGGGCGTGCTGTTGATGTTGATTGACAGCACGCCCCCTTTGGTGGGCGTGCCGGGGGCGTTGCTGCCAGACGGAGGCGTTCCCATGGGAACGCCTACCGTCTGAAGCCGGCCCCACTGACATCAGTAGTGATGTCAGTGGGAGTGATTTTGGCTCTGATAGAGCCAAAATCACTCCAGGGCTTGCGGCAGGGAGACCCTACCGCAGGGTCTCCGTCGCAAGCCCGATGGTCGCGATGGTCTTGACCATCACGACCATCATCATGGATGCTCGCTATAGCTGTGGGTGGTCACCCACAGCTATGCAAGCGTCCAAGAGGCCGCTCCATTTTCATGTAGGAGGGCCCTGATTCAGAGCGAGCGCTCTGGTCAGAGCGTCCGGCTCTGAATTAGGCCCTTAGTTTTATCATAGTTTATGTGTTTGTACCACATCCACACTGTGACTGGAGCCAGATATGTCTTCATTATCTTTTCTGTTTCTATATCAGACTAAGAACACTGGCCAAACCATGAAAGAAAGTGGCTATATAAACCGCTCCCTTCTGGCCCTAAGGAACTGCATTACGGCGCTACGCAAGAGACCAGGCAGCCATATCAATTATCGGGACAGTAAATTGACCTGGCTGCTAAAGGTATGTCATTACTATGAGATTTCCTACACACATATGACAATACAACTGTACCTGATGTCAGGGACAGTAATAAGAGAGAAGGGCCCCGTGTGCAGTCTCCATGCCAGCCTCCCCCTTTTCTTACAGGCACATGCACTAATTATACTCTGGCACTGAGCTTTCTCTACTGGGCATGTGCAGAACTTTGGAAATATGGCACCCACGTAATTTTCCCGGTGACTACATTGGTGATTACAGCAGTGTTGGCAGAGTATTAAGTATAAGTAATGGGTGCAGGGTGTGCGGTGTGAGACCACTGGATATTGTGCACCGTATACCCTGCACCCAATGTAGATACACCCAGGGGCTTATTTATAATGGGTGCAGGGTGTCACCGCAGACCCTGCACCCATACTTTTTTTTTTTATACTTACCACTCCTAAGGCCCATGGAGTAGCACTACACAAAACACCTTGAAAATGGCTGCCGTGCCATTTTCACGACATTTTGCGCATGTGCGGTAGCAAGTCACCAGTAAAATGGCTACCGCGCCATTTTCCTGGTGACTTACGCATGCGCAGTAGACTCCAGGCACACCCTAGTGCCTGGAGCTTATTGCTATTGTCAGTTCGCTGACAGCAGCTGGGGAGAGGAGAGGGCCCGTGTTCACTCCCTGTCCGAAGCCACTTCCTCTCTCCCCATCTGCCATCAGCGAACTGACATTTGGATTCACCCATGGCTGATATATCAGTAGCATTAGTCACTTCTTAGATATCTTTTTGGGATACAAGCATTAAGGAATATGAATGCGAGTTATAAGACAGGGCTATTAAGAGACTTTATTATGCCCTGGTACAAAAGGGGTGTCTAGTGTATGGGGGTGTGGCCACAGCTCATTGCAAATACTGAGGCCCTGTGTAAAGGGGGTGTGGCCATAGGATCCACGCCGGAATTCCAGTCATCAGGAATATTATTCCTAACACAGTGATCTGTTGTTTTATCTCAGATAATGGCTGCAATCTAACATGATATTAGTAATTGGTGCAATCATTTGTTTCTCACAAACAGCATAAAACAATAGTAGTAGTTCTATAAACTGCTTATTACAATGTGTAAGGATTCCTCAGTGATCTCCCCTATAACCAGAGCGTTATCTATCACAGGGAGCACTGAGTGGCAGGAGCAGAATGGTGATGATCACACACATCAGCCCTGCGGATGCTGCCTATGAAGACTCTCGCAGCACACTCACATACGGGAGCAAGGCCAAGCACATCAAAACACTGGTGAGCAGCCCCCAAGGGGTAACTGCATATTTATCTATGTTACTGGGTATAACTTTGTTGGAACAAAGGATTTATTATTAAATAAAAGAAACATCATGGAAATTCAAAATCGGTTTTATTAGAAGATTGGTTGGAATGTGATCTTTTACTTTGTATTGGAAATTCAGCTGCTGATTAAAATATGTTAAAAATATCTACTACAGGCTCAATCAGTGATAAAAGCTACACTTGTGGTATTACATGTCTGTGTGAGGACACATAGGTTATCCATCCATAATCTCCTGTCTCCCTGTTTTCTCTGAGTGTGTCAGTGCCCAGTAACTAACTCTCTGCTGTTTACCCTTCCTCCTACAGGTGAAGAGGAACCGTGTTTGTGCCCCCAACATAATCACTGAGGCTACAAGAGAAGACAAACTGCAGCTGAAAGACCCTCGTCCTCCAGGTATTCTTGTTTTTATAATGAAAAAATTAAGAGGTCATTTTATCATAGTTTTTCACTAATGGTGGGTACACACCTGACAGATATATCTGCAGATGATGGTCGTTCATACACACTGAACCACCATCATCTGCTTTTGCCCTCGGGTCCCAGCAGGACGGGGGGCGTGTCCCGCCCCCTTCCTCATGGCTGCCGCTGTGTGTGTACGGGTGTGTCAGCTCCGATCTGGCAGCTGTCTGAGGCCTGGCTTCCCCTTTCCAAAATGGCCGTGGGAGGGCTGCTGTGCATGCCCAGCTGCAGCTGCTCCTCCCATGGGCCTTTGCGGTGCTCGTGAGTCACACCTCATGGCTCCGCCCTAGCTAAGTCCGGACTCAAGCACCTCCAGGCCATGGCATCCAGGCACACACACACAGACTCAGAGGCCAAGCTGGTAAGGGCAGGAGGAGGAGGAGGGGTGGACGCTTCTGGCAGTGGCACTTAAGTGTGTCACTGTCACACACATCTTATTTATATTATGGGAATGACTGGGATGCATACTGTCTGTATGCAGGGGTCCTGTGAATATTGCAGGAGTTCTATGTGTATATATAAAATACCATGCATTTATGTAGGCTGCACTTCAACATGTAATAATTATTTAGGTGACATGTACATGTACAAGTGCAACCTACATAAATGTCAAAGTGCATATTTTATATAAGTAACAAACACATATGACACCTCACTATTATATCATTTAGGGGTCCTCATATACTATATACTGTATAATGATTTATGTGGTGGGATGATATATATTGCAGGTGTTTGTTACTTATATAATCATGCACATTGATATTTATAAATATTAAATATTGAAAGCTCTTGCAAAATGAATAAATCAATATATATGAAGTGTTTATCTATTACTGAACTTAAATCACAATGTTTGGAACCCAAAGTACTCAATACATATATTTATAGCAACATGTTTAGAGCGGCAGTGGTAGAAGCAAACAAACCAGTCCCTCTCCCTACCTATCCCTATCTCTGGCTCCAGGATCTCCCTCCCGCTGTGTAGTGAATCTGCATGCTGGTTCACCTGGAGGCAGGAGCTGTGTTTTGCGCTGCTCCGCTTTGGTGCTGTCTTTCCCCGGTATCTTACACTCGTTGCGGTAGTGGGACTATGAACCCATCTCCCGGCGTATCCGCTTCCTCGCGTGTAGTCTTCCCAGCATCTGTGGTTCCGGGGTCCTCTCGTCACATACTGTGACGTCAGTTATGGTAGAATGTGAATACACCAACATGTTTCGTCATGTGTGTGACTTTTTCAACTCACCTTGTCAGTACGTGACAAGAGGACCCCAGAACCACAGAGGCCGGCAAGACTACACATGGCGAACCGGATAGAGAAGGGAGTATCCCACTCCTTCCACAGACTCGCCCCCATTAGGGCTGCTTCCACAAAGTTCCTGGGCTGGTTTTCCATCCCAATCCGCCCCTGAGCAGCAGCATTATCTGCGCTGCAATATTTAAATAAAGAAGTTGGCAGCCAGCCAGGTTTTCGGTCCTTTAGCTATATTAGCTATCTCTAGGTGGGAGAGGGACGTCGACAGCACCTACTGAGGAGGGCCACCTGTTTTTTTCCTGAAGGGCTGTTCAGCTCGGTATGGGAAGTTGTTAGGGGGCACCAGTCAAAATTTTGCCTAGGGCACCAAATGGGCTAGGGCCAGCTCTGTAACCCAGGAACAATAGGAACAAATAGGGGTTTACACTTCCAAACTATAATCCATTGACTAACTGAAGCAAAACATATACCAGACATAGTAGTAACTGTACTATTTCTGTATTCTTTTCCATAGAGCCAGCCCATAAGGACCATAAGGACAAAGCACCCAGTTCCAGTAACACTGGTCCTATGAGATGCTCTGAGTAAGTACTTTGTGCAGGTATCACATGAACAATAAGTAACAATGTGATTTATGTATAGAAATGTAAGAAGCTGAAAATTAGTGTAATTTATACATAAGAATAGATTGTTATGAAGTATTTTTTAGATATTACTATATAAATGTTAATTATGATACACCATAATATGTAGCTATAGGTACATTATTATATTATACTAATTTTAGCTATTGTTACATTCTCTTGGAGTCCTTTAGGTGCAAATGTGTTTGTTTTCTCTTTTTAGGGCTTCGCTGCCTAAATTGTCATCTGTGGTCCCTATGCCAAGAAATGACCTGGCAGTACCTGAGGCCGTGGTCCCCATGCCAGCAAAACACCTGGCAGTACCTGAGGCTGTGGTCCCCATGCCAAAAAAACACCTGGCAGTACCTGAGGCCATGGTCTCCATGCCAACAAAACACCTGGCAGTACCTGAGGCCGTGGCCCTTGTGCCAAGTAAATACCTGACAGTACCTGAGGCCGTGGTCCCCATGCCAGCAAAACACCTGGCAGTACCTGAGGCTGTGGTCCCCATGCCAAAAAAACACTTGGCAATACCCGAGGCTGTGGTTCCCATGCCAAAAAAGCACCTGGCAGTACCTGAGGCCATGGTCCCCATGCCAACAAAACACCTGGCAGTACCTGAGGCCATGGCCCTTGTGCCAAGTAAATACCTGACAGTACCTGAGGCTGTGGTCCCTATGCCAACAAAACACCTGGCAGTACCTGAGGCCATGGTCCCTATGCCAACAAAACACCTGGCAGTACTTGAGGCTGTGGTCCCCATGCCAAAAAAACACCTGGCAATACCTGAGGCTGTGGTCCTCATGCCAAAAAAACACCTAGCAGTACCTGAGGCCGTGGTCCCCATGCCAGCAAAACACCTGGCAGTACCTGAGGCCGTGGCCCTTGTGCCAAGTAAATTCCTGACAGTACCTGAGGCCGTGGTCCCTATGCCAAGACAACACCTGGCAATACCTGAGGTAAGTGCTTTCTGTGTCATTGTGGTTACTTACCTTTTCCTTATGTCCTAGTATTTATATATCTCTTTGTCATACAATGTAATACTTATTACACTGACATTTATATCTTATATTACTCCACAAGTGTCACAGTTTATACACAATATGAGAAAGGAAAAATAAGTTTCTTGTAATACAAATGACCTTTCAAAAATCCAGTCTATTATAATTGTAAATTAAATTAAATAATTAGTAGTGGACAAGTCCATGGCCACGATTCAATTCAAAGCAATGATGAATATCCCTGGGAGGGAGCTCCCAGAGTTGTTCAATTTAGCTTGCTTGGCCCGACTAAAGGATTTCTTCTTCGACCCTCCAGGGAGTGCGAATAGAAATCCGACAAAAGTACACAAACAGCCTTGCGGCCAGCACTTTAGCCGGAGAATGCCGGTTCTCGTGACTAAACACCCATGTTGAGTGGCGAGAACCGCCATTCTCTGACTTAACAGCGTGCTGTATTGAATCGCAGCCAATAAGATAAGCTAAATATAGAAATGTGAACAAAGGCAAGAAAAACCTCTAGCTGAAACTATTAAAACATTTGTATTCCAATTATATATATCTAGTCATCCATTGTAGTCTTATAGAATTAAATACTGAAATTCTATTAGAAATTCAGCTGGCAATTAAAATATGTTAGAAATATATACTACAGGCTCAATCAGTCATAAAAGCTACACCTGTGGTATTACATGTCTCGGTGAGGACACGGAGATTACCCATCCATAATCTCCTGTCTCCCTGTTTTCTCTGAGTGTGCCAGTGCCCAGTAAGTAACTCTCGGCTGTCACCCTTCCTCCTGCAGGTGAAGGCGCACCATCTGAGTCTGGCCCACAAGATCCCTGAGGGTGCCAGAAAAATCAATGTTCAGCTGAGACTCGTTCAGGTATTCTTGTACCATGTAATTAAAAGTTTAAGTGATCTTTTTATCATAGTGGTGGACTAAATCTGCATCATAGCTTATCACAGCAATACAAATTATAGTTACCCCACAAGCGCTGAATAAAAGTAAGAGAGACAAATTGTAAAAGATAATAATGATGTTTACAACCCTTTTGGGGTAGTGTGATTGGAGCAGGTTGGAGGAAATGGGGACGCTATTTCCGTGTCCACACAAGGGTTCCAGATCTTTGGCTTGGTAAGTGTTGGTCTAAAAACTTTCCCTACCTCTAAAGTCTGCCTGTCCTCGCAGACCGGGGATCTCTGCCAGCCAGATGGTGTTCAACCGGGGCGCCGCTTGATGACGTTAGACGCCCGGACCTCGTGCGGTACGCGGATGGTTCTCCCAGACGGCTTCCTTCCGCTTTGCTCCTCACTTGTGAGGAGCAAAGCTCACTTGTGAGGAGCAAAGCGGAAGGAAGCCGTCTGGGAGAACCATCCGCGTACCGCACGAGGTCCGGGCGTCTGACGTCATCAAGCGGCGCCCCGGTTGAACACCATCTGGCTGGCAGAGATCCCCGGTCTGCGAGGACAGGCAGACTAGAGAGGTAGGGAAAGTTTATAGACCAACACTTACCAAGCCAAAGATCTGGAACCCTTGTGTGGACACGGAAATAGCGTCCCCATTTCCTCCAACCTGCTCCAATCACACTACCCCAAAAGGGTTGTAAACATCATTATTATCTTTTACAATTTGTCTCTCTTACTTTTATTCAGCGCTTGTTATATATATTTTTACCACTTACCATTTTTATCAAGCTGCTCACACTTAACCCTTCCCTCCCCCCCCGTTTTATACAGCGCAGATTATTGTTTTTATTCTATTCAATAGTTACCCCACAAGTTACCATGCTGGGACAGTTGGGATGTATGTACATATGCTGGTCTTTACAGTTGTACATATTTATCTATGTTGCTTACTTGGTATAACTGTGATGGAACAAGGGATATAGATGGATATTTAATAAACTTAATTTTCTCGGTCACGCATGTGCAAAGATGGCGGGGAGGTAGTGAAGAGTTGGCGGAGGGATCCGCTCGGATCCCTCTTCACACCCCTGGAACCCTTTCCTATAGGAAGGAGCGGGGCTCCAAGAACATCTGAAGATGGCGCTTGTTCTTGGAAGCAAACTTTCAATTTTCGGAGTTTGCTGAATATCAGGTGATCCATTTGGGACCCCTGTTGATGAATAGCCCGGTAACCTAAATATGCGGATACTAGCGTTTCTGCATGGTTACCGGACTATTTATCAGTTGATGAGTAGGCCCCAGTGTGAGGACACATAGGTTACCCATCCATAATCTCCTGTCTCCATGTTTTCTCTGAGTGTGCCAGTGCCCAGTAACTAACTCTCTGCTGATTACCCTTCCTCCTGCAGATGGAGAGGAACCATGTTTGTGCCCCCCAGAAAATCCTCCGGGCTACAAGAGAAGACAAAGTGCAGCTGAAAGACCCTCATCCTCCAGGTATTCTTGTTTCTTGTAATGAAAAGATTGAAGGGTCAGTTTATCATAGTTGTGCACTAATAATCTGCATCACCACTTATCACAGCAATACAGATTGTAGCTACACCACAAGTGTCCATGCTGGGTGGTTGGGAGGTATGTACATATGCTGGTCTGTACAGTTACAGATTAGGGAAAGGAAGCAACTGACCCAGGAACAATAGGAACAAATAGGGGTTTACACTTCTGAACTATATTCCATTGACTAACTGAAGCAAAACATATACCAGACATAGTAATAACTATACTATTTCTATATTCTTTTCCATAGAGCCAGCCCATAAGGACCATAAGGACAAAGCACCCAGTTCCAGTAACACTGGTCCTATGAGACGCTCTGAGTAAGTACTTTGTGCAGATATCACATGAACAATAAGTAACAATGTGATTTATGTATAGAAATGTAAAATTATGAAAAATAGTGTAATTTATATATAAGAATAGATCATTATTAATTATTTTTTAAAGCTATTACTATATAAATGTTAATCATAATACACCATAATATGTAGCTATGGGTACATTATTATGTTGTACTAATCTTAGCTATTGTTACATTCTCATGGAGCCCTATAGGTGTAAATGTGTCTATTTTCTCTTTTTAGGGCTTCGCTGCATAAACTGCCCCCTGTGGTCCCCATGCCAAGAAATGACCTGGCAGTACCTGAGGCCGTGGTCCCTATGCCAAGAAAAGACCTAGCAGTACCTGAGGCCGTGGTCCCTATGCCAAGAAAACACCTGGCAGTACTTGAGGCCGTGGTCTCTATGCCAAGAAATCACCTGGCAGTACCTGAGGCTGTGGTCCCTATGCCAAGGAAACACCTGGTAATACCTGAGGTAAGTGCTTTCAGTGTCATTGTGGTCACTTACTTTTTCCTTATGTCCTAGTATTTATATATTTCTTTGTCATACAATGTAATGCTTATTACACTGACATTTACAATTGTATATGTTGTAAATAAAATAAAAATAATTGATAGTGGACAAGTCCATGCCCATGATTCAATTCAAAGCGATGATGAATAGCCCTGGGAGGGAGCAACCAGAGCTGTTCAATTCAACCTGCTTGGCCCGACTAAAGGATTTCTTATCGCACCCTCCTAGGGGTGCGAGGAGAAACCCGACAAAAGTGCACAAACAGCCTCACGGCCGGCACTTTAGTCGGAGAATGGCGGTTCTCATAGCTAAACACCCATGTTAAGTCACGAGAACCGCCATTCTCCGACTTAACAGAGCGCTGTATTGAATCACGGCCCTATAACATAAGCTAAATATAGAAATGTGAACAAAGGAAGAAAAACCTCTGGATAAAGCTAGTAAAACAAATATATTCCAATTATATATAATATATCTAGTCATCCATTGTAGTATTATAGAATTAAATACTGAAATTCTATTAGAAATTCAGCTGCCAATTAAAATATGTTAGAAATATATACTACTGGCTCAACCGGTCATAAAAGCTACACCTGTGGTATTACATGTCTGTGTGAGGACACGTAGTTTACCCATCCATAATCTCCTATCTCTGAGGGTACCGGTGCCCAGTAAGTAACTCTTTGCTGTCACCCTTCCTCCTTTAGGTGAAGGCGCATCATCTGAGTCTGGCCCACAAGATCCCTGAGGGTGCCAGAAAAATCAATGTTCAGCTGAGACTCGTTCAGGTATTCTTGTACCATGTAATTAAAAGTTTAAGGGATCTGTTTATCATAGTTGTGGACTAATAATCTCCATCACAGTTTATAGCATAAATACAAATTGTAGTTACCCCACAAGTTACCATGCTGGGACAGTTGGGATGTATTTACATATACTGGTCTGTAGAGTTGTACATATTTATCTATGTTACATACTGGGTATAACTGTGGTGGAACAAGAGATTTAGAGGGATATTTAATAAACTTAATTTTCTCAGTCACGCATGCGCAAAGCCGCCGGGGAGGTAGCGGAGGGATCCGCTCGGATCCCTCTTCGCATCCCCGGAAACCTTTCCCATAGGAAGGAGCGGGGATCTGAGAAAATCTGAAGATGGTGATTGTTCTCGGAAGCAAACTTTCTGAATATCAGGTGATCCATTTGGGACCCCTGTTGATGAATACATCGGTAACCTAAATATGCAAAAACTAGAATTTCCGCATGTTTACCAGACCATTTATCGGTTGATGAATAGGCCCCAGTGTGAGGACACGTAGTGTGAGGACACGTAGGTTACCCATCCATAATCTCCTGTCTCCATGTTTTCTCTGAGTGTGCCAGTGCCCAGTAACTAACTCTCTGCTGATTACCGTTCCTCCTGCAGGTGGAGAAGAACAGTGTTTGTGCCCCCCACAAAACCCCTCGGGCTACAAGAGAAGTCAAAGTGCAGCTAAAAGACCCTCGTCCTCCAGGTATTCTTGTTTCTTGTAATGAAAAGATTGAGAGGTCGGTTTAGCATAGTTGTGCACTAACAATCTGCATCACCACTTATCGCAGCAATACAGATTGTACTTACACCACAAGTTACCATGCTGGGTGGTTGGGAGGTGTGTACATATGCTGGTCTGTACAGTTACAGATTAGGCAAAGGAAGCAAATGACCCAGGAACAATTGTAACAAATTGGGGTTTACACTTCCAAACTATATTCCATTGACTTAACTAAAGCAAAACATATACCAGACATAATAGTAACTGTACTATTTCTATATTCTTTTCCATAGAGCCAGCCAATAAGGACAAAGCACCCAGTTCCAGTAACACTGGTCCTATGAGACGCTCTGAGTAAGTACTTTGTGCAGATATCACATGAACAATAAGTCGCAATGTGATTTGCGGATATAAAAGTAAAATTATGAAAATTAATGTAATTTATAGATAAGAATAGATTATGAAGTATTTTTTTAGCTATTACCATATAGATGTTAATCATAATACACCATGATATGTAGCTATGGGTACATTATTATATTGTACTAATCTTAGCTATTGTTACATTCTTATGGAGTCCTTTAGGTTCAAATGTGTCTGTTTTCTCTTTTTAGGGCTTCGCTGCATAAACTGCCCCCTGTGGTCCCCATGCCAAGAAAACACCTGGCAGTACCTGAGGCCCTGATCCCTATGCCAAGAAAACACCTGGCAATACCTGAGGCCGTGGTCCCTATGCCAAGAAAACACCTGACAGTACCAGAGGTAAGTGCTTTCAGTGTCATTGTGGTTACTTACCTTTTCCTTATGTCCTAGTATTTATATATCTCTTTGTCATACAATGTTGTAAATAAAATAAAAATAATTTGTAGTGAACAAGTCCATGCACGTGATTCAATTCAAAGCGATGATGAACAGCCCTGGGAGGGAGCTATCAGAGCTAATCAATTCAGCCTGGTATTTGGCACGACTAAAGGATTTCTTCTCGCACCCTCCTGGGGGTGCGAGGAGAAACCCAACAAAAGTGCACTAACAGCCTTGCAGCCTGCACTTTATTCGGAGAATGCAATTCTCTGATTTAACAGTGCGCTGAATTGAATCACGGCCAATAAATTAAGCTAAATACATAAAACTAAGAAATGTGAACAAAGGCATAAAAAACCTCTAGACAAAACTAGTAAAACAAATATATTCCAATGATATATAATATATCTAGTCATCCATTGTAGTATTATATAAATAAATACTGAAATTCTATTAGAAATTCAGCTGCCAATTAAATGATGTTAAAAATATCTACTACATGCTCAATCAGTCATAAAAGCTACACCTGTGGTATTACATGTCTGTGTGAGGACACGTAGGTTACCCATCCATAATCTCCTGTCTCCCTGTTTTCTCTGAGTGGGCCAGTGCCCTGTAACTAACTCTCTGCTGTCACCCTTCCTCCTGCAGGTGATGGCGCACCATCTGAGTCTGGCCCACAAGATCCCTAAAGGCGCCAGAGCAACCAATGTTCAGCTGAGACTCATCCTCCAGGTAATCTTGTACAATGTAATTAAAAGTTTAAGGCGTCTGTTTATCATAGTTGTGGACTAACAATCTGCATCACAGCTTATCGCAGCAATACAAATTGTAGTTACCCCGCAAATTACCATGCTGGGACAGTTGAGACGTGTGTACCTATGCTGGTCTTTACAGCTGTGCAATATTTAAAAAACAGGCTGCCTTGCGGTTTGCTGTAATGGAGTGGTGTATACTGCATAGTACTGGAACACAAATTAGGCAAAGGAAGTGGCTGACCTGGGAACAATTGGAACAGTGGCGGAACTAGAGAGTGGTGGGTCCAGGTGCAAGAATATGCTTTGGGCCACCCTATGCAGTGCCCCCAGTAGTGGTTCCCCTATGCAGTGCTCCACAGTAGTAGTCCCCCCTATGCAGTGCCTCTAATAGTAATCACCCCTATGCATTGCCCCCAGTAGTAATCCCCCCTAGGCTTTGCCCCAAGTAATAGTCCCCCCCTATGCATTGTCCCCAATAGTAATCCCCCATATGTATTGCCCCCAGTAGTAGTGCCACCTATACAGTGCCCCCAGTAGTAGTCCCCACTATGCATTGCCCCCAGTAGTAGTCCCCCTATACAGTGCCCCCGGTAATAGTCCCCCCTATGCATTGCCCCCAGTAGTAGTCCCCCTTATGCTGTGCCCCCTGTAGTAGTCCTCCTATACAGTATCCCCAGTAGTGCCCACCCCTCCATACAGTGCCCCCAGTAGTGGCCCCCACTTTACAGTGCTCCTAGTACTGGCCACTTCCCCCATACATTGCCCCCAGTAGCACCCCTCCCTATGCTGTGCCAGTGTCAATTCCCATTCCCCCTTACACACACACAAAAAAAAAAACACAATTTACCTGAATCCCCACTCCTGTTGCGACCTCCATTGTTCACTCCTCCCAGCCCACTCTTCTGCACTATGGGAAAGTCTCTCCCATCACCCGCTACGGGGGGAGCTGGAAGGCGGAGCTCATGAGTGAGCTCTAGCCGGCTCCCTCTGTGGACGCAGCAGCCAATGAGAGTCTGTCTGACTCTCATTGGCTGCTATAGCAAAGGTTGTTACTGTGTAGTGCTGAACGCTTTTACTGCGGTCTACACTACACTTGTGGGGCCCGGGGGACACTAGCAATGGGTGCAGTAGCGTCTATGGGCCCCTGCTCCACAGCGGGCCCCTGTGCAAGCCACCAGCTGCACCGCCGCTAGTTCCACCAATGGATAGGAACAGATAGTGGTTTTTACTTACAAACTATAATCCACAGAATAACTGATGCAAATCATATACCAGACCCAATAGTATCTGTTTTATTTCTGTATTCTTTTCCATAGGGCCGGACTGGAAGGACAACAGGCTCAGTTCCAGGGACATTGTTCTTATGAGATGCATGTACGTACTTTGTGCTGATATCGCATGAACAATATGTTACAGAGGGAATTATGGCAAAAAAATGTAACATAACGAAATAGTGTAACTTATAGATAAGAATAGATTATTCTGAAATATTGGCCCTCATTCAGAGCCGGACGCTCTGAGCAGAACGCTCGCTCTGAATGAGGGCCGTCCTCCATAAAAATGGAGCGTCCTCCTGGATGCTCGTATAGCTGTGGGTCACCACCCACAGCACATACGAGCGTGCAGGATGATGGTCGCGATGGTCTTGACCATCGCGACCATCGCCAGTGCGACCAGAAGCCTGTGGTCGGGGTTTTCGACCACAAGCCCTGGAGTGATTTTGGCTCTATCAGAGCCAAAATCACTCCCACTGACATCACTAGTGATGTCAGTGGGGCCCTTGGGAACGCCTCCGTCTGGCAGACACGCCCCCGGCACGCCCACCAAAGGGGGCGTGCTGTCAATCAACATCGACAGAACGCCCCCTTTGATCAGACACAACGAGCGAAGGAAAGTCCTTCGCTCGTCGCGTCTGGCGCATGCGCAGTGCACACCATCGACCCACTTGCGAGCGGACAGCCGCTTGCGAGTGGGTCTGAATGAGGCCCATTATTAGCTAGTTCTATTTATATGTTCATCAGATACCATAATACAGCTTCATAACTATGGTGGTGCGGCCGCTGCCTCCGCACAGAGGGCCTAATTCAGACCCGCTCGCAGGCGGGTCGATGTTAGCCCGTTGCGCATGCGCATGACGGAGGCGGCTCCATCGCGCGCATGCGCGAGACCCGGATAGCGACGGACAAGCCGTCGCTATGGTCTCGCTACAAAGGGGGCATGCTGTCGAAGGTGAGTGACAGCACCCCCCGCTGGGGGCGTGGCTTCACAGACGGAGGCGTTCCCATGGGAACGCCTACCGTCTGGGGCTGGCCCCACTGACATCACAAGTGATGTCAGTGGGAGTGCTCTCGGCTCTGATAGAGCCGAAATCACTCCAGGGCTTGCGGCAACGAGACCCTACCACAAGGGTCTTGTCGCAAGCCCGATGGCCACGATGGTCTTGACCATCGCGACCATCTTTTTGGCCGCTCGCTATAGCTATGGGTGGCCCAGAGGCCCTGATTCAGACCCGGATGCTCTGACAGAGCGCTCGCTCTGAATCAGGGCCGTCCCTCTTAGTTTTTAGAGCGGCCTCCTGGCCGCTCGTATAGCTGTGGGTGACCACCCACAGATATAGCGAGCGACCAAAAAGATGGTCGCGATGGTCAAAACCATCGCAGCCATTGGGCTTGCGACGAGACCCTTGTGGTAGGGTCTCATCTACCGCAAGCCCTGGAGTGCTTTTGGCTCTATCAGAGCCGAGAGCACTCCCAGTGACATCACTGACATCACTTGACATCACGCGAGACATGGAGCGACGGCTTGGCCGTCGCTATCCGGGTCTCGCGCATGTGCACGATGGAGCCGGCTCCCTTGTGCGCATGTGCACTGGGCCAACATCGACCCACTTGCGAGCGCTCAGCGCTCGCGAGCGGGTCTGAATCAGGCCCAGAGTGCAACATGCCCTGAGGGTGGAACCGGCTGCCCGACGCAATCTCTATATGTCACTGGGCGCCCTCTGCTATGTATTAGTAGCGGTGTACCCGCTTATTTTACTGTAGCTGCAGCCCTGCCTGTCACTCTGCTCCGCCTCCTGACCTGTCTGCAGGGACGGGAGAGATGTCATGACGTCTCTCCTCAGCTCCCACAGTTCCAAGAGAAGCTGTTTGTTGGAAGTTGGAACATGGGTGTGCAGGAGATGGCGGCAGCGGCAGGACCGTGACAGGTCCGACGCCAGTGTCCTACATAGAAGGGCCCAGTGTGAGTGTCACTTTGACACACTGGACTCCAGTGCACAGTCACAGCAAGTAAATAGGTTACACATATCAAAGTACCCTCATACTGACAGTTACACCATATTACCTACTGTATAGCAAAGTTAATATAATCAATGTAAAGTATGTATGTAGCAGTTTCAGGGACTCACTGGAACCACTTATATTATTCTATATTACTTTAGACCATGGGGATATTTTTTATCTACACATTTAATGTCAGTAATCTAATTTAAGGAAACTGCTACCAGCCTCTACTATTAGGGAATGGTATCCTACAGAGAACAATGGCCCTCATGCAGAGCCGTACGCTCTGAGCAGAGCGCACGCTCTGAATGAGGGCCGGCCTCCATAACTATGGAGCGTCCTCCTGGGCGCTCGTATAGCTGTGGGCCGCGATGGTCTGAACAGACCGCCGCTCGCGAGTGGGTCTGAATCAGGGCCAATATATTATGCTCAACTGTGTTCTCCGATCAACATACATACCTTCCAGCATTTAAACACACAAAATGGGGACAAACAATACTAACAGCCAAGAGCCCCAGGACCAGACTGGCACAGTATCATTTGCCTTGGCCCTTCCAGTTTTGCAAACTAACAGTAATATCAAAATATGACAGGGTCGGGGGGGGAAGCGGGGGGGGGGGGGTGCACTGATGCTCCTTCTCACACAGGGCACCACAATGTCTAGTTACAGCTCTGCCATAATATCTAGTTATGGATTCCATTCATATACTAATCTTTGTATCTCAGTAACTATCATAGAGCATATTACTGTACATTTTACTTAAAATGTCAATGTAATATATTTGTATTTCTGTATAATAATGTAGAATAACTGATGAGTATAAAATGAGGAGGACAGTGTCCCAATAAAGTGAATCAGCCTCATTAAGTTGTATAATTTTTTCTCATGGAGTCATTTAGGTACTATGGTATCTGTTTTCTCTTTTTAGGGGTTTGCAGCATAAATTGCCCCCTGTGATCTCTATGCCAAGAAACATCTGGCAATACTGTAAGTGCTTTTAGTGTTATTGTGTCTACTTTCACTTCCTTATGACTTAGCATTTATACAACCCGTATACAAGCCGGCACTCGGGATCCCGGCGGTCAGAATCCTGACACCGGCAACCAGACAGGGTTAGGATACTGACACCTGTTGGTAAGTATCCTAACCCTACCCCTAACCCTCCCTCCCTGCACCCTAAACCTAACCTACCCCTAGTGCCTAAACCTAGCCCTCCCCTCTAGTGCCAAACCCTCCCACCCAGTGCCTAAACCTAATCCTCCCCCCTTAGTGCTTAACCCTAACCCTCCCCCTAGTGCCTAACCCTAACCCCACTACTTACCGCAGGGATGCTGGCACCGAGATTCTGAGCCCTGGCATCCCGACTGCCGGGATTTAAACTACATCCCATTTATACATGTCTTTGTCATACCAATATATTTCTTATTATACTGACATTTGCATCTCAAATTACTCCTTGTGTGTCATAATTTATACACAATTTGGAGAAAGGAAAATTATGGAAATGATCTGGCAGAAACATAGGACCTCATTCAGAGGGGTCTCAAGAAGCGATTGCTCTCTCTGAATGAGGGCGGGTGCTGCTTTTTTTTTGGTGCGGCCTCCTGGTCGCAAGCTAAACTGTGGGTTACCACCTACAGCTTAGCTTGCGACCAGGGTGATGGTCATGATGGTGATCACCATCGCGACCATCAGGGCTTGCGACCAGACCCTAAGGTTGGGTCTGTGCACTCACAAGCCCCAGGGAGCTTTCTGCTCTGATGGAGCAGGTAGCTCCCCACTGACATCACTGAAGATGTCAGTGCGGCTGCCCACAAAATGGTAGGCGTTCCTTATGGAACGCCTCCATTTTGGAAACCACCCCCCTGGCCCGCCTACAAAAAGGGGCGAGCTGTCGATCAACATCGACAGCCGCCCCTATTGTAGCGAGCTCCGGAGCGAGAGAGTTTCTCTCTCGCTCCGGGGCTTGCGCACGCGCAGTGCGGCCGCTGTGCGTGCGCAGGGCTACCCATTGACCCAGTTGCGAGCACATCGGTGCTTGCGACCGGGTCTGAATGACCCCCATAGTCCATTATAGTTGTAAATGAAATAAAAATAATTGTCAGTCTTACATTTATTGTGTCCAGCAGTGGACAGGTCCATTAGATAAGCTAAATATATAAAACTAAGAAATGTGAACATAAGTATGAATGAAGTTATCCTTGTAGTATAATATGCTCATTTATTTCTATTTAATACTGCCGTTGAGGATATGATCATAGTTACCCTTCCAACCTCCTCCCCAAATCCTTACCCTCTTCATGTCACCCCCTTGTGCTTCTCTAATCTTTTCTCTTTTGAATATAAGCTCTCTATAGCAGGGCCCTCCATCCTTTTTAACTATTATACTAAAAATAGTCCATTCTGGTCAGTACTATCGGGACCCCTTAATTTAAACATTCTCAGTCACATATATATTGCGGATTTTAATTTCTCCATACCTAACTATATTATTAGCATGTGTATTACAAGATATTTTAGGGATAGTGTCCCAAATACTCTGGAGAACCTCCAGATGTAGTGATGAGCTCACTTAAAAAATCCTGTGCTCAAACAAGATATCCCAAGGTGGAGATGATCTGCATGTATAAGGAATCCAATCTGGTGGGCAGTATACTAAGCAGACCCCAATCTGGTGGGCAGTAAACTAAGCAGACCCCAATTTGGTGGCCAGTAAACTAAGCAGACCCCAATCTGGTGGCCAGTATACTAAGCAGACCCCAATCTGGTGGCCAGTATACTAAATAGACCCCAATCTGATGGCCAGTATACTAAACAGACCCCAATCTGGTGGCCAGTATACTAAGAAGACCTTGATCTGGTGGCCAGTATACTAAGAAGACCCCGATCTGGTGGCCAGTATACTAAGCAGACCCCGATCTGGTGACCAGTATACTAAGCAGACCCCAATCTGGTGGCCAGTATACTAAGCAAACCCCAATCTGGTGGCTAGTATACTAAGCAGACCCCAATCTGGTGGCCAGTATACTAAGCAGACCCATATCTGGTGGCCAGTAAACTAAGCAGACCCATATCTGGTGGCCAGTATACTAAGCAGACCCCAATCTGGTGGCCAGTATACTAAGCAGACCCATATCTGGAGGCCAGTATACTAAACAGACCCCAATCTGGTGGCCAGTATACTAAACAGACCTAAATCTGGTGACCGGTATACTAAACAGACCCCAATCTAGTGGGCAGTATACTAAACAGACCCCAATCTGGTGGCCACTATACTAAGAAGATCCCAATCTGGTGGCCAGTATACTAAGAAGATCCCAATCTGGTGGCCAGTAAACTAAGCAGACCCCAATCTGGTGGCCAGTAAACTAAGCAGACCCCAATCTGGTGGCCAGTATACTAAGAAGACCCCAATCTGGTGGCCAGTATACTAAACAGACCCCAATCTGGTGGCCAGTATACTAAGACCTTGATTTGGTGGCCAGTATACTAAGCAGACCCTGATCTGGTGGGCAGTATACTAAGAAGACCCCAATCTGGTGGCCAGTGTGCTAAGAAGACCCTAATCTAGTGGTCAGTATACTAAGCAGGCCCCAATCTGGTGACCAGTATACTAAGTAGACCCCCAATCTGGTGGCCAGTATAATAAGCAGATCCCAATCTGATGGCTAGCATATAAAGCAGCTACTCAATTAGATATGTGTTGTATAAAACAGTCCCATAATCTGATGGCTAGTGTATGGTAGATATCAATTTAATGGCTTCTGCATTAAATAGGCTTTAAAGATGGGTTATTAGTCTATTATCTACACTTTATTCAGGTTCATCAGTGGGGATGGGGTGGGACAATAAGACAAGAGGCTGGGTAGATATCCTTTGACACTGCATCTTTATATGCCATTGGTTATACCAATATTGTGTTGTATTTTTCCCATTCCTGTCAATTGACATTCCAGTGACCCATTTGTTGCAATGGAGTTGTGTGCTACACATAGAAACTCTATTGAAATCAATAGGAAATTAATTGACAGGAATGGAGCCTCATAGCATTACTAATTAATTTTGCTATGTCAGGAGAATTGTATTTAATCTGTTCTGAAGTTTGGTTAAAGCACAGAATCCCCATGACTCACCTCACAGTCTACCAATCACAACAGCTAGTGTAGGAAACCACTTGTAATTGGCTGAGCAGCCAGCTCATAGAGATTCTGCAGAGACAGTCTGAGCAAAATGTTTTCTGTCTTCCATTGTTTTTTATTTCTAGTGGATTACACATTAGGAAGAGTACCAATAAATTACAAGAAGAAAAAAATAAATTTGACTATCAATGAAAAAGATTTTCCTGTAGATAAAATGATTTAAAAATGTATTTGCCTTAAAAATTAAGAAGATCCCATTAAATGACAAATTAAAAATATTTTCCTGTGGATTCCATGTACTGTATCCCATTGGATTACAAATTAAAAGTTGGGATAGAAACTGTCTTTTTTACATGACTGAAACTATGATTGCTTACACTTTGTCATTACATACTTTTCGTTAGAACTCTTTGGGAAATGTATTCTGGTTACATTTTCCTGTCATTGCTGTTATTTTTAGAGTATTCTCACTATTGTTAAAACAGAAATGTTTAATTCTTCCTATGAATTTATGATCTGAAACTTTAATTGAATTCCCTTTAGATCAAGACTACAGCTCGTTGTAGCGCACGTTCTGTCATCCATCTGGAATGTGTCCATAGAAGGTGATGAACAGATCCGCTTGGACCGAGGCCGTCACCTTGCTGCATTGTCCAATAACACCATCGGCCACTTATCAAAATAACATCTTACTTATTTCTTAATTAAATAAACATCATTGGTAATTTTAGTGGTTTCAATTCATTACAATTCATAAATGATTTTATATTGTATCCTTATTTTATTGTATTTCATTTGTAACATTATAATTAGATCTCATAAGGTTTATGTTAGGGCAGTAGCAGCAGAGAGATGATAAGACCTTTAGAACTTGAGGTCTTCACCTTTAGCAAGCTGCCTTTCCCTTACAGCAAGACGTACTTAAGCCCTGGGGATAATACGGTCTACATTTTCCACCCCACAAACACACTAATATATAGTAGGTTTTTGGACTGTGGGAGGGGACTGTAGGCAACATCCTGGAGCACACATTGCCGCTGCTCAGAATCCCGGCGCCGGAATCCTAACAGGAGTCAGAATCAGGGTTAGGTTTAGGGTTATGTACTAAGGGAAGGGTAAGGCATATGCTACGGGGGGTAGAGTTGGGGTTAGGCTGCTGTGGAGAGGGTTGGAGTTAGGCTGCGGTGGGGGGGAGTTTCCAGAGTTATCACTTGGTGGACCCTGCCAGTATGTACATCCCAGAGAGAGAACACGACTCAGTTACAAGCATTGCATGAGAGAACATTAGAAATGGTTAGAGATAACCCTAACCATAGAGGTCCTTGATAGTGCAGGGGCTGCACATACTGTACATTACGTTACTTACATCAGGTTTATCTGCTTAGTGCATCCGAGGCACCCACACCGAAGAAGTACTATAAAGTATTTACTCAGCACATTTTAAAGGGTATGCCTTAATACCTTTAAGTAGATAATCCTAATGCATTCAAGTTAATAGATGGATACAGTTTAATATAAAAAAGATTACAGTTGTGTGTTGCTGTATTTGAGGGTCTGTTAGCAAAATTATGTAAGGGCTCTCTCATATATCACGCAAGGGTATAAAAAATGTGACAAATGGGATCCCCCCTAGCTGTGGGCACCAAAGCCATTACAACGCCTGTGCATTTAGACCTTTCATAGACAGGGCGAAAATTAAAAGTCCACCATGATAAAACAGTGTTTTGGAATTCTTCCAGGAAACCATTTATTAACATTTGTTTTATTTGTGCCACCAGTAACATAGGACTAGTGGGCATTTAAATGTAGGTCAAGCTATGATGTAGATTAGCATTGAAAGGGTTAAGCAATAGAGTTTACTATGCTGTCAGATTTACTCTAGGCTCACCTACCATGCTCGGCAGGCCGCAATCTCCTATTCTTGGCTGCTGTGCAGTCTGCTTGTTGTTGTTGAAGAATGCACTGCAGATGGAGCTGGAGGAGGGCCGCGGACCTGTGGGACTCACTGCTGTGCAGTCTGCTTGTTGTTGTTGAAGAATGCACTGCAGATGGAGCTGGAGGAGGGCCGCGGACCTGTGGGACTCACGGGCTGGAGGCGAGACGTCAGTGGTGACTGGCAGCTCCGCAAAGGCTTATGGGAGGAGCTGCTGCGGCTGGGCACATGCAGCAGCTCCCCCATCGGAATTTTTATTTTCCTTTAGTGAGCTGCGCTGTAATGCTGCCTAATCGGCAGCCGGTCTGGTGGCCCATGGAGGGGTAAGTGAAGGATGACCATTAAGGGGACAACGGGATTGGCCCGTGCCCCTGGGCACAGTAATCGGGACACAGCAGCATCCGCGGCTAACTGGAGCCACGGCTGCTGCAACTTTTGAATTCATGGCTGCTCTATAGTCACACCGGAAGGGCGGTACTGCCGGGTGTCAATCACTATTGATTGAGGGGGGTGCTACCGACTGTCAGTCACACTGCAAAAAAATAGTCGCTGCGGTCGACTACTGTGATGGTCCTTGACGCACGCGCAGTGTGGCTCAGAAGCGTGCGCAGTTTACTGATAATCGCTCAACTGCAAAAACATCAGCTTAGTGTACAACTCTGAAACAGGCCCTAAATACCCTGTGGGGTGTAACATGTTATGTGACATAATATGCTCTCTCTGGTAGGTGGCTGTCACTGTTATATGTATATACTGTACAATTTGTTTTTATGTGAGTAACTCTATTAAAGATATAGGGCCTGATTCAGAGCCACTCGTAAGCGGCAGCTCGTTCGCTCCGAGCGATGTTTGGCCAACTGCGCATGCGTACGGATCGTTATACGCATGCACGAACCAGTCAGTGCGGTCGAAATTCATGTGCTCGCAAAATAGCGAATGCCTGACAATTTGAGTGACAGAATGAGGCGTATGTGGGTGGTAAGAGGGGAAGGTGCTTGAAAACGGGGAGTGGAAATCAGAACGCAGGCGTGCTTAAAGGTCAAAACGGGCGTTTTATGGGTGTGCATAATTAAAACAGCAGCGTCATTGACCACGTCACTGGGTTTTTTTTAAGCCAGAACTGCTCGCAAAATTGTGGTACTAAAAACCGACCACAAGAATAGCGAGCAGCTCATACCCTGTTCGATGTACTCGATTAATCTAATAAATAGCGGACATGACGTAGGATGCGAGCGGCCAGGGGGCGTAGTTTCCCAAAAAACGACCGCAAGTATTGTACGCTCGTTCAGACCTAGAGGCGTCAACAGACCGCAAAGAGCGAACGGTTCATTTGAATAGCCACCCCTATTTTCAGGACGAGCGAGCGCTAATTGTGTCCGGCTCTGAATCAGGCCCATATTTTGCCTTTTAAAGCTGGTATCACGCTATATACATGTTTATGTTTGTCTCACACATCCCATATGGAATGCTGTTATGGAGAAATGTGTGAAAGAATCATTTGAGATACATTGGATTCTTGGTTTCAAGCGTAAGGGCATTACCATACGGTAATATTTCTTTCATATTAAAGGTGCATCTATTCTAATGTTTATCCTAAACAGATATGGGAGCTGATGCACCTCTTTCCAGCACTATTACTTACAGAGAGGCCTATCACTGGGTGTGAGTGTGGAAAACAGAGTGAACTCTTAAAACCGCTTAAGTCAGAGGTTCCCAAACTCCGCCATTATAGTCCAGGTATTAAGGCTATCCATGCTTAATCACAGATGACTTATTTAGTATAGCAGTCAATTTGATTTTAACCATCTGGGCTCAAGCATGGATATCCTTAAAACAGGATGTAGTTATGAGACCGGTGGCCGCAATGCCGCCGGTCTTAATACCAACAGTGAAATCCCTACAAGGGAGTTAAGATAGGTGTAGAAATACCGAAGCCTATCTTCATTCCAACGCCGGAACTCTGAAGAACACCAGCCCGAACTAGGTAAGCCTGTGGCGCCCTTAGCATTAGCCGCCTGGGGGGGAGGAGGTTTAGACAGCATAGCAGGGTTAGGGTTAGCTTTTGGGGGGGAGGGTTATGCACTAAGGGGGGAGACTTAGGTTTAGGCACTAACAGGGAGGGCTAGGCTACAAGAAGGAAGGGTTAGGGTTAGGTGGAGAAGGGGGGAGGGTAAGTATACTTACCCGACCCCTGTCGGGATACCAACCATCTGGATGCCGCTGTCGGTATTTTGACAGGAGGCATCCCGACGGCTGGCATGACATACCAATCCGTCAGTTCAACCTCTATTATTTTTAGGGATGTGCGCTGATCCCCGTGTTTTGTTTTTGTTTTCGGTTTTGGATCTGTATCTCCTTTGTGTTTTGGATCTGGATCTGGTTTTGCAAAACCACCCTTGCGTGTTTTGGTTTTGGATCTGGATCTTTTTTAAAAAAATTATAGAAACAGGTAAAACCACATAATTTGGGCCTGTTTTTGTTCCTACAGTATTCTTAACCTTAATAACATTTATTCCCAGTCATTTGCAGTCAATTTTGACCACCTCACAGTTTACAATATTGATTTTTGCATCTAGGTTAGGCCTAGGGCCAAAACATTGCATCCAGCTAGTTGGCTGACTAAACTAAGCGACAGCAGTGGGCGGCACTAACATGTGGCCATTTAAAAAAAAATTAAAGGTGCATACAGGAGATGCTGAGTGTGGCCATTACAATACAACCGAGGCAGCAGCGATTGACGACACAGCTGTCTGATAATAAGTGCGGCTAACGCACACGCACACACAGAAAAAAAAGACACTTTTTATTATTTTTTTTGTCCAGAACTTGGGGCCTGGAGCCCTGACCGAGGCAGCAGTGATTGACGACACAGGCAGCACTAGGTTGCTGTCTGAATAAGTGCGGCTAATGCACATGCACAAGAGAAAAAATTGATAATCAGTGCGCAATAAATACTGAGGTGCAGCAGGTGATGAAAACACAAAAGGAGTAAACACCCACACAACTCCAAGAACATACAAATTGACAATAATATGTGAATCCACCTCTAGCGCTCCTCAGAGGAGCGCTAGAGGTGGATTCACATATTATTGTCAATTTGTAATGCACATACACACACAAAAAAAAATACACTTTTTAATTATATAGATTTTTTTTTTTTGGTCCACAACTTGGGGCCTGCAGCACCCCTGACTGAGGCAGCAGCGATTGACAACACAGGCAACACGCTACCAGCCCAGATGGACACATCACAGCAGCCCAGATGGACACATCACAGCAGCCCAGATGGACACAGCGGACAGCACCAGCCCAGATGGACACAGCAAACACCACCAGCCAGGGCCGTATCAAGGTCTGTGGGGGCCCCTGGGCAACAAAATTGGTGGGGCCCTTATTGATAATTGACATTAATCGAAGCGATATTTTGCGGATGTTAACAAAAAGCATAATGTACTGTGTATGTGTATATATATTAGGGGTGTGCACCGGCCACTTTTTGTGTTTTGGATCTGGATCTTTCTTCGTGTTTTGGATCTGGATTGGTTTTGCCAAAACCACCCTTCCGTGTTTTGGGTTCTGGGTTTTGGATCTGTATTTTTTTGAAAAAAAGCATAAAAACAGCTAAAATCACAGAATTTGTAGGTTTTTCTGCTCCTATGCTATTATTAACCTCAATAACCTTAATTTCCACTCATTTCCAGTCTATTCTGAACACCTCACAATAGTGTTTTTATGTCCAAAAGGTTGCACCGAGGTAGCTGGATGACTATGCTAAGCGAAACGAGTGGGCGGCACAAACACGTGACCCATCTAGGCGTGATACTGCAGTGGCAGACAGGATGGCAGTTTGAAAAACTAGGCCCCAAACTGTACATAATGCAAAGAAAAACAAGAGGTGCAAGATGGAATTGTCCTGGGGGCCCTCCCACCCACCCTTATGTTGTATAAACAGGACATGCACACTTTAGCAAACCAATCATTTCAGCGCCAGGGTCTGCCACACAACTGTGGCTGAAATGATTGGTTCGTTTGGGCCCCCACAAAACAAGCTGGCAATTAATGTGTCCCTGCACAAACTGGCTCTACGGAGGCAAGATGTCATCCTCATCCTCCTCATCCACCGATTCCTCACCCTCTTCAGTGTGTACATCCTCATCCTCACAAAGCATTAACTCGTCCCCACTTGAATCCACCACCACAGGTCCCTCTGTACGTTCTGGAGGCTGGTCTCCCTGGAAGAGCTGATAATTCATTTTGATGAACATCATCTTCTCCACATTCTGTGGAAGCAACCTCCTACGCCTTTCGCTGACAAGGTTCCCGGCTGCACTAAACACTCTTTCGGAGTACACACTGGAGGGGGGGCAACTCAGGTAAAATAGAGCCAGTTTGTACAGGGGCCTCCAAATTGCCTCTTTTTCCTGCCAGTACAGGTATGGACTGTCTGACATGCCTACTTGGATGCTGTCACCGATGTAATCCTCCACCATTCTGTCAATGGTGACAGTATCATATGCAGTGACAGTAGACATGTCAGAAATTGTTGCCAGGTCCTTCAGTCCAGACCAGATGTCCAAACTTGGTCCTGCCTGCCCTGCATCACCGCCAGCGGGTTGCTTAGGATACCTAAGTTTTTTCCTGGCAGCCCCAGTTGCGGGAGAAAATGAAGAAGGAGCTGTTGACGTGTCACGTTCCGCTTCAGCTGACAGTGTGTTCACCAGCAGGTCTTTGCACCTCTGCAGGCTTGTGTCGGCCGGAAAGAGAGACACCACATAGGCTTTAAACCTAGGATCGAGCACGTTGGCCAAAATGTAGTGGTCTGATTTCAACAGATTGACCACCCTGGAATCCTGGCAAAGCGAATGAAGGGCTTCATCCACAAGTCCCACATGCCGAGCGGAATCGCTCCGTCTTAGCTCCTCCTTCACTTTCTCCAGCTGCTTCTGCAAAAGCCTGATGAGGGAAATGACCTGACTCAAGCTGGCAGTGTCTGAACTGACTTCACGTGTGGCAAGTTCGAAGGGCTGGAGAACCTTGCACAACACGGAAATCATTCTCCACTGCGCTTGAGTCAGGTGCATACCCCCTCCTTTGCCTATGTCATAGGTGGATGTATAGGCTTGAATGGCCTTTTGCTGCTCCTCCATCCTCTGAAGCATATAGAGGGTTGAGTTCCACCGCGTCACAACCTCTTGCTTCAGGTGATGGCGCGGCAGGTTCAAGAGTGTTTGCTGGTGCTCCAGTCTTCGGCACGCAGTCGCTGAATGGCGAAAGTGGCCTGAAATTTTTCGGGCCACCCAAAGCGTCTCCTGCACGCCCCTGTCACTTTTCAGAAAATTCTGCACCACCAAGTTTATTGTGTGAGCAAAACATGGGATGTGCTGGAATTTGCCCAGATGTAATGCCCGCACAATATTGGTGGCGTTGTCAGATATCACAAATCCCCAGGAGAGTCTAAGTGGGGTAAGCCACTGGGCGATGATTTCCCTCAGTTTCTCTAAGAGGTTGTTGGCGGTGTGCCTCTTACTGAAACCGGTGATACACAGCGTAGCCTGCCTTGGAACGAGCTGGCGTTTCTGAGATGCTGCGACTGGTGACACTGCTGCTTTTGCTGTGTAAGGTGATACATCTACCCAGTGGGCTGTCACAGTCATATAGTCCTTAGTCTGCCCTGTTCCACTTGTCCACATGTCCGTGGTTAAGTGGACATTGGGTACAACGGCATTTTTCAGGACACTGAGGACACTTTTTCTGACGTTTCTGTACAGTCTCGGTATCGCCTGCCTAGTGAAGTGGAATCTAGACGGGATTTGGAACCGGGGACACACTACCTCCAGCAATTGTCTAAATCCCACTGCACTAATGGCGGATACCGGACGCACGTCTAACACCAACATAGCAGTCAAGGCCTCAGTTATACGTTTTGCTTCAGGATGACTGCTGTCGTACTTCATCCTCCTCGCTAAGGACTGTTGGAGGGTCAATTGTTTAGTAAAAGTAGTGGTGTTCCTACTTCCTCTCTGGGATGATGAACGACTCCCAGCAGCAGCAACAGCAGCAGCGGCAGCAGGAGGCGTAGCAATGCAGGATCCTCCGGAGGAATCCCGGATAGGAGAGTCAGTCATGCCAGTGACATGGCCTGCAGGACTACTTCCGATCCTGACTAAGGAGGAAATTGACGAGGAGGGAGTTGACGGTGTGGTTTGCAGGCGCTTGGATACAACAGGACAACGGGATTTAGGTGTCCCTGGACTGCTTACGGTCTTAGCCAAAGTTTCTGAACTTGACAGTAACTTATTATGAACGCGCTGCAGGTGCCGTATAAGGGAGGATGTTCCTAGGTGGTTAACGTCCCTACCCCTACTTATTCCACCTTTACATAAGGTACATATGGCAAGACAGTTGTTGTCCGGATTTGGATAGAAATATTTCCAGACCAAAGAGGTGGAATGTTTGGTCTTCTGCCCAGGCATGACAGTGATGGGCTTTTTCATCCCACGGACAACAACTGTCTCCCCCGGAGCCTGATTTAAACAAACCACATCACCATCAGAATCCTCCTCGCCAACTTCCTCCTCAGCGCCAGCTACACCAGTATCCTCATCCTATTGTACTTCAACAGTGACATCTTCAATTTGCATATCAGCAAGTGGACTGTGGGTGCTCCTTTCAGCACTTGCAGGGGGCGTGCAAATGGTGGAAAGAGCCACCTCTTCCCGTCCAGTGCTGGGAAGGTCAGGCATCGCAACCACCACACTTGGACTCTCCTTGGGGATTTGTGATATCTTCTTAGAAAGCACAGTTCTTCGCTGTGCTTTTGCCAGCTTAACTCTTTTGATTTTTTTAGTGGGAGGAGGGCTTCCATCGTCATGTGAAGCTGAACCTCTAGTCATGAACATACTAGGGATCGACCTTAGCCGTTCCTTGCCACTCCGTGTCGTAAATGGCATATTGGCAAGTTTACGTTTCTCTTCAGCTGATTTAAATGTTTTTTTCAAGGTCATTTTCCTGAACTTTGTCATTTGGGATTGTATGTGCCCTCTATTATGACATTGGGCATCGGCCTTGGCAGACGACGTTGATGGCATGTTATCGTCTATGTCATGACTAGTGGCAGCAGCTTCAGCACTAGGAGGAAGTGGTTCTTGATCTTTCTCTATTTTATTTTTATCGGAGAAAGTTTGGTCCTCCATTTATGTTATATCGATTTGATATATACGTGCGGCTAAACACAGAAAATATTTCTTTATTTTTGTTGGAGAGTAGTCCACTTTGTGGGTTACACCAGCCTTTAAGAAATGAGCCAGCCATCTCTTTACTTATGGGACACAGGCGCACGCTTGGCGCTGCTCCTTTGTTGATGCACGTGCGGCTACTGCGCACACAATTCACAAACACAGAAAAATATGAGATATGGTAAGAACTTACCCTTGTTATCTCTATTTCTACGAAGTCCATAGGGTTCCACAGGATACCTTGGGGTATAGGTGTGACGTCAGTCGCAGGGCACCAAAGAGTTAAGCTTTCAGCCTCCCAGGATGCACTAGGTCCCCCTCCTATACCCCGCCCCCGGGCCAAGGCACCTCAGTTAGTTACCAAGCCATAGGCCGGAGGAGGAGAAGGAAGAGAGAGAACAAAGATCTGGACACATACAAGAATCACATTCTCACCAGAGGGAGACGGAAAACCGGTGACCAGAGCAAAGCCCATCTGCAGCACAGGTGCGACAGGGCGGGAGTCCTGTGGAACCCTATGGACTTCGTAGAAATAGAGATAACAAGGGTAAGTTCTTACCATATCTCATATTTTCTACTTCAGGGTCCATAGGGTATCCACAGGATACCTTGGGGATGTCCCAAAGCAGTATCCTTTAAGGGTGGGGACGCTCCTGTGCAGAAAGGAGAATCCGCCACCCGAAGGAAGCATCCTGAGAGGCGAAGGTGTCAAACCTGTAATACCTCACGAAGGTATGGACAGAAGACCACGTAGCAGCCTTGCAGATCTGAACTGCCGAGGCACCACGTCGAGCTGCCCACGAAGGACCCACAGACCTAGTGGAATGAGCCTTCAGAGAAGGAGGGACCGGTAGGCCTTCATGAAGATAAGCTTCAGAAATAGCCATACGGATCCAGGATGCCAAAGTTTGCTTTGAAGCAGGCCAACCCTTTTTACGGAAGCCATAGAGGACAAACAAAGCGTCCGACTTCCTAAACGAAGAAGTGCGGTCAACATAAGTCCTTAAGGCCCGCACAACATCCAAAGAGGCCTCACCCACGGAAAGACCCGGTGAGTTAAAGGCCGGAACAACTATTTCCTCGTTAACATGAAACCGGGAAACAACTTTGGGAAGAAACTCGGGCCGAGTGCGGAGCACTGCCCTGTTCCCATAAAAAACCAAGAAAGGGGGTCTACAAGAAAGAGCCCCTAACTCAGAAACACGTCTGGCCGAAGCAATGGCCAGAAGGAAAACAGTCTTAGCTGTTAGCCATTTAAGATCCACTGAGCCCAGTGGTTCAAACGGCGGTCCTTGGAGAGCCCTCAGGACTACAGCCAAATCCCAAGGCGCCACAGGTGGAACAAAGGGCGGCTGAATGCGGAGAACACCCTGCATAAAGGTGCGCACATCCGGGATTGTAGCAATCCTACGGTGAAACCAGACAGATAGGGCCGAAACCTGTACCTTCAAAGAAGCAAGGCGAAGCCCATGATCTAGTCCCGCTTGCAGGAAGGCGAGAATCCGAGACAGACAAAACTCCCGCGGTGCATAACCTCTCGGTCGACACCACTGGAAGAACGTATGCCACACGCGATGGTATATCCTCGCGGAAGACGGTTTCCGAGCTCGTAACATGGTACGCACCACAGAGCTGGAAAACCCCCGGGACCTCAGCATGGCCGTCTCAACAGCCACGCCGTCAAAGACAGCCGAGTCAGGTCCGGGTGAAGGCAAGGACCCTGAGACAGAAGGTCCGGTCGTAGTGGCAACCGCAGAGGACTGTCCACGGACAGACCCTGAAGGTCTGAGAACCAGTGCCGTCTGGGCCACGCGGGAGCTATCAACAGGAGCGTCCCTCCTTCCTGTTTGAATTTCCGGATTACCCGTGGAAGAAGGGAGACCGGAGGGAACAGGTATGCGAACCGGAACGTCCACCGGACGGACAGAGCATCCACCAGAGACGCCCCTTCGTCTCTTGTGCGAGACCCGTACACCGGCAACTTGTTGTTGTGCCGGGACGCCATGAGGTCGATTTCTGGAAGACCCCACCTGTCCACCAGTAGTTGAAAAACGTCCGGGTGCAGGGACCATTCCCCCGGATGAACGTCCTGGCGACTTAGAAAGTCCGCCTCCCAATTTAGCACTCCCGGGATGAAGACCGCTGATATGGCCGGAAGATTGCGCTCCGCCCAAACCAGGATCCGAGAGACCTCTACGAGAGCCGCCCGACTGCGAGTTCCTCCTTGCCTGTTTATGTAGGCCACGGTGGTAGCGTTGTCCGACTGGACCTGCACCGGGCGACCCTGGAGAAACCGCTGTGCCTGCTGGAGAGCATTGAAGACCGCACGGAGTTCCAAGATATTTATTGGAAGCTCCGCTTCTGTCGGCGTCCACCTGCCCTGGAACAAGTGTGGACCCGAAACTGCTCCCCAGCCCCGAAGACTGGCGTCCGTTGTCAACAAGACCCAATTTGGAACCCAGAACGGACGTCCCTTGTTGAGGTGGGTCGTCTGTAACCACCACGCAAGGGACAGGCGAACCTCCTGGGTGAGCACAATCGTCTGGGACTTCAAAGACTGAGTCAGCCCGTTCCACTTGGACAGGATCAGGTGCTGCAGAGGTCTGGAGTGAAACTGGGCGTATTCCACCATGTCGAACACCGACACCATGGAGCCCAGTAACCTCATCGCCGAGTGTAAGGACACCCGGCGGCTGTGCAGGCAACTGCGCACCCTTGACTGTAAAGCAGAGATCTTGTCCTCCGTCACGAAGATCCTTTGCTGTCCCGAGTCCAATAAGGCTCCAAGATGCAGAATCCTCCGAGACGGGATTAGAGTGGACTTCTGCCAGTTGATTAGCCAGCCGTGCCGTTGCAGCAGTGCAATGGTCAGGTCCAAGTGGCGTAACAGGAGCTCTGGAGATCCTGCCACCAATAACAGGTCGTCCAAATACGGCAACATGCGGACTCCCTGCAGCCGCAGAGAAGCCGCCATGACCGCCATCACCTTGGTGAAAACACGTGGTGCTGTTGCCAGGCCAAAAGGTAACGCCCGAAACTGGAAGTGGTCGCTGCGGATTGCAAACCTGAGGAACTGTTGATGGCGCCAAAGAATAGGGACATGCAGGTAAGCGTCCTGTATGTCCAATGACACCAAGTAGTCCCCAGGTTCCAGCGCCAGAATGATGGACCGTAGGGTCTCCATCCGAAACTTCGGGACCCGCAAAGACTTGTTGAGTGCTTTGAGGTTGAGAATCGGACGATATGACCCATTGGGTTTCTGTACCAAAAATAGATTTGAATAGAAACCCTGGCCCCTCTGGGAGAATGGAACAGCCACTATAACTCCAGCCTGGAGCATAGTGTGCAATACCTTCCGCAGCTCCGTAGCCTTGTTCCGGTCTGATGGGAGACCCGTGGTGAAGAAGCGAGCCGGGGGTCTGTGCCGGAAGGAGAGGGCGTATCCGTGGGAAACCACCTCCAGAACCCAAGTGTCTGTCGTAGTGGTCGACCAACACTGGGCGAACTGTAGCAGGCGGCCTCCCACCCTGGGATCCCCCAAAGGGAGGCCCGGACCGTCAGGCCGCAGGCTTGTCATCTGGCTTGGGGGCCGGACGTCTGGTACTCCATGCCTGCTTCCGGGGCTTGACCGATTTCTTAGGGCCAGCCTGTCGAGGAAATGACTGTGGTTTGGGCCTGCCCTGGGCCCTAGATGACCGAAAGGACGATGGTCCCGAACCAGAAGGAGCAGCGGCCGACGGGAGACAAGCAGATTTGGCTGCCGCCAGCGTGGCCACAATCTTATCCAGATCCGGACCGAAGAGAACTTCTCCGGTAAACGGCAACGCTTCCAGACCTTTCTTGGAATCTGCGTCCGCCTTCCAGGATCGCAGCCACAAGGTGCGACGAGCAGCTACCGCTGCTGAAGAAATTCTAGACACCAGAGTACTAATGTCTAGAGCCACCTCGTTGATGTAGGTGGCCGAATCACGGAGATTGCCAATCAACTCCGCCTGTTCGGCCGGACAGTCGGATTCAAAAGAAGCCTCTAATGAATCCGCCCAGCGCTCCATCGCTCTGGCAACCCAGCAAATGGCCATAGCCGGCCGTGCTGCCCCCCCTGCAAGGGAATAGGCGGACTTCAGGCAGATTTCTACCTTGCGGTCCGTAGCATCCTTAAGGGAGGACATGGATGGCATCGGCAATGTGGCACTACGGACAAGACGGGTCACGTGAGAATCCACCTGTGGAGGGGATTCCCACTTAGCAAAATAATTATCCGCGAACGGATAAGCCACCGCCAGGCGTCTCTGCGGCTAGTATCTTTTGCCAGGTTGTTTCCACGCCTCCTCTAAATGGTCCACCAACTGACCCGAAAGAGGAAAGACTGTGGCATCGCCCTTCACATCTTTGAAAAAGGCATACTTAGATTTAGCCGCTGGGGGAACTTCGTCCTCAATCACCAAGGCTGTGCGGACCGCCCGAATAAGTCCAGGAATATATACTTTGGACTTAGCATCAGCGTCCTTAGTATGGAGAGGTTCCTGATCGTAAGGATCCAGAATCTCCCCATCATCAGACGTCCCTTCGTCATCCTCATAAGGAGCGGACAGAGACGCCACCGGCCTTTTATGAGGCCGCATCACAGACTCCCCTTGCAACACATCCGACAAGTGCTGTACAGAACTCGTCAGGGAGTTAACCCACGCTGGCTCCTGAGAACCCGGGAGCGGGGAAATAGGGAGACTGTGGGGTACCACCAATTGTCGTGGGAACCCCTGCATGGGTGATGACACCACAGACTGCTGGGACAAACCCCTCGGAGTAAACGCGGGCTGCGGAGCTAACTGGCCCACTAAAGCTGTTAACGCCTGAGCGAAACAAGCCCAGGGCGGCTCCTGTACCGGTGCTGTAACCGTAATAGGCCGCGCCATGGACAAACACTGCCGGCAAAGGCCCTCCGCGCTACCCTCCCCCTCCGCTAACGGTACTTTGCACGTGGTACACTGTAGCCGGAGGGGAAAATCACTTTCAGACATGATGGCACCACGTATGTGACCTCTCTCACCAATTAAGTATTAAATAGGCGAGAGACCACCCTGCAGCACCGCACCGCAAGGGCTTTAGCAGAAGAACAGGGACAGTAATAAAGCTGACAGTTTAGAGAAGAAAAGTTACAGGCAGCAGCGCTAGCACAGTCACATACAATGCAGAGAAATAACAATTCCTGCACTAACAGCGCTGATTACTCAACTACACAGACACAGGGCCTGGTAGGACACAGCGCTGCATACACAGACCTGAGCCACAGCGGAGGAGAGGTATGCGGGGGGACCCAGACCACGATGCTTCCGTCCAGCGCTTCCAGCAGCGTTCACCATGCGTTCTGGAGAAGATGGCCGCCGAGGAGCAGAGAGGAGGCTGGCCTGGGGGAGGAGCGCTGCCACAGGACCAGTCGGCAGCATGCAGAGAGGGCTGTGTGCAGCGGGGGAGGCGCCGGCTGTGAGACAGGGAAGGCGCGCTCCCCTGGCATGCATTTAACCCCTGGGACGCCGCAGCGCTACCGCTCTGCTGCGGTCCGCTGTCCCAGGGGGTAGTGGAAGCGCAGGTTGGTCGCCTGGCTCCACGCTGCAGCCAGTCCCCAGGGAGCCCCCTGCCTGGGGACTTAGGACCATGTGATCAGCGGGGACCCACCGCGGGACCCCGCTGCTTACCTCTGTCCCCCTTGAATCCGGCCATGGTCCGGAGCATCTGGGGTCACCGCTAGCTGTGACCCCAGACGCCCACCAGCATCCCCGGATCAGTACCGGCGTTCTGGTACCGGCGGGGTGTAGGGAAGACAGCATGGACGTCAGGACTGACTGTCCATGCTGTTCATCCAGATGTGCAGCCACAGCTGCATGAAGAAAAAGCTTCAGGGGCTCTTCTAGCCCCCACTCCAACAGGTGCACCCGACTCCGGCCGGGCACCAAACTAAACTGAGGTGCCTTGGCCCGGGGGCGGGGTATAGGAGGGGGACCTAGTGCATCCTGGGAGGCTGAAAGCTTAACTCTTTGGTGCCCTGCGACTGACGTCACACCTATACCCCAAGGTATCCTGTGGATACCCTATGGACCCTGAAGTAGAAATAATTTTTTTTTTGGTTTGGACTGGAGTGTACTTTGGGGGTTACAGCACCCTTTAACGGTCAAGCCAGCCGGCCCTTTACTTATGACACAGGTGCACGCTTGGCACTACTTTGTTGATGCACGTGCGGCTACTGCGCACACAATTCACAAACACACCAAAAATATTATTTTTTTAGCACTTGCGGGGAGCACCCCTGATGGACAGAGCACCCCCTGGACAACACTACAGCACCCCTTTAGGACTGGGACACTGCACAGGACTTTGGAGTGGACACAGCCCCTATGGAGAACTGACTGCACAACACAGTCCAGCCAGCCCCTATGGACCTTGAAGTAGTGGACATAGCCCCTATTAACAACAGCAGCACAGCACAACACAGCCAGCCCCTATGGACTTTGAAGTAGTGGACAACAGCAGCACAGCGCAGCACAACACTACTCAGCACTACACTACACTACACTACACTACACAGCCCAGCCAGCCCTAACTCCCACCCTCCCTCTTCACTGTCCACAGCCGAGTGAGAAAATGGCGCCGACGCGGGTACCTTATATAGGTTCCAAAACCCGCGAGACTCGGAAGGCGGGATGATGACGTTTTGCCTCGATTTCAGATCCGAGTCAGGCGGGAAAAGTCGAGCCTGACTCGGATCTGCCTCGGATCGGGGGGGCTCGGGGGGGGGTTCGGATTTCAGAAATCCGAACCCGCTCACCCCTAATATATATATATATATATATATACACTATATACATACACACACACACACACACACACACACACACACACACACACACACACACACACACACACACACACACACACACACGACCAGGGCAAAGGACGGCACTCAGCAACACTCCACAACCAACAAATGAAAGCACAGCAATAGTTTGCTATAAGTCATATATTTTATTTATATATATATATATATATATATATATATATACACACACACACACACACACACACAGTACATGCATTCAGTATACACACATACACAATTACCTACCTGCAGACAGTATACACACACAATTACCTACATGCAGACAGTATACACACACAATTACCTACATGCATACAGTATACACACACAATTACCTACATGCATACTGTATACACACACACAATTACCTACATGCATACATTATACACACACACACACACACACACACAATTACCTACATGCATACAGTATACGCACACACACAATTACCTACATGCGTACAAACACACACACACACACACACACACACACACACACACACACACAATTACCTACATGCATACAGTATACACACACACACAATTACCTACATGCATACAGTATACACACACACACAATTACCTACATGCATACAGTATACACACACAATTACCTACATGCATACAGTATACACACACACACACACACACACACACACAATTACCTACATGCATACAGTATACACACACACACACACACACAATTACCTACATGCATACAGTATACAAACACACACACTTACCTACTTGTACACAGGCTCTCTCCTCATCTGCTCCAAGGCAGAGGCAGTGTAACATGACACCTTGGAGCTCAGACCTCACGCTGTCACACACTGCTGGCAGCCTGGCCCCTGGGTAGCAGCTTCCTTGCTTGCTTGGGCTCTGTTCCTATCAGGCACAGTCTCGCAGGATTTTGCATCCTAATCTCACGAAACTGTGACTGTAATGAAGCTCCTCGGCAGCTGCTGAAAGGAAACAGCTGAGCTGCCGAGGAGTACCGCACCGGAGACAGCTAAATGCTGTAATCCGGTTTTCAATAGAAGTAGTGGCTGGAGGCAGGGGACAGCGTGTGGGGACCCCTTATGTGTGGGGGCCCCAGGAGGACCGCCCCTGTTGCCCTGCCTATAATCCGGCCCTGCCACCAGCCCAGATGGACACAGCAGACAGCACCAGCCCAGATGGACACAACAGACAGCACCAGCCCAGGTGGACACAGCAGACAGCACCAGCCCAGATGGACACAGCAGACAGCACCAGCCCAGGTGGACACAGCAGACAGCACCTGCCCAGATTGACACAACAGACAGCACCTGCCCAGATGGACACAGCAGACGGCACCTGCCCAGATGGACACAACAGACAGCACCAGCCCAGATGGACACAGCAAACAGCACCAGCCCAGATGGACACAGCAGACAGCACCAGCCCAGATGGACACAGCAGACAGCACCAGCCCAGATGGACACAGCAGACAGCACCAGGCCAGATGGACACAGCAGACAGCACCAGCCCAGATGGACACAGCAGACAGCACCAGCCCTACACTACCCACCCTCCCTATTCACTCTCCACAGCCAGAGTGAAATGGCGCCGATGCGGGCTCCTTATAAAGCAGAGACAAAAGCTTGCGAGCCGCGAGATTTAGTCTCTGAAGTTTTGCCTCGGTTTGAGATTCGGGGCCGGATCTCTAAGTTCGGGTGGGTTCAGATCTCTGAGATCCGAACCCGCTCATCTGTAATTTGCCATTCTTCTTATTTCCATATAGCAGCATCAAACATTACCTTGTGGGAAAAGTCTTTAGAGGTCCTGTGAAGAAGGACTTAGTTTCCTTTTCCCCAGAATGCACTATACCTGCTTGGAACAAATCATCTGTTCATTTTCTAATTTTATTATTTTTTACGCTAAACAGTGCAGTGGCCATTGGGAGCGTCTTTAATAAGGTTCAATTAATTTAGGTGCCAGGAAATATATGCGTTTCTGACCAAATGGATCACAATAGAAGTGGAGGATGAGACCCCATTGCCAGCTGTGAGCTGGTACAAATTTGAAGTTCTCTTGCCAATCGGGAATGCCCATAAAGAAATGCCCCTGAAAATATCCACCCCTCCACCCCGTTATTTCTGCTGATTTGCACCAGGGCTCCTAATCTGCTGGGAGAGCTCCTCCTTGCTTAATTTTCTCCATTTCCTCACCCAATGCTTGTATGCAAAAGTGGCTACATTGCTCCACCTATGCACCTCACAAAGGGGTGCGGGTGTCACCCGTCTCAGTGACAGGAGCCGTGTGCTGCACTGTAGCATTAAGTGCAGCACGTGGCTCCTGTCACAGTGAGAGAGCTGGCACTGCACACAGGTCGGTCCGCACCTCGGCACAGCCCACCACCCACCCCCGCCCTCTGAGTGATGAGAACAGGGGTTCGGGGTATGAGACCACACCCCTTTCCAGTGTGGCCATGCCCCTTTCTTGTCGGCACGTTCTAAAGCCACTCATACTCCGCCCATCCCTGCACCGGGTGTCACCGTGGGGAGGGACGCCAGTGCAATCTCTACTCACTTGTACATCCAGGATGCCTCTTCTGCTGCACCGACCTATGTAGCTCTATCCGTCACTCCACCTCACTGACCAATCTTGACTTTAAGTTCTTCTTGAATAGTAATTTTTTCCAGCAAGCACATTATCTATCTCCAAATTGACTATGGTTATTATTATTAACATCATTTATTTATATGGCACCACAAGTGTTCCGCAGCGCCTTACAAAGTTCATAAACAAATAAGTGACCAGCAAAGCAACTTACAGTACAATACAATACAATGCAGGACAAGGACATGGATAATATACATTGCTACATTAGTGACCATAACACCCAAATAGCAACAGAGCATAAGCAACCAAGTGTTAGGTGCCCTAGTGGGGAGGAAGGAGTAGATGAAAGTAAAGTAAGGAGAAGTATAAGAGGGTAGAGTGCCCTGCTCGTAAGAGCTTACATTCTAAAGGGCAGGGGCAAACATACAGGTGTGACACAGATAGGGTAGACAGGGAGGAAGGAACATGTAGCAGCAAGTTAGGATGAGAGCTGGAAGGCTTTGATGAAGTAGTGGGTTTTGAGAGCCCGTTTAAAGGATTGTAGAGAGATGAAGAGTCTGACGGGAGAGGGAGAGAGTTCCAAAGGTGGGGAGCAGCACTGGCAAAATCTTGGAGGCAGGAGTGGGAGGAAGTAATCAGTTGGCATGAGAGGCAGGGTGCATTTGTTGAACAAAGAGGGTGGACAGGAGAGTGAAGGGTAATGAGATCAGAGATGTACTGTAAATGGTAGAGGAATGGGTGGGAGCTTTTTAAGAGAGTGTAAGAACCTTGAATTGGGTTCTGAAGGGCAAGGGGAGACAGTGTAGGGCTTGTAGGAGAGAGGAGGCAGATGTTGAACATTTTGAGAGATATATGAGCCAGGAAGCAGAATTGAGCACAGACTGGAGAGTAGAGAGATGGGATTTGGGGAGGCCAGATAGGAGGCGGTTACAGTAGTCCAGTCTGGAGATGACCAGTGAGTGTATGAGGGATATAGTAGCATCCTGGGTGAGAAAGGATCCGATCTTGGAAATATTTTTGAGATGGAAATGACAGGACTGCGAGAAGTGCTGGATATGTGGTTACTTGTTTTATTAGAATTAGCACATCATTACCTACACGCATACAGCTTAGCATACATATTGCTAAACATGGACATTCAACAAAGCTACAGTGCTGCACATATTGTACCATCTAAAACACAGTTTCCCAAACTCCGCCATTACAGTCCAGGTTTTAAGGATATCCATGCTTGTGTACAGGTGACTTAATCAGTAGCTCAGTCATTTTGTTTTAATCATCTGGACTCAAGCATGGATATCCTTAAAACCTGGACTGTAATGGTGGAGTTTGGGAAACTCTGATCTAAAAGATATCACATATACTGTAATTATTATTGTAATCTCCTTTTTTTATTTTAGAAGATAACCGCCAGCATTTTATTTCTGCCATCATTGTGCTAGACACTGTATGGTCCATTATACCATAAGGCCAAATACCCAGCATGTACTCTATTCTCCTTATGCCTGATTAGCCCCTTCGGCCTAGACTTATATTCAGGGTATTATATACAGTATCTTGATATCATTATCCATAAATACATCAATAGCCATTATCAATGTTTGATGACCCTGGATGACCTTTAGAGTCACCACGTGCTCCACAATTCTCTCACATGCTCTCAATCCACATGTCACTGCACTAAGTGTTTGTTGATTCAGGACGGGAACCGTAGGGCTAGATGTATGGGCTGGAGTGTGAATGAAGCTGGGTGGTATAATAATGCTGTTCCTCATGCAGGTTACTAGCAGCAGAAGTCTGATGCTGGAGAATGGTACTGAGAGCAGATGCAGGCTAGCAGGTTCACCTGCGGCTATAGCAGAATGTAGAGTTCTCAGAGGCAGACTACAATGAATCAGAACTGGGTGCCGGAAGCACAATTAAGGCAGACTGCAATTAAATAAACTGTGAAGCAATACTGGATCAGATTTTTATGGATTGCACTAATATAAATGCTGAGAAGCAATGCTAGAACAGGTTTTCTGGATAGCACTGAACTGAATGCTGAGAAGCAGTGCTGGAGCAGGTATTCTGGATAGCACTGGATCAGAAAAATGTAAAGCAATGCTGGAGCATATTTTCTGGATAGCAGTAGAGCAGTTACTGAACCAGGAGGCAGGTTACTAATCCTCAGAGAGAGATGTTGTTCTGGCAATGAGTAGTCAGCGGTTTCCGGTTTAAATAGAGAAATGATAGGGGCTGGGTGAATCATATGACCGGAGTTACTGGAGACGGGTTTGTCAGAGCAGATTATATTGCACGTTACAGATGAGTTCCTACAGTTCTCAGATATGGCGCCAGGGGTGTATCTATAATGGATGCAGGGTGTGTTGGTCCAAGGGGGCCCACACTGCACACCCTGCACCAGTGCTCAAAATGTGCTAGTATGACGCCGTATGTCATACCAGCACTTCACTTCGGCACCCATCCAGTGCTGGGACTGTCACTGTCCCAGCGCAGGTCGACAAGCGGCTGCTTCTTTAAATTTGGCTATGGACGTGAGCCAATCATGGCTCGTGGACCAGCAGCCAATCATGGGCAGCCGGCGGCATATTGGCACTCATCCAGCACTGGGACTTTCACTGTCCCAGCGCTGGTCACCAAGCGGCTGCATAATTCAATTTATCTCCGTCCGTGAGCCAATCACGGTTCGCGATTTGTGGACCGGCAGCCAATTACCACTTGGCCGCCCCTAATTGGCTGCCGATCCGCGAGCTGTGATTTGCTGATTTAAATATACCACCAAGGACAATTGGGGAAGGGTCCAGGGAAGGGAGCACTGTGGCCGTGGTTACCAGGGCAGAGCAGGGTGAGGTGGGCACATGGTGTGTGACGAAACATGTTAGGCGAGACGCTCCTTTCATACAGTAGATATGAAACTTGTGTATACTTTTTTTCTGTAGAGAGATGAAAATTGCTTAGAAGGGTGGTGCTTCCCTACATTGCAACAGTGTAACACTAGAGCTTGTGATATTGGCTTATGAGCTCCCGCCAGCAAATGACTCACCCGGCAAATGGCACCCCCCCATGCAGACCCACAATTACTATTTTCTTTTTTTTTCCTGTTAGACCACATCCTCAGAGCTCAGGGTGCCGAAGGAAGCTCTCGCTCTGAGCTCCACTAGTGCTAGAACTGGCCCTGTCTGAAGTACAGTAGAAAGAACAATCAATCTTGTATGAAAACAAAAAGTTTGGCTTTAACATGCATAATGTATTCTCGGTTGACAAATAAATCACCAATCAGCATCCTTAGAGCATTCGCAAACAGCCAATCATAAGTGGTTCAGTAGTACTATGTAGAGGCGTGTTAAGAGAGGAGGGGGCCCATGTGCAGTCTCCAGACAGAAATGTTATAGTGATCTGGGCGCTAAACCAAAAACAGCTTGTACACATAAAATTGTATAATAATCAGAGATTTATTTCTTCCTTTAAATCAATAAAAATAACAATAAAAAGACAATATAACAATAATAATTTAGCTTCAAATGAAGCAGATATAACAATAAGAAAGGTAAATGATAATTAGCTTCGATTGAAGCAAATGTTCTGTGAATATAGTCAATAACCACAAAGTTTGTTAAGTTTACTGGTCTGTGATGGTGAGTGTCCTAAGGGATTACTGCAGCAGGGGTTATCCGGAATGTACCCTTGCTGGACACTCACATGCATCAACAGAGTCCTGGAAATTGTAGTAGGACTGCACACAGAATTTCGATGCGTTTCGAGCAGTTTAGCTCTTCCTCAAGGTTATCTCTGTACAGTCAGGTTTAGGCCCTTTAAATACTGAATCGCTGGTGTGTCATCGCGTGTGACCGGAAGTCGTCATACCGCGACTTCCAGTTTGGGCAGCATTGTTGAGCCTCCTGTTCCCTTATACCCCTTTCACATCGTCAAAATAACCCGGGTTATTCCCAGGTTATTGCCGGTTCGGCCTGGGTCAATGTGATTTTAAAAAGCACCAAAATTAATAGCCCTGGTCGACCGACCTGGTATTTCAACCCGGGTTAAAAGGAGGGTTAAACACGGGTCGGACCCGGGTTATTTGGCTCTTAAATGGTACAGACCCGGGATATTCGACCAGGGTCTGAGAAAATAGTGACATATATACAGACAGCATAGTGTACTATACTGCACTTTACTTTCACTTTGGAGGAATCATGGCAAACTGGAGTGATGAAGAAGTAATGGATTTGCTCGGATCAGGGGTGAGGAAGAAATATGTAAACAATTGTAAAGCGCAACGCTATATAAGAAACTGTTAATAAATAAATAAATAAAATAAATAAACAGATAACTGGCACTGTCAAGGATGTGATAACTTATCGCAACATCAGCAAAATGTTGGCTGCATCTGGATTTATCAGGAGCCAACAGCAGGTCTTCAATAAGCTGAAGGCACTGAAGAAGCAATCTCATAAGGTGAATGACCACAATAGAAAGCGCAGTGGTGCTGCCTGCATGGACTGGAAGTTCTTTGAGCTGTGTGCCAATGCATTTGGCCATACTGCATTAAGCAGACCTGTGACATAGTCATCTGCACTGCAAGCATTCCCCAGCCCCTCCCTTTCTTTACTGAAAACGTCATCATAATTGTGAGCCAATAAAATCCTTTAAAAATGACATCACACTGTTTTAACATGGGCAACCTGGGTTGAGTTAAAAGGCACCAAATCTGCAATAACCCAGGAATAACCCAGGTTATTAAGGCAATGTGAAAGGCCCTGATACGGGTCTAACCTGGGTCGGACCCGGGTTCAAAACCCGGGTCCGACCCGGTGTTTGCGATGTGAAAGGGGTATTAGTTATGTGCATATCCTCTGGCTTCCCTTAGGTAGTCACCGTCAATGGTATCTAGAGAAATTTTTGTTTAAAATTGGCCCTGTCATAGTTGCCGTGAAGTGTGCATCCATTCACTTCCGGTTTCTGTTTTCTATGCGGCAATTTTTGTTCTAGTGTTTGGGGATGGGAACTCCATTTTGTGGCTAATTTCACTCGACATCATATAGAAAATAGAATAAGTGCATGAAATTAGTATATATAAATAAATAAGGTGCTTTCTGTATTAAAGTGCTAGTCGTTTCTTTTAGAATCACATTGATCAGTAAATGGTAAATATACATGAGAAATAAAGATAAAATTGATATAAAAATCGATATGAAAATCCACAAAAAATAGGATTCTAATGAGAATACATAAAAGGTATATTTATTATAACAATCTATATGCATTGTAAAAAAGATTATTGTTTAAAATATGGTAAAAGAGATTCTTGTTTAAAACATAGAAGGACTTGGCTCTAAAGTGCAGGATAAATAAAAGTGGACATTAGATGAACCATTTTAATTCAAAGGGGCTATTCATTAACACATAAAATTCAATGGAGGTAATTAGGTTTAGAACTCGCATTGAGTTCTAGCTAATTACAGTAGGAATTCATCATTCCTCCGCTCCATAACTATCTATTCTGAAAAGCTGTCATTTTTGCAATGACAGCTTTTCGGGAAATAGATAGTTTTCCCTCTCCTACCTTACCACAGCTGGAATCCGTGCTGCGCATGCGCTGTTACATTCGTAAACCCAGCGCATGCGCAGCACTACTTAGAGCTGCGGTAATTTTGTGTACCCCCCAACCAGGAGATATCAGTGATATCTCCTGCGTTAAGATACTTCATGAATACTAAAATAACGTTGTTTAAGGAAAATGTCCTTAAAGACGTTAATTTAGTGTTGATGAATAGGCCCCAAAGTCTTTATTCAGACCTTCTGGTGCCAAAGTTTTTAATTTATAAATCCATTCCATTTCCTTTTTTGCTAGTCTGGATTCCTTGGGGTAAATTTACTAAGAATCGAGTTTGGTCGAGTTTTTTAGTTTTTAAACTCACTTTGCTTCACCAGAACTCGGGAGAGTTTTCCCTTTAGCAACTCGCAAATTTACTAAGAAGTGAGTTTAGCTGAAAGTGAGTTTTTCGATGGTGAAGCAGATCGAGTTTTTTCCCCAAAAATTGTGAGTTTAGAGGAGAGTTTAGAAGAGAGTTTAAGGAGAGTTTAGATGAGATTACTTACTCGAGATTGCAGTGTTTTCTCTCTGCAAAACTTACCCGAGCAAGCAGCCTGCACATATCAGTGAAATATGTGAAGGCTGCTTGTGTATTGAACCTGTAAAAAAAAGTGTTAAATGTTAGATAAAAACTGACATAGGCTCCCCCCCCAAAAGCATAACCAGCCGCGGACTTGCCAGCCAGTCCTGGTTCCTAAAATTATGGGGAACAAAATGAGTAGGGTTCCACCGTAATTTAAGAACCAGCACTAGGCAGCAGGGCCAGACCTAGTTTTAAATATAGGGAGAAAAATGTATATTTAAAATCAGCTCCAGACCCTTTCTAGCAATTTTAGCCAGTGCCAATTTTCTATATGTACTCCTTTCTAGCGGTGGACTGATGCCACAGCCACGGGAGCCCTTTCACTGGGCCCCCCAGCCGCAGCATCAGCCCTGACCACTAGTCAGCCCAGGCCAGGGATCCCTGGGGAGTTGGGGACCCCTCCAATAAAGGGGTCCCCCTCTGCAGGGCACCCCTGTCCTAGGCTGATAGCCCGGGGCTATCCCCAGCACCCTAGGGCGGTGGGTGCCGGGTTGATAGTGTTATTGCATAGTGTAAAATAAATGGTTAAATATTGTCTTTAGTTGTGGAACTAGACGTACCAGCAAGCCTCCCCCGCATGCTGGTATTTGGAGAACCACAAATACCAGCATGCAGGGCATTACGGGCCCGCTGGTACTTGTAGTTCCACAACCAATGCAATACGAAAAAAAAACACAACATACACCATGAAAGTAAAATTTTATTATAACATACGGTACATGCACATGCACACTCACTCTCACACTCACACAAACTTACCTGGTATCTGAAGTAATCCATAGGTGTACCTGTAAAAAAAATCCATACTCACCTCACCTATGCGTAGTTCAAGTCCTCTTCTCCAAGTAGGCATCCATGGGGTTAAAATAAAAAAACAGGCGCTCCCGAATCCAAGCTGGACTGAGTAAAGGTACATGTTTCCACATACCTTTACTCTGCGCGAATGACCGTGGCACACATGTGCCCCGTCATTGAAGGAGCCGCCAGCCAATCAGCGGCGGGCATCTCCGTTGGAGGAGCTTGCGGATTGGCTGTATGCGGTCAGCCTGTCTCACCCCATAGGTTTTAAATATATGGGAAACCTCCCTATATTTCTGGCCCTGCTGCCTGGTGCTGGTTCTTAAATTACAGTGGAATCCTATTGATTTTGTTCCCCATAATTTTAGGAACCAGGACTGGCTGGCAAGTCTTGGGCTGGTTATGCTTTAGGGGAAAGACCCTATCTAATTTTTTTTTTAAATCAAAAACACTTTATATTAGGTATACAGGCAGAAACATACACAAATCACACTGATCTGTGTATGTTTCTGCCAAACTCGCAGCTCAGGAGGTGGTCTATTTGAAACTTCTATTTCACAGTGAGTTTGCTACAATCTCACACGATATTGGAAACTCGATTCTTATTAAATTTGCGAGTTGCATCTTTTTCATGTAGAGTACTTCCTAATTTGGCCGATGGTGAGTTTTTTCGAGTTTGCAATCTCACATGAGTTTTAACAGTGAAAATACAGAACTCACATCCAAACTCACTCGAGTTTGTCTTGTAGTAAATTTGCGAGATGAAAAACTCACACAATCTCACACAAACTCGAACCTTAGTAAATTTACCCCCTTATCTCTATTCTTCCAATTATTTTTGACACCTTCAATACCCATATAGCGCTTTATTTTGGGGTATAGGGAACCCCTAACAGTGACCATAGGCAGCAGAACCAACTTACCTTGCGCTAAGGAACCCACCAATCAAACCACTGTTCATGTGCAGTCTCCGTCCGCGTCCCCCTCCTCTCTCTCTGGGGGCCGGCAGCGCACTGAGCTCAGCGCCGCATCAGTACACTCTGGGCACTAGTCTGTGCCCAGAGTCTACTGCACATGCGCAGGTCAATGGGAAGATGGCGCGGAAGCCATTTTCCCGGCGATTTCCCTACTGTGCATGTGGAAAATTGCGGGAAAATGGTAACAGCGGCCATTTTCCAGGCAATTTTCCAGCGCTGATAGCACCGACAAGGGACTCCAGAGAGGTAAATATTAAAAATATGGGTGCAGGGAGTGCACTGAGTGTGGACCTCCCTAGACTCAGTGGCCAGTGTTCCACACACACTCTGCACCCATTATAGATACGCCCCTAGGACTATGGACCATCATCACAGGTGATCACCACACAATGGGCCTGATTCCGAGTTGGGAGCAAAGCAAAAAAAGAGCACATAACTTTGCACCTGGTTCAAACCATGCTGCACTGCAGGTGGGACAGATTTTAAATTTATAGAGAGAATTAGATTTGAGAGCAGCGTATGATCTAACTCAAATCGAAATTGCAAAGTAAAAATGAAGCTATCCAGCATTTATGGGCTACATGCAAAAGCAGCTGGTATTTACTGTGCATGCAAAACTTAATAAATGTATTTTCACTCCTTGTATTGCAGCATGGTTTGTTCCAGCAAACACAGGTACTTGCATTTTTTGCTTTGGTTCCAATTCAGAATCAGGCCCAATATCTGCTAAGGGTAACAGCATTAGGGCACTCCCCTCTTTTTCAAATGTGGTTGTCCCCACAGGTGTGTGCCATTATGGGCACCGATAGGTTACATAGTGGCCATTTACCCATACATGGTCATCAGATCGGGGGGCAAGGGGGCGGCTCGGCTCCCCCAAACAGTTCAAAGGAGCGGCGGTCGCAAACTGTCAGGGCTTTGCAGCTTTATAGTAATAGGCTACACAGCCCCTGCTCTGCATGGAGGAAGAGGTGTAATGTACAGTCTTTAAGTTGATACACTGCACATTACATACCTCCCAACTTTGAAAGTTCAGGATCGGAACTGCCGTGCATCCAAAATGGTGACGTGGTCTCACAACGAAGGGGTGTGGCCTTGCAACACACCCCCTTTCATCACTCTGGGGGCGAGATCAGCATCCATAGAGATGATGGGCTGCCTCCAGGGCTCTTCCCAAACAGTGAAGAGATGCGGCATCTATTCAACCGCTGCTCTGCTCTGGTAAGATTAATTTCCCCCAACTCCAACCCCCCCTCCCCGGGACACAGCGGCCTACGAGTGGGGTGGCGGGACAATACCTGAGTAGTGAGACTGTCCCGCCAGAAGCGGGATAGTTGGGAGGTATGCATTACACTTCCTCCTTCGTGTAGTGCAGGGGGAGAGACTTTAATTCCCTTTATCTCCCCAACCCTGACACCTATAGAGATAAGGGCACTTTTGTCTGAAAGAGGGGAGTTTATAGACATTATGGGGTCTATGTACTAAGCAGTGATAAGTGACAGAGTGAAAAGTGATAAGTCTGTGATAAGTGCCAGCCAATCAGCTCCCAACTGTCATTTTTCAAGCACAGCCTGTGAGATAACAGTTGGAAGCTGATTGGCTGGCACTTATCACAGACTTATCACTTTTCACTCTGTCACTTATCACTGCTTAGTACATAGACCCCCTATGTCCTGATGTGATCACCAGGCATAATCCCCTGCAGTACAGAAAAATAATGGAGTCCAGGGATAGGCAAGATGCCCTCAAACCTGTCATCCATGGAATCAGGGGCACCCATTTTAGAAAGAGGATGGTCCCCTCTTTCAAATGATGGTTTCCCTTAGTACCTATTGTCTGGTGATCCACTGCGCTATGGAAAACGTGTGATCTATGTATATGCGGGGGAGGCATCCCCATAATGACACTGGAAACTTTGTTGGCACACATTTTTGAAAGAGGGGTGTCCGCTCTTTCAAATGATGTGCCCCTAGTAGCTATTGTCTGGTGATCACCTGTGAGCAACCAGACAATATTACCGTGTGCTATAGAAAATAAAAAAAATTCATATATGGGTGGGAGGGTGCTACGTGCCCTATCATGCCAATAATTTCTTTGGTAAATGTGGGGTCACTCACATATGAAAGAGGAGAGCCCCCTATTTAAAATTATGTGACCCCTTACCAGCTATTGTCTGGTGATCACCAGACAATATCACCTAGTGTTATGGGGAGAAAAACAGTTTTCCATAGTTGGGGAAGAGCACCTTGTGCCCCATATCCCACATACTGGCCCACACACACATGGGGACATCCTTTCTTGAAAGAGGGGAGTCTCTTCTTTCAAATGATGTGTCCCCTTAGTAATTATTATCTGGTAATCGGAAACAGTACACAAAAAAATAAAATTTTCCACAGATTGGGGAATCTAAAGCCCTTTATTCCCCATCTTGTGCCAAATAAAAAAGTACATCATTTAATGCAGTAAGTTGTCTAGTATTTAAAATGGTTGGCTTTGTTGGGCTACCATATTCTTCCTACACATAGGAAGCATTCAAACAGTGATAGTGAAAATTAAAAAAAAAAAAATTCAATTCAAGTGCAGTTTTTTATTTTTCAAAACCTACACATACTGTAGAATCTTGCATTTTGCTATTCTGGACAGGTTAAACAAGAACCACAGTTTTTTTAGATGTGGAATTGTTGTACGTAGCAACCAACCAGATTCTAGCTATTATCTGTGGTATATTTATGAAAGTTTTTAGACATGGAAATGTTGTCCATAGCAACCAATCAGATTCTAGCTATTATCTGTGGTATATTTATGAAAGTTTTTAGACGTGGAAATGTTGTCCATAGCAGCCAATCAAAATCTAGCTATTATCTTCTAGAATGTGCTAGTTAAATGTTAAGTAGACTCTGATTGGTTGCTATGGGCAACATCTCCATTTCTAAAAACTCTCACTTTAGTAAATATACCCCAAAGTATTTCTTTGTGGTGCTTATAAGATGGAAAAAATCATGTTTGCTTTTGTTTCCCCTTCTTGAAATTTCAATAAAAAACACTTTTTTGGGCCATTTGGGTTAAAAAAAATGTAACTTGTTAAAATGAGTAAAAAGACTAATGGTAAAATAAAAAGTCTTCTGAAAAAAAAAGGTGTAAAAAAAGGTGCAGTTTGTGTACCACATAAAAAAATAGTAATATTGATGTTGGAATGTGACGAGCGTCAATGTCAGAAAATTCAGAAAATGGCCTCAGCATAAGAGCTGGAAAACCCTCAGCAGCAAATGGGTTAAATGAACCAGATCATGGTGTATTTTCTTAGTTATTGTAAAAAATTTATGAAAACTAGTTTTCAGAAGCTTGTCTCCTGTCACACTGATCGTGCACTGCCTCTCCCATCCTGGATTTGCCCCTGGCTGAGAGGAACACGGCGCCCCCCTGTGGAGCACGCAGCAAATACTGTTTTTTTGTAAGGAAGTGTGGGCCTGATTCAGACCCGGTCGCAAGCACTGAGATGGCTCCGTAGTGCGCATGTGCGAGACCCGGCTAGCGACGGGTGCTCCGTCGCTCCGGGTCTCGCACCAAAGGGGGCGAGTTGTCGATGGTGATTGACAGCTCGCCCTGTTTGGTAGGCGGGCAGGGGGGGTGGCTGGCCAAATGGAGGCGTTCCGTTTGGAATGCCTGCCGTTTGGGGGCGGCCCCACTGACATCACCAGTGATGTCAGTGGGAGAGCTTCCGGCTCTATGAGAGCGGCAAGGAGGCCGAACAAATAATAAAAAAAAACCGCCCTGATTCAGAGCGTCCGTCTCTGAATCAGGCCCTGTGTGGCCCTGCATATTGACACGTATTGCAGGATAAACATAGTATTTTCAGGACTTTTAATTAAAATTGGCTCTGATTGGTGAAAAGGGTCTATTATGACCCTGCATAGTTTTGCACCAGTTGTGTATTATATTGATTGATAATATACCAACATTTCATTATATGAGCAGTGCCCTCCACATTATGCCAGAGATACACGGGCACCATTTTTAGCCAATCATGTAGTGTACAGATTAAACTCTGCTTTCAGAGAGTGAGGAGAGAATGAGACATACTAACAGGGTAAGGTTATTGTTTAAGACTGGGTTGACCTGATTATGGAGAGAAAAAGGCTGTAGGTATGTGGAGTCTCAGCCCAGGAAAGAATGTTAGCTCTGTTGTCATTCCAGTTGTTTGTTTGAGCACAAGTAATATATCCACAAGTAATATATCCATTTTAAAATGCTTTTTCATTAAAGTATTAGCAGGGTGTCATGATATTGTAAGTATTTTACAAGGATTGAAAGCTCATCTAATTTATCTCAGTGTCTCTGAATAAGGCGTCCATAACTTTATTGCAATTAAAGACCATATAACAACTTACAACTAACTCATACTAAATTAAAGACACGGCACAGACTGCTTTGGTTAAATGGTCATAACTTGCTTTTATTGAAGGTATGACCCTGAGCTTTTAATTTAATTTTGGGAGGCAAAGAAGGATGCTACAAAGTACAAACACTCAGCTGCAGTTATATGTTACTTAACCAATATCAGTGAGAGACTGAAATGCCCCCCTTGTGGTCATTGTAAGCTGAGCTGTGAAGACTCACAACCCCCTACAATACTGCATAGACGGACACCCAAAGTCCTCCCGCAGAGGTAGGCCATACAAAGGATATGTGCTCCACAACGTTTTCTTACACCTTACGTGGCCGCTGGTTTGTAGCACCTTCCCGCCACCGCCAGGTTCAAAGAACCGCAGCCTGCCACCCAAACCAGAACACTAGACCACATCCAAAAGAAAAATTTTTAGCCTGCTGCAGCCGCAAACTATGGGTGCCGCACCACCAAACCACCAAACCCGGAGATAAAATGAGAAACAGCCTTATTAATCTGCCTGCGAGCCGTAACCAAGGCCGAAAAGGTCCCTAGAACCCCTCCATGCATGGCGAGGGACAATTTACGACCACACCATGCACCTCAGGTCACCGTGACCGAAGGGCAGCCAAGTCAGCCTTCATCCGCAAGAACAGATCAATAATCTATAACTGTCTAAAATCATTGCCTCCAAGGTGAATCACCAACCATGACGGGCGCCAACAGCGTTTCTCAAGATGACACAGAAGGTCCAAAAGAGCCGACCAACGCATGCCTCGGACCCCAAACCACCGAAATGATGACCACCTAATAACAAGGACATCCTTCTTGCCATCCCATGCTTCTAAACCCAATAAATAAATGAATAGCCCACAAGCCACACTTGCTCAGAAGACACAGACAAAGCTGTAATTAACAAACAGCACTAAAATGTCATTAATCAGAACATACAGTATAAGGAAAATTATAGAGTTGTAACCAAGAAGGAGAATGTTAGTAACAATACCCAAGCGAAGGAGAAAATCCAAGAAACCTCCCGTGAGCCATGAATGATAAGCCAATTGAATTGCGGCCCTTTTGGAGGAAAAATTTTAAAATTCCTTCACACCCTCAATTTTTGAATGCTAGCCATTCAAAAACTGGTGGGTAAACAATGTTTCTGGGTAGGAAAAACACAACTTGAAGCTCATCACATCAAACAAATGACAGAAAGGCGGATGACTTCCATCTACCAATAGCTTGAATGGCAGATGGAGGCAACCCGCTGGCTGCTGCGCAAGCAGCTGCACCAATACGGAAAGTGTGAGTACCATACTGTACAACATCCAAACCCAACTGACCCAAACAGCGCTTAAACACAGCACCTCTTGTTTAAGTAATAGACCGAAAGGCGCTAAAGAAAGCCAACACAACCTCTAATTGGAGCAAAAAGATTAAATGTCAGAAGAAATAATCAATAAAACTAACCCCACCAGATGCTGCAACAGCGACGCATAAATTGGGTGGCGAGAATAGCATACCACGGGGGTTTCTTTAGCCCAACCCATTAGGGCCTTAGACAGGACGAACGACTCTGTGGGGTTGTGACCGCCATGAAGGTAAGAAAAAAGCAATACCCACTAGAGCAGAAACCATGGCCGCCTTAGAGCGGCTCCTCCGATAATGGTCCCATACAACTCAACCAAGTGCTTATCTAAAGAAATACCTGCAGAAGGATACCTAACCTGCTAAGATTAACAGTAGCGCCATGCTGCCCTGTAAACCTGCAAAGTAGGTGGAGGCAGGGACCTCCGAGCCATCCCAGCTAGTCCGTCTCAACAATCTGCCATACAGAAGATGGAACAAGACATCCCAATCGGGTTGGTCACAGGGACCAACATCCGAAACCTATCAAGTTGAAAATGGGATAGGGAATATGCTATACCATTTTCAGCACGTGTCGCACCCTAAAAACAATATTCACATGCAAACACTGCTAAAACAATAATCTCGACAGATGCAGCGCCATAGGGGAAGAGGAAAGCTGATTATTATTAGCATGCACCATACCCAGGTTATCACACAAAAAATTATATATCTGGCTACCTATCAGCCCACAAATCAACAAATACTAATATTGTAAAAATTTCAATAACAGCAGGTTGCACCGAAAGCCACGTAATATCCATGACACAGGCCATGGAGCAGCACACCAGTCCCCTTGAAAGAACGCTCCGTAGCCAGCTGAACCAGCAGCATCGGCGATCAACTGTAACTCAGCATTGTCAACCAGCTGCAAGGGCCAATCAACTCCAAATTAAAATCAACCAAAACGAAGCCCACACCCGTAGATCAACCAAGATTACTCGGGGTGGGCGAACCTAAAATGCGGGTTGGAGACCCCCACAATAGCACGCTCTAGCTTAAAGCAAAAAAACTCACTCTATCAGTGGAATCCGGCAAGCACAATGAAATGAACCTAGGACCGGCTGCACCTGACGCAATTTAACCTGCCGGGAAGCCAAACAACACTGAATCAACACTAGCAACCACTGCACCCCATCAACCGGCAACCGGTGGCACCCAGCAACTGTATCAGCTTCAATTCCAAGGCAAGACAAGCAGGAAGTTGGGCCTGTCATCTTGTCCAGGAAACCAGGACGCCGTGCACCTGGAGAAGGGGTCCAGCACAGAAAGCAAAATCCTCCCAACAAACTGCGCCATCTGATGGGCCGATGAATAAAAAGTCGCCCAGAGAATGTGCAACTCCTACATGGCCAGTACTATCTTGGATACACCAATGCAAGCGAGCACTAAGCAATCCAAAATATGCACACGAGCTAGCGCAGCTCATGGGGAAGCACCTATTTATAAAAATTGGCAATCTAAACTAAAACCCATAAAACGTAGGGGCTCGGGGTGCAATGGCAGAAGGCAACAAGCAAATTCAACATCCAGTTTTGCAATGGAAGCCCCAATACCCAAACCCTTATCGCAAGCGCCTAATCGAGTAACTGATACTAAACCTGAAAAAACGAGTGAGGGGTTGCATCGTTCACAGAGCCCCCATGGGAATATGACAAATGAAGAATCAAATGATATTAACCCTGGACATGGCACCGAGAGGGGAAATGCAAAGGTCCAGCAAAGGGGGGACGGGAAAAAGCCTGCACAGCCCAAAACCACGTTAGCAAACCCTGTCTCTCATATCACATGGGGAAACCCTCCAGCAATAAGTGGGCATCTACCCACAAAGGATACCAGCCCAACCAATTAGACAACTCATCTAATACCAATGGAGAATAGGCCTTATTCGTCCACTCAGGAAACATAACCCCTGCCCCTTGAAACCGCCCTTTGAACCTGATTTACAGTCTTTGGCGGGTAACTGACATTACAAGTGCGGCAGGAGATACAAAAACAACACCCAGCTCCCCTGGAACACCGAGAATAATTATAGGTGAAACATATCCCCTTGATAAGCACGTTCACACCTGCACAGGAAGGATTAGCCTTCCTGCCTTGCGCCCCCTCTGCAGGCGACTAAGCCTACTGGATAACTGCTAATCATACTTAAACAGCCTGATAGCATAAACAGCTGACCGTCCTGCTTCCTACTAAACTGTTCGACGTAATCTCTCCTGGATTTCCTGAACATATCACGCACCAAATAAATATATTTAATAACATTACGGTGCTCCATCGGCGAGTTTTGAGGTAGCAGGCTGAAAAACTAGCATGCCACTAAACCAATGGAGATAGCTATGGTAAGATTCCACACCTGCTCCCCCCAGGTTCCCTGGCCTTGTCTAAGGGTTTTTTCATGTCAAACGAAAGTGAAAAAACATCCACAAACTTACCCTTGCGAATCTTGTCCTTAAATCACTTACACAAACCCCTGTCCACTGCCGCATTAGCACAGGGGATCACGCCAGGATCCTCAACTGGCGCCATAATAGCAACCAGAGCTGACTGACCCTTAGCCACCTTCTTAACCAAACACCGCGGGACTAGCTTAGTCAACTTATGCGGGTGCGACGGCGACCCTGGTGAAGAGCTATTATCGCTAGACCCTGAAGAATCAGTATTAAACAGCAAAGGAGGGACAGCAGACTCACCACCAGCCGACCCCGGCATTCCCTCACCATCAGCCGCATGCACCACAACAGGAGCAACAATCACTTCACCCATGGCAAGACCCACCACCTTGTGCCCGCTGGAGATCCCATCACCACCAGAATCCATCGTGGGAACACTAGGCGAAACACTACGGTGAGACGCAGACAATGTTACATCACCGTGCACCACAGCAGGGGTACCTGAACCAGGGCCGGGGGAAGTGCAGAAACAGGAGGAGAAGGTGCAGCGGGAAAGAGGTAAAGGGGGAGGGGCAATGAAATCTACATGTTTGTGTGGAAGTTAAAGGAGGTAGAGGGGCCGCAACCTGTTGTGAAGCAAAATGATGCAGCTAGGACTGGGCGGAAGGGCAAGAAAGCAAAAAAAAAACAGGCACAGAATGATGGGAAAAAGGGAGTAAGGTTGAGAAAAAGAGGGTTGCCGGTAAGGGAAAAGAGCCACGGCAGAAAATAATGAGAAGGGGAATCGTGGCCAGAAAAAGGTGGAACAACAGGGGGTTGGTAAACAAGAGGAAAAAACTTGGGAGGAGTAGAATAAGAGGACAGGGCAGGAAGAGATGGATGGTCTGAATGCAGGGGAAAAAGGGGGGTGGGTGGGGGAGTTTGCGTGGTGGGAACAGGCAGGGGGGGGCTGGCAAGAAATGAAGGGGTGAGGAGAGGATGGATGCAGCCCCCCAAGGGAAATGGGGGGGTGCAGGAAAGCAACACCCCCAGCAAAATTTGCCCCCAGGAGTTAAAAGGGGCCGGGCCTGAGTTTAAAGGGGTGGGGCCAGCAGCAAAATGGCAGGTGCTGCCCCCGCAGTGTGGGGGGGGCACCGCAGGAGCAGGACACCGGGTCCCCTGCAGCTAATACAGGGCTGCAGCGAGGGGCACCCGTTGGAGTGGGGACAACAGGAGGCCGAATACCGGGCTGAGTGCGGCTGGCAGGGCTATGCAAGAGCCACTTGCGGCCACCGGAAGTGATGCCGCACCCATGGGGAATCATGGATATGTCGGGAGGTAACCCTGCGGGAGGCTGTGGTCTGCCCGGCCGGTGAGAAGGGTAAGGCTGCGAAAGCCCAAGGAAGACTATCGGCAGGGAAGGAGGGGCGTGGCCGAGCACCATGCCGGTGGTGAGGCTCCAGGCTGGCAACACAAAGGATGGGATTTTGGGGAGGCGCAGGGCAGAAACAGGAGGTGGGGAGGAGGGGTACATAAAATGTCAGGGAAGGGGAGCAGAGCACTAGGGCGGACAATGAAAAAGGGGAAAAGTGAAACCAAAGGAGGGGGAGGAAGGGGGGATGAAGCAGGGAATAAGTGGAAAGGAAGAGAATAAAAGATAACACAGAGAAAGAAAGGGATAACAGAGAAGACAGGGAAACACAGGCAAGGAGAAAAGATAAGATAAATGTCACCAGTCACTGTCCAGATGTACACCATAGGACAAACACAGTCCAAAAAGGAAGTTGCTGGGCGTACCCCAGCCTTATAAAGCCCACATATAGCCATTCCCAATAGCTCACACATGGTCAGAAACCAACCAACCAAAGAAACCCCCCAAACTACTCTACCTAGCAACAGTTGACCAAATTCTAACCAATTACAAAAAACTAAGGACTCTTATATAGCCTTAAGCTTATTCAGCTCTCGTCTCATCTAAGATGGGTCCAAGTTTGTACAATGCACATTTTGTTGACTTTTGTTTAGTTCATTCTGTTCAAGCTACTAATTCATTTATACTATCTCTTTCCCTTTCCATGTTGGGCTGTATCTAATATCACAGTCCAGTTAGGAGTAGGAGGAGCTTGAGCACTGGTGTTCCTCATTGGAGGAAATAACAGCCAGTCAGAGGTGGCATGCCGCATGCAGTACTTGTCAAGGCGAGCTGAGAAGGTGAGGTACAGGTACAAAGTTCTTAGGCCTCTCTTGGGGGTAATGACGATTCTGGTGGGTGAGGATTCAGCTCCATATGCCCACTCACAGCCCCATCTGCGTTGGATTGTAAATGAGGGAAAAGTGGTTATGCAGACCAATAGTGGGAGATTTATCAAAGCTTGGAGAGAGATAAAGTGGATGGAGATAAAGTACCAATCAATCAGCAACTGCCATTTTTCAAACACAACCTGTAAAGTGGCAGTTAGGAGCTCTTATCTTGAAGCTGCATGCACAGCTTAGAGGGAGTCTGCATGGTCACACATCCTAGGAGATAACCACCCCAGGGCTAGGGGTTGCTCTTGTGGCCCAACACACATTATTTAAGAATGTAGCAATAATTGTACATAATATCTTTTTGTTAAATTGTTTTAGGTGAGCATATAATTGGAGTCTTACACCCATCATATTAAAACCACCTGCCTTATATTGTGTAGGTCCCCCTCATGCCATCACAACAGCTCTGACCCATCAAGGCATGGACTCCACAAGACCTCTGAAGGTGCCCTGTGGTATCTGGCACCAATACTTTACCAGCAGACCCTATAAGTCCTGTAAGTTCCAGCACATCCCATAGATGCTTGATCAAATTGAGATCTGGGGAATTTGGAGGCCAAGTCAACACTTTGAATACTTTGTCATGTTCCTCAAATCATTCCTGAACAATGTTTGCAGTGTGTCAGGGCGCATTGTCCTGCTGAAAGAGGCCACGGACATCAGGGAATACCGTTGCCATGAAGTGGTGTACTTGGTCTGCAAGTAAGTTTAGGTAGGTGGCACATGTCAATGTAACATCCACAGGAATGCCAGGACCCAAGGTTTCCCAGCAGAACATTGCCAAAGCATCACACTGCCTCCGCCGGCTTGCCGTCTTCTCATAGTGCATCCTGGTGCCATCTCTTCCCCATGTATACCACGCACTTATATTTTCAAAGGTATACAGACAAAACAGATGCGCTATTATTATTAATATCAAATTAATTTACATACAGTGCATCCAGAAAGTATTCACAGTGCTTCACTTTTTCCACATTTTGTTATGTTACAGCCTTATTCCAAAGTGGAATAAATAAATTTTTGTCCTCAAAATTCTACACACAATACCCCATAATGACAATGTGTAAAAAGTTTTTTTGAGATTTTTGCAAATTTAATAAATAAAAAACAAACTAAGAAAAATCACATGTACATAAGTATTCACAGCTTTTGCCATGAAGCTCAAAATTGAGCTCAGGTGCATCCTGTTTCCACTGATCATCCTTGAGATGTTCCTACAGCTTAATTGGGGTCCACCTGTGGTAAATTCAGTTGATTGGACATGATTTTGAAAGGCATACACCTGTCTATATTAGGTCCCACACTTGACAGTGCATGTCAGAGTACAAACCAAGCATGAAGTCCAAGGAATTGTCTGTAGACCTCCGAGACAGGATTGTATGGAGGCACAAATCTGGGGAAGGGTCCAGAAAAACATATGCTGCTTTGAAGGTCCCAATGAGCACAGTGGCCTCCATCATCCGTAAATGGAAGGAGTTCGGAACCACCAGGACTCTTCCTAGAGTTGGCCGGCCGTCTAAACTGAGCGATTGGGGGAGAAGGGCCCTAGTCAGGGAGATGACCAAGAACCCAATGGTCACTCTGTCAGAGCTACAGCATTCCTCTGTGGAGAGAGGAGAACCTTCCAGAAGGACAACCATCTCTGCAGAAATCCACCATTCAGGCCTGTATTGTAGAGTGGCCAGACGAAAGCCATTCCTTAGTAAAAAGCACATGGCAGTCTGCCTGGAGTTTGCCAAAATGCACCTGAAGGGCTCTCAGACCATGAGAAATAAAATTCTCTGGTCTGAGACAAGGATTGAACTCTTTGGTGTGAATGCAATGCGTTATTTTTGGAGAAAACCAGGCACCGCTCTTCACCAGCCCAATACCATCCCTACAGTAAAGCATGGTGGTGGCAGCATCGTGCTGTAGGTATGTTTTTCAGCGGCAATAACTGGGAGACTAGTCAAGATAGAGGGAAAGATGAATGCAGCAATGTACAGAGACATCCTGGATGAAAACCTGCTCCAGAGCGCTCTTGACCTCAGACTGGGGTGACAGTTCATCTTTCAGCAGGACAATGACACTAAGCACACAGCCAAGATATCAAAGGAGTGGCTTTGAGGACAACTCTGTGAATTTCCTTAAGTGGCCCAGCCAGAGCCCAGACTTGAATCCGATTCAACATCTCTGGAGAGATCTAAAAATGGCTGTACACCGACGCTTCCCATCCAACCTGATAGAGCTTCAGAGGTGCTGCAAAGAGGAATGGGCGAAACTGTCCAAAGATAGGTGTGCCAAGCTTGTGGCATCATATTCAAAAAGACTTGAGGCTGTAATTGCTGCCAAAGGTGCATCAACAAAGTATTGAGCAAAGGTTGTGAATATTTATGTACATGTGATTTCTTAATTTTTGGTTTTTAAGTAAATTTGGAAAAATCTCAAAAAAACTTTTTACACGTTGTCATTATGGGGTATTGTGTGTAGAATTTTGAGGACAAAAATGAATTTATTCCATTTTGGAATAAGGCTGTAACATAACAAAATGTGGAAAAAGTGAAGTGCTGTGAATACTTTCCGGATGCACTGTAGGTTAACATTAATAGCAGTAGATCAATTTCCTTCTGTGAGGGACTGAATTCCCCGTACAAATTCAGCCTACCCTTCCCCCCCCTCTCTGATGAAACAGCCCTGCACTGAGAGTACTAGGGGGCTGATGTATAAAGATGTGAAAAGAGTGGAGAAGTGAACCCGTGGAGAAGTTACCCATAGCAACCAATATGCTTCAAGGTAGCATTTATCAAGTACATTCTATGAAATGATAGGTACAGTAGAAGCGGATTGGTTGCTAATATGGAAACTTCTCCACTTGTCCACTCTTTTCACAGCTTGATACATCAGCCCCGTCAGGATAAGGTACTGCCAGCATGTGACGTATGATTAGGAGAGCGGAACGGATTTAAAAAAAATGAAGAATTAGCAATAAAAAAACAAATGTATCTAGTCACCTTATCATTAGTCAATAACCTCAAAGAATAATGTCTACTGGAAAGTACATTTTCAGCCTCTAGCCCCAGCAAAACAGTGGCTCCCAGTGCCAGGAAGATTTGCAGTTGGAGTGTACACACCGCCCACTGATGCTGCAACAGACCCATTCCCCGTGTTAAAAATCCAGGAGACCTGAAAAAGTAGAGACTGACTGGACAGGTCTGTGTAATTGGCACGTGTTTGAAATGAACATGGTGCTGTTTGCACTTCCTCTCCCTGTGTTGCCGATGCACTTCCTCTATGCTCTGTGAGGTGAACCTGACAAGGGACCCCACCCCAGTTCTGCTAATCGGGGGGAGGAAGGCTTTTTCCTGAGAATGTACTTGATGGGCTTGTAAAGGGTTAATTTGCTATTCTATAATAATCTTAAAATAATCTTCTTTAATAATCTTAAAATAATCTTCAACTAAATATAAAGTTGATCAAAATGTGAAAGCAACCTTACAAAAAATGCCATGCTATATTAATTGCACATGTAAGTGATTGAGATGTCAAAAAATAATTGGACCAGAATAATATCACGGCTTGGAAATATATTAACGCTTTTTGAGAATATGCAAAATTTGATGAAAATTGATTCTTTAAAGGGTGACTCCACTCAAACATTTCAGTCACGTCTTGGCAACCTCTGTAACCATGGAAACAAAAGGATGACCCTAACTGTGGAAACAAATGGATGTTTGTGACGGTTTATGATGCTGGAACGGTGTATTGGCAGGCGCCACAGAAAAACTTGGGGAAGGGTCCAGAGACGCGGCTTATAGCCTCACGCTGTGCTCGCCTGAGAGAACGGGAGCCTCTCCTGAGCATGGGCAGGTCTGATGATGCTTCAAAGCTTGGACTGAGAGTAGAACCAGGGGCCTCAGAAGGGTGACCTGTAATTTGCCAGGCTCCTCTTACAGACAGGCCCTGTAGCGGCTGCTCCCCTTGCAGTGGCTTTAGGGCCTCATTCAGTGTTGTACGCTATGCTAATGTTTTTGCGCATTCACTGGACATAAGTCAAGGTACATTACCTTAGTCGCTTGCAGCGACTATTTCCTCAAAGTGTGATTGATATTCACTGAGTATTTGGGGGAGGGGGGGTAATGGAGAGTGGCGGCAAAGAACACAGGCGTGTTACCATAGTTTCAGGGGCGTGTCACATCCTGTGACTGAGATCCCATACTCAAGAAGTATGGCTCAGACATCTCAGTTCCCATGATTCTGCGGGAAGATAGACTCACTCAGGACTGCAACAACCGAATGATCTGATACCGAAGCTCCACCTTTGTATGCAGATGGTGCGACATTTTACACAGATGCTTGGATTTGCAAAGCTGCAGGTTGGCATCTCAATACATCTCCCAGTGGCTGTGACATCTGCATATTTTACACATTCGCAGCAGCAGCGTACACAGTGGCAGCAGTGGTGTCATTAGCATACAACTATGAAACTATGAATCAGGCCCTTAGTTCCACCATTGGCAACAGCCATATCACAGTTAAACAATCGTCACCTTTGGAGTTAACCCAGTAAATTGAGATATCTGGCATTATGATTTTATTTAGCCAAGATACTTTTTTTTTTTATCACTTTGCTTGTAGTGGTGCAAATGCAATTAACAACGCATTAAATACAGAATATAAACCATCCAAAAAAAAAAGAAGAAAAAAATTCACAACATAATTGCAAGAATTTCATCAGTCTTGTATAAGGCTGAGGATGTTTGATCTCCATAGGTAAATGTCCTACTACATGATTGATGTGGCCTTGTGAGAGCAATCTGAGAGATTCTTGCAGTCCTGTCCGCAATAAAACGATGAGCATCACAAGCCATGGAGTTAAATTGGCAAAATATCAACAGCCTTTTATTTTGCTGCAGGGTTTAAAGCAGCATTTTTTTTTTAAAAGCTAAATTAACCTGGTTTTGCCATAAATTAAAATACGCCGCTTTGGCTCCATCATAGCGGTTAGAGGGAATAACCAATACGCTTGTAGAGGTTTGTAGGCCAATTGGGAATGATTAGGGAAACTACATTACTCTGACACATTTTGAAGGCTTCTAGGATTGCATCAATTTGATGCAGATTTTCTAACATTCTGTGAATATAAAATATTTGTTGCTAATTACAGAAATTACATCAAATGTGTTAAAGTGCTGGAATACATATTTATAATACATTTATTCCTTGTTTCAGAAATTTTTACTAGCACTTGGGAAAAAAAGAAAAATCTATATATTTTTGTTTTTATGAACCAGAAAACGTGGACATGTGCCACATACAGTACTCAGCTATCACAGACCCCAGCTGTTCATGGTGCTGTTATATATACTCAGCAATCCCACCATATAAACAGGATGCAGTAACGATGTCGGCACTTACAATGTCGACAGTTATCATGTAGACACCACAATGTTGTGGTGATGTCAACATTGTTGATATGTCGACATGATCAAAATGTAAGCATCAGATATGTGAAATGCCAACATTAGGGCTAAGCTGCGGGAGTGAAGGGTTGATACTAGGGGGAGGGTTAGGGTTTGGCTGCTGGAGGGGAGGGTTCAGTACCAAGGGGAGGGGAGGGTTAGGCACTAAGGGGAGGTTAGTGTTTGACTGCTGGAGGGAGCATTAGGCACAAGGGGAAGGGTAGGGTTTGGCTGCTGGAGGGAAGGCTTAGGCACCAAGGGGAGGGGAGGGTTAGGCACTAAGTAGAGGTTAGTGTTTGGCTGCAGCAGGGGAGCGTTGGGCACTAAGGAGAGGTTAGGGTTTGGTTGCTGGAGGGGAGCTTTAGGCACTAAGGGGAGGGGAGACTTTGGCTGCTGGAGGGGAGCGTTAGGCACTAGGAGGAGGTTAGGGTTTGGCTGCTGGAGGGAAGAATTAGGCACAAGGGGGAGGTTAGGGTTTGATTGCTGAAGGGGAGGGTTAGGCGCTAGGGTGGACGGTAAGGGTTTGGCTGCTGGAGGGTTAGCCGCTAGGGTGGAGGGTAAGGGTTTGGCTCCTGGATGGAATGATAGGCACTAGGAGGAGGTTAGGATTTGGCTGCTGGAGGGAAGGATTAGGCCAGAGATTTTCAACCTTTTTGAACTCGCGGCATACCGAACACACACATTGGTCCCCATGGGGGGAAATTAAAGCACATTTATTGGCCTCCACGGAAACCAACAAAGCACATTGGATTCCACATAAAACAAAAATAAAACACTTTGGCCCCCATTTAAAAAAAAAACAATCATACTGGTCCCCACAGAAGGGAAAATAATACACATTGTCCCCACATAAAAATACAATTACACTGGTACCTCCAGAAGGCAAAATAAAACAAACTGGCCCACAAATGAAAAAAAAACAAAAAACATCACACTATCCAGAAAGCAAAATGATATAAATTGCCCCCACATAAAAAAACACATTTACACTAGCCCCCACAGACAGCAAAATAATACACATTGCCCCCAAATAAAAAAACACATTTACACTGGCCCCCACAGACAGCAACATAATACACATTGCCCTCACATAAAAAAACATATTTACACTGGCCCCCACAGACAGCAACATAATACAAATTGCCCCCACATTAAAAAAAAAACATATTTACACTGGCCCCCACAGATAGCAACATAATACATATAGACCTCATACCTGGAGCTCCCTGTCCCTCGGTAGCGTTACTGGGCAGATCCTTCAATTCCTCAGCACCGGTTGGTGCAGGCTTGCAGCAGTCACATTCACTGCTCATCAGCAGTGTGAAGTACTGTGCAGGCGGGACAGCGATGCGGCGTGCGTGACCTATGATGTCACGCCGCCGCGTCTCCATTGGTATGGCCCGGGCAGCGGCTGAGCCACGTGGAAGAGCTCAGCGCTGCCCCGGCACAAAGTTAGGGAAATAAATAGATACAGCTGTGGGGGGGCATCTCCCGGCGGCACACTTGGGAACCGCTCGCGGCACACTAGTGTGCCACGGCACAGCGGTTGAAAATCGCTGCATTAGGCACTAGGAGGAGGTTAGGATTTGGCTGCTGGAGGGAAGGATTAGGCGCTAGGGGGAGGTTAGGGTTTGGCTCCTGGGGGGAAGGATTAGGCACTAGGGGGAGATTAGAGTTTGGCTGCTGGAGGGATTAGGCACTAGGGTGGAGGGTTAGGTAAGTGATTGCTCCACCACCGTGACAGTTTCGACATGATATGAATGTTAACATGCTAAGTATGTCAACATTATGATCAAGTCGACATTCTCATGTCGATAAAATACTGAACCCGTATAAACTATTAAAGACTCAAGATGTTACACACACTTGAGTTGTAACCAAATACTGCATACTAAGTGGTCTTTCACTAATTCAAAACTTAAAATGTATTAATCTTACTTAATAGAACTGTTTAGGCCACAGTGTGAGAATGTGTGGCACAGTGCACATAGCACCTATAATAATATCACATCAAACTCCAAAGCTTGGAACTAAGAAACAGTGCTACCTCATAGAGGCACTTCTCCCTACTGACAGCAATAGGCATCTCCGTTCATTTTGCATCTTATGTTAAGTGCAAGTAAAATAAATTAGGATTTTGGTACTTACTGATAAATCCCTTTCTCTGATTCCACAGGGGACACTGGAGTCTCAGAACAGTGAGGTAAAGAAGTGGGTGAACCGACAGCTGGCACTTTAATAAATTTGAATGGTAGCTAGCCCCCCTCTATGCCCCCCAACAGGTCAATCTTAAAAAACTGTGCCCGAGGAGAGCTGGAATATAAGGAGAAAGGAGAAGAAAAGCTACAACAGACATGAACAAATAAGAAAAGGTTTTATGAAAGAAAACACAAACTACCAAGCAGACCAGGGAGAAAAATAACCGTCTGAACCTGGAAAACAACAAGTTATGCAGGCGGAACAGTGCAGGGTGGGCGTCCAGTGTCCCCTGTGGAATTGGAGAAAGTGATTTCTCGGTAACTACCAAAATCCTGATTTCTCCTTCATCCACTAGGGGACACTGGAGTCTCAGAACAGTGGGGACGTCCCAGAGCTCCCATCACGGACTAGAGAGCGCTGCAAAACAGCATGACCATACTGCAAAGCAGAGGCTGCAAAAGTTTCAAAACGGTATGCCTGCCTGACCAAGTGGCCACTCGACAAAGATGAGTCAAAGAAACACCACGGGCAGCCGCCCATGAAGGACCTACCAAGTGTGTTGAATGCGCCATAAAAGAAACAGGCGGCTGCTTAGAAGCGGCCAGATAAGCCTGTCTGATTGTCAGACGAATCCAAAGAGAAATAGTTTGCTTTGAAGCTGGCCAACCTGACTGCGCCATATCAAAACGAACAAAAAGCACATCCGATTTCCGGATAGATCCTGTCCTATCAACATAGATCCGAAGAGCTCTAACAACATCTAATGATTTGGAGGCCGGAGAGAGGCCGGAGAATCTTCTTTAAACACTGGAACCACAATTGGCTGGTTTATGTGAAACGCAGACACCACCTTAAGATGGTAGGACATCTGCGTGTGAAGCTCAGCCCTATCCTCGTGGAAAATGAGGTAAGGCGGGCGACAGGATAGAGCCCCGAGCTCCGACACACGCCTAGCTGAGGCGAGCGCCAAAAGGAGAACCACCTTCCAAGTTAAAAACTTAATCTCCACTGTCTGTAGAGGCTCAAACAGAGCAGACTGGAGAAAAGAAAGGACCAAGTCCAAGTCCCATGGGGCCGTTGGAGGCACAAATGGAGGTTGTAGTCTGATTACTCCCTGTAGAAAGGTTTGGACATCCGGCAATAATGCTAGTTTTTGCTGAAAGAAAATGGACAGCGCCAACACCTGAACCTTCAAAGATCCTAGATGAAGGCCTGCCGATAAACTGGCCTGCAGAAAAAGAAGAAAACGGGATACCTTGAAATCAGACGGAGGTGAACTGCGGCGTTCACACCAAGATACGTATGTCTTCCAGATACGATAATAATGTTTTGATATGACTTCCTTCCGAGCCCGAATCATAGTAGGAATCACACTGGAAGGAATACCCTTCTTTCTTAGGATGACCTTTTCAACAGCCACGCCATCAAACTAAGCCACTTTAAGTCCTGACAGATAAATGGACCCTGTAGATGGAGGTCATCTTGCAGAGGTAGAGGCCACGGATCGTCTATTAACAGATGCCGTAGGTTTGAGTACCACGCTCGTCTGGGCCAATCTGGAGCCACCAGTAACACCTTGGCCCTTTCTCTTTTGATTCTTTGAAGTAGATGAGGAAGAAGCGGAATTGGAGGGAACAGGTACATGTACTGTAACTGCCAAGGCGTTGTTAGTGCATTCACTGCCACTGCTTGTGGATCCCTTGTTCGTGAGCAGTACAGCGGCAATGATGGTTCAACCTCGATGTCATGAGATCCGTCTGAGGTCGACACCAACGCTGAATCAGCTGTTGAAACACCTGCGGATTGAGCGCCCATTCTACCGGATGAATGTCCTGTCGACTGAGGTAGTCGGCCTCCCAATTTTCTACTCCTGGGATGAAAGTTGCTGAAATTGCCGCTGCAAATTCCTCTGCCCAAAGCAGAATGCGGCTTACCTCCCTCTTGGCGGCCCAACTTTTGGTGCCGCCCTATCTGTTTATATATGCCACAGCCGTGACACTGTAGGACTTCACTCTGATTGCGTGACCTTGCAACAGGGGATGTGTTAGCTGAAGAGCATAGAACACTGCCCTTAATTCTAGAATGTTTATGGGCAGTACTGCCTCCCGCTGAGTCCAGCGGCCCTGAAAGTGTCTTCCCAGAATCACTGTCCCCCACCGTCTCAGACTTGCATCCGTGGTGAGGAGAATCAATTCCCACACTGCGAACTGCTTTCCTGCTAACATGTGAGAGGGATTCAGCCACCATAGGAGAGATGTTCGAGTCCTGGGGGACAATAGAATTCGCTTGTGAAGAAAAAGATGGGACCCTGACCACTGGGAAAGAAGGTCCAATTGAAATGAACGGGCATGAAATCTTCCGTACTGGATGGACTTGAAAGTCGCCACCATCCTCCCCAGTAATTGAATACACAGATGCACTGACACTCTTCGATGACGCAGTATCAGCCGCACCATGTGCTGAATGGAGGAGACCTTGTCTTGGGGAAGGAACACCTTCTGTTCCACCATGTCCAAATCATCCCCAGGAACAGCAGGCATTATGTAGGTTGTAGATATGACTTTTGGAAATTGAGGATCCAACCATGTTGTAAGATCAGACTCTGAGTTAACTGTATATCTTGCAACAATTGAGTTACTGATGGTGCTTTGATAAGAAGATCATCCAAATACGGAACGATAGCAACACCCTGAATCCGCAGGAGGGCAATCATCACTTTCATGAAAACTCTTGGTGCTGAGGAAAAACCGAAACGTAAGGTCTGAAATTGAAAATGAGAGTCTTTCACTGCAAACCGAAGGAATGCCTGGTGAGGAGGCCAGATGGGAATGTGGAGGTAGGCATCCTTTATGTCCAGGGACATGACAAACTCTATCTCCTCAAGCCCTGCAATGAAAGACTGTAGGTACTCCATTTTAAACTTCAAAGCACGCAGATAAGGATTGAGATCCTTCAGGTTCAGAATGGGTCTCACTGACCCGTCCGGCTTGGGAACTACAAACAAGCTGGAATAAAAACCCTGACCCCCGCTGATGGGTTGGAACATTCACTACCAATCGAGACAACAGAAATTTGTCTATTGCTCCCTGAATCACAAACCGTTTTTCTTCTGACAGTGGTAAATCAGTTGTGAAAAAGTGAGGAGGTGGTTGGATTTTGAAATCCAACTTCAACCTCTGAGTAATGATGCCCTGAACCCGGGCGTCCTGGCAAGACTGGATCCCTACTTCTTTGAAGTTCTGAAGATGAGCTCCCACCTTGGGATCCCCCAAGTGAGAGGGTAGTGCGTCATGCAGAGGGTTTAACGCAGGCTTGTCCTGTTGGGATGAGGATGCAGTGACTCTACCTCAGCCTCTGGAGCCACAGGAGATAGCAGGAGCTCCTCTGGAACGACCTCTAAATCTCCCTGGAATATGAAAGGATCAAAAGGACGGTCCTGCAATGGGTTTTCTAAGAGGAGGAGCAGCTAATGGAAGATAGGTGGACTTATCACCTGTGGCCTGTGAAATCCACCTATCTAATTCAGATCCAAACAGAATGTCCCCTGTGTAAGGAAGAGCTTAGATTCGGCATCTGCCTACCATTGTCGCAGCCAAAGAGCTCTTCTGGCTGAGATAGCCAAAGCCGAGGATCTTGAGGAAAGGTTACATATGTCCTTTGCAGCTTCCCCGAGGAAAGTGGCTGATTCTGCAATCTGTTCTGCCAACTGAATCAGCTCGTCCGCCTGGACCCCAGACTTAAGACCCTCTGAGAGCTGTGTAGCCCATGCTTCTACAGCCTTGTTGACCCAGCAGCTGACTAGCGCGGGACGAGGGTACACTCCTGCAACAGTATATATAGACTTTAAGGTGTTTTCTAACTTCCTGTCAGAAGATTCTATTAGGGAGACTGCTCCTGGAACAGGGAGCACCGTCTTCTTAGACAGACGGGATACTGAAGGGTCCACTGCTGGAGGAGTCTCGCATAATTTTCTGTTTTCTGAGGGAAATGGATAATAAGATCAAAGCTTACATGATAGTTGAAACTTTTTATCTGGGTGTTTCCACGCCGAGGTTAGGATCTCATCCAGTTCCTCAGGTGCTGGAAAAGTGTCCTCCTGTCTTTGTCTTTTATTAAAGATAGACGGTCTAGCAGTCACTGGGTCTATGTCTTCAACATGTAACACCTGGCGTAATGCCGCAATCAGCGCCTCTATGCCCTGCAATACAAGTTCTGACTCCTGTGGAGTCTGCTCCTCCTCTGGTTCTTGAACCTCACCTTCCCCTGGCTCCTGCATGTCATCTTCCTCAGATTCATCCCACCTGAGGGGATTAGGAATCAGTCTCTTAGTAGGGACATTACAAGACGAGGCTGCAGGAGGGACCTGGCTCCCTCCTGCAGAGGGGCTTGACATAACCCTTGTGAGCCCCTCTACATATCTGGCTAATGAATGAGCCCAATCTGGTTCCGAGATGGCAGACGTCTGAGTTCTGGCCACCTCTCTGTCTCTGCGAGAAGCTTCCAGCTCTGCAGACAGATGAGACATGACTGATGTAAATTGATCAGTCCAAGTAGGCTGTAGAGGTGAGACAGTAGTCTGTGACTCTGAAACACACTTATCACACAACAGGGAAGTATTTGACTGTCCTTGTGTAAATTTCTCTGCACAATTCTTGCAGGAGAAAGACTTTTGTGCAGCTTTTGACCCCTTAGAAGTCATGTTAGTAATCCACTGGTCACCACACTCACACAAAGTGAAAGGACAGGGAGACACACACACAGAGACTGTATAGATAGAAGAGATAAGGGTATAGAGGGAGATATTGCTTTTACCCTCACTAGCACTGATAGAATGACCAGCACTGTTAAACACACTATCAAAGTGTAAATAATAGCTATGCAACACAGGCTAATATAACTCTAAACTAGCCTGACCCCACTGTGCACTCACAGATCCGGTAGGCAGAACAGTCTCCGCATTCAGCAGCAGCCTTGTATATCTAAAATGGCCGCCAGCCTCTTACTGGGAGTGCTGGTCATTAGGCTCCATCCCCCCCCCGCTATGGCTTCCGTTTTCAGTGCTGAGCGGGCAGCTGTATTTTCAAAACCTACTCAGGGTGCCAGGAAATACTAACCTGTCGCTGCCAAGTGCTGCTGGCGGTGTGCGTTGCTAGGGGGATACCGCGATGTGTGCCTCACGCAGCGTGTCTAGGTACTCCCCAGAGACTCTATAGCAGAAGACCCCAGCACACACGTCAAAGAGCTGCGGTGAGGTCTCCCCGGCAGCTCCAACGAAGCATACAGGCAGGGGCAGTGAGCTGCCTGTCTGATCCTCAGTGAAGTTGATTGAGGATCTTTTCTTTATTATAGAGAGCCCTGAAGGAGTGTACCAGCTCCCTGGGCACAAAATTAAGACTGACCTTATCACGACCCTGGTTAGCTTGTCACCTTTTTGCCTTGAGACTTACCCCTGTCGGCTGTCCTGTGGCTCTGTGTGTGTAATTTGCCTGTAGGATCTTCACTGATCATGCTGGCTGCACCACTTCTCTGTATTCATTCCCTTCCACACTGATTGTTCACCTCTCTGAACAGTCCGGTGGTGATGCGGAAACCACCACTGGACTGTTCAGCCAGGAGACCCCTATCCCTAGCATCTCCGGCACCCGATCGGTCACCCTTCAGAACACTGCATCCTGGGAACTGCCATCTTTACCCATTTTCAGCAGGCACTGTCATACTGACTAGCGGGACGCTGCAGTCAGCATCATTACTCACCTATTGACTGAGCTATGTTGCTCCCTCCTACCCTGGTCACACACTCCCAATATATCTATAAGACTATTATTCATCACCATGTGCTCATTGTGACATTCACAACTCTGCACAATCATTCCTTTTCATCCTACGAACTGGGTTTCACAGGTCCTCTGCACTGTGACACTATTGATTTTTATTTTAATTTTATGTTGCCAATAAACTACCTCAATACAAGATTGATACTGAATCGACATTCATTCACTATAGAAGGGGGTCATTTGAGCGCACTTACGATCCCTAAATCATTGATTACCCACAGGAGGTTAGACACCCTTCTTTGTAAGTGCAGCTCCCCCAGCCCATTAACTACAGTCCAGTGTGCAATTTTACTTTGTTATTATAAGACAGCAGGATAAATTGCGTCTTTCCGTGTTCCTGCAAGCTACTGTATGTATGGCTGCTTTTGCCAGGTTAGGTAATTTTCTCCTACAATAAACAGGAATGAACCTTGGGCTCTCTCTATTGGGACGAGGCACTGGCTGGTAGCTGGATCCAGGGGATCATCAAGAGCATCAGAGACATCGAACACGCCCTTTTCCGAAACTCGGACCTGGCTCATGTATCTCAGACCTGGGATGGTGAAATCAAGTTGGCAGCTGTGTTGGCGCAGCAGCCGAAGATACTAATGGCAGCAACCACATGGGGAAAAAAGTAATGATGGAAAGAGCCAGATCCGCCCCTTTCCCAGTCCCAATTACACCAACTCCAGGCCCATGCACCTATGCAGAGAATGGAAACAAACAAATATGGATGTGGAAAGGTGACGGGTTTCAACATCTAAGATCTCATGAGAACTGATCTGACCTATGAGGCCTCCATTCTAAAAAGCAAAACAGCCTTTCACAGAAGAATAATTGTGTAAGGAAAATAACGTGACAGCTTGCTCTAGATGCAGAATGTAAATAATAGCACAATAGAACAGGGATGAGTTTTGCAGCAGACCAGTGTAGAAATATTACTTGCCCAGAGCAGAAATATCTATTATAGGATAAAGCCTCTGCAGAAGTAAAGCACATCTATTAACGAAATACACAAATAAAATACCAATGCTATGAAAACATTATTGTAAAAAATATATATATGATGAACGGTTTTGAGATGAAAACACGGCACATTTATTAGGTGCTTATATGTAAACATGCTCATGGGCAATAGAAATCACTTAAGAATCACAATATGCAATTGGAATATATTGATAAAATCACTCCCATGCTAGCTCGTAATCAATCAACATAAAGAGTAAAATGAGCAGCAAGGTGTTACCCATACGTGGATACATGGATCCAGTGTAGTCCCTTTAGCATCCAATGTTGTAAATATATGGGCTGGAATATAGTGTACAGGTTTCCTTTAGTTCTGCAAATACTACCAGGGAGAGCAATGAAGTCCAATAAAGAACCAGCAAGTCACAGGGGTCTACTAAGGCTGCTCTCAATGCTACTGCTTTTAGCACTTATGGGAAAAAACTCAAATTTAACTTTGAATTGGTTGTGGCCCCTAGTTAGATCAAAGATCTTTTGGGCACAATCATGTTTATGTTAGTTTGTATTGTACAATACAAACAACCTTAAACATGATTGTGCCCAAAAGGTGACTTTGGCTTACAAGTCACGGGATGTAATACCCCACGATGTGACTTGCTAACCTGACATGGGGTTTTGGAGCCACACATCACTGACATTTCTGTGTGTTTTAGGGACAATGACTAGAATACTAAAGAAAAATAAACACCATGACAAGGTTTTCATCAACTCCCTCCTTCACTCAGTCTCTACCTAATCCTCTGTTCTGCCCCCTGCTTCCACCTTTATCCTTTCCCCCTTATCTCTTCCACCTCTTCCTCCCCTTCTTCCCTCTCCTCTGTCTGCCTACTCTTCACTCCTCACCCATTACTCCACTTTCTTCCTGTTCTACCCCCCCTGTCCTACTACCCCACCACCAAACCCTCCTCCTACACTCCTCTCCCTGTCACTTCACCCCACTGCCATCCACATCTCCCTCCCTGCCCACCTCCTATAGGTTCCCTTTCTAGCTCAGGTGCCCGTACCATCACTAAACTCTATTCATATCGGTCCCCCAAATTAATCTTCCCTCCACGTTACAGCAACCTGGATAATCTTATTCACATCTCCCCCACAAATGCTATCTCTCTATCCTGTGCCCTCTGGAATGCCAGGTCAGTCTGTAATAAACTGGTCCCCACCCATGACCTTTTTATCTCCAACTCCCTGAATCTCCTAGCCATTGCTGAAACTTGGATCTCACCCTCTGACACCACTTCTCCTGCTGCTCTATCCTCTGGGGACCTTGCCTTCCCCCACACCCCCCGGCCTCGGGGTCGCCATGGTGGTGGTGTTGGGGTCCTTCTATCCACCAGTAATTCCTACCAGCTAATACCCTCTGAACCATTCCTTACATTCCCCACATTTGAGGTTCATGCTATATGCCTCTTCCAACCAGTAAACCTCATTTACCATCCCCCTGGCTCTCCCTCCAAATTTCTTTACAACTTCGCATCCTGGCTCCCTCACTTTCTCTCCTCAGATCTTCCCTCCATTATCCTAGGTGATTTTAATATTCCTATTGACATTCCCACAAAATCCTCTGCAGCTAAACTCCTTACCCTCACCTCTTCATTTGGTCTCCCCAATGGACCTCAACACCCTCCCATGTGAGTGGGCACTCACTTGACCTGGTCTTTACTCACCGTTGTGATATTTCTGATTACTCCAATTGCCCATTCCCCCTCTCTGACCATCACCTTCTCTCTTTTAACCTATCCCTCTCTCCTTCCCCTCCTTTAACTCCTAAGGCTACCATTACTAAGCGTAATATTGAGGCTATTGACACTGTTGCTTTTTCCTCCCTGCTGGACTCTCTACACTCCCCTATCATTTCTCTCTCCTGTCCTGAACAAGCTACTTCCCTGTACAATTCCTCCCTTACTTCTGCTCTTGATTCTGTTGCTCCAGCAATAACTACTCATCCTCGCAGATCCACACCACAACCCTGGCATTCCAAATGCACCAGATACCTACAAAGGTGTTCAAGAATTGCAGAGCGTCAGTGGAGAAAGTCACGCTCTAAGGCTGACTTCCTCCATTTCAAATTTATTCTCTCTTCCTACAGTGCTGCCCTGTCTCTCTCCAAACAAACATATTTCAAGAACCTCATCTCCTCCCAGTCCTCAAACCCCCAGCGTCTCTTTGCCACTTTCAACTCCCTACTCTGCCCTTCCCCTCCTCGCCTTCCCTCCTTGCTCTCTGCCCTCGACTTTGCCACCTACTTTACATCTAAAATTTACTCCATACATGAGGACATCATATCCCATCAGACCCTCAGCACTCCTCCCCCTCCTTGCCCTTACCACCCCTCCCCTTCTGTCTCACCAACTCTGACATCCTTCTCCCCTGCTTCTGGAGAGGAAGTCATGGCCCTCATCCGGTCCTCCCCTCCTTCCACCTCCCCTCTTGACCCTATCCCTTCCCGTCTCCTCTCCCACCTGTCTCCTTCTGCCTGTTCCCATCTGGCTCACCTCCTTAATCTCTCCCTATCATCTGGCACTGTCCCTTCTGCATTCAAACATGCTCTTGTCTCCCCCATTCTTAAAAAACCTACCCTTGATCCTAACATACTCTTCTCCCTTTTGCTTCCAAACTCCTTGAGCGTATTGTCTACAACCGCCTTACCACCTTTCTTTCCTCCCATTCCCTCCCACTCCCTCCTTGACTCATTTCAATCTGGCTTCTGATCTCTCCACTCCACTGAAACTGCCCTCACGAAAGTCAGCAATGACCACCTTGCTGCCAAATCCAAGGGCCACTACTCTCTGCTCATTCTCCTTGACCTCTCTGCTGCATTTGACACTGTAGACCACCCTCTCCTTCTGCAAATCCTTTACTCTCTCAGTTTACATGGCACTGCCCTCTCCTGGCTTTCCTCCTACATCTCTGATCGTTCCTTTGCTGTGTCCTCTCATGACTCCTCTTCCCCCCCACTTCCACTAACAGTAGGAGTTCCCCAAGGTTCTGTTCTTGGACCTCTCCTTTTTTCCCTTTATACATCCTCCTTAGGTGAACTCATTAACTCCTTTGACCTCCAATATCATCTCTATGCAGATGATACTCAAATTTACCTTTCCACCCCTGAGCTCTCCCCCTTGCTCCTTACCCGTATCTCCAACTGTCTCTCTGCTGTCTCTTCGTGGATGTCCCAGTGCTTTCTTAGACTTAACATGTCTAAGACTGAGCTGATCATCTACCCACCCTCTTCCACTACACCACTTCCCACAATTTCATTATCTATTGATGGCACAACTATCTCCTCTAGCCCCAAAGTGCGCTGTCTTGAAAATTATCCTAGACTCCTCCCTCTCCTTTAAACCGCACATGCAGCTCCTCTCGCAGTCCTGCCTTTGCTCAACTAATGCATGCCCCCTCTCTTGCCAACTGATTACTTCCTCCCACTCCCGTATCCGAGATTTTGCCCGTGCTGCTCCCTACCTTTGGAATGCTCTCCCTCTCCCTATCAGACTCTCCACCTCTCTACAAATCTTCAAACGGGCTCTCAAGACCCACTACTTCATCAAGGCCTTTCAGCACTCATTCTAACCCACCTCATGCTCTTTCCTTCCTATCTTCCCCTTCTGTGTCACGCCTGTCTGTCTGCCCCTCCCCTTAGAATGTAAGCTCTCATGAGCAGGGACCTCTTCCCTCATGTGCTTCTCTTTACATTTTCTTATACTCTCTACTCCCCATTAGGGCACCTAACACTGGACTGCCAACTCCCGGCAGCTTATTGTGAGTGCTTTAATCACTATTTCAGCAATGTATATAAGTCGTGTCCTTGTCCTACACTGTAATGTACTGTAAGTTACTTGTTTCTTGTTCACCTATTAGTTCTATGTACTATGTAAGGCGCTGCGGCACACTTGTGGTGCCATAAAAATAAAGGATAATAATAATAATAAAAATGCAGCCCCCCCTAGGGACAACCAGCCCTGTGCTCATAACACAAAGGCTATTTCCCACATCTCCTGGGTGAAAGGTGCGAGGTTGACAATATGTCGGTAAATAAATAGTTTTAATAATTATATTTACTGGAACACTACAGGTTCCAGCTAGCCCTATCATGCTTATTTTTAAGGGCTGACAGGGTATGCTGGCGCTTGTAATTCTCCAAGTGCCAATATACACTGGCAGACATGGACTGCTAGCACCTGTTAAGACAATATTACCAAAAACACAAGACGCACACAAACAAAAACCAACAAAAAAAACCCCTAAACCCCTTGTTTATCCACTAATCATTATTCCACTGGGAAGGGTCCTCTTCTGTCCACGTGGGCAAACCATGAACTTGGCAAAACAAATGTTTAATGACATATCTCTTCTCCCTTTGGGAGTCATGGACACTGTCTTTGAAATGAATAGGTGAGCTCTAATTGGTTAGAGCATGGGAGCTACCGTGCTCTGACCAATCAGGACATTCCTATTCATTTCAATGGAAAGCTATTACATCCCCCCTCCCCAACACAGAGTATCATTCTCTCCTTTCCATTCTCTTCCTTAATGAAGAATGCTGGTATTCAATGTAAATGGTGATATAAACTTAATTAGTAGATAAAGAACAATGTGCTGAGTTGAGCTGCCTCAACTAATTACCAAAAACTGAGTACCTGATATCTAAGTAGCATTACTGTAAATTATACTAAAACAACAGTTTTAACAGCAAAATTTTTTAAAGGAGCATAATAAAATTTATGGTAATAAATGGTGACAAATTTGATAGGAGAAGATAACATGTTAGTTCTATATATTCTTACTTTACGGTGCCGAGTCAAAAAGTTAGCAGCTTCCTCAAAATACTCCCGATGAAATTCAGTCATTGCATGTGGAAGGTCTTCAAAGGTAACATATGGTAGTGCGAGAGATGCGAAACCATGGCTGGCTAGCAGACTGGACCGATGTTCCACCAAGCCACCATCATCCCTAAACATGTCAATCACTCCAGGAAAGAGGCCCTCACCTAAAATGCAATGATGAATAGATAACCATCTGGACAAAATAGTGATCAATATGCATAAAGTAATGTAATCATTTACTTTTCTAAAAAACTAGTAAGGTCAAAATAAACATACGTTCAGACTTTCCAAAGATCATTATTTCTTGATCATGAGGAAAGAAGAAGAAATCAAATGAAACAGTTTAAAATATCCACCACTCTAGAAAGAATATCAACCCTTATATTAAAGACAAATACAAGCTACGGCAATTAACTTAAAGGTTATTCTCCCATGTGCAAACATCTGACAAGTGCAGGCAGCAGGTGCAAGGGTTTTAAATGTAACACATCAAAAATTTGGGACTTCATCATCAGGGTCTTTTTGGATGTAAAATAATTTAAACTGTGTTGATAAAGATCTGGAGATTGTAGTATTTTTTATGTCATAGTGAGCTCTGGGCCTGATTCAGAGACGCTTGCAAGTGCATAGCGCTCGCAAGCGGGTCGATGGTGGCCCAGTGCGCACTGCATGTGTGCTCGCCTCGGAGCGAGCGCAAAAAGCACTCGCTCAGTGGCTCACTACAAAAGGGGCGGCTGTCGATGTTGATCAACAGCTCGCCCCGTTTTATAGGCGTGACCGGGGGGTGGCTTCACAAACAGAGGCGTTCCCAAGCGAATGCCTGCCGTTTGTGGGCGACCCCACTGACATCACCAGTGATGTCAGTGAGAGAGCTTCCGGCTCTATTACAGCTAGAAGCTCTCTGGGGCTTGCGGCCCGAAGACCCTACCACAATGGTCTCGTTGCAAGCCCGATGGTCGCGATGGTCTTGACCATCGCGACCATAATCCTGGTCACTCACAATAGCTGTGGGCGGTCACCCACAGCTATGCGAGTGGCCAGGCGGCCGCAACTAAAAAAACCAGCCCCCGCCCTGATTCAGAGCAAGCGCTCACTTTTTGAGAGCGCCTCTGAATCAGGCCCTCTGCCTGAGAAAGTTTTTTTTTTTTTTTAAATATCGTTTGATTGTTCATCATCAGACTAGACGGTCTTATCAATTGGGCAGCAGCTGATTGTGTTTATATACTCTTTAATGAAATCTAGATAATGTATAACTAGTGCTTACTGGACATTTTTGGTCTACTATGCTACCAAATTCAGGATACAGGTAAGCATTAGCCAGCCATATCTTTTACCACAGCCAAACGTCTAATAGCTAGGTCCTGGAGGCAAGTTAGTCTGCTCTCAAGCATTCACCTATATCATTGCATGCATGGACACGATACCATACCAGCTCCATGACAAAAAGAACACATTCAATCAGGGTTTGCCCGCCCTCAGCCAGTTTTTGTATGAAATACACACTTTGCAAATGACTCCAAAAATACTAATATAGGCCTATTATCAATAAGGTTGCCATATTATTGTAACTACCTCCCGAAATTCCATCACTCCCTTGGTCTGTGTGATACTGTCCTCTCCTGGCTGCCCTTCTACTTCTCTCCTCTCATGACTCCAATTCCCCTGCACTTTCACTAATGGTAGGTATTCCCAATGGTTCTGTTCTTGAAGCCCTCCTATTCTCCCCCTGTACATACTTTTTAAGTGAGCTCATCCGCTCTTTTGGCCTCCAATGTCATCTTTATGCTGATGACACTCAGAACCTTTCCTCTTTTGACCTCTCTCTGCACTCATCTCCATCTGTCTCTTTGCTATTTCTTCCTGGATGTCCCAGCGCTTCTTAAACTTAATATGTCTAAGACTGAGCTGATCATCTTTCCACCCTCCCGAATAACTTCAAATTCCACAATTTCTTTATCAATTCACAGTACCACCATCTCATTTAGCCTGCAAATGTCCTGTCTTGGAGTTAAACTACACATTCAATATCTCTCGCAGTCCTGCCGTTTCCATCTCAGAAATATCTAAGACCAGACCCTTTCTCACCCTGGAGACAACGAAGACCTCATCCACTCACTGGTCATCTCCAGATTGGACTAATGTAACCTCCTCCTATCTGGCCTCCCCGACTCCCACCTCACTCCACTCCAATTTGTCCTCAATGCTATGGCTTATCTTCCTCTCTGAATGATATACATCTGCCTCAACTTCCCCTTCAGAACCTAATTCAAGCTTTTTACACTCGCTTAAATAGACCTCAATCAATCCTCTCCAAGTTACATCTCTGACTTTATCTCCCTTCATACTCCCGCCCACCCACTTTGCTCCACGAATGAATGCTTCCTCTCCTGCCAAATTATTACTTCCTCTCACTCCCACCTTTAAGACTTTGCCAGGATTGCTCCCTACCTCTGGAATGCTCTCCCTCTCCCTATCAGACTCTCCACATTTCTCTACAAATCTTCAAATGGGCTCTCAAGACCAAATTCTTCATCATAGCCTCCCAGCTCTAATCCAAACCTACTGCTCCATGCTCCTTCCTTCCTGACTGCTCCCATCTGTGTCACCCTTGTCTGTCTGAACCTCCCCTTTAGAATGTAAGATCTCACAAGCAGGTGACCTCATGTGGTTTTCCTTCCCCTACTTATACTATCATTTACTCTACACTGCCTACAATGGCACATAACCGTTGGTTTCTGCTGCCCTGCTGCTTACTTGAGTATTATGATTGCTGATGCAGCATTGTTTAGAAACCACGTCCTTCTCCTGCACGGTTTTCTACTATTAGTAACTTGTGTTTTGTCTTGCTAATTCAGTTTCTGAACTTTGAAAGATGCTGCAGAACATTGTGGCGCCGTATAAAGTATAATAAAAATAAGTGTCATGGTATAACATACCTTAGATAACTCTTTTTCTTCGAGGTCCATAGGCTCCACTGAATCTACCTTGGGGGGGGGGAGTATGTAGTTGGAGAGATCCATTGCACAAAACAGCCACTGATTTAAAGCTCCCAGCAAGCACTGGTCCTCCTCCCTATATACCCAGCCTCCAGCCACAGACATTCAGTTTGTAAACAAGCCTAATGGCAAGAGACGGAAAGTGGAGAAGGAAGTACAATGTACCCAAGAAACACTCTCAAAATATGAAGAGGGAATAAGTGATACAGAAAAGCAAAGAACAGATCCCAACTGAGGCCAGGTGCGTCAGGGTGGGTGCTCTGTGGACCCCATGGACATCGAAGAAAAAGAGTTATCTAAGGTATGTTATGCCATAATACTGATTTTCTTCTTCAGGGTCCATAGGGTCCACAGAATCTACCTTGGGGACATCCTAAAGTAGTTCCCTTAAGGGTGGGGACACTCCTGAGCAGAGAGGAAGCATCCTGGGAGGCAAAAGTATCAAATGCATAGAATTTGATAAATGTATGGATGGAAGACCAAGTGGCTGCCTTGCACAGCTGTTCAGCCAAGGCACCATGTCTAACCACCCACGACAGACCGAGTAGAATGTGCTGTCACCTTGTTAGGAACAGGGAGATCAGCCAGTGTATAGACTTGAGCAATAGTCGTACACCGCCAGCGAGCCACAGTCTGTTTGTTTGCTGGCCAGCCTCGTTTGTGAAACCCATATAACACAAAGAGCGAATCTGATTTCCCGATGGAGCTGGTATGATCCACGTAGATACGAAGGGCTCGAACCACATCCAGGGAAGGTTCACCTGCAGACAGGTTTGAAGACTGAAAAGCCGGGACTACAATTTCCTCACTACCTTTGGAAGGTAACCTGCTTTAGTACGAAAGACATACAGAATTATGGTATGAACAAACCTGTTGATAATTATTTTTCTTCGAGGCACATAGGGTCCACAGGAATTACCTTGGAATATATAGATGTACGGCATCCATTGAACCAAACAGCAAAGCTTTGGAGCTCCCAGCATGCATTGGTCCTCCTCCCTGTATCCCCTGCCCCCAGCCACAGGCATTCATGACTAATCCTCGCGGCAAGCGACAGAATGGAGAAGAAAGAAACATTTCACCAGAAACACTCCACATACGAAGAGGGAATCTTGTGAAATACAGCTTTAAGAACAGGGTCCATCTAAGGCCAGGTGCATAATCTTTTAACCGCATCAGGGTGGGTGCCCTGTGGACCCTATGGACCTCAAAGAAAAAGAATTATCAACAGGTATGTTCATACCATAATTCTGTATTTCTTCTTCAGGTTCTATAGGGTCCACATGAATTATCTTGAGATGTCCTAATGCAGTCCTTAGGGGCGGAGACGCTCCTGAGAAGATAGGAGAATCCGCCACCCAAAGGAAACATCCTGGGAGGCATACGTGTCAAAAGCATAGAACTTTATGAACATACTCACAGAAGACCAAGTAGCTGCCTTGCAAAGTTGTTCAGCAAAGGCGCCCTGTCTTACCGCCCATGACGGTCCGACAGACCGAGTAGAATGGGCTGTCACCCTGTTAGGTATAGGCAAACCAGTCTGTGTATAGATCTGTGAGATGGTCATACAAAGCCAGTGAGGCACTGTCTGTTTGTTGGCTGGCCAACCTCTTTTGTGGAATCCATACATGAACAATGAGTCTGTTCTCCTGATGGCCTTGGTCTGGTCCACATAGACCCTGAGGGCTCGGACCACATTGAGTAAAGCTTCGCCTGTAGACAGGCCTGAAGCCTAGAAGGCTGGAACCACAATTTCCTCATTAATATGGAAATGGGAAACTACTTTTGGGAGATAGCCCGCCTTGGTATGGAGGACAGCTCTATTCTGATGGAATACCAAATACAGGGAGCGACAGGACAAAGCTGCCAGATCAGATAACCTTCGAGCTGAAGAGATGGCCAGGAAAAGCAAAGTTTTTGCCGTCAGCCATCTCAAAGAACCAGAGACAAATCCCATGGTGCCACTGGTGGGAGAAACAGAGGTTGCAGTCACAGTATCCCTTGCATGAATGTTCTGACATCCGGCAGAGAAGCAATTCTGCGGTGTAACCACACCGTCAGAGCTGACACTTTAACTCTCAATGTGGCCATGCGGAGACCCAAGTCCAATCCGGCCTGGAGAAACTCAAGCACTCTAGCCACCCTGAAAATCTTAGGGTTGTATTTCCTGTTGTAACACCACAGAAAAAACGACCGCCAAATCCTGTAATATATGCAAGCAGAAGCCAGCTTCCTTGCTCTAAGCATTGTCTGTATCACTGATGGAGAAAACCTCCTGGCCTTTAACACAGAAGACTCAAGAGCCAAGCCATCAAAGCTTGTTGGGGTAAATCCTAGTAAAGACATGGGCCCTGTATTAACAGGTCCTGTCGCAGAGGCAGTGGAAACGGACTGTCTACTGACAGATGCTTCAGATCCACAAACCAATGCCTCCTGAGCCAGGCAGGAGCTTTTAGCACTACCCTGCTGCCTTCCTGCTTGAATTTCCTGACAACCCTTGCGAGGAGAGAGATTGGAGGAAACAGGTATGCTAGTTTGAAGTTCCACCTTACTGACAGAGCGTCCACGAAGGCTGCTGAGGGGTCTCTTGGGGACTTTGTGGTTGTGATGTGATGCCATCAGGTCTACATCCGGTAGCCCCCATTTGTCCACCAGGGTCTGAAACACCTTCAGATGAAGAGTCCATTCTCCGGTGTGTATATCTTGACGACTTAGGAAGTCCGCTTCCCAGTTGAGAACTCCTGGAATGAACACGGCTGCTATCACTGGAAGATGGCTCTCTGCCCATAACAGAATCTTTGCCACCTCTCTTATAGCCGCTGGACTTCGTGTGCCTCCTTGATGGTTTATATAGGCCACTGTTGTCGCAATGTCTGACTGAATTTGGATGTGTCTGCCCCAAAGAAGGTCCTGCGCTAGTAGAATTGACCTGCGCATTGCCCGAAGCTCTAATACATTTATCAGAAGATGGCTTTCTAGGTCTGTCCACCTTCCCTGGAAAGTGTGCTGACCCATTATTGCTCCCCATCCCCTCAGACTTGCATCTGTGGTGAGGTGTACCCATAACGGGATCCACAACGGACGACCCTTGTCCAAATGAGTCGCCTCCAGCCACCAGGCTAAGGAGAGACGATATACAAGAAAGAATGGAAAGTGCTGGACAGAGGTAAATAATTTTTATAATCACTGAATAAACACAGCATTAAAAAAAAACTTTCAATTATAGTCATAAAATGCAGTATAAATTATGAATCCCAGATTAAAATAAACCACCTAAAATAGTCCAAAAAATTAATCAACATATGATATAGCAGAGAACAGCATGCACTGTACAGCTGTAATAAGCATGTAATTAGCTGCAAAGCATCTCATGCATTCCACATCTAGCTTAGAGAACCATTAGTAGATCAGAGTGTTAGTATTGGAAACGGCTTGCATGCATAATGTCATTCCAGCTTAAAATAGATAATGGCCCAGGGCAGTAGCGGCAGTGAGAGCCTCATATTGAATGTCAGGTAACAATAAGATCTTACTGCCTATGTAGTTGAAGCTGTATGCCAGCGTCACGGCAGAACAGTGGGGTCTGTCCTGCCTCTCAAGGCTGAAATAGTATGGGCAATCTGCTGTCCAGGAAAAGAAGTGCGCTGCCTGCTGCCCGCTGGGAGTAAAAAAGGCATGGAGGGCCGGGGTCAGAGGTATGAGTGTCAACTCCGTATGTATGTGTCCTGGCAGCTGAAGCACAGCAGCGTGTCCGTCTGTGTGCTCACCAGAGCAATGGAAGCGGAGCCAGCTGGAAAGGATTGTGCAGCCAATCAGGTGAGGTCTAGGTCCGGGATACAGAGGAAACACCTGACGTGTTTCTTGGCCAACAGGAAGGGCCGTTTCATCAGGGTTAGCTAGTGTCTAAAAGACATGCTCTATTTATCCTGATCAGTAGTGTGATAAATAGTAACACATGAAATAATTAAAATTAATTAACTTGTCAGCTCATATTTGTCACTGGGATAGATGAAACATTAATTGAGAGAACAGAGCAAATTTCTACAAAGTTGGAAACCGCAATATATGAATTGAATTCATACTTATTAGAATAAGATGGACACCTAAATATACAGGATTTGATATAATTATGCATAATCATCAATGAATTAACAGAAAATCATAATGGTTTTATTCCCACATAGGTTGAAATATAGTTGTCATTGTGAGACAATATGTGTAAAAGCATATATATAGAGAAAGGTAGAACGTACAATAATAATAAAAACATAATCAATAAATAATGATAACATTAATACTAATAATAATCATATTATTAATAATGATAATAATAATAATAATAATAATAATAGTAATAATAATAATAATAATAATAATAATTTAATAGAGTATTTATACATTATATAACATAAAAAATTATTAAAATTATTATATTAAAATTATATTGAATAACAATCAATAATTAATAATGGATATATGGGAAATAATGAAAATAATACATAATGAATAAATATAAATGAAATAGAAATAAAAATAAATATAAATGTAAAAATAAAAATTAATATAAATATAAATATGAGAATAAAAATAATAATAAAAATAATAATAATAATAAATATAAATATAATAAATAATAAAAAATTATAATAAAAAGATAACAAATCAATTTGCTGTATCATAATAAGTAATGATAACTATGAATACATATAGGTGACGTGTAAATATACAAAATCCAATGATAGTCATAATAGTATATGTAATCTAAATAAGCCTATGGGTGTGACTATTGCTATACCCATGTAGTTACATATAAATAGGATGTGTGCATGGTAAATTAACCACCACTCCATCTACATAATGCTCACTAATAGTCAGACACATAAGGGACATGACTAATAGACCTGACATAATCTCCAGATGGAAAAATATCATACTAAAATCTAAACATTGTATCAATGATGATATTGGATGACAAGGGCCGAAGAGAAAAGGAGGCGTAAATTGGTGGGACTAAAGGAAAGGCATTAGAAGAATAAAATAAGTAGAACTATCTATAGAGGGGACCGGAATGAGACCTATGGGGAACCAAAGTGTCACTATCTAGACTACTATAGAATATAACGTAACATGCATAGAGGGGTTGGGTGTAAGTGAATTTAAAGATGGTTTAATTTGACTGTGTCATTCAAAGGCATCAGAGTCTCCAACTGGAATATAAAGAAGGCTTCTCTTCTACATAACTTACGAAAGCTATCACCTCCTCTTGGTGTAATGGGAATTTGTTCCAAGGCTAGAACCGAGAGACCCTCTAGATCCCCTTTGTGACAGTAAACCTCATGTCTAGATAGACTGTGAGTTTTGGTGCCATTAAGTATATTACATCTATCTTTGGAAAACCTAACATGTAACGGTCGGGTCATCCTACCTACATATTGGATGCCACACTTGCATTGGATGACATAATAATATATGTAGATTTACAATTCATAAAATTTGTAATATTGAACCTTTTCTTATTGTGGAAAAAAAACTACTTCTGTCGCTTTATTTTTAGAAAATCTGCAAGTGATGCATCTTGTTCCGCTACACTTGAAAAATCCAAGTGGTTTAGGGGGTAACTAGTATCGGGGTCTCTTGATTGTTCTTGGAACAAACTGGGGGATGAATATTCTTTTAGATTAGATGCCTTTCTAAAGACAACTCTCTTTTGATTATCTAGGATGGAACTGAGAATCCGATCTGCTTTTAGAAGTGAAGTATTTTTTGTAATTATCTTTTTGATAGCATAAGCTGATGTATTATACTGTGTGATGAAAGGTATTACTTCTTTCTTATTTTCTTGATCTGTAATTAATTTCAAATGTTTAGAAAGTATTGAAGTTCTATCTATATCAGTGACCTCCTGTAATACTTTATCCAGCAGACTGTGTGGATATCCTTGTTTGAGGTAGGTATCATACAGTCCTTGGGCTTGAGCTTGATATGTTTCTAATGTAGAGCAATTCCTCCTAATGCGGAAGAATTGGCCTTTAGGAATATTATTCTTCTAAGGATAATAATGTCCACTTGTATAATTTTAATAATTTCCACAGTCTACTGGTTTAGTATAAGTAGAGGTCATAACCTGATTGTCTACTACTGTCAGCGTGATATCCAGAAAATTAAGTGATGTTGAACTAAAAGTGCTAATAAATTTCAACCCTAACGTATTAGTGTTAAGGTGTTTAGTGAAAGAATCAATAGAATTGGAATCCTTGTCGAAAAAGAAAAACAAATCATCGATGTATCTGCCATAGAGGACCAGGTGCACCCCAAATCTGCTCCCCCACATATAGTGATCCTCAAATCTACCCATGTATAGGTTTGCAAAACTTATGGCGAACTTGGTCCCCATGGTGGTCCCCCATGTCTGAAGATAAAATCGTGAATCGAAAGAAAAATAATTGTGTTCTAAAATGAACCTTATGCTGTGAAAATAAAGTGACATGATGCCTTAGTCACTGTGGGATCATTATCCATATAGTGATTAATAGCAAGAAGACCTAATTCATGTGGTATATTCGTATATAACGATTCAACATCACTAGTGAACAGATGGTATGAGTCTTTATAAGACTTAAAAGTGTGTCGTATCTTTGATATATGAAGGTAGGGACACCACATACTTCTGTGAGTGTCAAGAAAAAAAGAAAGATTACTAGTGAGGGACCCAATACCTGAAATTATAGGACGCCCAGGTGGATTAGAGAGTGTTTTGTGAATTTTGGGCAAATGATAATAAATAGGAGTGATTGGGTGAATAGTGTAAAGAAAATCAAAGTCTCTCTGGATATCATGCTACAAGACAAGGCATAATCTAGTAAATCTCCAAGTTCCATCCTATAACTATTAATCGGGTCGTACAAAAGTCTAGAATAGAAAGACTGATTCCCCAGCTGTCTAAAAGATTCTTTGGTATAGTCCGCAGTATTTTGTATTACCAACCCACCACCTTTAACGGCTTGCTTGATAGTCAGATTCTTATCTTTGGTCAATTTTTTGAGGGCCATTCTCTCTGATTTAGTCAAATTGTCCATCAGATTGGCATTTTCTGTTTTTTTATATAGACTTCTGAAATCTTCCATAGTCGTACTGTAAAAACTCTCAATAAACGGTCCCCGATATTGTAACGGGTAAAACTTAGAGGGTTTCTTCAGAGAATTATGATTGTTACAATTGATATTATAAATCTGTCTGGGACTAATAGAGGTCTTTGTATCAACCTCAAGATAAGAATCTGAAATCCTGTATTATCTCTACCCAGAGACTCTAGAATATCTAATGAAACCTTGTCATCATCATCTAAAGCAATCGGAAAACCTTCCAACTGCTTGTTCGTAAGTGATTTTAGTGCGATAAAATGTTTTCGGCTAAGGGTTCTCACATACTTATTTAGGTCTACAAAGAGTGTGAATAGATTGGGTTTTTTTGCCGGAGCAAACTTCAATCATTTTTTTAAGGAGGGATATCTCATTATCAGACAATATTTTATTTGATAAATTAAATATTCCCTTAGTATCATCTATCGCCATCTTACATTTTTATTGGGATTTCTTGTGTCGATTCCCTCCTCGTCCTCCTCTAGCTCTATATCTCTGTTTCTTTTGGTTGGCCAACCTGTTCTTATGTCTGTTTTGTGTGTCTGAGAAAATGATGGGGGAGTATGATGCTGTGTCCGATGATCTATCTCTAAAAAACAAGGAACAGTGGAGAAATTAGATACTGAAGGTTTATTCTTTTTATTTGTTCTCATGGCCCTGGTGTCATGGGTTGGAATTATCTACTTCTTCACTTAAATTCATGAATTGGTTATGATATTCTAAATCTGACCAGGAATTTTTCCTTCTTGTTATAGAATTGTCGAACCTCTGATTGAATTTAGGGTTAGATTTGTTCGGCATTCTGTCTCTCCTTAACCCAAAGGATTTAGATGATTGTCTAGTGTCAGGACGTGGTGATAAATATGGAGATCTAAACCTAGGTCTGTCGAATTGTGACATTCGCTGAGATCTATTGTAAGTTCTAACCTGATTCTTAGTATAATCAGTCTGATCTCTTGATAATTTCCTATTCTTAGTGTCAATAAGTAATTTCTCAAAATTTTCTATTTTTTTATTCACTTGCATATCTCTGTTATCAGAGTCTGGATGTTTCTCATATTCTTTCAGAGAAGTTTGTAATTTTTCCATTTCAGACTGGATAGTTGTAATTTTATTCTCCCTATATTTAATTAAAAGTTGTATTAAGGAGAGACGAACCTCTGGCGAGATCAGAATCATCTGTCACTTTATCTGATGATGTTGACCATTCCACTTCTGAGGAAGCCGCTGAGCGTTAAGGAGGCGGAGAAACGCGTAAAGAGAGAGACTGCATCTGATCACACTGCACTTAATCATACAACCAGCTGGTTTAAGTGTATATATATTTTTGAATCTCCCGGGAGAACGATGAACTGTGAGTACCAGCTCATTTTTTTGAGCTAAGGATTGGATTTGGTCGGTCCTAATATTTCCACAGAGGTGGATCCAAACCTGTGATGTATGTGGCTAAATAAGTCCAACTGCAATGCTGTCTGAAATATTTTTTGGCATTAATCATGCTAGCTGCTACTAACAGACAACCGCACATCTAATAGGATCTATATCCAAACCATCCATTTGGTCACTTGCTGGAGCTCTGCTATAAAGTATATATGGTTGCTTGGATGACTGATGATCTGTTATATGACTAACACAAGCTATAATACTGCTGTTTATGCTTCACTAACCAACTAAACAAACAATCATCATGTGCCAAACTGTGCTTGATTACTAACACAAGCCACGTTGTAGCCATCATTGAAGTCTCATCCACTGAAGGAATCTATTCATTTATTTAATATATTTTTTTCACTGACCGGTCGGTTGTTTTTGATCTTGTAATTTTTGAATTGATTTATTTTGTTATGTTATTTATGTAATATTTTAACTATATGTATTAAAATTGTTCCTATCTGTGAGCGCTGTCTATCCTTTGCTATCCCTTCTTTCAGAGAAGTTTGTAATTTTTCCATTTCAGACTGGATAGTTGTAATTTTATTCTCCCTATATTTAATTAAAAGTTGCATTAAGGAGAGACGAACCTCTGGCGAGATCAGAATCATCTGTCACTTTATCTGATGATGTTGACCATTCCACTACGCAAGGATCCACCGCTGTAGGACTCTGGAGTGGAATTGCATATATGCCACCATATCGAATGTGACTACCATGGAGCCCAGCAACTGCATGGCCAGGTAGACAGACACTACCTGATTGCCCAGTAGACAGTGTAATGCCTGGAGTGCCACAATCTTGTCCTCCATTAAAAAAAAACCTTTTTTGTCGAGAGTCTAGTATCGCCCCTAGGTGCACCATTGCTGGGTCGGTGACAGAGAAGACTTCTTCCAGTTGATCACCCACCTGTGCTCCTGCAGGCAAACCATAGTCATGCGTAGGTGACATAGTAATATCTCCTGAGACTGAGCTAATATCAGGAGGTCATCCAAATATGGCAGCATCCTGATTTCCTGATGCCTGAGACAGGCCATCATAACCACCATTATCTTTGTAAATACCCTTGGGGCTGTGGCCAGCCTGAAGGGTACAGCCTGAAATTGAAAATGTTGCTGATTCACTGCAAATCTGAGATACCTCTGGTGGGGTTCGGTAATCGGAACATGCAGGTATGCATCCTGGAAATCCAGCAAAACCATGAAGTCTCCTGGTTCCATCGCCAGCATGATTGACTGCAAAGTTTAAATTTCAGTATCCTGAAAATTTGTTGAAGGATTTTAGATTTAGGATAGGTCTGTGCGACCCATTGGGTTTCTGGATCAAAAATAAGTTTGAATAGTAACCCATTCCCTGTTCCATCACAGGGACTGGGATAATAATCCCTGAATTCAGAAGGGCCTCCACTGGCTCCTGGTAGGCCCGAACTCTGACCGAGTCCCCCGGTAGATCCATAACCTCGAACCTCCAAGGGGGGTGGCATAGCCGTGAACCACCAACTCCCATACCCAGGCATCCCCGGTTGTTTGATGCCAGGGCCGGGAGAATTACAGAAGATGGCCTCCCACCCTGACATCCTCCAGGGGGAGGCCTGCCCCATCAGCCAGCAGGCATACTGTCTGGCTTGGAAGCTGGACACTTGCTTGGCAAAGACCTTCTGAGTGGTCCCTTTTCTGAGACTGACCCTGTCTTCTGGTCGAGGACTGTTTCTTTGTTTCCTGCGACCGAAAGGACTGGGACAGCCACTGTCTTCTGAATGTAGATGGTTATTCTGCCGACCATGGTGTAGCCAGTGATGTCATAATATCATCTAATCCTGGACCAAACAGCACCTTACCTGTGAAAGGCAAGGATTCTAGCACCTTCTGAGACACTGGATCTGCTTTCCAGGATTCTCCGGGCTGCCACTGAGCTAGCAGACACCCGAGAGGCCATTATGCTTGCATCAATGCCTGCTTCACCCAAGTATACAGATGCCTCCTGTATATGACCCAGTAGAAACTTCTGTTCTCTCGTTGGATCCACAATAGTCTCAGCCAAAGACTTAGTCCATTCTTCCATCGCCTTTGCCACCCAGGCTATCGCCGAGGCTGGCCTGGTGATTGCCCCGATTAGGAAAACATAGTTTTTAGATAATTATCCAGCCTCCTCTCCACACTGTCCTTCAGGGATGACACTGCTGGAATAGGCAATGTAGCGCTCCTAACTACCCTAGTGATGTGAGCGTCTATAGTGGGGGAAATGTCCCATTTGCTACATGCTCCTGGCGCAAATGGGTACCTCGAGGTCACCTTCCTAGTAGGCAAAAAAGACCTGCTAGGGGTCTCCTATGCCTCTGGCAAAAAAGAAGCAAGCAAAGAAAAATATAAGCAGAGATGCAAATATTTTGTTCGGACAACCAGGTGAATATTCCGTAGAATATTATAACATAGCATAATTTAACGAATAAGGTAAACAATATGAGCTCCAACCACTACAGTATGTGACCCTGTAAGGCAGGATCTTCACCCCATGGCCCGCCGATGGTTACTGTAATGCAGACCGCAGTAAGTGCAGTCTGCACTACAGACTGAAACAAACACACTGCCGCCGGCGCCAGCAGCAATGTGTTTGTTTTGACAGTTGACAGCCATTCAATGAGAGTCAGACAGATTCTCATTGGCTGCTGCGCTCACTGCAGGAGCCCGGGCTAGAGCTCACTCATGAGCTCTATCTTCTGGCTCCCACAGTGGCTAATGGGAGAGACATCATGACGTCTCTCCCATAATTCAGAGTGGGCCAGCCCGGCAGGACGGAGGAGCGGACGACGGTAGGAGTGGGAGCGGGGATTCAGGTAAGTGGTTTTTTTTCCTTTACGTGTGTGTTTGTCTGCACTGCTGGGGGGGGGGACTACTGCTGGGGTCACTGCATCGGGCGGGACTACTACTTGGGGCACTGCTGGGGGGACCACTACTGGGGTTACTGCATCGGGAGACTACTACAGGGGGCACTGCATCAGGGGGGACCACTACTAGAGGCACTACTGGGGGATTCTACTACTGGGGGCACTGCATCAGGGAACCACTACTGGGGGCACTGTATAGGGGGGGACTACTACTGAGGATACTATATAAAGGGCACTACTGGGGGCACTGCATAGGGGAGACCACTTCTGAGGGCGCTGCATAGGGGGGACCACTACTGAGAGCACTAAATAGGGAGGACCACTACAGGGGGTACTGCATAGGGGTGACCACTACTAGGGGGGACTGAATAGGGAGGACCGCCACAGGGGACACTGCATAGGGGGCATCACTACTGGGGGCCTGCCTAAGGGGGACCACTACTGGGGGTACTGTATAAGGGGCACTACTGGGGACCTGCATAAGGGTGACCACTACAGGGGGCACATATAAGGGGCACTGCATAGGGGGGCACACTACTGGGGTCCTGCATCAGGGAACCACTACTGGGGGCACTGTATAGGGGGGGACTACTACTGAGGATACTATATAAAGGGCACTACTGGGGGCACTGCATAGGGGGGACCACTTCTGAGGGCGCTGCATAGGGGGGACCACTACTGAGAGCACTAAATAGGGAGGACCACTACAGGGGGTACTGCATAGGGGTGACCACTACTAGGGGGGACTGAATAGGGAGGACCGCCACAGGGGACACTGCATAGGGGGCATCACTACTGGGGGCCTGCCTAAGGGGGACCACTACTGGGGGTACTGTATAAGGGGCACTACTGGGGACCTGCATAAGGGTGACCACTACAGGGGGCACATATAATGGGCACTGCATAGGGGGGCACACTACTGGGGTCCTGCATAAGGGGGACCACTACTGGGGACACTGTATAAGTGGTACTACTGAGGGCACTGCAGAGGGGAGCAGTTATGGGACATAATTAAAATTGTAGGAGGGGGCAGTTATGGGTCATAATTGTGTGAGGAGGGGGCAGAGTTTAAATACCACAAAATAGCTTAGTGGCCCTCGGCTTCATTGAATTTTTTAATGTGGCCCACACTGCCTTTAAGGTTGAAGACTCCTGCCTTAAACATTCACTACATATTGGACCTGATCGCTTGTAGCTGGCAGATATTTGCATTCTGCGCATGCGAATGCATCACATTGCGCTTGCGCGAACCACTGTGACAGACCGGGATGCACTCGCTCGCTCAGCATAGACAGCCCAGTTGAATGAGTGACAGGAGAGGCCGTTTATGGGTGGTGACAGGGGCAGGCCACTAGAAACAGGGGAGTGGCGGTGCAAACGCATGCGTGCCTGTGTGTTTCAACATCGTTTCATAGGCATGCATAATTAACAGGCAGCGTCATTGTACACGTCACCTGGTTGTATTTCACACTGAAGGGATCGCAGTGCTTGCAGGCAGGTATAGTCAACCTCAAGCGCTGCAAGCACATCCGATGGTGCTCGATGTACTAATGTTTTCATGCACGTCATAGAGATGACGTGCGCAAGTGGGCGCCTTATGAATGGCTGGTGGGCATCTGCTTACACAAAGTGATCGCACGCCAAGACCTAGTGAGTGCGTGCTAATGTCCTGCCGAGCGATCGCCTGCCTTGCTGGGCGTGTGCTGGATTTGCATATGCTGGGAGCGAGCAATCGCATCTAGCGAGCGGCTCTGAATCAGGTCCATAGTCTATACCGTTCCCCCTGACTATACACACATGAATGCTGCACAGCATTCTGGGTTTTAACAAACCTAGATAATATTTAATTAGGTATCCAAATAACTTAAAATGTTTAACAACAAACTGTTCAAGTCCTTTCATGGTCACCCTTGGGCAATTTATTCACCGACATATAAGATTTATCTGTTAGTTACAATATTTGAATCTTCTGAGTGTCACTTTGAATGTTATGGCTTTTACAGACTCATCTTTGAGATCTATCCTCCTTGCTCTTGGTTAAGATGGTTAAGATAGCCTGAATGTGCAGAAGCCAGATTTTGTCCATAGTTTGAAGAGGTCTATCTGCAGTTGTAATGCGTGACATGCTATCCTAAAGTTATTTATAGTTGCTGATAGGGATTAATTGGTGTCAGCATAAAAGCAGAATAGGACTGTCTTTAACTTCCTCCTCCAACTCATCCCTTTTAAGGCAGCTACCCACCTTCTCGTGAGGGTCTGTCAGCTAGATACTAGGTGAGTGCAGTGCATATATTTACTCACTGTTAGCAGTGTGCTGCTGCCACTGCTAACTTGTCAATCAGTAGCCTTCCCATCTGCAGAGAAACCGAGGACTCTTTCTGCTAACTGCAGCCCACCTCTGTATTACTGCTGCTTGGCTGTCCTGCAGGGAACTGCTGCTCCACCTCCCTAACTGTAGACGCGCCCCTCCTCCTGGGATACAGCCTCTAAGCTGCGGGGATGTGCTGCAGCTCCGCCCACTTACAGCCTTTGCTCCCCACCGGGCCCTCTGCGCTGCTCCGCAACCATCGCACCAGCAAGGGCAGGGTTAGTACTGCTGCCCACCTGCTTCCCCAGCTCTGGCTGGGCTCCCTCTCCAGCTCTGCCACCCTGTGCCCGGCAGCCCATCACCACTCACTGGCTGCCTGGGTCACAGGAGGGCAGGCACTGGAGGGAGGGATCAGCAGACTAACTAGTGATGGGTAGTTCATGAATGATCAGTTCAAAATGAACTGATCTTCAAAATGAACTAGTTCACTCAGTTCACAGCTCTGGCAAACAGCAGTTCATCAGGAGCTAAAACAAGTGGGAGGAGTTAGACACAGTGACAGAGAGAGGACAGCAGCTCCATTAGGCATGAGTCAGTACTGCAAAACGACCACAGGTGGCACTGCTATGCTCAGACTATGTGTGTGACTGTGCAGCTCATTGAACTAGATTGTCATGACTCATGAGTCATTCAGGCACTCTAGTTTACTAGTTCGAATAGGTCAGTGACTCAGTAACTCATGTGGAGCTGATTGAAATAGATTGTCATGATGACTCATTGAGTAGTTCAAAAGTCACATGATATATTCCCTATTAGCTCTCTCACATACAGTTATGAGTCAGTCAATACTGCTAAACGACCACAGGGGGTACTGCTGTGATCAGACATATGCATTGTATGGATCTGAAGTATATTGTCAGGATTCATTCTCCTAGTATATTAATTCACAAGATACACTCCTAATCATCTTAAGACACAGTGCTGAGTGCTGCATGCTATATACTGTACTTCTGTGTACTCCACAAGACATATGGTGGGTACACACTACACGATATGCTCCCTGAGCGATATCGTGTAGTGTTGTCCCCGGCAGGCTGTGCTCAATGTCGTTCATGACATTGAGCACAGCCGCTGAACGATATCATTAACGATATCGTTCAGCGCCAGGCTCTCTCCCCCATTCCCTGACATGCAGCAACCTGACGAGATCGTCAGGTTGGCCTGCATGTCTGCCCGATGAACGATGATGACGAACGACCCGCGGGAACGCGCGTCGTCGTCATCGTTCATTGTTTTGATGTTAAAAATGGACGATAAAGTGGACGACTGAACAATAACGATATCGTTATCGTTCAGTCGTCCACTTTATCGCCCAGTGTGTACGCACCTATAGGGGGATATGTATCAAACCTTCAAGAGAGATAAAATGGAACCTATCAGCTTCTGTCATTTTATAGACTATGCTTTGCATAACTTCTTTACTTTATCTCTCTAAAGTTTGATACATCTTCCTCCTATCTTTACTGTATTGATCTCCATTTTTTTAGGGGTGATGTATAAAACATTCTAAAGAGGACAAGTAGAGAACTTGCCCATATTGAGACCATCCTCCTATTTTTATGTGGAGGCTGTAATCCCACCTGCCCTATTGTTAATCTACAGTAGCTCTGGTGTGCATTAAGTTACATTAATGGGTGCAATTAAAAAATGAGGCAAAGTTTTTTTTTTTTTCCTTGTAATTACTGTATTTTAAAAGAAAAAAAAAGTGACACGTTACAATACTCTGAATTTGGGTTTCTCTCACTTGTATATTATGGAAATAAAAATTATAACAACAATTAAATTAACATTGCAGAGCTAAACATATCACTACTACTAGTAGTTTGTTATATATTGCTTTTTTAAAATATTAAAAGATAACACATATTAAACATAGCTGACCACTTGAATAAGACTATAACTCACCTAATGAGCTAGCAGTTGAAATCCCTACTGTTTGTGTAATAGACTAGTTCTAGGTGTCCAATCACTTCTCTCAGCAGTGTTTCAGAGCCAGTGATGTAATGACCTAAATGAACTACATGAACATATAATTTGAACTATTCTTTTCAGTGAACTAGATCATAATGAACTGATCACCAAAATCAACTACATTTCCCATCACTAAGACTAACTCTCAGTCTGCTGGCAGCTCCTTTTATATGTCTCTCTGTCCCTGCCCCCCTTTTCCTGACAGGTACCCAACCACTCCCAGCCATATCACTCCGCCCCTTTCTTCTCCTGTGCATGTGCATCCCATACACTGGGCAGTGGGCACATCCTCACAACAGGGAAAATAGTACAACATATACTTATATGTAAATACATGAAATATATATATATATATATATATATATATTGTGATAGGATCACTGGTAAAGTGGTCTGTGGCAGGTACATTTGTCCCAGATTCCTGTCTTTTGTGTTTTAAACCCCCAGGAGAAAGTCTGCAGTGTAGCAGGCTTGAGTTTCGGCTTTTTGAAAAGCCGGTTTGGGACCTGGGGGTTGTGGGTGAGAGGAGAGGGAGGGCTCCACCCACGGCCACTCCAGGTTTTGGTTCTCGCAGCCTGGTAACAGGCTTGTTAGTTTTCCACCTGAGAGTGGCCAATATAAGCCTAGTTTGTTTAGGGCTGATTGTCTCACCTGGGAGAACAGACAGGGAGTTTGCTCAGAGACACTTGAAAACCTAACTGTAAGTGTTGTGCTGTGCTTTTGTTGCTGGTGAGGGCATTAGGCCCTGCCAGGTTCTGGTAGTGAGGGAACTACCTGTGAAGTTAGTGCCCTGACAGGGCTAGGATTTACGTTTATGTTTTCTTTGTGTTATTTCTGACATTGCACAATAAAGACTGGCGCCGACCAGCTTGTACTTGCATCCAGTCTGGCGTACTGTTTCCCAGCTGCTGTGTGTGAAAGGAAGGAGTCCTCTACCCAGGAGAGGGACCCCCTAACCTAACTGTGTCACAATATATATATATATATTAGGGGTGAGCGGGTTCGGATTTCTGAAATCCGAACCCCCCCGAGCCCCCCCGATCCGAGTCCGATCCGAGTCAGGCTCGACTTTTCCCGCCTGACTCGGATCTGACATCGAGGCAAAACGTCATCATCCCGCCTTCCGAGTCTCGCGGGTTTTGGATCCTATATAAGGTACCCGCGTCGGCGCCATTTTCTCACTCGGCTGTGGACAGTGAAGAGGGAGGGTGGGAGTTAGTGCTGTGTAGTGTAGTGTAGTGTAGTGCTGCTGTTGTCCACTACTTCAAAGTCCATAGGGGCTGGCTGTGTTGTGCTGTGCTGCTGTTGTTAATAGGGGCTGTGTCCACTACTTCAAAGTCCATAGGGGCTGGCTGGACTGTGTTGTGCAGTCAGTTCCAAAGTCCTGTGCAGTGTCCCAGTCCTAAAGGGGTGCTGTAGTGTTGTCCAGGGGGTGCTCTGTCCATCAGGGGTGCTCCCCCCAAGTGCTAAAAAAATAATATATTTTCTGTGTTTGTGAATTGTGTGCGCAGTAGCCGCACGTGCATCAACAAAGTAGTGCCAAGCGTGCGCCTGTGTCATAAGTAAAGGGCCGGCTGGCTTGACCGTTAAGGGTGCTGTAACCCCCGAAAGTACACTCCAGTCCAAACCAAAAAAAAAATTATTTTCTGTGTTTGTGAATTGTGTGCGCAGTAGCCGCACGTGCATCAACAAAGTAGTGCCAAGCGTGCGCCTGTGTCATAAGTAAAGGGCCGGCTGGCTTGACCGTTAAGGGTGCTGTAACCCCCGAAAGTACACTCCAGTCCAAACCTAAAAAAAAATTATTTTCTGTGTTTGTGAATTGTGTGCGCAGTAGCCGCACGTGCATCAACAAAGTAGTGCCAAGCGTGCGCCTGTGTCATAAGTAAAGGGCCGGCTGGCTTGACCGTTAAAGGGTGCTGTAACCCCCGAAAGTACACTCCAGTCCAAACCAAAAAAAAATTATTTTCTGTGTTTGTGAATTGTGTGCGCAGTAGCCGCACGTGCATCAACAAAGTAGTGCCAAGCGTGCGCCTGTGTCATAAGTAAAGGGCCGGCTGGCTTGACCGTTAAGGGTGCTGTAACCCCCGAAAGTACACTCCAGTCCAAACCTAAAAAAAAATTATTTTCTGTGTTTGTGAATTGTGTGCGCAGTAGCCGCATGTGCATCAACAAAGTAGTGCCAAGAGTGCCCCTGTGTCATAAGTAAAGGGCCGGCTGGCTTGACCGTTAAAGGGTGCTGTAACCCCCGAAAGTACACTCCAGTCCAAACCAAAAAAAAATTATTTTCTGTGTTTGTGAATTGTGTGCGCAGTAGCCGCACGTGCATCAACAAAGTAGTGCCAAGCGTGCGCCTGTGTCATAAGTAAAGGGCCGGCTGGCTTGACCGTTAAAGGGTGCTGTAACCCCTGAAAGTACACTCCAGTCCAAACCAAAAAAAAATTATTTTCTGTGTTTGTGAATTGTGTGCGCAGTAGCCGCACGTGCATCAACAAAGTAGTGTCAAGCGTTCGCCTGTGTCATAAGTAAAGGGCCGGCTGGCTTGACCGTTAAGGGTGCTGTAACCCCCGAAAGTACACTCCAGTCCAAACCAAAAAAAAAATTATTTTCTGTGTTTGTGAATTGTGTGCGCAGTAGCCGCACGTGCATCAACAAAGTAGTGCCAAGCGTGCGCCTGTGTCATAAGTAAAGGGCCGGCTGGCTTGACCGTTAAGGGTGCTGTAACCCCCGAAAGTACACTCCAGTCCAAACCAAAAAAAAAATTATTTTCTGTGTTTGTGAATTGTGTGCGCAGTAGCCGCACGTGCATCAACAAAGTAGTGCCAAGCGTGCGCCTGTGTCATAAGTAAAGGGCCGGCTGGCTTGACCGTTAAGGGTGCTGTAACCCCCGAAAGTACACTCCAGTCCAAACCTAAAAAAAAATTATTTTCTGTGTTTGTGAATTGTGTGCGCAGTAGCCGCACGTGCATCAACAAAGTAGTGCCAAGCGTGCGCCTGTGTCATAAGTAAAGGGCCGGCTGGCTTGACCGTTAAAGGGTGCTGTAACCCCCGAAAGTACACTCCAGTCCAAACCAAAAAAAAATTATTTTCTGTGTTTGTGAATTGTGTGCGCAGTAGCCGCACGTGCATCAACAAAGTAGTGCCAAGCGTGCGCCTGTGTCATAAGTAAAGGGCCGGCTGGCTTGACCGTTAAGGGTGCTGTAACCCCCGAAAGTACACTCCAGTCCAAACCTAAAAAAAAATTATTTTCTGTGTTTGTGAATTGTGTGCGCAGTAGCCGCACGTGCATCAACAAAGTAGTGCCAAGAGTGCGCCTGTGTCATAAGTAAAGGGCCGGCTGGCTTGACCGTTAAAGGGTGCTGTAACCCCCGAAAGTACACTCCAGTCCAAACCAAAAAAAAATTATTTTCTGTGTTTGTGAATTGTGTGCGCAGTAGCCGCACGTGCATCAACAAAGTAGTGCCAAGCGTGCGCCTGTGTCATAAGTAAAGGGCCGGCTGGCTTGACCGTTAAAGGGTGCTGTAACCCCTGAAAGTACACTCCAGTCCAAACCAAAAAAAAATTATTTTCTGTGTTTGTGAATTGTGTGCGCAGTAGCCGCACGTGCATCAACAAAGTAGTGCCAAGCGTGCGCCTGTGTCATAAGTAAAGGGCCGGCTGGCTTGACCGTTAAAGGGTGCTGTAACCCCTGAAAGTACACTCCAGTCCAAACCAAAAAAAAATTATTTTCTGTGTTTGTGAATTGTGTGCGCAGTAGCCGCACGTGCATCAACAAAGTAGTGCCAAGCGTGCGCCTGTGTCATAAGTAAAGGGCCGGCTGGCTTGACCGTTAAGGGTGCTGTAACCCCCGAAAGTACACTCCAGTCCAAACCAAAAAAAAAATTATTTTCTGTGTTTGTGAATTGTGTGCGCAGTAGCCGCACGTGCATCAACAAAGTAGTGCCAAGCGTGCGCCTGTGTCATAAGTAAAGGGCCGGCTGGCTTGACCGTTAAGGGTGCTGTAACCCCCGAAAGTACACTCCAGTCCAAACCTAAAAAAAAATTATTTTCTGTGTTTGTGAATTGTGTGCGCAGTAGCCGCACGTGCATCAACAAAGTAGTGCCAAGAGTGCGCCTGTGTCATAAGTAAAGGGCCGGCTGGCTTGACCGTTAAAGGGTGCTGTAACCCACAAAGTACACTCCAGTCCGAACCAAAAAAAAATTTATTTTCTGTGTTTAGCCGCACGTATATATCAAATCGATATAACATAAATGGAGGACCAAACTTTCTCCGATAAAAATAAAATAGAGAAAGATCAAGAACCACTTCCTCCTAGTGCTGAAGCTGCTGCCACTAGTCATGACATAGACGATAACATGCCATCAACGTCGTCTGCCAAGGCCGATGCCCAATGTCATAGTAGAGGGCACATACAATCCCAAATGGCAAAGTTCAGGAAAATGACCTTGAAAAAGACATTTAAATCAGCTGAAGAGAAACGTAAACTTGCCAATATGCCATTTACGACACGGAGTGGCAAGGAACGGCTAAGGTCGATCCCTAGTATGTTCATGACTAGTGGTTCAGCTTCACATGACGATGGAAGCACTCCTCCCACTAAAAAAATCAAAAGAGTTAAGCTGGCAAAAGCACAGCGAAGAACTGTGCTTTCTAAGAAGATATCACAAATCCCCAAAGAGAGTCCAAGTGTGGTGGTGGTTGCGATGCCTGACCTTCCCAGCACTGGACGGGAAGAGGTGGCTCTTTCCACCATTTGCACGCCCCCTGCAAGTGCTGAAAGGAGCACCCACAGTCCACTTGCTGATATGCAAATTGAAGATGTCACTGTTGAAGTACAACAGGATGAGGATACTGGTGTAGCTGGCGCTGAGGAGGAAGTTGGCGAGGAGGATTCTGATGGTGATGTGGTTTGTTTAAATCAGGCTCCGGGGGAGACAGTTGTTGTCCGTGGGATGAAAAAGCCCATCACGGTCATGCCTGGGCAGAAGACCAAACATTCCACCTCTTTGGTCTGGCAATATTTCTATCCAAATCCGGACAACAACTGTCTTGCCATATGTACCATATGTAAAGGTGAAATAAGTAGGGGTAGGGACGTCAACCACCTAGGAACATCCTCCCTTTTACGGCACCTGCAGCGCGTTCATAAAAAGTTACTGTCAAGTTCAGAAACTTTGGCTCAGACCGTAAGCAGTCCAGGGACACCTAAATCCCGTTGTCCTGTTGTATCCAAGCGCCTGCAAACCACACCGTCAACTCCCTCCTCGTCAATTTCCTCCTTAGTCAGGATCGGAAGTAGTCCTGCAGGCCATATCACTGGCATGACTGACTCTCCTATCCGGGATTCCTCCGGAGGATCCTGCATTGCTACGCCTACTGCTGCCGCTGCTGCTGTTGCTGCTGCTGCTGGGAGTCGTTCATCATCCCAGAGAGGAAGTAGGAACACCACTACTTTTACTAAACAATTGACCCTCCAACAGTCCTTAGCGAGGAGGATGAAGTACGACAGCAGTCATCCTGAAGCAAAACGTATAACTGAGGCCTTGACTGCTATGTTGGTGTTAGACGTGCGTCCGGTATCCGCCATTAGTGCAGTGGGATTTAGACAATTGATGGAGGTAGTGTGTCCCCGGTTCCAAATCCCGTCTAGATTCCACTTCACTAGGCAGGCGATACCGAGACTGTACAGAAACGTCAGAAAAAGTGTCCTCAGTGTCCTGAAAAATGCCGTTGTACACAATGTCCACTTAACCACGGACATGTGGACAAGTGGAACAGGGCAGACTAAGGACTATATGACTGTGACAGCCCACTGGGTAGATGTATCACCTTACGCAGCAACAGCAGCAGCGTCACCAGTAGCAGCATCTCAGAAACGCCAGCTCGTTACAAGGCAGGCTACGCTGTGTATCACCGGTTTCAGTAAGAGGCACACCGCCGACAACCTCTTAGAGAAACTGAGGGAAATCATCGCCCAGTGGCTTACCCCACTTAGACTCTCCTGGGGATTTGTGATATCTGACAACGCCACCAATATTGTGCGGGCATTACATCTGGGCAAATTCCAGCACGTCCCATGTTTTGCTCACACAATAAACTTGGTGGTGCAGAATTTTCTGAAAAGCAACAGGGGCGTGCAGGAGACGCTTTGGGTGGCCCGAAAAATTTCTGGCCACTTTCGCCATTCAGCGACTGCGTGCCGAAGACTGGAGCGCCAGCAAACACTCTTGAACCTGCCCCGCCATCACCTGAAGCAAGAGGTTGTGACGCGGTGGAACTCAACCCTCTATATGCTTCAGAGGATGGAGGAGCAGCAAAAGGCCATACAAGCCTATACATCCACCTATGACATAGGCAAAGGAGGGGGTATGCACCTGACTCAAGCGCAGTGGAGAATGATTTCCGTGTTGTGCAAGGTTCTTCAGCCCTTCGAACTTGCCACACGTGAAGTCAGTTCAGACACTGCCAGCTTGAGTCAGGTCATTCCCCTCATCAGGCTTTTGCAGAAGCAGCTGGAGAAAGTGAAGGAGGAGCTAAGACGGAGCGATTCCGCTCGGCATGTGGGACTTGTGGATGAAGCCCTTCATTCGCTTTGCCAGGATTCCAGGGTGGTCAATCTGTTGAAATCAGACCACTACATTTTGGCCACCGTGCTCGATCCTAGGTTTAAAGCCTATGTGGTGTCTCTCTTTCCGGCCGACACAAGCCTGCAGAGGTGCAAAGACCTGCTGGTGAACACACTGTCAGCTGAAGCGGAACGTGACACGTCAACGGCTCCTTCTTCATTTTCTCCCGCAACTGGGGCTGCCAGGAAAAAACTTAGGTATCCTAAGCAACCCGCTGGCGGTGATGCAGGGCAGGCAGGACCAAGTTTGGACATCTGGTCCGGACTGAAGGACCTGGCAACAATTTCTGACATGTCTACTGTCACTGCATATGATACTGTCACCATTGACAGAATGGTGGAGGATTACATCGGTGACAGCATCCAAGTAGGCATGTCAGACAGTCCATACCTGTACTGGCAGGAAAAAGAGGCAATTTGGAGGCCCCTGTACAAACTGGCTCTATTTTACCTGAGTTGCCCCCCCTCCAGTGTGTACTCCGAAAGAGTGTTTAGTGCAGCCGGGAACCTTGTCAGCGAAAGGCGTAGGAGGTTGCTTCCACAGAATGTGGAGAAGATGATGTTCATCAAAATGAATTATCAGCTCTTCCAGGGAGACCAGCCTCCAGAAGGTACAGAGGGACCTGTGGTGGTGGATTCAAGTGGGGACGAGTTAATACTTTGTGAGGATGAGGATGTACACACTGAAGAGGGTGAGGAATCGGTGGATGAGGAGGATGAGGATGACATCTTGCCTCCGTAGAGCCAGTTTGTGCAGGGACACATTAATTGCCAGCTTGTTTTGTGGGGGCCCAAACGAACCAATCATTTCAGCCACAGTTGTGTGGCAGACCCTGGCGCTGAAATGATTGATTTGTTAAAGTGTGCATGTCCTGTTTATACAACATAAGGGTGGGTGGGAGGGCCCAAGGACAATTCCATCTTGCACCTCTTTTTTTCTTTGCATTATGTACAGTTTGGGGCCTAGTTTTTCTAACTGCCATCCTGCCTGCCACTGCAGTGTCACTCCTAGATGGGTCACGTGTTTGTGCCGCCCACTCGTGTCGCTTAGCATAGTCATCCAGCTACCTCGGTGCAACCTTTTGGACATAAAAACACTATTGTGAGGTGTGAGGTGTTCAGAATAGACTGGAAATGAGTGGAAATTAAGGTTATTGAGGTTAATAATAGCATAGGAGCAGAAAAACCTACAAATTCTGTGATTTTAGCTGTTTTTATGCTTTTTTTCAAAAAAATACAGATCCAAAACACAAAACCCAGAACCCAAAACACGGAAGGGTGGTTTTGGCAAAACCAATCCAGATCCAAAACACGAAGAAAGATCCAGATCCAAAACCAAAACACAAAACACGAAAAGTGGCCGGTGCACACCCCTAATATATATATATATATATAATGAACTACAATACTTCATTATAAATACATGGCACACACATACATTTTGCCTCATGAACTGTGTCTGCAGTAGGGGTGTGCACTGGCCACTTTTCGTGTTTTGTGTTTTGGTTTTGGATCTGGATCTTTCTTTGTGTTTTGGATCTGGATTGGCTTTGCCAAAACCACCCTTCCGTGTTTTGGGTTCTTGGTTTTGTGTTTTGGATCTGTATTTTTTTTTAAAAAAAGCATAAAAACAGCTAAAATCACAGAATTTGTGGGTTTTTATGCTCCTATTCAATTATTAACCTCAATAACCTTCATTTCCACTCATTTCCAGTCTATTCTGAACACCTAACACTTCACAATATTTTTTTTATGGCCAAAAGGTTGCACCGAGGTAGCTGGATGACTATGCTAAGCGACACGAGTGGGCGGCACAAACACGTGGCCCATCTAGGAGTGACACTGCAGTGGCAGACAGGATGGCAGTTTGAAAAACTCGGCCCCAAACAGTACATACTGCAAAGAAAAAAAAGAGGTGCAAGATGGAATTGTCCTTGGGCCCTCCCACCCACCCTTATGGTTGTATAAATAGGACATGCACACTTTAACAAACCAATCATTTCAGCGCCAGGGTCTGCCACATGACTGTGGCTGAAATGATTGGTTCGTTTGGGCCCCCACAAAACAAGCTGGCAATTAATGTGTCCCTGCACAAACTGGCTCTACGGAGGCAAGATGTCGTCCTCATCCTCCTCATCCACCGATTCCTTGGATAAAACAGGAAAAAGGGATTTAGGTGTCCCTGGACTGCTTACCGTCTTAGCCAAAGTTTCTGAACTTGACAGTAACTTTTTATGAATGCGCTTCAGGTGCCGTATAAGGGAGGATGTTCCTAGGTGGTTAACGTCCCTACCCCTACTTATTTCACCTTTACATATGGTACATATGGCAATACAGTTGTTGTCCGGATTTGGATAGAAATATTGCCAGACCAAAGAGGTGGAATGTTTGGTCTTCTGCCCAGGCATGACTGTGATGGGCTTTTTCATCCCACGGACAACAACTGTCTCCCCCGGAGCCTGATTTAAACAAACCACATCACACACATCACATCAGAATCCTCCTCGCCAACTTCCTCCTCAGCGCCAGGTACACCAGTATCCTCATCCTGTTGTACTTCAACAGTGACATCTTCAATTTGCATATCAGCAAGTGGACTGTGGGTGCTCCTTTCAGCACTTGCAGGGGGCGTGCAAATAGTGGAAAGAGCCACCTCTTCCCGTCCAGTGCTGGGAAGGTCAGGCATCGCAACCGCCACCACACTTGCACTCTCCTTGGGGATTTGTGATATCTTCTTAGAACGCACAGTTCTTCGCTGTGCTTTTGCCAGCTTAACTTGTTTGATTTTTTTAGCGGGAGGAGGGCTTCCATCGTCATGTGAAGCTGAACCACTAGTCATGAACATAGGGAAAGACCTTAGCCGTTCCTTGCCACTCCGTGTCATAAATGGCATATTGGCAAGTTTACGTTTCTCTTCAGATGATTTAAATGTTTTTTTTAAGGTCATTTTCCTGAACTTTGTCATTTGGGATTGTATGTGCCCTCTACTATGACATTGTGCATCGGCCTTGGCAGACGACGTTGATGGCATGTTATCGTCTATGTCATGACTAGTGACAGCAGCTTCAGCACTAGGAGGAAGTGGTTCTTGATCTTTCCCTATTTTATTTTTATCGGAGAAAGTTTGGTCCTCCATTTATGTTATATTGATTTGATATATACGTGCGGCTAAGGCGCACACAAACACAGAAAATATTTTTTTATTTTTGCTGGAGAGTAGTGCACTTTGTGGGTTACACCACCCTTTAAGAAATGAGCCAGCCGGCTCTTTACTTATGGGACACAGGCGCACGCTTGGCGCTGCTCCTTTGTTGATGCACGTGCAGCCACAGTGCACACAATTCACAAACACAGAAAATATTTTTTTATTTTGTTTGGAGTGTACTTTGGGGGTTACTGCACCCTATAATGGACAAGCCACCTGGCCCTTTACTTATGGGACACAGGCGCACGCTTGGCGCTGCTCCTTTGTTGATGCACGTGCGGCTACAGTGCACACAATTCACAAACACAAAAAAATATATATTTTTTATTTTGTTTGGAGTGTACTTTGGGGGTTACAGCACCCTTTAGCGGTCAATCCAGCCAGCCCTTTATTTATGGGACACAGGCACACGCTTGGCACTACTTTGTTGATGCACGTGCGGCTACTGCGCACACAATTCACAAACACAAAAAAATATTTTTTTTTTATTTTGTTTGGAGTGCCCTTTGGGGGTTACAGCACCCTTTAGCGGTCAATCCAGCCGGCCCTTTATTTATGGGACACATGCGCATGCTTGGCACTACTTTGTTGATGCACGTGCGGCTACTGCGCACACAATTCACAAACACAAAAAAATATATTTTTTTATTTTGTTTGGAGTGCCCTTTGGGGGTTACAGCACCCTTTAACGGACAAGCCAGCAGGCCTTTTACTTATGGGACACAGGCGCACGCTTGGCGCTGCTCCTTTGTTGATGCACGTGCAGCCACAGTGCACACAATTCACAAACACAGAAAAAATATTTTTTTTTTTTGCACTTGGGGGGTGCACCCCGACGGACAGAGCACCCCCTGGACAACACTATAGCACCCCTTTAGGACTGGGACACTGCACAGGACTTTGGAGTGGACACAGCCCCTAAGGACAACTGACTGCACAACACAGTCCATCCAGCCCCTATGGACTTTGAAGTAGTGGACACAGCCCCTATGGACAACAGCAGCACAGCACAGCACAACACTACACTGCACTACACTACACTGCACAGCCCAGCCAGCCCTAACTCCCACCCTCCCTCTTCACTGTCCACAGCCGAGTGAGAAAATGGCGCCGACGCGGGTACCTTATATAGGATCCAAAACCCGCGAGACCCGGAAGGCGGGATGATGATGTTTTGCCTCGATTTCAGATCCGAGTCAGGCGGGAAAAGTCGAGCCTGACTCGGATCGGCCTCGGATCGGGGGGGGGGCTCGGGGGGTTCGGATTTCAGAAATCCGAACCCGCTCACCCCTAGTCTGCAGTACATATATATTTACCTCATATATGTACTTATTGATATAGTATGTTATTTAACCCTTAACCAGGGTACTATACTGAAAAATATCTGTCACCAAGACCAGTTGTCTTTTGTTGCATTACTACAGTGCCATGTGCATTACTACAGTGTGACCCCCTGTGACCCCCTTCAAATAGAAGTGAGCATGAAATCCAGAGTGCTCTTTATTGCTATGCTCTTTCCCAGGCCGACTTGGCTTTACAGTGAAGTGGAATGAAACCTGCCTTGAAGTGGACAGAGATAAAGCACCAACCAACCAGCTCCTAACTGTCATTTTTCAAAACACAGTCTGTAACATGGCAGTTAGGAACTGATTAGCTAGTACTTTATCTCTGTTCACTTTTTCTCCATCAAAGGCTTAGTAAATAGACCCCTAAGTCTCCTTAGGTTTGAATATAGTATAATTAGGGGTCTATACATGCAGCTGTGAAAAGCCTGGTTTCATAGAAAACAGGTCTTTTCACTGTTTCCTCTTATTCAAGTATTGGTATACCATGGATTAGTGTTAGAATTGTTTCCCCATACACTAGTATGGGGAGAGGGATTCAGAGAAGTACGGAAATCTGATGTTTACTTTTTGCTTCTCCATTTTATTTTGCCATCTGGAGATGGTGAAATAAGCTTAAGCCTACCTCATAAAGGGAGAGGAGCAGTGAAGTTCACTGACACTCTGTCCCCTTGTTCCCAGCGTCAGTCCTGTGAAATTGGTGGACACTGGATTGATATGATGCCATATATACTAGTGAGATTTTCAGGTAGCCCTTTCAGTACGTACATCAATAGAGCCCTTAGGGTTTTGTTTGTAAAGAGTGTTTGATGTGTAGAAGTATCATATGACTTCACATTGTATTGCAACACAAAAATTGTAAAGTTATGGGAGTCATTTATCTACAGTACACTCCTCTCCTGCAGAATGAAACTAGAATTTAAGAAGTGGTGTTAACTGTAATTTCAGTAACTGTGCACTTTCTGGTCTGTAGGGATTGTGCATACAAAAAGTAATAAAGTTTTTCCCAGAGGTAGAGTGTGATTTGCCTGACAGGTGAGTTACACTCTCCCTCTTCAACAAATAAATATATAATACATCCTTGATGTATCTGGACCTGCTTCACCACGATAATGGGCAAAGCAGGCCCAGACTTTTAACGATTGTTAGACACATGGTCATACATCTCCCCTCAGGTCTCCAGCAAAGCTCCAACCTAACTGCAAGATATGAGGAACGTAACAGTGCCTTATGCCTCTGCCAGTTCACGGTGTAGCTAGTGTGTCAGCACCGTCGAAATCTGCCGCTGCTGCCACACTACCCTATATAATTATGTCTGGCATTCTGTGTGCTGTTTAACCCGACTCTATCCCCTCCTGCACTTGCGCATTGTAGCCATTGTATCACTTGCTCCAGTGCCACAAGCTGTCCCCAAGCGAGCCATTGTGTCACAGTTTCCTAACTCATAGGCTGACTTCTCCTTGACCCAGCTCTCTCCCATCCTGCTCTCACTGCTGCTGCAGGGGCTGCACTAGCAGGGCCGGCACTACCACTAGACAAGCTTAGGCAGCTACCTAGGGGTGTCGGCCATTAGGGGGCACTTCTGAGTCTGCCTAACTACGGAGGGTGCAGGGGGTGCAGTTGCTATGGGGCCCGGCGGCTTAAGGGGCCTGAAGGCCCAGTGATCTCACCCCCTGCACCCTCCATTTGCCGTGCGCCCGCTGAGATTGTGTTACCAGCGGGCGTCTGGCTCCTTCTCTCACCCTTCCGGCTCCAGCGGCAGCCGGAGGACGGAGCTCACAGTGCACTGTGAGAGTGACGTCACTCCCATAGTTCCGAGGAGCGGACGCCGGGGACGGACGGCAGCAGGCACTGGAGCGGGGTTTAAGGTAAGTATTTTTTTTGTGTGTGTGTGTGTGCGTGGGGGTGCTTACTACAGGGGGCACTACAGGTGCATCATATGGGGGCACTATTGGGAGCACTACAACTGGGGGCACTACAGGGGCCCTTACTACTGGGGGCACTTCAAGGGGCATTACCACTGGGGCACTGCAGGGAGCATTACTATTGGGGGCACTGCAGGGAGCATTACTACTGGGGCACTGCAGGGAGCATTACTACTGGGGGCACTACAAGGGAATTATTACTGGGGGCACTGCAGGGAGCATTACTACTGGGGGCACTGCAGGGAGCATTTCTATTGGGGGCACTACAAGGGCATTACTGCTGGGGGCACTGCAGGGAGCATTACTACGCTACAAGGGCATTACAACTGGGGACACTACAGGGGCCCTTACTACTGGGGGCACTGCAGGGGAAATCATCCCTTTAATTCGGGTCATGTGAATATTATTAGGACACTGTGTAGGTGTCTGTGAGCTGGGCGGAAGGTTTTGGGGGAAACGGTCGGCATTGTGAACCTTTGTCTTGGGCGCCTTGAAACCTTGCATCGGTCCTATGCACTAGAGACCCACAGGCTTGGCTATGAATGGAGTGGTCATATTTGTAATATAAAGTATATTGTATTAAATAATTTAATTCTGACAAAAGTCTCTATCCTTCTTGTTTATTTATGTATTACCCAGCAGAGGGGTCAGGAGGAACAGCACTGCTGTACACTGAAGGAGATAAAGAAATGGTTCTTCTCTACTTATCTCCTCCAACGAGACTGTTACCCTATTTTGAGATGGCGTTATTATTTTTTTGAAGAGAATGGGAAACTATGCTTGCCATTGGTTTATGAATTGCACACAGATCACCTCCCCCATACTTGGGTATGCGGCAGCAAAATTTGCCAAAAATAGAACAACTGCACCTTTGCGATGCCCCCGGAGAGAAGGACTTACAGTTTTTAACACACAGAGGTCCCTCTGGCATCCTTAGAGGGGGGTGGGGGGCGGGTGATGGGAGGATTCCATTTGCATACCTCTCAGGGGCAGCTTCCCGAAAAGAAGCCCATAGGCTTCTATTAGTAACACCACTTGAAGATGGCGTTACCCATCAGGATGTAGCACCGGAATGCATCGCATTCCAATACTTAGTACATATGGAGTATGCGGTAAAACCTCAGAAAACTGCATTTTCAGGGTTTTACTGCATTTCCCCTTTGGTATATGCCGCCCTTCTTCCTGGTTCTGCCCCTGGCATACCAGGCGCAAGGGTCACCAGCGAGTGATGAAGTTAGTTGCTCAAAGGCAACTATAGGGTAACGCCACCTGGAGAAGCATTCCAGAGATTGGTAAATCTGACAGCTTTGCTGTGCCTATAGAAACCTATGGGGGCTGCGGCTGCTGTCAAAAATGGAGGGACCACAGCAGATATCTCCATGTTGCATCTGGGGGATACTTAATATTTGTGAGTATCCCCCCATTTTCGGGCAATATCCTACAAATATTATTTGAAAAATAAGCCCCTAAGTGTGAAGAGTTTGCCCCCTTGCTGACACCCACCATATATTACTGCTTTCCTGCTGGGACTCCTTACTAGGCATTTACTTTCCATATACTACTAGATCCTTTATATGCTCAGAAGAGCAGAACAGGAGCCTCGGCAGGATGGACTGCTATTAGTGCAATGTGGACTTGAAGTATTAAAGAATTAAAGCACCATTGAGCGTATGAGCCATCTTATATATGTATAGTAACTACAAGGTGCCTCAATGCACCTGGTGCAGCATAGTTATGTAATCATATGATAAGTGGTGATAAGTAAATACAGGTAGAATAATGCTAGCCGAGTAACACACTGCAATGTAAGCAGAGCCTGGGCTGAGTATTGTAGGAGGCGTGGTCTAAATAGGGGCGTGACCACACCCTCTACAAAAAATATATGAATAAAATAGTATGAGCGGCACCCCAAAGCGGTGCCGCTTGCAGCACAAGTTGGCACCATTTGCACCTCAGCCAGGCTCAGATCCAGGGGGGTGATCAGTGTGATGCATCAGTATCTTACTTTGCTCTGGCAAGCGGGTCCCTCCTCGGCGGCACCATCTTCCCAGTGATATTCGAGAAGATGACGCGTGTGCAATTGCAATTTGATTAAGACACTGTTGTTAACCCTTTAACCATTTAGGTCATCTAGCTCATGAAAAAGAGAATGAGGCAGTGTCATGTCAGTGTGAAAGTCTCTGTAGTAATACATTGGTTCCTCATAGTGATAGAGAGTGTTTACACTATAATCACATAAGGATTTGCGCCCTAAATCAAGGAAACTAGACACGGAGGTAATTAACGAAATGTTGGGAATAACACAAATTTACTTTCTAGGCCACAAATGTGCTCCAATCTCGAAGAATCCACTTGTGACTCGGTAGGCATGCCAGTGTTGTAATGAGACGATCTCATATAGGCTAAGCTGAGAGATGGTGTGTGGACAGAAATCCTGGCATATGCGGAGTTTTGCATATGTAAATACACCTCCTGTTTTCAGATGCACCTTTTGCACCAAGGACAGGGCTGGAGCAAGTACGCACTCATTAATGATCACAGCTATGAAACCAAATATAAGTATAATGTGAATGGTGCATTGATGTGCTCAACTCTGCAAACAGGCGAATATACTGCACATGTTTCATTTTGCCCTCACAATGTGGGAGCAACTGTGGCCAACTTGTGTTCAATTATGCATCGTCCCCTAAATGCATATACTAAATGTACAGCCATGGACAAAAGTTTTGAGAATGACATAAGTATTGGTTTTCACAAAGTTTGCTGCTTCAGTGTTTTTAGACCTTTTTGTCAGATGTTACTATGGTATACTGAGGTAAAATTACAAGCATTTCATAAGTGTCAAAGGATTTTTTTGACAATTACATTAAGTTTATGCAAAGAGTGAATATTTGCAGTGTTGATCCTTCTTTTTCAAGACCTCTGCAATTCGCCCTGGCATGCTGTCAATCAACTTCTGCGTCACATACTGACTGATGGCCGCCCATTCTTGTCTAATCAATGCTTGGAGTTTGTCAGAATTTGTGGGTTTTAGTTTGTCCACCCCCCTCTTGAGGATTGACCACAAGTTCTCAATGGGATTAAGGTCTGGGAAGTTTCCTGGCCATGTACCCAAAATTTTGATGTTTTGTTCCCCGAGCCACTTAGTTATCACTTTTGCCTTATGGCAAGGTGCTCCATCATGCTGGAAAAGGCATTGTTCATCACCAAACTGTTCTTGGATGGTTGGGAGAAGTTGGAGGATGTCTTGGTACCATTCTTTATTCATGGCTGTGTTCTTAAGCAAAATTGTGAGTGAGCCCACTCCCTTGGCAACCCCACACATGAATGGACTCAGGATGCTTTACTTTTGGTATGACACGTCATGTACTGTGGCTTTCCTTGTGGTGAAAATATTATATATACAATATAATTTAAATATTTTCAACAGATGGAGTCAGCAGCTGAGCTAATTCAACCTTTAACAGAGCAGTCCTAGATGATTATACAGTATACAATGCTACGCTAGCATTCTTTAGCCTCTTTGCATTGTACTGTATCCTCAGCCATCTAATTGTTAAAAAGTCTTAATTTTATTTGCAGTTCATCTACTATGAAAATATATAACATTTTGCTTCACGTCTGCTGTAACTGACTTGTACAAGTTCCTTCACTATTTTTATCCTTTTGTAAAATTAATCCTGTCATAAATTTCCAATTTCTCATTTCCAATTTAGAATTGTAATACAGACACATCGTAGGTCAAAGCAAGTCTTTACTGGATCTAATGACCCATATATTGAATTGTTAATGAAATTCCTGCTGGGCTTTAATGTTGACACCAGTAATTGAGTTATCAAATGAATACTTAACTACTGAGAACAGTCTGCATGCAAAGGTCTCCGGCTGCTTTGTGATTGAGGTACATATTTAAAATCAAATTTGATCTTCTAGAGGAAGCAGATTAGTTGCAAGAAACAGTATGACAGTGTTATGTTTAAAGAATAATTAAGTCTCTGTTATCAAATGTATAGCTCGCTTACTGGATAATAGATTGCCATCTGTGTGTGCAGGTATACTCAGTTGGTTTGACCTCAGTTTATTTAGCAAAAATATATCTAGTCCCTGTGTTCTGTAAATATGACCGCAGACATAATCACCATTAAGCTGGGTACACACTAAACGATGTGTGTAACCAGCAATGCGACACACGACCTAACTGCCGACGGGCCGACATATCGGGTGGTCCGTACACACTGGGCGATCTGGTACCCATACGCCCGATATGCCACCCCCCCACACACAGTGCTGCATTGGATTGTCAGCTGCATTGCCTGATATTACATGCTGCACATAAGATCAGGAGATGAGGCTAACGACCCCACGGGAGTGCGCATTACACGATGTAGTACATACATACTACACATATTTTAACGATTTGTTGTTCTGATGTGTCGGAATCGGACAAATTGTTAAAGATATCGTTTAGTGTGTTGGGGCCTTTAGAAGTCAACATTTACAGTTTTATAATGAATTTACTATATTTATATTCAAACAGGAAGTGTTATTGTCAAATAGTATGGTATGTTAAGGGGAGCAGCCATCACATAACTGCCTACATTTTTATAGTTCCTTCCAGGAGATCCCGGAGGTGACGTCTAGCTGGGAGGGGAGGGAGGCGTGATGATATGAATCGTATCCCAATGCCTCTGACCCATTACTGTTCATTACTATGATTTGTGATGTTAGGAGAGCGAGACTTGATGATTCACCGCAAATCACATCATCAAGCCCTTGACTGCCCACTTCCCTAGGGAAGTTTGAGGGATCTCTCTGAAATGTGTGAGTCTCCTGGATGCCCTGGGAGAGTACCCAGTATGATCTACCAAAAGAGGATGGGACGGATTCCGCAAAGGTTGCTTCTCTTATACCCTAGTTTGCAGAGATAGCATACATAGGGTATTGGAAGTATGTATTTTATCATTCTGGGCATGGACCTGAGTCGCACAGTATATATGTTCCGATTGTCGGTGCACAGAGACGCAGCAGAGAATCAGACGTGCGGTCTGAGAATCTTCACAGGCGTTACTTGGAGGTAACAGTGGGTGGCAAAGCCGTCGCGGGTCTGACGCTTAGAGCAGCTGCGTTCAAAGACGCAGAGACGCTCATACAGGAGGCCATACGCGAGGGGAGAAGCTGCACCTGCCGTAGGGCTGCTGCATGTTCCAACAGTGCGACCAATGATTTATCTAACTACACACAGTGACTTAAATACACTGACATAAGACACTGCATAAAGACACAAAGGCAACTGTGACAATGGATTTCTGTATCATCTCTAAGTCAGGCTACAGTACACTATTGTATTTTTTCCTTTTTTATACATACGGATCAATGTCCCCAGATATAGTGAAGTAGATTGATACAACTTGAAAATCTTGAACATTTTATTTTATACATGGCACGTGTGTTTGGATGATAAACACTATAGAAATGTGGGGGTCATTCAGACCCGCTCGCGAGCGCAGCACGCTCGCAAGCGGGTCGATGTTGCCCCACTGCGCATGAGCGCGACGGGCTCTCCGTTGCTCCGGGTCTCGCAACAAAGGGGGCGTGCTGTCGATGTTGATTGACAGCACGCCCCCTTAGGTGGGCATGCCGGGGGCGTGGTTGCCAGACAAAGGCGTTCCCATGGGAACGCCTACCGTCTGAAGCCGGCCCCACTGACATCACTAGTGATGTCAGTGGGAGTGATTTTGGCTCTGATAGAGTCAAAATCACTCCAGGGCTTGCGGCAGCGAGACCCTACCGCAGGGTCTCCGTCGCAAGCCCGATGGTCGCGATGGCCCTGTGTCCACTTATACCTAGCATCATTGCACCATATGGCACGACACGCCTGACATGACTGTGATGCTCCAACACTGGTAGAGCAGCAAATCTTTTAGTCGCATCGCAGCCGCAGACAAAGCTGCTCATAGTGACCCACTGTCGGTATTCTGACTAGCGGCATCCCGACAGCCGGGATATCATACCCAATCCGAGCAATAGCTAATCTCCAGCAGGATTCATTTATACTTCTATAACTTCACTTCCCTCCTTTTCTCCTATTGCTTCATGGTGGGGGTAAGCATCATCTATTCCTTCATGTTATCTTATCACCAACTCCCGGACTCATTGTGCTCTGGTACTATCTGACTGACAAGTGATTAATGATAATTGACATGCACTGTTCAGCCCTCGGTTACCACACAGCCAGTGATCAGTTTCCAAATGCCGCGACTCCTCTGCCTCCACTCCAATCAGCCAGCCTGTTGTGATCTCCGTCACTAGGCTCTGGTTACTCTGCCTCTGCCTGTCTCCCTCTCAACTTGGCTCTGGCCCAGCCACGGTCAGCGCTTCCCCTCAGTTCCTGTCAGTATTTAGTTATATGCCCACACAGGCATCACTCTTCCTCAATCACTCAGTCACTGCCTTTATAGCTCTGCTGCAGCATGGTGACTGAGACAGTGCGCTCAGGATGGGTAACACCAGTCTTCCAGTATGGCAGTCGGGGCAGCTATTTATACTCTACTCAATCCCCCCGCATGACTCTCTCCTTCCAGCCATTAACTGTCTTACGCCTGTCCCTTCCAGAACCTACTCCTGTGCCATGAGCCCCACCTTGCCATTATGAATATCCAAACGGGAATAAAGTATACACCATTGGAGAATAATTCCCCCTGGTCAAGCTCACAATGTGTTGTCACATATTATATACAGTATACTTTTATCCCCTCACATATAATCCTATATACTAAATGTGTCTATGCTGATTACCAGTGTTTAGGAAGTGTTTATAACATAGAGGTATATTTAGTATAACAAGACTAAATATCCCACATCGGTTACATAAATAAAATATAAACATTTAAATAAAATATATATGAAACGAATCTATATTTGAACATTATTGATCCTGCAGGAGTCGTATATATTATACTGTATATTAACTTAATTGCTCTGTTTGTTTGGGATGAGGTGGTCCAGGTAGATCCTGGCCAGGTTTTAGGGAGATTTTGGTCCAGGTTGGACCTCCTGTTGGTGTACGGTGGGCAGAACTTTGAGCCTATTCTAAGCCTTCCACTGGATGGATTTGGACAAAAACATCACCTAGTGGTAACATTGGATCCCAGAAGACATACAAGGAGGTTGAGGTCTCGATGGGCCCTCCCGTTGGTGTGTGCTGGGCAGAACTTTGAACCGGGGACACTGGACAGAACTTTGACCCGTGGAGCCTGTTCTGGGCCTTCCACTGGATGGATTTGGACAACATCACATAATTTGGATGTAAACTTCACAGAGTGGTAACATTGGATCCCAGAAGACATACTAGGGGGTTGAGGTCCCAGTTGGACCTCACGTTGGTGTAGTGCAGATAGGAAAATGGTCAGAAGCAATGAGGAGAAATGTGACATCAGAGAATACAGGACACCAAGGCAGTACAAAATACTGCATTTTGCAATGTATCTAAATAAAATATAAACATTTCAAAAAAATAGATATGAATTTACTATATTTAAACATTATTGATCCTGCAGGAGTGGTATATATTATATATAAAAATCATTGGTCTGTTTGTTTGGGATGAAACCAACGCGAGGTAGTCCAGTTGGATCCTGGTCTGGTTTTAAGGAGGTTAGGGTCCAGATCAGACCTCCCGTTGGTGTATTCTGGGCAGAACCTTGACCCGGGGAGCCTGTTCTGGATCTTTCATTGGATGGATTTGGATGACTTCACATAATAAAATGTAATAACTTGGATGAAAACTTCACAGAGGGGTGGCAATTGGTCTGGGATGCCTTATGGAGAGCTTGGGTTCCTGGTCCTACCTTACAGCAGAGTACGCTGGGCAGTACTTTGACCCATGGAGTCTGTTCTAGGCCTTCCACTGGATGGATTTGTATGACTTCACATAATAAAACTTAATTACTTGAAGATTTAAACCCAGGCAACACCGGGTACTTCAGCTAGTATTATATAAAGTATATAATACCAAGTGACAATCATCCTTCCATACCGATGTGATTGCACTTACAGGTACATTATGATATCACTGACACATCAACAAGTTACTCTCCTTGTCAGGGGCATAGCTAGAAATTTGATGGCCCCATAGCAAAATTTTGAATACTCCTCCCTTAATAGGCACACTTAACACCCCCCTCCCTTATTGGACACACTTAGCACCCACCTTACTGGGCACACTTAGCACCCCCTCCCTTACTTGGCACACCTATCACCCCCCACCAATACTGGGCACACCTAGTACCTCAGACTTAACACACACACCTCACCCACCTTACTTGGAACAGGGATGCTTGGAGGAGGCATGACATCATTGCTCCTACCAAGAGGCTAATAAAACAGTGGTCGGGCGGCACTGGATGCAGAGAGATGGCCGGACATGGATCTGTTGGAGGTGTGATGTGACTGTCCCTTCCAGCAGGCAGTAAACACTTCTCTCTGATGCATGTAAACCTTGTGAGATGAGAGCTTGGTGCAGGGGAAGAGGGCTGGATGCGTGGCCAGGCCCCATAGCGGCCGCACCCCCTGCACCTATGGTAGTTACACCCTTATATCTCCTTAGTGCCATCTTGTGATGATTTCCAGTCACAAAAAGAGAACAGAGGAAAAATGCCAAGCTAGCATATTATCACAGATGTGATTTATTCACATAAAATGTAATGCACATGAAAAAATCTCCACCATGCACATAAAACAGATGTGTGCGGACCCCCGTGTTTTGATTTTGACTCTAATTCATCATTGTGTTTTGGTTTTGCCAAAACCACCCTCACGTGTTTTGGTTTAGACTTTGAAAAAAAAATATATAAAAACAGCTAAAATCATGCAGTTTGGGCCTGTTTTTGTTCCTATGTTATTGTTCCTATGTTAATACTGTTATATTAACCTCAATAACAATCATTTATAGTAATTTCCAGTCAATTTTAACCACCTCACAGATCAGAATATTGTTCACCAATATTGGCCAAAGGCTGTCTGGCTAAATTAAGCAACAGAGCAGCGGCACAAACACATGGCAGTTTTAAAGATTACAGCACATCTGTGAAACATCGTGACACAGCAGTGACAGGATGGCAGTTTAATAAACTATATGACATCACAGAAGAATGTTTTCATTTATCAAGAAATAGATTGGAGGTTTGAGGGCAGTACAGGGAAATGGATGTGGAGTATGTATGTAGTGGAAGAGAGGTAAACAATTTATTGTTCGATTTATTGATTAATTGATTAATAAAATGTAATTTGAGATGTGGCCTTGTTTTGCAGCAACTGAGAAAAGGTCATAATATAATACAATTTCTCTTGTTCACATTACCGAATAGTACTATATATGCTCCATAATTCTGTAAATTGTTCATATTTTGTGAAGTGCCACATTATGTCTGGTTAAAAATGTGTTGCAAATTAGCAATTAGAGCAATAACCAATAAAAATGTTTGGCTATGCAAAAAGGACAGTCACCAATGCCACCCCAAAATACAGCCCATAATGAAAAGAAAAGTGGTGACAGTTGGAATTGTCCTTGGGCCCTCCCACCCTTCTTTATGTTGTAGGACATGCACAGTTTAACAAACCAAGCACTTCAGCAACAGGGACTTACACTTTTGTGGCTGAAGAGCTTGGTATGTTTGGGCCCCCACAAAACAAACAAGCTACCAATGGGCTGAAATCAGTTAACAGTGATCTCTACAATTGGTCTACAGTTGGAAGATGTCATTGTCATCCTCATCTTTACCCTCATCAGTGTTAATATCATGATCACACAATGTTAACTATTCCCCACTGGGATCCACCATTAAAAAAGTCTCTGTACTTTGACGGAAAAGGTATTCCTCATGTAATTTGCATTTAATTTTTATGAACATGAGTTTTTGCACATTTTGAGGAAGTAGCCTCATATGCTGAACGCTCACAGAGTTCTAAACACTCTTTACGAGTACACACTGGAGGGAGGGCAGCTTAAGTACACCAAAGCTAGTTTGTACAAGGGGCTCCAAATTGTCTTTTTTTCTCCCTGTCATCAATAGGACTGTGTGAGATGCTAACTTGTATATTGTCTTTAAAATAATCATCCACCATTCTCTTGATGCTTAGTGTATCAGATTTAATTAAGTTTGAGGTGTCAGTAATTGTGGACAATTCTTATAAGCCTGAACAGATGTCAAAATGGTGTTTCACTTTGGTGCGTTGAGTTGACTCATCCTCACCCCTAGTGGGTATTTTAAAATGGTAATTTATTTCCCTGGCAGCAGCATTTGTAGAAAAAACTGAAGCATGAGACGTTGTTATGTCATGTGCCATTTGAGCTGACAACTTGCTGGCAAGGAGCTCTTTGCTTGTCTTAAGATCTGTATCAAATTGAAAGAAAGACTACTTACTGTACGACTTAAACCTAGGATCAAGCATGGTTGCCAACTTGTAGTGATCCAATTGCAAGATCTTGACAAACTTTTGATACTGTTGAAGTGAATAAAGAACCTGATCTACAATTCCAACATATTTAGCGGAATAACTTAATTTCATCTCCTCCTTCAGTTTCTCTAGCTGCTTTTACAGTAGGTTTATTAAGGGAATTATCTGACAAGCTAGCAGTGTCTGGTCTCTATATTAGTCACTACTTCAAATGGTTTCAGTAGCTTGCATAAAACAGAGAGTATTCTCCAGTGTGCTGGACTAAGGTACATTTCCCCTCTTCTCTGTATGTCATAGCTAGTTGTGCAGGTTTGTATGGTTTGTTGCTGTTCCCAGGGCCATCGTAACAGCATTGTGGGCCATGAGCAGAGCAATGTACTGGGCCCTACCCAACCATTCATGGGAATAAAAAGTAAACAGTCAATAACATTAAACCTTTAGATTTATTAGTACTTTCATCAAAATCAATGTTTAAACCTAAAACAAAATGTAAAGAGGGGATAATGGACTCCGTCTCCCTCTACTCCAGCTCACAGTGCAGTTCCTGCTCTTGACTGGCTCTGTGCCTGGTTGCTCTGATTGTATGTAATTCACAGTCAGAGTGGCCGGGGAGCATCTTTCTCTACCCTCTTCTAATCCGGTTGCCCTATGCACGGCAGCTGCACACTCCATGTAGATGCCTCCTGGCCCAGCCCACCCCTGCTTAAAGGCCCCTAGAATTGTTCCATATGCTAAGAAGGCCCTGACTGTTCCTCCATTTGCTGAAGCATATAAAGGGTGGAATTCCACATGATCACTACCTCTTGCTTCAGTTGGTGGCATGGCAAATTGAACTGTACTTGCAGCCTCTGCAATATTTTACATGTAGTTGTTGAATGCCAAAAATGTCCAGAAATTTTTCAGGCAACAGACAGCATCTCCTGCAATTCCCTTTAATTTTAAAAAAAATTCTGAGCCACCAAGTTTATTGTGTAGGCAAAACATGGAACATGTTCAAATTTACCAAGTTGTAATGCTCTCACAATGTACTTGTGTTAACAGAAATGACAAATCCTGAGTAGAGTCCTAGCGGGGTAAGCCATTTCTCTATGACATCCCAGAGTTTTTTAATAGGTTGACAATAATATATCTCTTTGTGAAGCCAGTGATAAAGAGAATAGTCTGCCTGTGAATAAGCTGGCGTAATCTTTAGTTTGACCAGTACCGCTTGTCCACATATCTGGATAGTGGGCACAATAGCATTTTCTAGGACAAGAACTAGTTTTTTTATGTCCCTGTACAGGCAAGAAATTGCTGTTCTAGTAAAATGGAATTGAGATGGAATTTGGTAACGGGGACACAGGACCTCAATTTACTGTCTAAAACTATATGCATTTTATGGTGGATATTGGACGTAGATCTAATGCTAGCATAGCCATCATGGCTTTAGTGATCTGCTGCGCAACTGGATGGCAGATTTCATACTTGCTTCCTCTTGCAAAGGATTGTTTCACAGTCAATTGTTGTTTGAAACTAGTCTTCTTGGTCCTCTTCTGGGATGAAGATTGACCCCACAGCAGCAGCCCTAGCACACAAGGATTCTTCTGGGAAATCTGGGATACGGAGGAGTCAGTTAGCTTTTGTAAATTGGATGCAAGAGGACTGCCTCTGAGCATTAATGAGAAGATTGACGATGAAGGTGCTGGCGGTGAAAATTCCATGTGCTGAGATCTATCCATGCTGCTCCTAGCTCATGCTGGACTGCTTGGTATTATTTTACAGAATATTTGACATTTTCCCAAATAAATAGCATGAATGAACTCATTGCAAATTACGTAAAAGGGAGGAAGTTTCTATATGGTTAACGTCCCTACCTCTACTTACTTTAGCTTCACAAACGGTACAGATGACTTGACAAATGTTGTCAGGATTTGAGTAAAAATAATTCCACACAAAAGAAATGGCTTTTTTGTTCTTATGCCCAGGCATGACAACAATGGCCACCTTATCACTGGCAAGAACTGCTACCGCTGGTGGCTAACTTACTTTTTCATAAACAACAACCTCATCATCAGCATTCTCATTAGTGTCAGATGCACAAATATCACACACTCTCTCACAGCACTCCTAGTAATCTTGGCACCCTAATGCCATTATATTTTTTAACACACAAGTTTGATCAATTTAATTTTTTTTAACAGTGTATGAACAACACAGTGGCTCACAGTGCTTCTAGTAATGGTGGTACCCTAATGATGTTATATTTTTTAACACACAAGTTTTATTTTAATTATTTTAACAGTACCTGAACACACAACACCCTGCCTCACAGCGCTCTTCTGGCATTTTTTTTATTTGACATCTGTGCTCCTTTAAGTTAAACAGTGCCCCTGTAGTGTTTTTTTTAGCACAGTGCTCCAGTCCACTCCACCTAATGGCTTTTTTAGTGCCTCACAGTGATGCAGTCCAGTCCCACATCCTCTCCATGTGGTCTCCTGTGAGAAATGGCACCCGATCGCGATGGAGGGACTTTTATATCCAAAACACGCAAGATCTGACACCAAGAATATGACGTTTTGCCTCATTTTGGGATACAAAAATGGCAGGAAGACCAGAGTCCCGGCCCAGTTTGACTGGGAATCCCTAAGTTAGGGTGTGTTTGGTTTCCAAGCAAACCAAATCGCACATCTCTACTAATATTGTTGCCACTCTATGAATATGTGTAGAATTACTGTTCGTGTACAGTATCTGCGTGTGAATGTATTTATGTATATGTGTCCCATATTCAATTATAATTCCCAATACAACTCCCATTGTTACATTCTACAGCTCCTATCATAATCCATTACGTACAGCACTACAAACGCCAAAATTACAGTAACTCTGTTACACACACAATATTACCATACCTTCCTACACACATCCCATATACATCACAGTAGTTTCCTAGTTCCTATGGCTTCATATAAAACATTGGGCCTGATTCATTACGGATCACAACTGCGATTGCAATAGCGATTACGCACGCAGTCTCACTGCCATAGTATGCTAATCCTTTGTGATTGCTATGCCGTCGTAGCACAACATAAGGATGCCCACTTTACCTTACACACATCCGTAATCCTTAGCAAGACTATGAAACCATCGGCAACATCGAGTACAATCACAGCCTCATGCACACTTGCACAAGGTCTGACCTTACTCAGAAATTGCTAACTTCATCGCACGCTATGAATACTCAAGCTGCGTACGGCATTGCAGTGGATAATTTATGCACGCCCATGTAACAGCGTTCAAATGCACTGGCACGTCTGTGTTTCGCTGACCACCTCCCCAAACAGCACTTCCTGTCAATCACTCTGCGATGGGTCTGTGTAGTCACGGTGATCGCAGTCCCAATCGCAGTGGCTGGATCGCGCACAAGCACTGTGATGAATACGCATGTGCAGAACACAACAATCTGACGATTGCATGTGTAATCACAGTGTGATCAGTAATGAATCAGGCCCACAGTCTCTATATAACCTAATATAATCAATATACTGTATTCCTATATTTTGGATTTCACAAACTGTATACAAAACAGATAGGTCGCACCAAAGTAATCAGTAAATAATACCTATATCACATAACCCTCTTTATATTATAATTCCGTTTAATTGTCAGGATAAATATGAGGTCTTCCCTGCTTATGAATTAGCAACAGAAGATCTTAGTAAAGAATGGGAAGGAGCTCTTTTAAAGTGTTCACATGAATTGATGCACATTTTAATTAAACATGATAGTATTATGCTTGAAAAACACACTAAGGAAATAGAACTTCTAGGTGAGAAATTAAAGTAATTTGAAGGTCTGGAAATATTTAAAAAAACTTTTGAAAAATGTAAGAATGAAGTAGATCAGAATGAAAAACAAATTATTGAACAGAAAAGGAGAAAGTTTTCAAGAGACAAACAGGATTATGCACAGGATTTAATTTTCAAATGGAACAGAGATAAAAAGAGGGGAAAAACAGAATCTATGAGAGGTTATTCAACCTCAGAAGTAGAATCCTCTGACAATGAGATACCTAACACTACATTTGGGGGTAGGAGTTTTTTAGGAAGAGGGACGGAATTAGTGGAAGAACCTATAGGAACAATTACAAGAAAAAACGCAAAGGGGGTCAGGGATTTAAGATAAAGGAAAAGAAACAACAAAACAAAATGGGAAGAAACACCTCAAAGACATAGGAGAAATTACAGGAGATAGATCAAGATACTTTGAGAATAATTAACCTGTCAGATAAAATTCTTACTAAAGAACACATCTCCTTACTTAGTAGGGGCTTATCATTTTCACCAGAAAGAAATTTCGATAGGTTTGAATGGGAAAAAGACCTGAAACTCTTTGCACGTAAACTACTCTTACACAAATTCTTCAAAAAAAGATCAGAATATCCCCCTAAACCCTCACGGGAAGAAACCATTACTGAGATTGCATTGGATGGAGATGATGATATAGCAATCTCTATATTGGAAGATCTAGCAGGAGAAACATCTGGGAGTCAGAATGGATCATACTCCATATGACCGATTTTAAAAACACAATCGACATTTGTTCCAGATATGAAAATCTGTCCACAAGTTTATGTTAAACTGGTGTCAAAAGAACTAGACTACATTATGTCTGATAAATATAAAGAGCAAAATCTCAGTAAAATAGAACAGAAAGCTTTACATGAAATAAAAAATTGGGAAGATATTGAAATCAAATCCTCTGACAAAGGCGGTAATGTTGTCATAAGGCCCAGAAAAATGTATTTACAAGAATCTAAAAGACAATTAACAAATATTAATTGCTTTAAAGAACTAATTTTTAATCCGACCCAAAATTTTCTGACAATATATCATAATATGATCAAGAATACATATGAAAAGAGAGTGATTACGAAAACAGATTTTGAATATCTTTGGGTAGAAAACCCTAAAACTGCAACATACTATATGCTACCCAAGATACACAAAAATGAGTGTAACCCCCAGGACGCCCAATAGTATCTGGGATAGGGAGCCTTGGGGAAAAAGCCAGCAATTTTGTGGATAAACATATGAGAAAATATGTTACGCAATTGCCATCATATTTGAGAGATACTATGGATTTATTAGGGAAAATAGAAGGTATCTCCCTAAGCAGTAACACTATTCTTGCCACATGCGACATCGAAAGTTTGTATACCAGCATTAACCATGACTCGCCTAGAAGCTGCAAGGTATATCTTAAATATGGAAAGAAGAGATGATGAATTAAATTTTTTTTTGTTGAAATTATTAAAGTTCATTTTGACCAAAAATTATTTCCTATTTAATGAGAAATACTATTTGCAGGTACGGGGAACTGCAATGGGAAGTACCTGTGCCCCGACGAACGCAAATTTATATTTAGGCTGGTGGGAGCAGGAGATAGTATTTGCTGAAGAGAACCCCAGATATACTGAAAAACTAACACTATGGCTGAGATTCATAGACAATATCTTTATTGTCTGGGAAGGAGATGAGAATCTGTTAATAGAATTAATTGATAAACTCAATGACAACACTCTAAATTTAAAATTGACGACAGAATTAGATCGTGTACAGGTCAATTTTCTTGATCTTAATATTAAAATCAATGATAGAGGAAATTTGGAAATGGATGTGTATCGAAAGAAAACAGCTACTAATAGCAGCCTACATTATCAAAGTTCACACTATCCTGCTACCAAGAAAAGTATCCCAAAAGGTGAATTCCTTCAGATGAAGAGAAACTGTTCGTTAGATAACACTTTCCAAAAAAGAGTGGTCAAAGTGAAGGGTAGGTTAAGATCAAGAGGTTACAGTAATAACATCATTAATAAAGCCTATCAGGATACCCAATTGAAAGATAGAGACAAACTATTGTACCAAAAAGAAGAAAAATCAAAAATGGCAAAAGATCAAACAATCAGATTCATAGGAACATATTGCAGACAATGGAAGAATTTAAGATATGCCCTACAAAAATATTCTTATGTTCTTAAAACAGATGAGGATCTAGCCACCATTTTAGGCTCTAAAATTGATATAAGCTCGAGAAGATCAAAAAACTTGAAAGATCATCTGAAACATAGTCATTTTGGTATAAGAAAGAGACTATGTGAACAAAACATAGGATCTTATAAATGTGGGCACTGCAGAGCCTCTGAATTTAAGGTGAAGAAAAGTCATTATATTAATCGCTATGGCAATAAATGTGAAATCAGAGACTTCATTAACTGTTCTACCCTTGGAGTTATATATTGTCTAATCTGCCCATGTGAAAAGATCTATGTGGGCATGACGAAAAGACAATTTAAAAAGAGACTAATGGAATATGTTTATAACATCAATAATACACAGAGAGATTAAATCAAAATGAAGACTTTCACTAGTGTAGCAAAACATTTTTTAAGCATCATCAAGGAACCAGTAAAGGATTAAAGGCATTTGGAATGGAGAGAATACAACTGGGCCTTAGAGGAGGAGATATAACTCGAGAGCTTCTTAAAAAAGAAGCCAGACATATATTGTTAATGGATAGTGTGACACCCAAGGGTCTTAATGAAAACATAAACTTTTCAGTTTTCCTGTGATGAATTTAGATCTGAATCAATTTTTCATGATTATTATTATTATTATTATTATTATTATTATCCTTTATTTATATGGCGCCACAAGGGTTCCGCAGCGCCTTACAAAGTACAGAAACAAATGAGCATACAAGACAACAATTATTAACAGTACAGACAATGCAGGACAAGTACATGATTTATAAACAATGCTGCATAACACCTAAATAAGCAGCAGTGTGTCAGTAATCAGTTTTAGGTGCCATTGTAAATGAAAGTAAAAGTAAGGCAAGAAGAAGCACGTGAGGAAAGAGGGCCCTGCTCGTGAGAGCTTACATTCTGAGGGGAGGGTCAGACAAACAGGGGTGACACAGATGGGCTAGATAGTGAGGAAGGAGCATAGAGTAGTGGGTTAGGATGAGCACTGGAGAGCATTGAGGAAGAAATGGGTCTTGAGGGCCCATTTGAAGATTAAGAGCCAGGAAGCCACGTGATGGAGGAATTTTGCAGGAGCAGTGGTGTCAGAGGGGTATAGCCAGGGTTTGGTGATGGCAAGGAGAATCAAGGCATTGCAGATGAAGTGCTCATGAATGGAGACCAGTTTATTATAGACAAAACTGGCTTTCCAGAGGGAACAGGAGAGAGGGACAAAGTTAGGAGGCGAGAAGAGAATGAGATTATTAGAGTTGATGTAGTGTGGAGGTGATATTGATCTAGAGAAGGAGGATAAGGAGTGTGGGGTTATGTGGCTGGCTTCTGAATGAGGAAGGGTGACAGCAGGTGGTGGGTAAGGTGGAGGTTTAGTGTGGTGTGGGGGGGGGGGAAGGATAGGTAACTTGGAGAAAAGAGAGGGGGCAGAGTTTAGTGGTGGTGCAGCAGGACCATGGTGGAAGAGAAGTTACTAATACTGGAGTTGTGGGAGATGCAGTGGAGAGACTTATATGTGATGAAGAGAGCCAGGGGAGGGGAAGGAGGGGGAGAACGTAGAGGGGACTATGGATGGAGAAATGAGGTGAAAACTGGTGGTAGAGGAGAAAATAATGTAGCAGCTGAGTGAGGGAGGAGTAGAAGAAAAGAGACATTGTAGATGAGGCAGTTGGGGGGGGGGAGTCAGTAGTAGTAATGAGTGTGAGATGACGGAGCAGTACAGGTCAAAGGTCAACATCAGATAAAAGGAAGAACAGTGCTGGAAGATGTAAAGGCACAACTACAATAGTATATTATAACCAAAAAAGGAGTCTAGAGGTGTTCAAGTTGCAAGACTTGAGAATTAGTATAAAGTATGAATATATTAAAAAAATAAATAAAAGGTATAGGTGTGAAACAATGGTAGATACTACAGTGGTATAAAGATAAATTGACAGTGGTATTGGAATGATTTAAACATTGTAGAGAAGAAACACAAACATACAAGTATTAAATGTTCAGTAAGCAGGTAGTTGCTTGCAATGCTGAAGCAGGGTGTTGGCAAAAAGAGTGTCCAGGTTATAATGGAAGCTGGTGGCTGAGTAGCAGGGTTTCCAGAAGCTCAGAAGATCCTTTGTTTTTTCCCCAAGTTTTAGAGAGTTCTTTTAAAAATATCGTCCTCCTGTCTTCCTCCTGCTTAATTCCTGACTAACTCTTTAAGTTATGCTGTACATGTAGTCCCACTTAGAAAACAAACCCACTTTGAAATAATAATGCTAAATTAAGAAATCAAATAAATATAGGAAATGCTAATTTTTAAATTGTTAGTTATAGTAAGGTCATTTTACTATTTGACTCATAAATATATATTATATTTTTAATTAAGGTTGTAATATACTATGATAATTACTCATGTTGCAGTTTAATTTATGTTATCATAATGATTATTCTTTAATAACATACTATTATTTGCACATTTATATATGGTGATAATATAATTTATTAGAGTATATTCAGTTTTATTGCAGATGGTAATTTATTATAATGTTATTTATAATTCATATACACATGGTTTGATTTGGTGTTTTTTCTCACTATAATATAATGAGTATTTATAATAACTATATAAGAATTGTTTTTTTCTAACACTAATTGGTATATATATATATCTGTATATGTATAATTTTACATACAGATTAATCACACATGGTATTTTATAACATTTATATCTGTACGTGTATGTATATATATATATATATATATATATATATATATGTACAGATTAATTACATTTATTATTTATTATACTACACGTTTTTTTCTCACTGAATCTTTATAAGGTTAATTTATAAATATTATTATACATGGTCATTAATCACAGAACATATTTACATTGTATTAATTTAATATTGGTTATGTATATTAGGGCTATTGTTTGCACATTAGCAAGGTTTGATGGAATTGATGTAATAATAATATCTGATTATTTTGACACAATTAATTCACAAACTTAAATAAATAACATCTATTTTGATTTAACTGTTACAATTGAGTATTAATCAATAAGCTTTAGGAATAATGTAATAACTAATTTAAGGAGAATTCATTACAGTAAAGACATTATTTATATATTTATAGAGTATTTATTTCAAGATTTACAGGCTAATCCTAGGTAACTTTGTATCAGTATAACAAGCAATCACTGGAGACCTATCAGAACTGTCAGATTCCGATTTGAAATTAATGATGAATTGTGATTGGATCATGGACATATAAAAGACCCGCGAAGGGTAACAGTCAGCTTGCCTCTGTGAAAAAGCTACACACGAAACGTGCGTCAGCGTTAAGCTGTATTAATAAAATAATGTGCCCATTTGAATAGAGACTATGTATTATGTATTAACTAGACAGTGACAACGCCGCTACCCGCTGTGAGCACATACAGTGCTACATCGCGGCATGCTGGCTGCACGCTGTGACTTTGTCTTAGCAGTACTAAGCCGGCGCAGTGACAGCTAGCAACGGACCGCGGCTGTAGTTACATTGTATGCAGGGAAAAAATCCCAGAGATTGAGTGAGATTGTGTTAGTACGGCTGCTTGCTGAGTCTATGTCCGGAGAAGATTAAGCCGGCACAGTACTAGCTAACAACAAACTGCTGCTGTGGTTTTGTTGCTTGCAGTGAGATCAATCTATTTCATAATACGTTATGGATATGCATTAAAGTTTCAGACATCATGTGCCAAGAAATTGAAAGTCCATGTAATGGCATTTAGCAATAGATGAGGATAAACTATAAGCCTTTAATAATGTGACATTATAAGAAATCAACATAGACTGTCTGTAGGACACTCTATTATCTGCTACATCCTTACTAAAGTGTCACTGAGATAGAAACAGAGTGATTATAACAGCATAACAATGTATTTTGGTTGAATACTCTTATTAATATAGGCTTGACTATTGCATAATTATAAAATTACTATACTATAGGCCTAAATCTTGGTCTGAATTCATAAGTATTATCTTACATGATGAATATACATATTATGTTCCTATAAATATATAGATGCAACACAGTTGCGATACTATTTGAGAATCACAAGTGATAATATGTGAATAGGCTTCACTGCTATTGAGTAGTATAATTTATAATATAAATGCAGACATACCGTAGTTCTACTTTTACTCTATTTTGCAGCAATTCACTAGTCATAATAAACATATACAGAGTCTCATAACACTAATGGGACACAGAGATTAATACAGTCACTAGTATTTTAATCTTAATTACTTCTGTATCGTTTTATTTAGCTGATTTTAATATATTTTGTATATTTAAAATTGTTTAATAAAAGTTATGTTTTAACATTTACATACCTATACCAACATTTTTGTGCATCCAAACGATCGGGCTACTTTTCTCTTTTGGTGTTGTGTACTATTTCACAAACTGTACCATACATCATACTTGCCTACTTTCATGGACGGCCAGAAAGAGCATTCAAGTCTCCCGGAGATTGACTCGCGTCTACCTGCCACCACCCACAGGGTGGTTCGGATGGCCGATGATGCAAATCACGCTTAATCATGTAATCATAGCCACGCCCCCTAATCTTGCCATTGTATAGCAGGGGCGAACTCACATTGACACGACCGGGCATTCACGCCACCGCAACGCCTCCTATGCCATGCACGCCCTACACACCATCCCCCTATGCCATGCCATGTTGACTGCTGTGCCGTACTAGAGAGAGCAGCCAGAAAGTTGGCAAATATGCTGTACATATTATCTCACAAGATATATGATCTTATAATATATACTGTATGCTAGCTAACAATAATTCACAAACAATTTCATATGCTCCTTTATGTATTTGTATATGCTATATGCACTGCCACAGTTTATCTGTAATATATATATTGTTTCCATATCCATCAATTATGATACCATTGCTTACCAGCATGTATAACACACTGTCCTCCATGTTGCTTCACATATAGGGGCATATTTAGTAATTATCTGTAATTGGTCCCGATAATTGTAATTTCTTATTGCCACTTATTGTAGAAATAAGAAAATAAGTATGAACATTTACTGTACATGGAGACTCCGCCTGTCACTGATCTGTTAGAAATAAGGTGATTGCTCAATCATGTTACCTCTTCCTCATTTGGGATTACTAACGGTACTAGGCAGGGCTGTCCACTTTCACCCTTGATTTTTACTTCAGTTATGGAAGCCCTGGTGATGAGGATATACATAACAACAAAAAAATATCTGGTGTAATTACTGGCTCAAAATTAAAGGGCAAGAATAGGGGAGGGGGAAAATGCCCACCGCACAAGCAACAAGATCACCATATGATTAGAGAAAAATATCAAAGAATATATTATTCTGTATGAAAGAAAAAAAGGGGCTATCTCCACAGTATTCCTATGGGTCTAAATGTATTACTGGAGTTGTGGTGGTGCTGCTCAGAGTAAGTCAATGCAGAAAAAAAGGGAGAGGGAGTAAGGTCCTAGGACCAAATCCAAGACTCTATAACGGCGCACTCTTATAGCTAGTAAGCATATAGTGGTTAATAAAATATAACTGTTAATGAGTTCAAGCTAAAAACAGACTAACATAATATACAGACATAGAAACTAATGAAAGAAAAAAGTCGTGATGGTGAAAGGTGCTGAGGAGAAAAATATTCCCATGAGAATGGCGAAATATAGTAGAAACAATATGACATAAATACACAAAAATTATAACCAATACTAAACAGTATTGGTATATCACAAACAAGATATAAAATACACCCAGGTCATAAACTAGTCAGGGATATGCGATTAAATACTCATAGAATGGAGAAACATCGATGTTATTATAGCAAACTGAAAGTACAATCAAAAATTCTCCAAATGAGATAACAAAACAAAAAAGGTCCTGTAAATGGACCAGTCATTTATAGAGGTATATCGTGTAGTACAGAAAAAAGATGTAGAGAGGGATGTCAAGAGTCCCGATCCATCAAAAAGTTCTGCTGCTTGCCATCGTGCTAGGGCAGAGAATGGGAAGTGAGAGACCCGTGTGTCACAGTAACCCCTCGAAAACAAAGAAAGATCACAACCCTGTAGCAGGCATTCATTTAAATCCCCTCCTTTGTCATACTATAATAGCATTGGACAAAAAGAAGGGGGGAAATTTACTGGGCTGCAGTCGGGAGGTGAAAGAATGTATAGTTATAGTGTACCGATGGTCAGTATTTGGTTATATGAATCCACACAATATAACAGTATAAATACCATGTAGTATAGAAAAATAGAAGTATGGGGTATAAGGAACCTGATCCATCAATGAGTTCTGCTGCTTTCCATCTTGCAATAAGCAGAGGCTGGGAGGTGAGAGACCCGTGTTTCACAGTAACCCCAAGAAAATAGACAATATCTAACCCCTTTAACAGACATTCATTTCAACCCCTTTATTGTCTTGCTATTGTAGCATTGGACAATAGAGAAGGGGGAAGTTACTCGGCTGTAAGCAGGGAAAGATAGGAAAAGAGGCAAGTCAACCCGTATCAATATAAAAATATAGTCACATGAGATGATTAGCTCAATTTAGTATGTAGTAACAGAGAATTAAATAAGGTATCAAGCAATAGGTGGTTAATCCTCTAAAAAAAGGGGGATAACAGTTTGTCAATAATATATATCTCATTCTCTTAGCGCATCACAACTTAATTGACAGATACCCTGAAAATATATGCCACAGACACTAGAAGATAGTGAGCTTGATATTAATAGGATAATAACACTAAATTAAGCAGGGACTGCCCGTATGGCAATATATATCATGCAATTCTGTTATATTCACCTTAGGTAGGGTAAAGATGATGAATTAGAGATCATTAATATATCAGATCAACAATTGACAGCATCGCAAATCTAATTTCTTAAGAAAGGACTTAGGGCCTGATTCAGAGCCGGACGCAATTAGCGCTTGCTCGTCCAGAAAATAGGGTTGGCTATTCAAATGAACCATTCGCTCTTTGCGGCCTGTTCACGCCTCTAGGTCTGAACATGCGAACAAAACTTGCGGTCGTTTTTTGGAAAAATACGCCCCCTGGCCGCTCGCATCCTACGTCATGTCCGCTATTTATTAGATTAATCGAGTACATCGACCAGCGTATGAACTGCTCGCTATTCTTGTGGTTGGTTTTTCCTACCACAATCTTGCGAGCAGTTCTGACTATAAAATAACCCAGTGACGTGGTCAATGACGCTGCTGTATTAATTATGCACACCCATAAAAAGCCCGTTTTGACCTTTAAGCACGCCTGCGTTCTGATCTCTACTCCCCGTTTTCAAGCACCTTCCCCTGTTACCACCCACATACGCCTCCTCCTGTCACTCAAAATAGCAGGCATTCGCTATTTAGCGAACAAACGATTTTCGGCCGCACTGACTGGTTCGCGCATGCGTATTACGATCCGTACGCATGCGCAGTTGGGCAAACATCGCTCGGAACGAGCGAGCGGCCGCTTACGAGTGGCTCTGAATCAGGCCCTTAGTTTCTTTCCAACAACCAGTTTCAACAGGTTCTCTTTGGAAAAAGACTTACATCTCTTCAGTAGGAAGTTTGTCCTTCAAAAATTATTTTCTATTCAAAAGAAAACACCAGAGGAATTTAATGTTCAAGCTACAACAGATACTTCTCATCCACTCTCTTTAGATTCAGAGGAAGATCTGTTAACTCTTGACATATTGGAGGAACTCATAATTGATTCTTCCGATATTGCAGACCCCATCCCAAATCTGCGTAGACCTACTTGCAAGAAGAAGTCTAACTTCTTCCCACAAGATAATATCTCACCCGCGGTACAGATATTTGTGAGGATGGTATCCAAGGATCTAGACATATTTTATGAGAAAAACCACTATGCTCACCATCTGGTACAAAACATTACAAGGGAGGAGAGAATAGCACTGAATGAAATTCAGAAATGGGACTACATCATTATCAAACCCTCCGATGAGGGAGGTAATATAGTATTGTGGCCCAAAGAAATGTATTTGAAAGAAGTAATGAGACAACTACAGGACACTTCCTGTTACCAGCCTTTACTCTTCAACCCTACAGACAATTTTTTGAGGTTTTATGATAGACTCATAAATGATGGCTTGAAGAAAGGAGCCATTACTAAACAAGAACTTGAATTTTTACGAGTAAATAATCTTAAGGTTCCCACATTTTATGTACTTCCCAAAGTACATAAAGACAACAAAAATCCTCCTGGTATTGTGGCAGGGATCAATGGCCTTACAGAACAAGCGAGTCGATTTATTGATATACATTTGAGAGAATTTGTACTGACGTTACCTACGTATCTGAAGGATACGACAGATGTTCTTCAGAAGCTAAATGATATTAGGATGGAACAACATCACCTTTTGATATCGATAGATGTTGAATCCCTATATACGTCCATACAACATAAAGATGGGATACAAGCAGTTCGATACTTTTTGACTATGAGAGGTGATGGGGAATTCTCTAATTTTATAATTGACCTTCTGCATTTTGTGTTACACAGAAGCTACTTCATTTTCCAAAACAAGTTCTATCTACAGACAAGGGGCATAGCAATGGGCTTGACATGTGCCCCGAGCTATGCCAACTTATTTTTAGGTTAGTGGGAAAGGGAAGTGGTTTTTGCTGAAGCCAACGATGTACATATGCAGTATATTGTACAGTGGCTACGTTACATTGACAATATTCTTGTAATCTGGAAAGGTAGCAAACAAGATTTCTTAGATTTCATATGATAATCAATTAAATCTTAAATTCACTTGGGAGATAAGTAATGAAACCATTACTTTCCTTGATCTGAAAATAAATAAAAACATTACTGGTGAGATCACTACAGATCTTTATAGGAAGAAAACAGCTACCAACAGAACTTTATATCGAACAAGCTGACATTTTCCTCCCACAATCACTAACCTCCCTAAAGGGGAATTCTTACAACTTAGGCGTAACTGCTCCGATGACTCCATCTTTTTTAAACAAAGCAAAGAAATGACTTCAAGACTTCTTAAGAGAGGATACAGCCATCGTATGATTAAACAAATCAAGACATTTTGCAAGTCAGACCAACCGGGATAACCTTGTATTTCCTCCTAGGAAGATTCCAGAGGAAACTGAAAACATTAGATTCATAGGAGATTACTGCAAAGAATGGCGTGACATTAAAAATATCATACAACAACATTGGTCTATTCTCCTCTCTGATCCAGATTTGGAAAAACATCTGGGTACATCAGTTTCTATAAGTTGGAGACGTGCCAAGAATCTTAAAGACCATTTGGTGCACAGGCATTTGAGAATTCAAAAAGAAAAACCCCCAAGCTCACGGGTACTTATCCCTGTGGTGAATGCAAGGTCTGCACTCTCATTTTTAAAACCAACAAGGTCACGGACAAATATGGTAACACTCTGCAGATACGCAAGTTCATGAACTGCAAGGCCATTGGAGTTATTTATTGTCTATTCTGTGAATGTGGCCTAAAATATGTGGGAATGACCACCAGAAGTCTTAAAGTACGTGTCTTAGAACACATAGGTAATATCAGAAACGCCAAAACAGACTTGTTAAAGATGAAGAAAATCTCATCAGTAGCTCGACATTTTCATCTCAAACATAATGGGGAATCCAGGAACTTGAAAGTTTTTGGTCTTGACAGAATCCATATGGGTATCCGAGGAGGAGATTTAACCAACACTCTACTGAGGAAAGAAACTGAATGGATTTTTAGATTGGGGACCATGGGTCCACGTGGCCTCAATGACTACAATTGCTATAGTCCATTTTTGACCCAGTAGTTCATTTATGATCATTCTCTACTAATTATAAATATCCTATACCCACTTTCAGACCTACTTTCTCTTCTTTTCTTCTCCCTTTTTTTCTTTTATAAATATGAAATTATGACAGTATTTATCTTTTACGGTTTTCATTTACACCCTTTTGGACTATTGGAGTACAGGAACTAGATACATGAAGCAATTATCCTATCTAGTTATTTATTTTTATTTTTTATTTTTTATTTTTTTTATAACAATCTAACCACTCTAAATGAGTCTAATGTATTATTTATGACCTTGTATTTTATACTTCAATTTTCATTTATTTATTTCTTTTTTTCTGTTATACTTTTTTTGTTAATAAGCCTTCTTATAACCACGATAGTATATTCTACAATAATATTCAACATGGTCTCACTCTTTTGGGTCACGCTTCATTTCATTACTTTTCTTTTCTTCTTCCCTCCCTTTAACTTTTAACTTTTTTTCATTATAATTATTATCTATCACCAACCTCCGACAATTTGTACACCAGTCCATATTATTTTAGATTATTTATACTTTAGTCATAGCATCTTTCACATAATTAATTTCCCCTTCTTATTTCCTTCATACTTTTTGTACCACATTACCACTATTATTTATTTTATATGTCACATATACATGTTTTATCTTTTCACTCTAACTCTATATGCTGCTCTTTACACAATAGTTAATATATTACATTATCATCTTTTATATCATCTCGTTTTTGAGACTTATGAAGAATTTATTTTAGTTCTCCTGGATATATATTTTTTAATACACAGGATCAATTTTATTATTAGGTAGAATTTTTTACACATTATGTCCGGAATCTTTTAGCACAATGCACAACAAATATATCTGCACATAATGACACTGACTTAGGTGACCTATAATATAATATTCTTTCCTCTCACTACCCTGCCCTTTTATTCTTTTCTTTTCTTTTTGTCTTTCACTACCTACTAAGTATACCTTTTTAAATGATCTAGTTTAGAAGACACATGTGGATACATTCTGCATATCCTGAACATGTAATTACTTCGTGCAGCATAACTAGCTGCTATTCATTATTTACATCCTATTGTATACATGCAGGGAGAGCAGCTCACGACAAGCTGCTAACGTAACCACACGAGCCTCCGTTTTGACTCCGCCCCCGCTATTTGATTAGGCCAGTCTATTCACAACTGATCTCATTGCTGATTGGCTGGTTTGAATGTCAATCGTCCTTTCCAGCCTCCCGACTGGTTTGCTGATCCTAGATAACCAGTGGGAGTCTGCAGCTAATTTGTAGCTGATTCTTCCGTGATCAAGCCTCTCTGGCGAAACGTGCATCGGTCTCTAGGGTGCCCTGCATGTGCACGATGTAGGACACCCCTACACTCAGGTTATATTTGGGATTTCATTTTTTCTACTATACTCAAGGTTGGAGCTTTTCTCTTACATAGCGTCCGCGACACTGACACTATAGTTGCAGCCCCTGTTTAGTTATGTTGCTACATTGTATACAGCAATCGCACTGTTTTGATAGTGAGTCCTACTTAACAACAATTGCAGGTTTTTGGTGCCCAATTATGGTTACATGCAGGTCATTACATTCTGCTGAAGTGCAGTTCCTACTGAATTAACATCTCTATATGATAACCAGACAGTCCTTTTTGTTGTGTATGTGAGCACATAGATACTATTTATAGGGCCCCCTATCTGTACCCTACCTAAGGTGAATATAACAGAATTGCATGATATATATTGCCATACGGGTAGTCACTGCTTAATTCAGTGTTATTATCCTATTAATATCAAGCTCACTATCTTCTAGTGTCTGTGGCATATATTTTCAGGGTATCTGTCAATTAAGTTGTGATGCGCTAAGAGAATGAGATGATATATATTATTGACAAACTGTTATCCCCCTTTTTTTAGAGGATTAACCACCTATTGCTTGATACCTTATTTAATTCTCTGTTACTACATACTAAATTGAGCTAATCATCTCATGTGACTATATTTTTATATTGATACGGGTTGACTTGCCTCTTTTCCTATCTTTCCCTGCTTACCGCTGAGTAACTTCCCCCTTCTCTATTGTCCAATGCTACAACAGCAAGACAATAAAGGAGTTGAAATGAATGTCTGTTAAAGGGGTTAGATATTGTCTATTTTCTTGGGGTTACTGTGAAACACGGGTCTCTCACCTCCCAGCCTCTGCTTATTGCAAGATGGGAAGCAGCAGAACTCATTGATGGATCAGGTTCCTTATACCCCATACTTCTATTTTTCTATACTACATGGTATTTATACTGTTATATTGTGTGGATTCATATAACCAAATACTGACCATCGGTACACTATAACTATACATTCTTTCACCTCCCGACTGCAGCCCAGTAAATTTCCCCCCTTCTTTTTGTCCAATGCTATTATAGTATGACAAAGGAGGGGATTTAAATGAATGCCTGCTACAGGGTTGTGATCTTTCTTTGTTTTCGAGGGGTTACTGTGTCACTTCCCATTCTCTGCCCTAGCATGATGGCAAGCAGCAGAACTTTGTGATGGATCGGGACTCTTGACATCCCTCTCTACATCTTTTTTCTGTACTACACGGTATACCTCTATAAATGACTGGTCCATTTACAGGACCTTTTTTGTTTTGTTATCTCATTTGGAGAATTTTTGATTGTACTTTCAGTTTGCTATAATAACATCGATGTTTCTCCATTCTATGAGTATTTATTCGCATATCCCTGACTAGTTTATTTTATATCTTGTTTGTGATATACCAATACTGTTTAGTATTGGTTATAATTTTTGTGTATTTATGTCGTATTGTTTCTACTATATTTCGCCATTCTTATGGGAATATTTTTCTCCTCAGCACCTTTCACCATCACGACTTTTTTCTTTCATTAGTTTCTATGTCTGTATGTTATGTTAGTCTGTTTTTAGCTTGAACTCATTAAAAGTTATATTTTATTAACCACTATATGCTTACTAGCTATAAGAGTGCGCCGTTATAGAGTCTTGGATTTGGTCCTAGGACCTTACTCCCTCTCCCTTTTTTGTGATTACTGGCTCATCTGAACATAAGATTGCGTTATATGCAGCAACGTCTTACTGTCCCTTGCAAATCCAGAGTTTTCGTTGTAGCTTCTCTCCGAACTTGACCTCTATTTTCAATACTCAGGCTTTAAGATCAATACCAGTAAAACTGGTACTTGATTTTTGTATCCCAGGACCGACTGAACTTGGTTCCTGATTCAAGGCACACACAAAAAATTTAATATTTAGATATTTTTCTCACACATTACCATCATCAACTCTTTCAGGCTAACTTCCCCCGTATATTGGATCAGATCAAATGTGACCTACAGTCTTGGTCTAGCCATTTTATTTAATGGATAGGCCAGGTTAATTCGGTGAAAATGAAAGTACTCCCTTGACTCCTTTACCTTTTCCAGACCCTTCCGATATTTATCCCGCCCTATGTATTCAAATTTTTTGCAATTCCAAATTACCCGATTCACATTTGGGCCAATAAGCATCCACGAGTGCAGTTAAAAACATTACAGCGAACTTCTCATGGCGGTGGTCTGAGTATCTCAAATTTCAAAAAGTACTATTTAGCTGCGCAACTTATGCAGTGTGTTAAATGGTACAACCCTGGTGCTGGGAAGGTCTGGGTGGATATCGAGGTGGAGGAACTGGGTCTCTTCACAGTATCCTCCCTCCTCTGGCTTCCGAGGACCCACCACCCCCGGACTGTTGCTTCCCATCCTATAGTCTCTCGTTCATTGTCAGTCTGGGACTTTAGCAAAAGGAAGTTTAAGTCGGCCCCAGGCCTTTCCCCAATCATCACTCTTTTTCATAACCCCGATTTTCCCCCAGGCAAACATAAGTCTCCACTCTTCCTCAATTTTCCCAGATACAAACAGATATAGAGCTTTCTTCCAAGTGTTTATTTTAAAAAAAATTTAGAATCACTGGGAGAATTCACAGGAAGAAGGATTATCATTAGAGGTGTGAATCAAGATAAGGAGGCTTTGAGAAGTCTAGTGATAAAGAAGCTTGGAGGAGTCAATTGATAAAGAAGTTTTGAGAAGATGAAAAAGCTTTGAGGACTGGAGTGTACTTGATTGGAGTATGGCCTGATGACCAATTTGCAACCTTGAGGACTGATATAAACTTGGCTGGTGGCAGCCTTAAAGGCTGATGTGTACTTGACCGGTTGCAGCCTTGAGGGCTGAGGTATACTTGGCTGGTAGCAGCTTTGAGGGCTCATGTGTACTTGGCTGGATGCAGCCTTGAGGGCAGATGTATAGCAAGGAATCAACACAGATGTTGGGGTGCGGCATAGACTGCTGTGATGTCAATAATTGAAAGTCCACACAGGCGCTGTAGTGCAGCAGAGACTGATGTGATGTTAAAAATAGGAAGTATACACAGACGCTAAAGTGCGGCAGGGATTGCTGTGGTGTATTATCAGAAAGTCCAAATAGACACTGAAGTGTGGCAGGGACTGCTGATGTAATTAGCGATAGTCCACACAGACGCTGAAGTGCGGTAGTGACTGTTGTGATGTAACTGGTGGATAATCCACACAGTCGCTGAAATGCAGCAGAGATGGCTGTGGAGTACTAGTTGTAAGTCCACACTGGCGCTGCAGTGTGGAAGGAACTGCTGTGGTGTTACTAACAGATAGTCCATGCTGAAGTGCAGCAGAGACGGTTTGAAATTCACGCTGGACACGAGGAGCTGGAACATACAGAAACATGAACTCACAGGAACCAGAAGCCTCGTACTGAACGCTATAGCTGGCATTAGAGCACAGAACCAGCGGGAGTAAAAAAGGAAGAAGATCCAATCGGTGAAGGGAGGTGACAAATCAGTACGGTAGGAGGACTTCACGGAGTAGCAGTGCAGCATCCATGTCTCCTAGCAATGTGCCTGAGAGAACTACTCGGAGCATTGTTGTCCAACAAGACACAGCGGCGGCTTGTGACACACTCAAAGTTGAAAAATCTTCTCACTAGCAGATCTCTTACTACCTTTGAAGATCTCTGTTTGATACGTTCCTCCACTAAGGGTCTAATTTCCTTTCTCAATAAATGATTGATTGACGTGACCCCCATAAAATTGCCTGGGAGGCTGTCCTGGGTGTCACTTTGGATGACGAGGAGTGGTCTGATATTTGGGATAACGCCGTCTCTAGTTCTATATGTGTTAGAATTAAAGAAAATACATATAAGTTATTATATAGGTGGTACTATGTGCCCTCTCGATTCTGCAAAATTTATCCCAGCACATGTAGATGTTGCCCAGCTGAAGGCACTTTCCTTCACATATGGTGGACTTGTCTGAAGATACAAATTCTTTGGAGAGAGGTCATTGATTTTTATTTTTTTTTCAAAATATTTTTATTGATTCTGAAGCATATTTGAAAAGATCAAAAAGAATGTACAATACAATATAAAATGGACATAAAAATACAATAGGTCAATCCAATATAAGATATTCTTTAAACATCAAAATATGATTACAATAAATATGAATGAAAGAATGGAGGACACGCTGTGCCAGCAAAAGAAACTTTCTATCTAACAATGGGGGGATCATTGTCAATTAACCTCATTAAATACCATGAAGTAAATGAAAAAATTTGTAATTATTGAGTAGGCTGCGCAGGGAGAATAGATATGTAGCTCTCCCATACTTCGAAAAATTTTGCTACTCTAGACTCCTTGGATAAAGAAGCCTTTAGCCAGTCCATACGAAATAAATAAAATTATTTTTCTAGAAATAAAGAAAAAGGGGGTTCATAAGGCTGTATCCAAACTTGCAAAATAGTGCTAGCAGGAGTTTACGGCAACCACCTGACACTCTCTGACCCTAAGGTAAAATACTCAAAATAGCCCATGCAGAGTTGAACAGCAAAAAGTTAACCAAATTATCCAGAGCATATCTCCTAACCTAAAGCCAAAAGGTTCTAACTAGGGGACAGACCATAAGCAATGGAATAGGTCAGAATTATCTTCCTGACAACGGGGCCACCTATGCGAAGAAGAGCCCATTATAAAACCACGGTGTAATATAAGTTCTATAAAAAGTATTTAGGAAAAACTCTCTGTACGAGCTAGCAGGAATGATTCCACATGAGTCACACAGGTTTTTAAGCAAAATGTCTACCGTCAGGTTGGGGAAATGGAGTAACCACTTTGGCAGGCCAGTACGGAGGGTATCATAGTCTAAACTGCCGCACAGGAAGCAGTAATGACGAGATATAGCCCAACAAGCCGGCGGCGCAGCAGTCAATAATGTATCCAGAGTGTTGTCCCAATCTTTGTTAGAAAAATTATGAATAATTTGACTCACATAATACTACTCCTAGTAAAAGGCAAAGGGGGATGAGGACAAAAAGTCATATTTCTCAACTGCCTGGTGAAATGTGAGGGGCCTCCTAAAATCTCTATCCACTAAGCAACCAACAGAGTGTATTTCTAGCTGGCCAAAATAAAAAGGAGTTTGCGGCTAAACCACGTTGAAATTCTGGATTTCGTAATAATGGAAGAAAAAAGGTTTTATGTGTGATTAAGCTCTGTTTGTGATGTAGTATATGCCATAGTCAGCGTGTATTCCAAAGTAGAGGATTCTCTCGCAGTTCTGTAGATATCTCCTGGTCATGGAGATGTCTGAAAGATACCAGATTGCAATCAGTCACAAAATTCCCCTCAAGACCTGATTCCGTGTAAATGTCAGTACCATGTAACCAGTCACGTAAATGACGTAGCAGTGTTGCGTGATTGTAATGTGTAATATTAGGGAAGTTAATACCCGTATTACATTTAGTCTGTTGAAGGCGAATCAATCCTATTCTGTGTCTTTTTTTATTCCAAATAAACTTAACAAAAATCGAATTAAGCCTTTTGGTATCTTCCAAAGAAAGTAGTAAAGGTAAAGATTGGAATAAATAAATCAGCCTTGGGAGTATAGTAATTTTGAGCAGACTAACCCTACCCAAATAGGAGAGCTGGAGACGACGCCACCGCAATAGTCTTGGATATATTTTTATTATAAAGAGAAGAGGGATTTTTAGTGATTATATGTAAAACTCCCCTTAGCCCAGGTAAAGGGTACTCTATCATGCCAGCTTGGTCGTGAGAATCCCAGACGTAGATACAGGGCAATAGACTTTTCTGGATTAATATGGAGTCCTGAGATATCTCCAAAATTTTGATGTAAAGATAATAAATGGGGAAGAGAAGTATTAGGCTGAGAAATATACAGTAACACATCATTTGCAAACGCTGTGGCCTTAATTTCTATTGAGCCCACCCGTATACCTGGAATATTGGAGACTAGTTGAAATAAACAAAGAAATGGATCTAAAGATAAATTAAATAGGAGAGGGGATAGTGGACATCCCTGATGAGTACCCCTATACATCCGCACCTCACCTCCCCGCAGTCCATTCAATAACAAAGTCATACATGGGGAGGTATAAAAATAATGCATTAGACCAATAAAATCTTGACCAAAGGATCTTCGTGAGAGGATTTCATATGTGTGGCCAAAGCACTGAATCAAAGGCCTTATGAGTATCTAAGCTAAGCAACAAATTAGAAGATGGAGGGTCTTTGGTTGAAACCACTGTAGCGGCAATGGCCGAACGAACTCCTTTGACCGAATGTCGGCCTTTCACAAAGCCTAATTGATGAGGAGTCAATAGGTCAGGGAGAATAGCTTATAGTTTGTTGGCCATAATTTTTGCAAGGATCTCAAAATCTAAATTTAATAAGGTGATCGGACGATAAGAGGCCACTAATTGGGGCTTTTTATTGGGCTTGGGCAAAAAAATAGTGTGATAGGAATTAAAAGTGGGATAACTGGGAGCCTGTCAGTGTATTAAACGATATAACTCCAGTAAAGTCGGGGAAACCTCATGGCTTAGAATTTTAAAGTAATCACTGGTAAAACCATCAGGACCAGCAGCCTTATGAGCTGGGAGTTCCGAGATGGTGTTCAGAAGTTTTTCCATAGTAATATCTTTATCCAAATGATTTATTTCATCATCTGACAATTGTGGAAGACGAGCCCCGACCAAGAGAGTGTCACATAGAACTATACAATTGTTTATAGTATGTTTGGAACTGCGATATAATAGCAGAATTTTGATTAGTAAGAACACCTCTAACCTGATCTTTAAGAGAATGGATATAACTTCTTCTACGCCTCATCTTAGCCATATTGGCAAGCAGTTTGCCAGGTTTATTACCCACCTAAAATATTTGTTTTTGATGTGGTCTAGTCTATATTTAGATTGAGACAATAGATACGATTCCAAAAGACGACGAGCCTGTTTATAAAACATAAAAGTCTCATCATTGGGATTATCAATATAGAGACAATGCTGAAGCCATAGCATCCCACAGAGCTCGATATTTGTTCTTCTCATCCCTTCATATTTTCACTACATAATTAATAATATGGCCTCTTAACACTGCCTTAGATGTCTCCCATAACAATATTGGGTCATCCCAATGGGCAATATTGTCGTCTAGAATTTGTTCCATTTATATTTTAAAACATTTTTAAAGTCTTCCGACTGGGACAGGTAAGAGGGAAAATGCCAGAAACGAGAAGACATCGTGTGAGATGGGTAATAGAGGGACACACTAATGGGGGCATGGTCCGAAATTATTATATTGCCTAAAGTGGTCTCCTGGACAAAAGAGAATAGAGATTCCTCCACCAGTATATAATCAATTCTAGACAATGTACGATGGACTGCAGAGAGATGAGTGTAGGAGCGATCAGTGGGGTTAAACGCCACGGGTCAACCAGGCCACGAGAAGATTTAAATTTAGCAATAAGTTTCCAAGCTGAATGATGTAATGAGGCAGGAGAGGAGGATTTGTCCAGGCGAGGATCATCGACCGTATTAAAGTCTCCACCCACAATCAGACCCGGAGTATCCCTCTGAGCTAGAAAAAGGGACAGTTCCAACAAGAATTCTGCAGGGTTGTTAGGGGCATATACATTCAATAGAGAATATCAAGCATTCGAGATAACAATATCCAAGAGAATAAACCTGCCCCCAGGATCTATATATTGATCTGAGATGGTATATTGCAAAGAGTGGCTTAATATGATAGCAACTCCACGTGCTTTAGTGCGAAACAGAGCAGAAATACACTCATGAATCCAAGTGTCCCTTAAGGTAGAGTCGTCCCCAGCTCTCCAATGAGTCTCCTGTAGAAACACTATCTGCGCCCCCAAGTGTTTAAGATGAGAGGAGACTCTCCACCTTTTTATAGGTTAATTAAGGCCTCCCACATTCCACGAGACCAGACAGAGGCAAGGACTATGAGCAGGGGATGTAGAGGTTTGTAAATCTATGGACGGCATCATCCTTTACCTTGCGGGGGTAGAGTATTACAAGAGGTCAACAGTAAAAAATAAAACATTTCCACGTACCAGCCATCAGGGAAATCCAATAATTTGAAATAGCTCGCACAACATATCGCTCCTAACATGTACAAAACAATAAACATTTTGTTTTGAAAAACAAAAACCTAAACACAAAATGCATAATTGTAACATAACATTAATGCAATGAGAATTATCACAAATATTCCAGGAATATATGGTAAATGCTTCCGAATCCACCACTATCTTACTTTTCCTTCCAAATAGAATGGAGTCAGCTCCCAAAACAAAGGGAGATGACTCACTACAAAACAATAACATAACTGTAAGTATGAACCCAAACAGTTGCCATTGCGGCCACTAGCTGTCAGTATCCAGCCGACAATAATGAATCTTGGGGTCATTCCAGGTCTCAATATATCAGTTAGCATAAATTTGAAAAATGACACACATAATTAAGGATCGGGATAACGGTTAGGTGACCGCGGAGAGGGATGGGCACGTAACAAATAAGCCTTAGCCTTATCGACGCCAGTGAAAACTTGAGAAAAAATTGAGCAAATCTGTATTTGTTCTCCACCAAGTGACGACAGACTGGAGGAACAGCTTTTCTCTTCTGTACCACTGAGGCAGAGAAATCTTTAAAAATCAAGATACGCCTATCCTCCACCAGGAGCTGAGGGCACTTTTTAGCCGCTGACAGAATCTTCTCCTTTGCCCTGAAGTCCAAGAATCTGGCTATAACAGGACGAGGATGATTTCCGTTGTCCTCCCTTTCTGGGCCTAATCGATGTGCACGTTCAATCTGTGGTGGAGATGCGTCTGTTGGAAGATTCAAGGTTCGAGTCAAAGTGATGCTAAGAAAGTCCATTAGTTGTTGGCCTTTAATGGATTCAGGAATCCCAATAAAACGCAAATTGTTTCTCTGATTCATGTTCTGCAAGTCATCCAGTTTATCGGTCATCAAATTTTGGGAGCGAGTTTGAGCTTCAATTGTGGCTTGTAGAGAGTGTATAGTATCTTCGGCGCCGCTCGGTCGCTGTTCCAGACCTGAAATCCAAGATGTATTTTAATCAACTTTGGACATGGCCAGCGAGGCTTGCATATTTTCAAATTTTTTCTCGATTTGCGGCATAAAGGCTTTAGTCATCGCCTCAACCATTTCTGCAATAGAAGTGGAAGCAACGTTAACCCCTTGTTCTGGCTGAGCGGGCTCTGTAGTGCTGGAGGAAGAGGAGGATCCCTGAGAGGATGCATTCCTGTTGTTAGTTGATTTGTTTCTACCCATTTTTGAAGGGGTATCTTGTGGTTGGTCACTGGCTAGGGATGATCTCAGAAGGAACTGATCCATCCCACCACAACTGGCCCAAAGAGAAAATTAAAGGAGAAAATAAAAAAGAATAAAAATGGGGGTGCGGTTAGCTAAGAAAAAATAGTAAAACCATGATTACCAACTATATAAAATTATAAGGGAAGGAGAGAGGAGAAAAAAATGAAACTTGGAATGAATATCCCCAAGATCACAAAAAAAGACCATCATAATGGTAACATTTGTCTATTCATTCTTGCTCCAAGGAATCCTATATCTGAGGTTATAAAAAAAACCAACAACTCTAAACTCAGAATTGATAGACGGATTTGTCTTACAAATAGAGGACAAAGCCACATGTAAATGAGTTACTCTGAATGACCAAATAGCTCAACAAATATCAAACAGTACTCAATTTACGAGCTAGTAGTATAATGTACATTAAGTATCGTCTTTGCATGACTGTAATTATATCACTAAAGAAACAAATAATCCTGACACAGTAAATGAGTTATCTAGGTTTTGCAAACACTTCTGAGCAAGAAATTAAAAGAAAACCTTCTAAAGAATACAATATTAGATATGTGTAAAATATTACTGTGTAAACTACCAAACCAGATTTAATTCAACAGAAATAGTCAATGTACAAATTGCTCACTATATAGTAACGTGGAGCAACTACTACGTACTGTAAAAGCAGCAAAGCTATTTATACAATCGCTATATCAGCGGTACAATATAAAACATATACTATGTCACCAATTACAAAGACTGTGATATTTGAGCACAGAAAAATACACTCCTCATAATAAACATATAGAATATTCTAACCTTGGATAGTATAGAAATTCTAATTGTGGGGTTCGATGGTGCCAAATATCAAGCCATATGAAGCCACAAGAATATCACTGAGACACACTAGGTACAGAAATCCAAAATATTGAGCAATAATTGCACAGAATAAGTGTATGCAGTTGCCCAAATGTGTCTCTAGAGCGCGGAAATAATTAACCAGCAATTATAACAAATATGCATAGGGAAGTTACTTATTATGCTCCACTATAATAATATAAAATAATCACAGTGTAATAATGGCAAATACAAGCCTGATGCAGTATGTGTATACTTACCACTCCTATCCCAAGTGACCCCCAGTATTTCCTCCTCCCCTTGGTAATTCCCACACTGTCTCGTCATCAAAATAAATTAGTACATCACGTTGTTTCCGCCACAACTTGTCAGATAGCGGCAGATTGGAAGCTCTTAGCTGCCCCATCTCTGCAGTCTATTATATCTCGTGTTTGGTACGTATACCGAATGGAATATATGACTGCTATTATAAACAACTCCTCCAAATCGTTTGACAGAATATGGAGCCCCTGGTTAGCATTCCAATATGTGCCTTCTCCATTCGCTTTGTAACAGCTCATTATATTTTTCTTTTTCTCTTTTATTCGCTGACCTGAGATCCCACCCTGCTGGTTTCTTTTCTTATCCTAATCCATTCCTATAGATTAGGATAAGCAGCTATGCCTGTTTGGCAGCTATGGTTAAATACACAAAGGGCTGTATTCAATTACCGGCGAAAAGCCGTTCTCGGCAAAAAGTTTTCGCCGATGACATCATTTCGCCTGGCAGAAACTTTCCGCTGTATTCAATTGCAAAGACTTTTCGCCGATGCAAAAAGTTTGCGCCTTGTAACCAGCGGAAAAGATTCGCTTCTCTATGGAGGTGGAAAAAAGTGCAGAATTGGGGGTTTGGGGTGCAAAGTTGTGGTAACACTCCTGCATCCTTGGGACAGTCCCCCAAAAGGTAAACTGCATAAAAAATAAAATAAAAATTTTTTGAACATTCAAAAAAAACCAAACACAGAAAAAATAAAGCAACTTACCGCTGGCGGCTGTCTGTTTGGTACTGTGTAAGGCAGACTGCTCTCACTGCGGTCTGCCCTACACTTGTGTTCAAGCCCATGGGGTAGTCCACCCATTGGCTGCTGGTGGCACTGCCGGACGGTGCCCCCCCTTTGGCCGTCGCTCCTTGCAAGTGCCATCCAGGCTAATGGGTAGATACGCCCCTGCCTACAAACGTCATACACATCATGTGTCTCCCATCACCCTCCAAATCACTTAGCGCTCTATTTATTAACATTATTTTTACTAAAATAAAGTGAAAAAGGGTGTTTTCACACCCGTTTCACATTATTTTTGTATCACCTATAGTTATTACAGGGCAATTGGAGTAGAATTCGTAAAATTCTACTCAAACCCCTAAGTATCACTTATTTTTAGTAAAGCAGATTGCATTTCCCATAACTGTAATGGGAAATGTGATCTGACCAAAGTTACTAAAAATAAATTGTAAAAAAATACCGGGGAAAGCCCTGTGATAATAACGCCATGTGGAGGTGGCGTTATCCAGGGTTTCCGCCAGTTACCGGACTCCTGCTCTGCTCTAAAAGGCAGAGCAGAGCCCGGGGCCGGCCCCAGTGATCAGCTGTGTGGTCTAAACAGACCACACGCTGATACACTCTAAAAAAGAGAAAAAAAAATTATAAAAAAAAAACCTACCAGAGTCCAGGGACTGGAGATCCGAGCTCTGGTGATGTCCTCCCTCCGGTCAACTGGTCACCCATCCTGCACCGTGACCCGATCATCAGCTGACTGGGTCCCAGTGCAGGATGGGATGTCAGCTGACCGGAGCCATGGAGGACATCACCGGAGCACCGATCACCGGAGGTAAGTGTAATTAAGGGAGGGGGGGGGGTCGTGGGGGGTTAGGCTTAGTGGTGGGGGCAGGGCTTAGCGGCAAAAATACTGTGATAAGTGTGTGGAGGGGATTCGCAGGGACAGAGCTTTATAGCAAGCTCTGTCCCTGCAATGGATTTTTAGTAAATCCCTGTGATTTTGGCTGAATTCACAGTTCGAATTCAGTCGGTAATATCACACTACAATCTGCATTCAAAATGCGGATTGTAGTAAATGGAGCCCTCTGTCACAACTCATCGTTATATTCAACAATTGTGAACCTCTCTACAACAACTACTGTCACCAATTTCTACATTCACCTCTCCTAAAACTGCTGTTTCACACCTTAACCAAACTCTTTAAATAGCCCTTGATGAAGTGGCTCCAGCTACCCATCAAACTTCATGTAAACTGAAATGGCAGCCATGGCTTTCCACAGTAACAAAACACCTTCAAAGACAGTCAAGTAAAGTAGAATGTCAGTGGCATAAATCTCTTACTCCAAATTACTTCCTCACATACTGTATAGTAGGAATCCAACCATCACGCATCCTAACAGTCTGTCTCATGCTCATTGTCTAACCCATCTGTGTCACCCCTGTTTGTCTGCCCCTCCCCTTTAGAATGTAAGCTCTCATGGGCAGGGCCCTCTTCCTTCATGTGCTTTTCCTTCCTTTACGTATATTGTTATCTACTCTCTGGGGTCTATTTACTAACATTCCACTTAACGTGGAGTTATAGCCGCTCCTGCTTCGCCTGCTAGCGCTGCAAAGCAGGAGCTGGCTACCACAGATATTACCAATAATAGGCCCGCCGAGGAAGGTGAACGATAAGTCACCCCCTCGGCAGTGTAAGCAGTACAATAAAGTTACAGTGTACTCACCATCACCAGGTCTCCGGAGTCCCGAGTAGCTTGGTGAATGCTGAGTAGTAGAATGCTGACAAAGGAATCTCGACTGGTTTGCAATACTGACACCTGAAGGTAAGTTGTCTCACCCTTCCCCTCCCCTCCCACAGCCTCACCCTAGCCCGACCCCTGTATCCTAAGGTGTGTGTGCAATGTATGTGTGTATATATGTATGTGTGTGTGCAGGGCCGGTGCTAGGATGTTCAGATCCCCCCTGCATACTATAAATATGCACACTTCCATTTTCTATAAAGGGACAGCGTGTGCCCCAAAAAAGGGGCATGGTCTCACAAGAAAGGGTAATGGTCACACAATAGTACCCCTAATTCAAATTACGCCCATAGTAGCATAATCTTATTCACATTACACTGCATGTAGAGCCCGCTTCACATTGCACCACATAGTAGTGTCTCTTATTCACATTACGACACACTGTAGTGCCACTCATACACATAATGTCCACAGTAGTAGTGTCCCTTATACATAATGACAGACACAAAACACTATACTTACCTTAAACCTCGCAGCTGCACCCACTGCTGTCTGACAACTTCTCACAATTGGCACTATGGGAAAGACGTTTACAATATCATAAAAAGATGAAATGATGTTTATCATCACCTCTTAAATATCTATTTTCCCTCATTGAATTTCTATTTAAGACTATATCCTTATATTATTGATTGACTACAATCTAATTCATAATAACAACAGAGACAAATTAATAAAGGAGACACACAATGAGTTTTTTATCAGATTTTATTAAGATCTCTTTATTAATAAATTCACGGTTTATTCACATATATTTTCACTTAGTCACTTTATCAACCTTTATTTCACTGAACGATTTCTATTTAACTCAATATGTTGTTTTAATGTATATCTAATAAAGATTTATAATTTTATTCAAACTTTACAATGTAAAATTGATCTTAAATTAATTAAAAAACAATTCATTGGTACAGCCCCCCGCTGTAAAATTGATAATAAATTAACTAATAAAACATAATTCATTGGTGCAGCCCCGGGCTAAATAATTAATAATACTTTAATTAAAAAAGTAAAAAACAATTCATTGGGTGCAGCACCTGGCTGAATAATTAATAAAAATAATTTCATTGAATTGATAATAAATAAATTAAAAAACAATTCATTGGTGCAGCCTCGGGCTAAATAATTAACAATAATTTAAATAAAAAAGTAAAAAACAATTGGGTGCAACCCCTGGCTTAATAATTAATAAAAAGAAATTCATTGGTGCAGCCCTTGGCTGTAAAATTGATAATAAATTAATTTAGAAACAAATAATTGTTTCCTAAACCAAACATAACATGAAATGTCAGGCAGCAATGCCCCAACCAGCACATAATGGAAAGGAGAAAGGTGCAAGATGGAATAGTCCTTGGGCCCTCCCACCCACCCTTATGTTGTATACAAAACAGGACATTCACAGTTTAATAAACCAATCATTTCAGCGACAAAGACTGCCACTTGTGGCTGAAATTATTGGTTTGTTTGGACCCCCATATAACAAGCTGCCAATGTGCATTGGACATGAAAATGATCCCATACACAAACTGGCTTTACATTACAAGATGTCGTCGTCCTCGTCATCCCCATCAGTGTGTACATTCTGGAATCCACCATAGGCGCCTCTGTAAGTTTTTATGTAATTCCACGTGGAATTTGTAATTCATTTTAATGAACATCATCTTTTCCACATTTTGAGGAAGTAACCTCCTATGCTGATCACTGACAAGGTTGCCAGCTGCACTGAAAACTCTTTCGGAGTACACACTAGAGGGTGGACAACTTAAGTAATGCAAAGCCACTTTGTGTATGGGACTCCAAATTGCTTCTTTTTCCTGCCAGTACTGAAAGGAACTGTCTGACATGCCTATTAGGATGTTATCTCTGAAATAGTCCTCTACCATTCTGTGAATGGAGACCTATCACACATAGTCATGGTAGAAGACATGTCACTTGTAGGCAGTTCTCTCAGACCCGGCCAGATGTAATTTTTTGGTGAACAATCTGCATGACCAGCAGGCATTCTGTAAGAAAAATGTAGTTTTTTCCGGGCAGCTGCAGAAACTGAAGGAGATGATGGCAATTCACGTTCGGCTGCAGCTGACAATTTTTTTACCAACAGCTCTTTGCACAGTTTTAGATTTCGGTCTGTTGGAAAAAACTCACAAGGTAGGACTTAAACCTAGGATCCAGAATGGTCGCCAAAATATATTTTTCAGATTTCAATAGATTGACGACACTTGGATCCTGGTACAGTGAATCAAGGGCTTGATCCACCAGTCTGACATACTGCGCAATTGCTGCATTTCAGCTCCTCATTCAGTTTCTCCTGCTGTTTTTGCAAAAGTCTGATGAGGGAAATTACCTGACTCAAGCTGGCAGTGTCTGAACTAACTTCACGTGTGGCAAGTTCAAAAGGTTTGAGAACCTTGCACAACACGGAAATTATTCTCCACTGTGCTTGAGTAAGGTGCATTCCCCATCCACGGCCCATGTCATAGGCTGTTGTATAGCCCTGGATGGCCTTTTGCTGTTCCTCCATCTGCTGAAGCATATAGAGGGTAGAATTCTACCGAGTTACCACCTCTTGCTTCAGCTGATGACAGGGCAAATTTAACAGTACCTGCTGGTCATGCAATCTTCGTCAAGCGTTTGCCGAATGTCTAAAATGTCCGGATAACTTGAGGGCCACAGAGAGCATCTCCTGCACGCCCCTGTCATTTTTAAAAAAAAATGTTGCACCACCAAATTAATTGTGTGAGCAAAACATGGGACATGTTGTAATTCTTCCACATGTAATACTCTCACAATATTGGTGGCATTGTCTGAAATCACAAATCCCGAGGAGAGTCCAAGTGGGGTAAGCCATTTAGCAATGATTTCCCTGAGTTATTCTAAGAGGTTCTCAGTGGTATGCCTCTTAGTGAAACCAGTTATACAAAAAGTAGCCTGCCTCTGTATCAGCTGTCTTTAGGTAGATGTTGCTGCTGCTGTTGCAGGCAATACATCTACCCAGTGGGCTGTCACAGTCATGTAATCCTTAGTTTGCCATTTCCCACTTGTCCACATATCAGTGGTCAAGTGGTCAGTGGGTACAAAGGCATTTCTGAGGACATTAATAAGGTTTTTTTTAATGTCCTTGTACAGACTTGGAATTGCTGTTCTAGCGAAGTGGAATCTAGAAGGGATCTGGTAGCGAGGACACAGGACCTCAATTAACTGTTGAAACCCACTGCAGTAATGGCGAATACTGGATGCACATCTAATACCAGCATAGCTGTTATGGCATCAGTAATCTGCTGTGCAAATGTCTGATTGCTGTCATACTTGTTTGCCCTTGAAAACGATTGTTTGACAGTTAATTGTTTTTTGGAGGATATACTACAAGTAGTCTTCCTCCTGGTACCCTTCTGGGATGAAGATCCACTCACAGCAACAGCAGCAGCAACAGGTGTAGTCATCAAGGATCCTTCTGAGGAATCACGGATAGGAGAGGAGTCAATAGTGCTTCGAATAACAACATTGGATGCAGCAGGACTACTCCCGATGACGAATGAGGATGTTGATGATGCAGGTGTTGGTGTTGGAGATCGAAGGAGCTTGGATCCCACAGAGTGGGAGCAGGTAGGTGACACTGGACTTGTTATGTTTTGAGTTTTGGAACTTGGCGACATACACTTTGATATTTGATGAATGTGCTCCAAGTGACGTAACAAGGAAGAGGTTCCTAGGTGGTTTAGGTCCCTCCCTCTACTCACTCTTGCTTGGCAATGGCTACATATGGCTTGACAACTGTTCGGATTGGGGTAGAAATAATTCCACACGTGAGAAGTGGATTTTTTAGTTTTTTGGCCTGGCATGACAACAATGGGCTTTGGCTTTTTCAATCCATGGGCAACAGCTGTTGCCTTACTTACACAAAGGACATCCTCAGCATCAACATCCTCCTCACCAACATCTTCATCATCCACATCCTCATCACCAACATCTTCATCATCAACATCCTCATCATCCTTAGTGCCTTCAACTACCAAAATATCCTCCTCCTCCATGGGCAATTCCACAGAAGCATCCTTACTGATTACGTCTGCAAGATGTTGACTATCCTTCCCCACATTTACAGAGGGCACACAAATGTTGGAACTTGGAGGATTCTCCAGTACAATAGTATTTAGGTTTGGCTCACACATGGAAATCATGGACACACTTGCACTCTCCTCGGGAATTTGTGATTTCGATTTTCTCAGGGCACACAGTTGGTTTTTCCAGAGCTGTCTTACTCATCTTAACAACTTTAAATTATTTAATGGTACCACCACCACTACTACAAGCAGAAGGGCTATCAGAATCAGAACCTGCAGTCATCATAAATAAATGCCAAGGCCTTCTCCTTTCCTTGCCACTTCGTGTAGTGAATGGCATATTGGCAATTTTTTTTTATCTAAAGGTAACTTGCCTTTCAATATATTTTTTCTTAACTTCAGTATAAGTAGCTTTACCATATCGATGGCGTGACTTAAGCCCTGGGGCATGGGCCTTCATAGAGGACAAGGAAGTTGACGGCCTTGCACTGCTGGCGGCAGCTACAACATGTGGTTCTTGGTCTTGCAGTCCTGTCATGTGACAGCCCTCCATATTTTCTGTGGTCTTAAAGTGTAGCCAAGGTGCGGTTACAAAATTCACACACATAAAATTAAATAAAATAAATAAAATTAAATATATTGACTATATATATATATATATAATTATATATATATATATATACAGTATATATATATATATATATATATATATATATATATTTTGACGGTCCAGAACTTGGGCCTAGAGCACCGATTGATGACGACTGGAGTCAGGCAGCACTAGGTTGTGTTGCTGTATCTTGTGCAGCTAAGCCTAACACGCACACACACACAGAAGATAAATTGACAATATATATATATTTTTTTTCTTTTGACGGTCCAGAACTTGGGCTCAGAGCACCGATTGATGATGACTGGAGTCGGGCAGCACTAGTTTGTGTTGCTGTATCTTGTGCAGCTAAGCCTAACACGCACACACACAGAAGATAAATTGACAATATATATATATATATATATTTTTTGATGCTCCAGAACTTGGGCCCAGAGCACCGATTGATGACGACTGGAGTCGGGCAGCACTAGGTTGCGTTGCTGTATCTTGTGTGGCTAAGCCTAACACGCACACAGAAGATAAATTGACAATATATACCGTATATACTCGAGTATAAGCCGAGTTTTTCAGCACATTTTTTGTGCTGAAAAAGCACCCCCTCGGCTTATACTCGAGTGAAGTGTGTAGCGCTGACCGGACGGAGTTCGGTCAGCGCTACACACCACAAACACAGCCGCCGGAGCCGGCAGCTGTGTGTTTGTTGTAATCAACAGCCGATGAGAGTCTGTCAGACTCTCATTGGCTGCAGCTGCTGCCACTGCGGGAGCCATCTTCCGGCTCCCGCAGTGGGTAATGGGAGAGATGTCATGAGTAATGACGTCTCTCCCATGCAAAGCGGGCGGAAGCGCTGTTAGTGGCGGGACCAGGAGCGGGGGTTTCAGGTAAGTGATTTATTTTTTATTTTTATTACGTCTCTCTACTGGGGGGGACTACTGGGGGCACTACCAGGTGGGATTACTACAGGGGGCACTAAAAGGGGGGATTACCACTGGGTATACTACCAGGAGGGGATTACTACTGGGGCACTAAAAGGGGGGATTACCACTGGGGGAACTACCAGGGGGGGTTTACTACTGGGGGCACTAAAAGGGGGGGATTACCACTGGAGGCACTACCAGGAGGGGATTACTACTGGGGCACTAAAGGGGGGGATTACCACTAGGTGTACTACCAGGAGGGGATTACTACTGGGGCACTAAAGGGGGGGAATACCACTGGGGGCACTACCAGGGGGGGATTACTAATGGGGGCACTAAAAGGGGGGATTACCACTGGGGGCACAACCAGGGAGAATTACTACTCTACTACACTACCAGCTGCTGCATTCCCCACCCTAGGCTTATACTCGAGTCAATAAGTTTTCACAGTTTTTTGTGGTAAAAGTAGGTACCTACGTCTGAAGTCAGGCAGCACTAGGTTGCGTTGCTGTTTCTTGTGCGGCTAAGCCTAACATGCACACACACACAGAAGATAAATTGACAATATATATATATCTATATATTTTTTTGACGGTCCAGAATGTGGGCCCAGAGCACCGATTGATGACGACTGGAGTCAGGCAGCACTAGGTTGCGTTGCTGTATCTTGTGCGGCTAAGCCTAACACGCCCACTCACACATAAATTGACAATATATATTTTCATTTTTTTGGTGGGGCCCAGATGGACGCAGCAGACAGCACAGCACCAGCCCAGATCCCAGATGGACACAGCAGACAGCACAGCGCCAGCCCAGAATGGATCAGCTCCAGCCCAGGACACAGCAGACAGCACAGCACCAGACAGCACAGCACCAGCCCAGATGGAAAAGCACCAGCCCAGATGGATGCAGCAGACAGCACAGCACCAGCCCAGATGGATCAGCAACAGCCCAGATGGACACAGCAGACAGCACAGCACCAGCCCAGAATGGATCAGCAAGAGCCCAGGACACAGCAGACAACACAGCACCAGCACCTCTATCAGCCCTAGACTACCCACCCTCCCTGTTCAGTCTCCAAAGCCGGAGTGAAATGGCGTCCGGCGCGTGGTCCCTATATACTACATAGATCATAGAGACGAAAGCTTGCGAGGCGCGAGATTTCTTCTCTATGGTTTTGCCTCGGATTGAGATCCGGGGCCGGCGGAGGAACCGAACCCGCTCATCTCTAATATATATGTGATACCCTGTAAAGACCCCCATATATGTGGACATTTGTATGTTGCCCTGAGCTGGAGAATGTTCTGGAACTGAAGTGTGGAGGTGCACTAGGACCCAGGAAATCTGGAAGAGTGTGCTTCACTAGTGAGCTCAGACTAAAAACTGTAACAAAAAGGGGAGGAGAGAGAAGGACCCTGAAACTGGCTGAGAAAGCACATGTCTGGTGTGTGAGGGGACTGAGAAGTAGGCTGTGAGGAGTGCAGCACCTGGGATTGTTTGCAGGGCTGTGACCAGAAGCCAAGCCAGGAAAGTGAAGAAGCTGCACTGCCAGGTCAGAGGACGCAGTGGGCAGCAAGTAGCCAGCAATATGAAGTAAGAGACTCCCAGTGAGACAAATGAAGAAGGAGCAGGTGCAGTGATCGCAGGCACAGTGATATCCTAAAGTGTACTGTGGCTCCCATTATCTATTATGAAAGACTCAGTAAGGCACAGTGAGTAACAACCCTTACAGCACTATAAACTGAACTTTATCCAAGATTTATTTTCCCTCCCTTTGCTACCAAGGGATATTTACCTTAAGAAAGCAAAGCAACCAGCTACCAGTCTATAGTAACCAGTGGTGTGCATTGTATGTGACTTGGGATTCATGCTGTTTAATGAACTGGTCACAATAACAGCCTGCATAGTACACAGTTAACCTAATTGAAATACTTTACCTCTGTTAACTCAATCCAAGAACAGAACTGTGATATATACATTCTGTTAGCAGACAATCAAGAGAACAGGGTGTTACTCCCTTTGCATACAGTTATGAAGGACAGAACAGTTATACATATATATATTCTACCATCCGGAAGTCATTGAAAGCAACGTGACCATTAGTCTGGATACATTTAAGATATTATCTCAGTGCCACCACCTTGTGGATAATAGTAATACATTGACATTCCCAGTAAAAAGTGTGGAGAGAACTCTTTTGCTTTCTGCCTGTAGCCATTAAGACTTTGGTGCAATAGGTGTTATTTGAGCGAGACTACATTAAGGGAAAACTATCTGTTGCAGAACTTCCTGTTATTTCCTAATGGTAATGCCAGATTGTTAGATTATTTGTGAGATATTAGAGCGTTTATCGTCATTGTATTGTTCTTTGTAATATTGTTATAACTTATTATGAAAGGTTAAACTATACTGTGCGTGAAACTGAGTTTACTGTTAACAAAGTCATATTGCTAAACTGTGTATATTGAATTAACATTACAGTGATCTACCATTCAGGCAAAATAAAACATTTTGTCACTGTCCACACGTGTAGTGACTTGTCAGGGGTTTTTGGGGGGTTCCCATCTCTCTGCCTAACCACTACAGAATCCAAGAGCAGCAGCAGGTCAAAGACTATTTGAAAGGCCGGGATTGACGACTTCTGCAGGGAAACAGGTACGACTCACCTACCAACACCCCACCACTAGTGACTTATTACAACTTGGCATCTACGAACAGGATCGAAGCAGATTTTGCAGGATGTCAGAACCCCAGCCTTCTGTAGCAGCTCCAAATGAAGGAGGAGATCCCAACCAAGGAATTTCGCCCATAGCGAACGCTTCCCCAATCACGATGCCATACTGTTTCGGGGCCCCATGGCTACCAACATATTCTGGAGATACACACACACCGGGCACGAGTACCTTTAGAGAATTCAAAGACAAGCTGCAGTCGATGTTTCGACTATACCCACTTAATGACGCGCAGAAGGTAGAAATTCTGATTGGACAGCTAAAAGGTCCGGCATTACGAGAAGTTTAAGGCGTGGAAGGATGACCAGCGGAAGACGATCGAAAACATTTTCAAGAGATTAGTAGACATCTTTGATTCGCGGACTATTTCAGAACTGAAAGGCCGTCTTTATGCCAGGAAACAGCAACCCCATGAGTCACTGAGGGAGTTTGCTCTAGGTTTGCAAGAGGCGCTGCAGGCAATCCAAACCCTAGATCCGCAAGAAGTACAACAAGAAGACGTAACCCTTATTAACTTGTTTATCGAGGGGGCACGAGGAGAGGCAATACGCACACAACTAAGGATGTGGAAATATGATCACCCAAGGTGTTCATTCTCTGAGTTCAAAGAAACAATGCTAAAGATTCTTGGACTTAATCAAATCATTGACACGGAGTACAGTACATCTGCGTAGCAGTTAGAAAATAGAAACTTTGGAGGTGTCAATCAGCACATGAGCCTGGAACCTCTGGTACCTAAGGGAACAGTAACACAGCAGACACAGGGACAGTCTGCTCATGATCCAATCGGGGCCATTAATAACAAAATAACAGAATTGGCACAGAACCTATCCGAGATGGGACGGGAGTTAAGGGAACTTCAACAGGAACAGACGGAGACCAAATGCAAGGAATGGCATCAGGATCATAGTAGGAGGAACCGGCCACGCTGGGACATCCCACGGGAGTCAGGTCGACGTCCGACAGACCAGTTCGACTCTCAAGGAAGGCCTATATGTCGGCGCTGCAAACAAGGTGGGCATGTGGAACGAAATTGTTCAAATGGAGGTTTAAACGACGAAATCCCGAGGCGAGGGACCGACCCTCGGGAAGAGCTACGTCAATAGGTCCATTGTCGCAGGAGTGGTGGCCTCGATATGTTGGCGAGTGCCCCCATCTGAGGATCCGGGTCAACGGTGTTGAGTTGTCGGCTCTCTTGGATACCGGCTCACAGGTGACCACAATACAGCTGACCGAGTTTTTAAAACACTGGGATAAACAAGAGATCATGACCCCACCAACGACCTGGTTACAACTATTGGCCAGTAATGGGCAGCAGATTATGTATAGCGGCTATTGGGAGGCTGATTTGAAGATTGGCAAAGCAGATCTCACAAGACAAGGGTGCCTGGTTACCACAGTGCAGAATGATCATCTACCTCCGGTGATCCTCGGCATGAATGTCTTAAAGAATTGTCCTGACGAATTGGTAGAGGCTCTTAGGATGGAAATGCGGATAGCAGCCCCTAAGGAACGAAGAACTCTACAGCAAATGGTGCGGCTGCTTGAGGGGCAAAAGAAATTTACAAATGCAAGGGGAGAAGTGGGTAAAGCCAGGATTGCTGATCGCCAGCCTATACTCTTGCAACCCAATTCGGAACACGTAGTTTGGTGCAAAGCCAGAATTGGACCCGGTGGGCGGGACTACGAGGCTATAATTGAATCTTGTGACTCTGATGGACGATATCCATTCGCGGTGGCTAGAACCCTGGTGAGAGTGGAGCAGGGGAAGGTACCAGTCCGCGTATTGAATCCACATAACTACCCAATCAGACTTTTCAGACATTGCCCGGTGGCAAATATTATTCAAATTGACTTCCAAGATGTGTTCGGAGAAAGTGTGCCGGCAGCTCAACAAAGAACAGTAACTGGACAGCTGACGGTTACGAACGGCGAGGCTCTGTGGTGGAATGAGATAGAGATTGGAGACTCAGACACCCCTGAGGAGAAACGCCAAGGAGCGCTCCAGGTAGTGTGGAAGAATGCTGAGGCATTCAGTCAACATCCATCCGACTTCGGGAAAGCTGAAGGTGTCCATCACCACATCCCCACTGGGAGTAACCCCCCAATTAAGGAAAGACACAGACCTCTACCACCGGCCATGTACCAACCTGTGAGGAATATGATCAGTGAGATGAAGGAAGCTGGTGTAATTCGTGAGAGCCACAGCCCATGGGCGGCACCGCTGGTGATTGTCAGGAAAAAGGACGGCAGCCTCCGGTTTTGCGTTGATTACAGGAAGCTGAATGCAGTGACACATAAAGATGCCTACCCGCTACCTAGGATTGAGGAGTCGTTAACGGCACTGAAGACAGCTACCTACTTTTCCACTCTGGATCTAACAAGCGGGTACTGGCAAATCCCGATGGCCCTGGAGGATCGGGAGAAGACGGCCTTCACTACCCCGATGGGACTCTTTGAATTTGACCGGATGCCGTTTGGACTCTGCAATGCACCAGCCACCTTCCAAAGGGTCATGGAGCACTGCCTTGGCCAACACAACTTTGAAATGGTTCTCCTGTACTTGGACGATGTCATCATTTATTCCAGAAGCTATGAAGAGCACTTGAAACACCTAGATGAGGTATTTGTACAACTGACCAAGTGCGGCTTGAAGTTAAAACCATCAAAATGTCATCTGTTAAAGCCCAGGGTACAGTACCTAGGACACATCGTCTGTGCTGAAGGGGTAAAGCCGGATCCAGAAAAAATTCAGGTAGTGCGAGACTGGCCCGTACCTAGAACAGTAAAAGAGGTCCGAAGCTTCCTAGGTTTCGTTGGCTACTACAGACGATTCATTGAGAACTTTGCAAGAGTGGCCGCACCACTGCATGAGCTCCTGCGAGGCAAGTCAGGTCAAGAGAGACGGAGCACTTCCTTGGTTGCATGGGCTGAGGAACAACAAATCTCCTTCAAGCAACTGAAGTCATCGCTGATAGAGGCTCCCCTTCTGGCTTACCCAGATTATGAGAAGCCTTTCCAAGTCTACACAGATGCCAGTCACCATGGTCTGGGAGCTGTATTCTCACAAGTACAAGATGGACACGAGAGAGTGATAGCTTATGCCAGCCGGGGCCTGCGAAAGACCGAGAGAAATAATGACAATTACAGCACCTTTAAACTTGAACTCCTTGCTCTCGTCTGGGCCATCACAGAGAAATTTAAGAATTATCTGGCTGTCACACCATTTGTAATTGTCACTGACAACAATCCCCTGGCACATCTCTCTACCGCTCGCCTGGGAGCACTTGAACAGAGGTGGATGTCTCGCCTGGCCAATTTCAATTATACTGTTACCTACAGAAGTGGGAAGTTGAATGGAAATGCCGATGCCTTATCCCACCTACCCACTGTGGATGTCTCGGAAGAAGATAGAGATTGGGCCGAAGATATTGAGACTCCCTTATTCAAGACGCCAAGGAGCAAACAAAGTGTCGTCACCTCTGACCCTGTGTCTGCCACTGCCAACCCAAAATCTAATAGTCCTCAGCCTGACACATCTGAATCTGATTGGGAACAAGTGCAGAGGGAGAGCCCGGTGCTGCAGGAGTTGATGGATTTCATCCAACATGAACGCCGGCTGACTAAGCTGCAGAGGGTGGATGCCAATCCAGAGTTTGTCAAACTGTTAAGACACAGAGACCGTATTAAACTCAAACAGGGACTCATGGTCCGAATAAGCCTTGATCCAGCAACTCACCAAAATGTAACCCAAATAGTTGTACCGAGACAACAGGCCAGCTTCCTTCTTACTGCTTATCACAACAAATCTGGACACTTTGGAACCCAAAAGACGGAAGCCGTATTACGGAAAAGATTCTTCTGGATAGGGATGAGGACTGACATTGAGGAATGGTGTCGAGACTGTATAGCCTGCAGCCTTAAAAGGAATCCTGAAACCAGCCAAAGAGACCCACTACATCCAATAAAGAGTCATTGTCCATTGGAGATTGTTGCCTTGGATCATGTCAAACTTGAGCCCAGCCCAAGTGGATTCCAATACGCACTGACCATCACTGACCACTACAGCAAATTCCTAGTAGTTGTCCCAGTACGTGATCTGACAGCCAGGACTACAGCGGAGGTCTTTCTAAGGAACTTTGTCCGCCCCTATGGGTACCCTGATCGGATCTTGACAGATCAAGGACCCGTATTCGAGTCACAGCTGTTTCATGAACTTTGCTCTTTGTATGGATGCAAGAAGATGAGGACGACCGCCTATCATCCTCAATGCAATGGCTTGTGTGAGAGAGCAAACCAGACTATGATTGGAATGCTAAGAAGTCTTTCAGCCGAGAAACGCTCTCAGTGGCCTACCCTCCTGCCTGACCTTGTGTATCTGTATAATAACACAGAACACTGTTCCACAGGATTCACGCCCTTCTACCTCATGTTTGGACGGCATGGCAAGCTGCCCAAGGATCTGGAGTTGGCTCCCGAGCTAATGGATCCTGTTACCACACAGACTAATTGGGTTCGTGAACATCAGCACCGGATAGTGACTGCCCGAGAGATAGTTGAGAAGAGGATGGAGACTGTGCATCAACGTCAGGAGAGGAATTACAATTCAGATGCCAGAGCGCTGCCCTTACAAATGGGAGACAAAGTCTGGAAGAAGAAAAACCACAGATCAAGCAAGTTGGATGCCATGTGGGAGGATGTCCCTTATACCATTGTTGGTGTCCCCGTTGATGGCCGGTACGCCTACCTAATCCAAAGGAAGAAAGATGGCCAACTCAGCACAGTACCACGTGACCAGTTAAAGTTATGCACTGCTGAAGCTTCCTTGATGCAGCAGGAGGACTCCCCTATGGCAGAGAGATGGGGATCTTCTGGGGATGTCCCTCTTAATGACCCCATAGAGTTGCTCACATTCATGTGCGGCCCGGTTCCATTGATTACAGTAGGGGGTACAGCCCCAGAACCTTTAACAGTAAGGTCTATGGAAGGCGAAGCTGACCCCCTTCCTGCCCTTGATCAGTTAGAGAGTCATGTACCTGACCTAGAAGTCAGAAGGTCAGAACGAAGCACCAAAGGTATAATGCCTGTAAGATACCGAATGTGAACTATTGTAACCTGTACGTATAATTGCCCTATGACAAAGTTAGATTGTTCAGGACTTTTGAGTAGATACAAAGTTGCGTGAGGACACGCATAGTTCTAGTGGGGGAGTGTGTGATACCCTGTAAAGACCCCCATATATGTGGACATTTGTATGTTGCCCTGAGCTGGAGAATGTTCTGGAACTGAAGTGTGGAGGTGCACTAGGACCCAGGAAATCTGGAAGAGTGTGCTTCACTAGTGAGCTCAGACTAAAAACTGTAACAAAAAGGGGAGGAGAGAGAAGGACCCTGAAACTGGCTGAGAAAGCACATGTCTGGTGTGTGAGGGGACTGAGAAGTAGGCTGTGAGGAGTGCAGCACCTGGGATTGTTTGCAGGGCTGTGACCAGAAGCCAAGCCAGGAAAGTGAAGAAGCTGCACTGCCAGGTCAGAGGACGCAGTGGGCAGCAAGTAGCCAGCAATATGAAGTAAGAGACTCCCAGTGAGACAAATGAAGAAGGAGCAGGTGCAGTGATCGCAGGCACAGTGATATCCTAAAGTGTACTGTGGCTCCCATTATCTATTATGAAAGACTCAGTAAGGCACAGTGAGTAACAACCCTTACAGCACTATAAACTGAACTTTATCCAAGATTTATTTTCCCTCCCTTTGCTACCAAGGGATATTTACCTTAAGAAAGCAAAGCAACCAGCTACCAGTCTATAGTAACCAGTGGTGTGCATTGTATGTGACTTGGGATTCATGCTGTTTAATGAACTGGTCACAATAACAGCCTGCATAGTACACAGTTAACCTAATTGAAATACTTTACCTCTGTTAACTCAATCCAAGAACAGAACTGTGATATATACATTCTGTTAGCAGACAATCAAGAGAACAGGGTGTTACTCCCTTTGCATACAGTTATGAAGGACAGAACAGTTATACATATATATATTCTACCATCCGGAAGTCATTGAAAGCAACGTGACCATTAGTCTGGATACATTTAAGATATTATCTCAGTGCCACCACCTTGTGGATAATAGTAATACATTGACATTCCCAGTAAAAAGTGTGGAGAGAACTCTTTTGCTTTCTGCCTGTAGCCATTAAGACTTTGGTGCAATAGGTGTTATTTGAGCGAGACTACATTAAGGGAAAACTATCTGTTGCAGAACTTCCTGTTATTTCCTAATGGTAATGCCAGATTGTTAGATTATTTATGAGATATTAGAGCGTTTATCGTCATTGTATTGTTCTTTGTAATATTGCTATAACTTATTATGAAAGGTTAAACTATACTGTGCGTGAAACTGAGTTTACTGTTAACAAAGTCATATTGCTAAACTGTGTATATTGAATTAACATTACAGTGATCTACCATTCAGGCAAAATAAAACATTTTGTCACTGTCCACACGTGTAGTGACTTGTCAGGGGTTTTTGGGGGGTTCCCATCTCTCTGCCTAACCACTACAGAATCCAAGAGCAGCAGCAGGTCAAAGACTATTTGAAAGGCCGGGATTGACGACTTCTGCAGGGAAACAGGTACGACTCACCTACCAACACCCCACCACTAGTGACTTATTACAACAACTATATATAAATACATATACGTATAAATATATGTCACGCAGCAGGATGGCACTCTATGGTCTTTACAATTCCAATAAATGCACTCAAGCAGCCAAATTATTGATCCAATTTTCGGGTCTTTATTATCCATTTTCAAGGAAGTACTAATAAAGTACTAATAATTTGAGTGCTCTAGCTATTTCGGGAATATGCAAATGCTAATCTCAGCCTTTTGTTCTCCATGGTGTGATGGAGTGTACAAGCGGTGAGATGGCCACTTTCAGGCTACGTAGTCTGTACATTTGCAATGGACTTTGTAAACACACCAACATCAATCGCACCATTGACATTTGCGGTAGCCTAGAGTCTACTTTAGGTACTCTCCTCTAATCCAACTCTGAAGCATTGTATGTGCGAATGGGAATGCAGACAAGTCAGAGATTGGTAATTACAGTTCACTTAATGGCAGGGCCGGACTGGGACTAATAATAGGCCCTGGCATTTAAAGCACACAGGCCCACTTCGGTTCCACTTCTTAGTTTATGCTCTTACAAATATAATTAATATTATTTAGAACAACATACAAGTGTACATCATTGTCTGTATTAAAATACACACAAGAGAGCACATCCTGCAGGGCTTTCATACATGTTGATGGTTCTCTTAAGCAAAGCTGGCACTTCATTGGTGTAGGTCACACACAAAGAAATGGGAAGGCATTTCCCGTGTTGACCAAGCCCTATCTTAGCAGTTGCAGAGAATTAGATGCTAGAGTGTTCACTGTAGGAATTTTTTAGGGTATGGATGCTGAACAAAGAAGAGGACCCATCTGTGCACACCAAAGCAGAGCCATAAATGCACATTTTGGTGCCCTGTGTACATAAAGAACATTGGTGCTGCCATCTGCTACTGAAGCAGGTAGAGCGTGCGGCAAATGCGTGCATATAAAAAAACAGGTGTGGTCTCACTGGGAAAGAGTGTAACCACACAATAGTACCCCTAATTCAAAATATGCCACACAGTAGTGCCCCTTAGTCACATTACACTGCACAGTATTGTCCCTTTGTCACATTACAATGCACAGTAGTGCCTTTTAAAACACTATGCCACACAGTAATGCCCCTTAAAACACTCTATGCCACACAGTAATTCCCCTTAAAATACATGCCATGCAGTAATGCCCCTTAAAACACATTATGCCACACAGTAAAGGCTCCCAGTAATGCCTCTTATAACACATTAAGCAACATACAGTAACACCCCCGTACACATTCTGCCACCCTCCTCTCCAGCAGCCTCTTGCCGCCGATCCCCCTGTTTGCCATGAACAAAATTAGAAAAGAGCACTTGTATTTATGTTGTGTGTAGGTGAGTGTAGTAAGGGTGGCACCTGTGAAACATAAAATGTTAGACAACAATGGTTAAAGTCTTAACAAACTTAAGTGGAGAGCCGGGAGCTGTGGTCAAGTGATGGTGCTGATGTCCAAAAGTACCGGATGCTACCTGTCTCTATGTATCCATACCTGGTATCTTCCTGGCTGAGGACTCCAGGTGTACTCAGCAAGGTAATGTCTTCTTTGCTTCTCCAGAGTGTGCCTGTTGATTAATCTGCAGTAACCTCATCAGCAGTGTGGAAGATGGTGAAGATCCAGTGTTAGCCATGAACCAATTCCTTCCTGCAGCCACTGTCCATGGAGAGACAGTGACCACGGGCAATTTAAATCAGGCGCCGGTATCGAGCCAATCGGAGCTCATGCACTGCAGCCGCTGCTGATTGCCTGCCGGTCTGCGAGCTCCGAGGCTTGCAACCTGCGCTAGATTAAAAATGATGGCGGTGCTGTCTCTTAATGGCTGCCATTGCTGTGGCTGCATGCCAATGTGGAACGGCACCAAATACACATGGCTGGCCCCCGGTCCCCCCCTTGGCGGCACTGGCTGGACCGGCCCATCTGCCTTTCTGGCCATCGGCCCTTCTGGCAGTCCGGCCCTACTTAATGGTTACACCATTATCCTGTTTGTTTTTGTTCTTCCAATGTGACCCCTGACACCACATGGGGGTGAGTGACTAAAGGGCCATGTTCGTGGCGCCCCACAAATCCTGGCACCCTCTGCAGCTGTTGAAAGCTGTCTAGTGGTAGCCCCGGGCTTGCTTGTGCCTTCAGCTTGCATTCCTGATTCAGTGTCTGCTTGAATTCTTATGAACCGGCTTTCTATGATATTTCCAGCTCTGAATCCACTTGTGTGTATGACTACCTAATTTGGTCTTGACCATTCCTGTATTCCTGCTTGCCACCAGCCAACAGCTTCATAACAGTGAACCAGTTTTAAGTCTAAGGGGCCTATTCATCATACCTAAACTCTCTCTGTAGGTAATTAGGTCTAGAACTCGCATGGAGTTCTACCTAATTACCGAAGGAATTCATCATTCCTCCTCCCCAGAACTATCTATTTTGAAAAGCTGTTATTTTTGCGATGACAGCTTTTCAGGAAATAGTTATCTCTATCTACTCTACCTTACCGCAGCTGTAATCAGTGCTGCGCATGTGCTGTTACATCTGTAAAACCAGCGCATGCGCAGCACTGGCTACAGCTGTGGTAATGTTGTGTGTGTTCCCCCAACCCCTCCTCCCCTATTCGCTCACCTCCACCCCCATCCCTGACTTACCTGCCCATGCAGCAGCCTCTGGCACTGTCTGCTGTCTGCTATTCTCCCGGCAGAACACAGTACAGTTTAGAAAAGAAAAAAGAAAACTTTTTTTTTTCTAAGCTTTATTGTGTTCTGTTGGGAGAACACAGTGTCAGCACAGCCACCAGAGCCAGAGGAGGGACCAGAGCACCAGAGGGAGATGCAGGGGGACCTGCCCAGCAAAAACAGGTAAGTGTCACCTACTATACGCCACCTCACAGTGGCATATGGTAACACCATCAAATTCTGAAAATACATAATTTCCGGAATTTGATGAATAGTATAATTTCCATATCCCCATACTAATGTACTAATGTATGGGGAGTGTGGAAATTAACGCAGGGGGACTTAACCAGGAGATATCAGTGATATCTACTGCGTTAAGTATCTTCATGAATACTAAAATAACGGTAATTAAGGAAAATGTCCTTAAAAACGTTATTTTAGTGTTGATGAATAGGCCCCTATCTCTTGTAATAGTCACAAATATAAATGTATACGTTTACCACAATGACAGTAGTTTAGAGCTTTGAAATGCAATATAACCCTAAGGCAAGCTATAAATTTGTCAAACTTTTTAGGCTCATGAAGGTCCTATTTACCCTTCATTAGGGTATTGAAAATAAATCTGGTATACACAGAAGAAAATGCCATCTCTGCCATCAAGCATAAACACCAGCATTAATTTATACTACATATATAATATATATATATATATATAAAGATATGTATACAGCGTGGCAATCACATGAGTCAGAATTCTGACTTACTGCTTATTAACTATGATTACTGTAACAGCTATTACGCCTCTACTACACCTGCACAAACAATACCAGTGTTGAGCTTGGATCACACCCAAGACTCAGCAGAAGGCACAGCGTGCAGTTGTGGTGTATCCTTGTGTAGGTAAGAGGAACGTTGCTGGCCCAGTCCTTGTCAAACACCATAATTGTGTGGTACATATAAAATAATATAATTAGTATGCAGTACTGTGAAATTGTAAACACTTTGCCAATCTGGTACATTAAATAAGTGGCTACCGATGGCCTGATTCAGTGTTGTACATATAACCATGATGGTTTGCGTATAACACGGATGGTGAGAGACCTGCGTACGTACAAGATAAGTACTGCACATGTCTAGGACTCCTTATACGAGGTCGCTCACAGTGCCCCCAAGATGCAGCATGATTGACATGCTGCGACCGTCTGGGAGTCGGCAATGGTGAGAGCTTTACAAAACGGGGCATATCGTCCCCATTTTGTAGGAACACCGATGTCAGGGCCTGCATATTCTGAACTGAAGCAGACTTATTGGCCCCGGCAGAGTGAAAAGACTGGCCATCCTGCGTAACCTGATTGTTATTCAGATGGTGAAGTTTTCGCAATGATCCGTGGCCTTGTCCTTCAGACACAGAAGTGAATCACAAAACTCGGCAGGAGGCGTCTAATTGCACAAGACGCATCCTGCGCCATTAACGTATTTACACACAGCAGCTGCATCCAAAGACACAGCTGCTATCTTACATAGTTATTTAGTATCGAAAAAGTAAGCTATTAGACAACATAGCGACAACGAGACAAGTCTTAAATATAAACTTAATTGGTCTGTTTGTTTGTCGGTCCGGTTATGCATTCGGACACCCCAACACTGATTCAGATGAAACCAACGCAAGGTGGTTTAGTTGGATCTTTGCTAGGTTTTAAGGGGGTTAGGGTACCAGTTGGACTTCCCATTGGTGTACGCTGGACAGAACTTTGACCCAGGGATCCTGTTCTGAGCCTTCCACTGGATGGATTTGGACGAAAACTTCACCGAGTGGAAACATTAGAATCCAGAAGACTTACTAGGGGGCTGAGGTCCTGGTCGGACCTCATGTTGGTGTACGCTGGGCAGAAATTTGACCCGGGGATGCTGCGCCGTACTTTGACCCTGGGAGCCTGTTCTGGGCCTACCACTGGATGGATTTGGATGAAAACTTCACAGAGGGGTGGCAATTAGTCTGGGATGCCTAATGGAGTGGTTGGGGTCCCGGTTGGGCCTCACAGCAGAGTGCACCAGGCAGAACTTTGACCCAAGGAACCTGTTCTAAGCCTTCTACTGGATGGATCTGGATGAAAACTTCACAGAGTGGTAACTTTGGATCCCAGAAGACATACTATGGGGTTGAGGTCCCGGTTGGACCACCCGTTGGTGTACGCTGGGCAGATCTTTGACCCAGGGAGCCTGTTCTGGGCCTTCCACCGGATGGATTCGGACGAAAACTTCACAGAGGGGTGGAAATTGGTCTGGGATGCCTAATGGAGTGGTTGGGGTCCTGATCTGACATCACAGTGGAGTGCACCGGGCAGAACTTTGACCCAGCGTGCCTGTTCTGGGCATTCCACTTAATGGATTTGGACGACATCATAAAATAAAACTTAATAACTTGAAGATTTAAACCTGGGCAGCATCGGGTACTTCATCTAGTGACAATATATATTTCAAATGTAAAACTAATAGTGGAGTAATAATATTTCTGTACACATTACCTATAGCAACTAATGTTTTATTTGTATTTCTTTGTACACGATTTACAATAGACTATGGTATTCAGTGGCGTAAGTACATTCCAGATGCCCGGAGGCAAGTTATACTTTGGTGCACCCCCCCCCCCCAATTTGCATGCAGACAGGCTATGGATAGACGGAGGATGCAGTTGATGGTCTGACATGGAGCTCTCCACTAGTATATGGTGGCTTCTCAGGTGCCGGGAAGGGGTGCAATGTATTGGGCGGCCATGATGGTACACCCTGGGTACATACTGTAGTTACAGCCCTAAGTGGGGTGAACATGTTGTGGACAATGGAGGAGGTGCCCCTTCAGAGCTGGAGCCTAGTGGCAGGTGCCTCCATTGTCTCCCATAGTTCAGCCCCTGATGGTATTGTATTCTCGGTCAACTATTATGCTAAATAAATAGACCCCTTCCTTGTGACGCCACTGGAGGGGTGGCTACTTCTGTAGTATAATGCAGCCTCAATTACCTCATAATTGTTTCAACAGTGCTCAAATACTTTGTAGCCTTTTACTATCTTGTGCATGTCTATGGGCCTGATTCAGAGTTGGACGATATCTTGCCTTCGAAACTGCGGATGTGAGAAAGTGTACAAGAGTCTCAGCCGCCTCTAACAGTACAGAGAAGCCCACTGGAGCCATCGAAACAGCACCGCAATGGTAATCGCCTGCTCGCGTAAATCTATGGCCATGCAGCACGTCTGCCCAGAGCCACATTATATGCGTATGGGATCACAGCTACACCCAGCTACATGCCCAGAAAATGGTCTCATCTCTGTTTTGCCTCCTCCATTACCTCCCACAGTCGGTGCCTGAATGTCAGTCACCAAGCAGGAAGGTAAGTGATGCATTCAGGATCGCTAGTAGGGTTTGGCGCATGTGCGGTGCATTGCAAATGCATGATGATAGCTCAATTGCAAGAAACATCGGCATAACATACAACTCTGAATCAAGTTCAATATCTTTATCTTTAATTTTTTTTAGAACACTCCTTGGTCTTTATTTTCACAGCTTTCCTTCAGATTCACAGTATGACCAATGTTATTAGGGGATCTTACATCCTTATATACTTACCTTTTTAATGATGTACAGATAGGGGCTAATTGAAAGCCAATTGTTAGTGTAATATCCTTCATCTGTATTAACTTGGAGCCTCCACCACACACTTTTGCTAGAAGTATCTCTGCAGACAAATAATGAAATATGAATTTGAAAATTTACTTTAACCACTTGCCTGGCATGGAGGCATTTTTCCGACCACGCCTGGCTGTGCGTTATCTGATCTGGTCGCAATAATGCGACTAGTCAGATAAACAGTGTAGGCGGCGTCAGGAAGAGATCTACCTGCAGCTGCTGCCTCAAAGGGACCTTCCAGTCCCTCTGCTTACCTGCAACCTCCCCCAGTGTCTGCTGTGATGCCGATCACTGCTGATCGGTCAGCACAGCAGGACCCCCCACCCAGCGGCTGCAGAGATTGGCAGCCGCTAGGAAAAAGTAAATGAATCCACCTTCACCCCCTAAAGTGTACCTGGTGCCTGAAGCCACTGTGAAATGGAAAGTCGCAATGGTCGCGATGTTCCCGATTGTCCCATGGAGGTGATCCGATGTTTGAAAAAACGTTATTTTTTATAAATTTATAAATTTAAATTAGGCAAAACCAGGTTGTGTTTTTTACATTTAGCCCAGAAACTTCATGAGCATTAGAGGTCGTCATGCATTTACAACATAACAGTATGTCTTGTACTGATTGCTGGATTCAAACGATGGGACATGACTGATGCACATGTAAGTTTGAAGGGGTGCTTTCCTAATTGAGGTTTTTGAAACAATTCAGCAAATGCTTAGTGGAACGTCTGGGAAAGATTAAAAACTACATTAAGTAGTAAAACAAGCTGTTAGCCTTGAGTGAGCCCCTCAGTCTCCGCATTATTCTGCCTTTTCTTCTGGTCCCTTGAACTGCTCAGCTGCTGCTTCTCCTCTGCTACATCCTGCCCCATCCCATGGTCAGTGCAGCAGCTGCTGCTTGTCTTTCCTCTCATCCTCCCCTCCTCCGATCCAGAGTCGAATTAGAGGGGCGGAGACATGCCCCTCACTCGCCCTCAAATAGTAATTAAGACTGCTGTGTGCCCAGTGCAGCAACTGAACTGCCTGGGCTGTAAGCACGCAGAGGAGCATGAAAGATAGGGTGCATTCCAAGGTGTAGGTGGGGCTAAATGGCAGAGAGAACAGTCCACTTACTCCTGTATCTATTGAAAATAGGGATGGCCATCAGTGGTGTATCCATCGATGGTTACCATGAAAGAGACCATCGGTGATTACCATCAATGGCGCAAAAATCATCTATGGTGAACCGTCGATGGTTTGCACACCCTTGATGGCATGTGCTGATGATGCACATGCACATAAGGACGGCGGAGGGGCTTTGTGGTCATAGACCCGGATGTGCCTCCATCACAAAGGGCTGCTTTTACCGACAGAGCTTTCCTTTGTTGTGATTGTTATGCACAGGGCCGTAGCTAGGGTAGTGCGGCCGGTGCCATTGCACAACGCACCACAGGTCAGGGGGCACTGTTTGGGCCTGTCACTTTTCTGTTTATTATCATTCTCACTTGTAGCTTCCTCTTATTTCATCCCCAGCATCTCCTGGCCTCCCCTATCTCTTCCCTGGCCCTTCCCCATGAGGCCATGGCCCTTTTTTGGTTGCATTATGTCCCTTTGAAAAATGAGAGGGCACCAATCCTCTTTCTGGCACAGGGCACCAAAAAGTCTAGTTACAGCTCTGGTTATGCATACCGGCATTACCAACGTATGCATGCGATGCATACATCATTCAATGAATCATGCATCCTGCCCATTCTAAGTTAAGTGGTTAACAGCCTACTGGTTCACAATAGAAATGCTGTCTGGAACAGTCTGTGTAAAGGCCCCAATACATCTGCGATGTATTGGGCCAAATCCCCAATCCCCAGACACTTGAGTCGGGGCATCGGTGAAATCCAACATGTTGGATTTCCTTGATTTGCTGATCACTATCAAAATATGTACGTGATCAGCAAATCGTAGATTTTTAACAATAACAATTTCACTGATTTCAATGGCTGCCGATTGGCATTTCCGACCGTCTATCGGCAGTTCTGGTCGGAACAGGAGATTGGTGAAACAGCCACCTGATGTATGGGGCTCTTAAATGTCATTTGTAATACACAAATCTTTCGATTTTTTTAGGGGGTTGAATACGTTTGCAAACCACCATTATTACAGGGGCGTATCTATATTGGGTGCAGGGTGTGCGATGCATATGGGCCCCTAGGTCTAGGAAGGGCCCAGACCACACATTCTGCGCCCATATTTTTTAAAACTTACTTCTACGAAGTCCTGTGTCGGCTGTAGCAGCGCTGCATAAAACGCCTGGAAAATGGCCGCCGCAGCCATTTTTTCAGCATTTTGATCATGCGTAGTAGAGAAATCGCTGATGACCTGCGTGTGCCCAGAGTCTACTGCTGTGGTCAGTCTGCTGCCAGGAGAGAGGAGGGGACCCCAGACGGGGAAGGCACACGGGCCCCCTCCTTGCCTCTGTATATATACACATCCATCTACCCGTTTGTCTATATACTGTATAAACACAAAATTAATTTTAAATCTTAAATAATGAAGCTATGATTGAATTTCTTAACATGTAGAAATGTGAAATGAATACCAGCAGGGGGCACAGTTATTTCTTCACTAATATCTTCTGGTATCTTTTATGTTTTTATCTTACAATTCATCTTTTTCTGTATGCTGTGGATTTGTCTGTGCTCTGAGCTGCTGTTTCCTCTGAGTGTGGGAGGTGATGAGGTATTTTCATAGCTTTAGCAGTTCAATAAAAACGGAGTGAAGAAACTGTATCTAAGCTGAACCTAATTCTAAAGTAATTACTGTATTAGTTTCAAGATATTAAAAGTAGAAAAGAACAGAATGTACAGTATTGCAATAAAAATATTAATTTCATGTTTTTACCTACAGTGATACTTTATTGCTATTATTATACTGGAATGTGTGAAAAAAAAAGAATTCTGGAGGTTACATTTTGATATGGAATGGCCATTTCTATTGATACTGTATTTCTTTATTGGTCCCGACATTATAAACATAATGGATTCCCCCCATTCCAGAGATGTGCACCCCCACATTGTGAATACTCTAGGGGGTAAAATTACTAAAATGAGAGTTTTTAGAATTGGAGATGTTGCCCATAGCAAATCAGATTCTAGCTATTATCTTCTAGAAGGTGCTAGTTAAATGTTAAGTAGAATGTGATTGGTTGCCATGGGCAACATCTACACTTCTAAAAACTCTTATGTTAGTAAAGATGTCTGGGGAATTCCAAAGTAGACAAATCTGTATTGGTAGTCAGCAACTTCTCCTCTCTTTAAAAAAGCTTGATACATTTCCCCCATGGTAACTAATATGTTTAAAAATAATTATACAATTGCACAATGTATAACTATGCAGACAAAAGAAAATGCAGGAGCACATTTTGCGTAATACTCTGTAGCCTTCTAGGGTGTGCAGTCCAGCCTCCCCCCCTTACAATGTATAACTATGCAGTATAATACATATGGGTGGAGATTCTTTATCTTACATCACTCTAAAGTAGAGGAGCACAGGGGGGACAAAAATCTGAGAGCCAAATGTCATAGCCCGCGATTTGCGGAGGTCGGCGCAACAGTCATTGGAATTAAAGCAACAATTTGGCAAAACCAGGTTGATTTTGTACATTTAGCCCAGAAACTGCATGAGCATTAGAAGTCGTCATGCATTTACAACATAACAGTATGGGCTCTATTTACTACAATCCGCATATTGAATGCGGATTGTAGTGTGATATTACCGAGTGAATTCGCATTGCGAATTCAGGCAATATCACAGGGATTTACTATAAATCCCTTGCAGGGACAGAGCTTGCGATAAAGCTCTGTCCCTGCGGATCCCATCCGCACTCTATTCGCGGTATTTTCGGAAAAAATACCGCGACTAAGAGCCCGCGCATGCGCCGACCCACCGTCGCTACTACCCCCACTGACGCTAAGCCCCGCCCCCAGCGCTAAGCCCCGCCCCCGCGGTCGTGGACCCCGCGACCCCCCCACCTCTAGGTGGCGTTATTATCACAGGGCTTCCCCCGGTATTTTTTTACAATTTATTTTTAGTAACTTGCACACAGATCACATTTCCCATTACAATTATGGGAAATGCGATCTGCTTTACTAAAAATAAGTGATACTGGGGGTTGGAGTAGAATTTTACTAATTCTACTCCAATTGCCCTGTAATAACTACAGGTGAAACTAAAATAATGTGAAAAGGGTGTGAAAACACCCTTTTTCACTTTATTTTAGTAAAAATAATGTTAATAAATAGAGCCCTATGGGCTCTATTTACTACAATCCGCATATTGAATGCGGATTGCAGTGTGATATTACTGAGTGAATTCGCATTGCGAATTCAGGTAATATCACAGGGATTTACTATAAATCCCTTGCAGGGACAGAGCTTGCGATAAAGCTCTGTCCCTGCGGATCCCATCCGCACTCTAGTCGCGGTATTTTCGGAAAAAATACTGTGACTAAGAGCATGCGCCGACCGACCACCGCTACTACCCCCCCCACCGACGCTAAGCCCCATCCCCGGTGCTAAGCCCCGCCCCCCGCGATCGCGGACCCCCGCGACCCCCCCCTCCCCCCCCCCCCGCGACCCCCCCCTCCCTTCATTACACTTACCTGCATCCTCCTTGCCTCCGGTGGTCTTCTCCGGGCTTCCCGATCAGGTGATCTCCCATACTGCACTGGGGCCCGATCACCTTATGACCGGGCCCCAGTGCACTGTGGGAGACCAGCTGACCAGAGAGGAGCCATCACCAGAGGCCCGATCACCGGTCCCTGGATTCAGGTAAGGAAAAAAAAAAATGCTTAATTTTTTTTTCTTTTTTTTACAGTAATCAGCTTGCGGTCTACTTAGACCAAATAGCTGATTACTGGTACCGGCTCCCGCCTCTGCTCTCCCCGTTAGAGCAGAGTGGGAGCCCGGTAACCGGGGGAGACCCTGGATAATGCCACCTCCAGGTGGCGTTATTATCACAGGGCTTCCCCCGGTATTTTTTTACAATTTATTTTTAGTAACTTGCACACAGATCACATTTCCCATTACAATTATGGGAAATGCGATCTGCTTTACTAAAAATAAGTGATACTGGGGGTTGGAGTAGAATTTTACTAATTCTACTCCAATTGCCCTGTAATAAATACAGGTGAAACTAAAATAATGTGAAAAGGGTGTGAAAACACCCTTTTTCACTTTATTTTAGTAAAAATAATGTTAATAAATAGAGCCCTATGTCTTGTACTGATTTCTGGATTCAAACGATGGGACATGACTGATGCACATGTAAATATTGAAGGGGTGCTTTCCTAATTGAGGTTTTTGAAACATTTCAGCAAATGCTTAGTGGAACATCTGGAGAAGATTAAAAACTGCCTCTCAGTCTCCGCATTATTCTGCCTTTTCTTCTGGTCCCTTCAACTGCTCAGCTGCTGCTTCTCCTCTGCTACATCCTGCCCCTTCCCATGGTCAGTGCAGCAGCAGTTGCTGCTTGTCTTTCCTCTCATCCTCCCCTCCTCCGATCCAGAGCCGAATTAGAGGGGCGGAGACATGCCCCTCACTCGCCCTCTACCCCCCTTCAAATAGTAATTAAGACTGCTGTGTGCCCAGTGCAGCAACTGAACTGCCTGGGCTGTAAGCACGCAGAGGAGCATGAAAGATAGGGTGTGTTCCGAGGTGTAGGTGGGGCTAAATGGCAGAGAGAACAGTCCACTTACTGACTCCTGTATCTATTGAAAATAGGGATGGCCATCAGTGGTGTGTCCATCGATGGTTACCATCAAAGAGACCATCGGTGATTACCATCAATGGCACAAAAATCATCTATCGCGAACCATAGTTGGTTGCACCCTCTTGATGTCCACCGCAGCTGGTGGCACGACAGGCCGCCGGCAAAAAATGGGGACGGGGCTTAGCGGTGGCCCAAAAGACGGGGCTAAGCTCTGTGTTGAGCAGGAGAATAAAAAATATTGTCTTCCTCTCATCCATTGATGGCAGAAAATCATTGGTTCTCTGCCGATGGCAAAACTAGTTAACATCGGTTGACCACCATCAGTGTTTTGAAAATATTGATGGTCGATGGCCATCCCAAATGGGAAATAGGAATGGAGAGCAGCTCGTACAGTCCAGTTCCAACTCACCATTGACAAGACAACTTGAGCTAACTGGCCTGCAAGTCTGTGTATGTGTGTGTCTCAAACTTTGCCTACATATATGATCTTCTCTGCCTGTGTGACTGTATGTATGACCCACTGCATGTGCGACTCTGCATCTAGGACCCGCTGTTTGTGTGATGTGTAAAGCTGGGTACTTAGTATATAATTATTGGCCAGATCAGCAGATAATTGTATTATTGGCCTGATAATTGCATAATGTGTATGCAGGCGCGATAGCCGATAAACGGCTTCAGGGGCTCCTGGAAAATGTTAGATCTGAAGATCTGCACACCCAATCCGACCAATCCCGTTTAAGGCCCGATTTCAATTAGCCACGAAAAATGCAGCTTGGAGAAAAGTTTTCGCTGATTTGTGCTTTTCGCCTGTTTTCAAAGTATCTCCGTATTCAATTCCATGGAGTTTTCGCCTAGGCGAAAACACCATAGGCAAAAACAGGCGAAAAAGTTTCTCCAGCAAAAGGCAGGAGAACAGAAGTGCAGAATCCAAATTTCTTCTTCAGGGTCCATAGGGATCTACAGGGATAACATGGGGATATTATGGTTGGAGAGATCCAGGCACCAAACAGTTAAAGCTTCAGCTCCCAGGATGCCATAGGCCTTCAGTTGTTCATTTGGTGCAGCAGGATCAAGACGCACCTTTGTAACAGGGACTGCTCAGGCAGTTTTAAGCTGTTAATTTATGTTTTATTTTTTTTTTATGTTTTTTGGGTTGGCAGTACTAAGCGTCAGAATTAAGACGCATTTACAGTACTGCGACTCCATCTACCTCCGCCGGGCCGCAACACCAGTAACTGGGCTGGTGAAACTTGGCTGGTCGCAGCTGAGCTTGGTAGCAGCAAAACTGCTACCCGGACTGCAACCGGACGATGTCAGTTAAGGCGATTCCTCGCTTACGGGGAATCGCGCGCAGCAGTCCTTGCTTCTGGTTTCAGAGACGCACCAGAAGTCACTGCAGTCAGGGCCTGGGATTGTCTGCGTCCTCACTACACCACCGGGGCCTTATTGTCTGAATCCGGGTATCGGCAGCTGCCACAAGGCCAGCGTACCCGGCTGGTTAATGCAGCTTAGGGTAGGTAAGCACTCCCCCGGCAGTCTGGATTGCTCCGCCTACCCTCCACATGTATATGATTTACTCACGGTCCACTATCAGTTCGTCTTGGTGTCAGGAGGGTTTGGGTCAGTCTCCGTGTATACCTTTCCAGTGGTTAAGGTATATAGGGCTCTATATCCTACCATTCCTGCTGTTTGAGTAGTTGATTTAGAGTCCATTCTAATTATATTACATATGCAATGTATGTGACTGTTTCTAGCTGCAATTGACACTGTCTTTTATTTCTGTCTGTCAATTATAACTATTACTATTTTTTCTCTCCATCCTTTGGGGTGGAGGTTTTTTTTTGAGTACTTCGCATTGAGGGCCTGATTCAGAGCCAGACACTATCAGCCATTCACTCGTACCCATTTGATTGTTTTAAACCACGCATGCGTCCAGTTCTCATTGCGCATGTGCGGCCGGATCATTGTGGTCAGTTTTCGTTCACTCGTTTACACAGCGAACAGGAAGTGACCTATGTAATTTGATTGACAGAATGTTCCGTTTATGGGTGGTAACGGGGGTGGAGATGAGAAAATGCAGGCGTGTCGAGCCGTTTTTTGGGCGTACATGTATTATTTTGTGCGAACGTCCAATTTGGACGTTTTTCAGTGGCAAACGCAGGATTTCTAGAGGGGGGTTTCCAAATGCTTGATTTTAGAGTGAGTGTGGCCTGTCCATGAAGAGGGCATACTTAGCACTTAACCAGCTTTAATATGTGTCATACAAAGTCTAATGTATGTCATAATTCCAACATATATAGGACCAACAATCACTGTAAGCCGGTAGATGTGGGCACATTTCCAGAGCATGGGATCAAAACAGGAGTCTGGGGAGCAGCAGAAGAACCTATCACTACCCTGGACATATACTAGTACATATTGGTCTCCTAATGCACTGGATGACTGAATGAATAATTAACCCTATAGATTGTCTATAGCACTGCAACCCTAATTGGTGCACATTTGTATTAATTACTGGCTGACACATGTTAAAAGATCCACAGGTGGGGCTAATTATTTAATTTGTGATACTTAGGGAAACATGTAGCACTAGTAAAATAGTATTATATATGATGTATTTTGTGGTCATGGTGTGGGCTAGGAAGGGGGGTTTATAGGCAGCCGGAAACCCCCCTGCGTTTGCCTATGTTTTTTTGGATACGTCACTGTGTGAGACAGTTTCCATTATGACTGCTCGTTCAGCTTGTGGTAGGGTATTGGATCTCGCAAAGACTATGGTCTCTTCATAGCTCACTTAGCGAATCGATGTTTTGCTATTCTCCTTTACAAGGCACAACACCAATCACCTAATAATTGGATCACTTGTGAGAAGGTGATTTGCAATGGCCAGGATATATTACCTAAATTTGGAACGCATGTTGTGTTCCTATTTGTTTGTTTTTAGAAATCACAGCAATCCCAAAATAAATGTTTTAATAAAGGTAAAAATGTTAGATGTTTTTCTTGTATTCCGTATGCATGTTGTTGTCAGATATTTTTATGGTTTTAAAAAGCCCAACACCTTGTTTTTTTTTAAAAAAGCCCAACACCTTTTTTTTTAATTTTTGTTTTTAACATTTTTTTTAAATCCAGAAAGACAATCAGCTACTAATTGCTTGGCTCGTGTTATTGTTTACTTACCTGTTACCTTTTGTTTTTTTAACTTAAACATTTTTTTAAGTATATGACCTTTGTTAAGTATTTAATTATGTTTGTTACAGTCCCTTTTAACCATTTCAGAATGAATTAGACAATTTTTCTTGGGTTATTGTTTTTTTATTTGTAAATAAATAAATGTTCACATTTGTAAAAAAAATTTGTGTAATTTTACAGTCCCAATATTTTTTATGGGACTTCAAATATATAAAGTAATGATAAAAAAAAAAAATTCACAAGAAAGGAGAGGGAGCTTTTGAGGTGCAGTAATATGGGGCAAACACAGAGATGGAATGTGGGGAAATTTGCCAGTGCTGTCAACGCCTTCTCCCCCGCTTGGCTTGATGTTGGAGGGAGCATGACTTTGTCCGTCTGGTCGAATGCCTTGCCTGGCCAGAGGTATCTGGTGTTTCCTCTGGCCTAGGCATAGGGCTAGGCACATTTGGAGGGTTGGCAGATGTTGTGACAGAGGTGGAGGGCCCTGATGCTCCGGCAGGAAGGGAGGCCGGCTCCAACATGCACAGGCGGACGAGCTGCTCCAGGGCATTAGCTAGTCTGACATTGGCCGAAGCGTTTTCCTCCAGGGCGTCCGCCACCCGTAGCAGATTGGCGTCCATCCTCATCAGAATCTCGGTGTTTTTATCCATTTTATCATTGAGATCTGAGAGAAGGGCCACTGCCTGCCAGGGGGAAGGCCCTGGACTGTCCGCCACAGGGTCCCCAGACGGAAATACTACTTCCTCCCCTGCGGAGCCAGCAGATCTACTGCGGCCAAAACTCCGTTCTGGAGCACACTCGTCCTCCTCTGTGTGAAAAAGAGAGATCATACAAATATTAGTACATTTTTCAGTTTTCAGAAACTAAACAAATTAAACAGTTTTATCTCAATGACCTGCGGGAACATGTGGAGCCGCAAAGTCTGGCATGTCTGTGTCCATGTTGGACACGCCAAACACCTCCTCTTCCTGCACACACCCCTGTGCCAGCTCCTCCAAATCGATCAGCTCCAGTGACACAGGGGTTGGCCCACCACCTGTAACCCTTGCATGCCTAGCCTTATCAGCCAACTTTTGCTTTAGCCGATATTTGAAGTCACTCCATCTGTTGGTAAAAAAAGTAATTTTAGAATTGAAATGTTCCTCAACATTTTGGGACTTAGGTGAGAGCATTTACGTACCGGCGTTTGACCTCTTTGGTTGAACGGACAAAGTCACCAACCCCATTGACAGCACTGGCTATGTCCTCCCACAGTTTCCATCTCTGGCTTGCACCCATATTTCGTGGCACCTGTGCCAGGTTGTCAATACAGTTTTGTACCAAAACCTCCATCTCCTTTCTTGTGAATTGCGGCTGCCTTTATCTTTTAGTCCTGGCCTGGGTTCTGGTCCCTGCAGCCTCCTCATTGTCAGTCTCCACACCTTGAAAAAAAAAAAGTTTGTAATTTCGACTTTTTTTTAGTTTTTTTGGGTTGCTAACTTTCATTTTGGAGCTACATACTTTGTTGTCCAGGATTTTGGCTTTGCTGCTGTTCTGTGGACATGATTCAATCCTTGAATTCAGCAGACCCATTGTGTGCTCTCGTGATGTTTTTATAGATACGTGTGCATTATACGGGCGCATCTATTGAGCGTCATTGATTTGAGCGGGAAAGTTAGGTCTATTTAAGGCTTTTTTGTGGCCTTGTTTCGGGGTGGGTTGATAGAAGTGGTTGGCGGATGTTGGAGCTGCGGAGTTGTTTGTGAAGGTGTTGTCGAGAGTTGTTGAGAGTTGTCAAGTGTTTTTTTTTTCTTTCGCATTTTTGCGTTTTTGTACTAAGCCTTTTCTTATTTTTTTGAGGTAAGTTTGGTGGTTCACTTTTTTCTACTTTTTTACTGCAAAATTTTTTAATTTTTTTTAATATATTTTATTTTTATATTTCAGGTTTTTTTTTTTACCTTTTATCTCCTTTTGTCTGGTGGACTTCATTTCGAGTTTCGGGCTCGTCTTTGTACGGTAAGTGTTTATTGAGATACATTAGACCCTGTTTATTGTTAACATTTATCATGTTTTTTTAAGGGATCTCATTATGCATTATTTTTTAATTTTTGCCCAAATGATTATTTGGCCATCAAAAATGCGAAATGTCTTGCGTATATTTTGCTCAGCTCCTGTCTGTGGCGTTAGCGTACCATTTAGCGGTCTTTTTTGCCCTCTATTGCGTATTTTTTGCACAGCTCCTGTCTGTGGCGTTAGCGTACCATTTAGCGGTCTTTTTTGCCCTCTATTGTGTATATTTTGCACAGCTCCTGTCTGTGGCGTTAGCGTACCATTTAGTGGTCTTTTTTGCCCTCTATTGTGTATATTTTGCACAACTGTCTGTGGCGTTAGCATACCATTTAGCGGTCTTTTTTGCTCTCTATTGCGTATATTTTGCACAGCTCCTGTCTGTGGCGTTAGCGTACCATTTAGTGGTCTTTTTTGCCCTCTATTGTGTATATTTTGCACAACTCCTACCTGTGGCGTTAGCGTACCATTTAGCGGTCTTTTTTGCCCTCTATTGCGTATATTTTGCACAGCTCCTGTCTGTGGCGTTAGCGTACCATTTAGTGGTCTTTTTTGCCCTCTATTGTGTATATTTTGCACAACTCCTGTCTGTGGCATTAGCGTACCATTTAGCGTTTTTTTTGCCATCTATTGCGTATATTTTGCACTGCTCCTGTCTGTGGCGTTAGCGTACATTGGATTAATAGAATAAAATCAGACACTAACAACATCTGTGTAGTGCATACATTTTTTATATTTTGGCCTTAGGCTTTTTTATTTTATTTTTGGTGTTTTTATTTATTTTAAGTCTAATTCGTAGGTTTTCTTCAAGATGTCACTACCGAACCCTGTAAGATTCTTCTTAATGTGTCAAAAAGATAAGTATATTTTCTGTTTTTTAGATTTAAGAAAATGAACTGCATTGTCTAACATTTCAGATTGATGTTGGGCAAATTATAGTGGCTATGGTCCACGACCCCGACCAACCTGAACATCCTCCTAGGCGTAGGCATCGTAGGCGTGCAAGGCCCCAGATATTTAGAACACATGTCATCCTTTTTGGAATGCCTGATGATGTGGTTTTACGGCGGTATTGCCTTCCACCCCAAATCATCCTAGACACTCTTTCATTAATAGAGAGTGATCTTGAAAGGCAAATTAACAATCAACAGCAATACCACCACTTACGCAGTTAATGTCGGTGTTACATTTTTGCACCTCAGGATCCTTCCAGACCACAGTTGGGATTGTTGCAGGCATTTCCCAATCCTCCTTTTCAAGGAACCTGAGGGCGGTCATGGATGCACTGTTTAAGCACCTACATCATTTTATTAATATGCCATTGTATATGGGTTCCCTTAATGTGGTGAAGCAGAAATTGAACCAAATTGCAGGCTTCCCACATATCATAGGGGTTGTGGACGGCACTCACATACCACTTCAGCCTCCAGCAGCGCTGGAGGCCATATTTAGGAATCCTCCCTCCAGGTCCTGTCCCTGAATGCCAAATATCCAGGAAGTGCACATGATTCATTTGTCATTCGACAATCAGGGCTTTGGCACAAATTAAACAACCTACAAGCTGGTGACGCGTGGCTTCTGGGTAAGTGGTAACCCTAATTTTTTAAGCAAACACTGTTGACTTAGAAATGGTACTGAATGCTTGTTATTTTTTACAGGAGACAGTGGTTACCCTTGCACGCCCTAGCTGCTCACTCCTTATTTGGTTACCACACCAGGGCCACAAACTCAATATAATTCCGCACTTACTGCCACCAGGCAGGTGGTGGAGCATTGTATCGGCCTTTTAAAAGGCCGATTTCGATGCCTCCACCGCTCTGGTGGTGACCTCATGTATTTGCCGGCTATGGTCTCCAAAATTGTGGTCCTGTGTGGGATTTTTCACAACATCACCATAAGGAGTGGTGTCCCAAAGCAGCCAGAGGATGCCTTGCCTGAGGATGGCCCCCCCGAGGTTGGTCAGAGGAGAGTGTCAGGGGGGGGCCATACGTGATGATGTCATTTCCCGCTTTTTCAGGTATTTGCATTTCCTTGGTTTTACATTTGTTGACATTGTGAAGACTGAAAATTATGTGTGTTTAATATCCTATGTTTCAAATTTTAACTTTTTTTTTTTTTTACATTTTTGCAAAATCAAAACAACAACCTTCTTACTTCCTGAAAATGCTCTCCTGTGACATTAATGACTCCAAAATGACCTTTACACCTGGACAAATGTGTTTCTTACCTGATTTTGGGACAACATGTTGGCATACACCATCTTCAAGCAGTTCTTGATTTTTTTTATAAATTCTTTGTGTGTATTTGCTTTGTATTATGTTAAATTGTATAATAAACTACTTTTAAAATTATTTGTTTTTGTTTACCAGAAAAACCAGCAAATGGACAGTACCTTTTAACTTAATTTACAAGGGAATTTTAAAAAATGTAAAATTTTTGGGCAAAACAATTGTAAAAACATAACAATTTACAACATTTTTGCATAGTTGGGCCTACCTTTTTTATTATTTTTAAAATTTTTATGGGAGTTGCATGGATATTTTTGAAGAACTTCAATAATTACATAAGGTATTTTTTTTAAAACATTATGGAGTTAATGTCAATTGGACCAATTCTTGGAATGTACAAATATGTCTTTAAAGTCTGGGAAACCACTTATTTTATATTAAACATTTACTTTTAAAGAATACTTACTCCAAAAAATTGGTATGCCACATTGTTTGCATTTTCATATGCTAAATCCATAAACCAAAATGTTTACACCAACAATTTTGTAACAAAATGACCTTGTGAGCTAATTTTGGAGACAATAAATGAGATTGGTTTAAACAAACAGCTTTTGTTAACAAAAGAAAAAAACATAATAAATTAATGTTGCAAAAAAACAATCAAATGGTCCATTGCGACCATCAGCTGGACCAAATGTCCCCTCATTGCCATTATCTGGCCCAAAATGGCTTGATCCCGCATCCTTGGGTCTATAGAAAGACAAATATGAGTTTAAAAAAAATGTGAATTTTTTAACAAATACATACAAGAAAAACATGATTATTTATAGTTAAATAAAGTTTACATACCATGCTAATTTTGTTGCAAAACTATAGTGGTAACATAAATTTGCCTAAATTACCAATTGCCAACAAAACAAAACAAAAAAAACATGAACATGAGAATAGTGGTTGGAACAATCACTTTGGGATCTGAATTAATCCTTACACCATTTGTATATTTATTTTATTGTAGAAATTTAAACAAAAACAATGAAACTTGTATTTGTCTCTGGCATATGTGGTTATTCTAAAGTTTATTTTGTTTAGAAACATGAATAAATTGTTCAAAAATTTAGTTAAAAAAACAAAAAACAAAGAAAAAAAAAATGTGTTTTTACATTTTTTTTTTAAAAAAACTGAAGCCGAATTTTTTAAAAAATACCATCCAAAATAAACAAAAAAAAAAACAAAAAATGGACTGCCCTTAGATTGTAAGCAGGGATACAACAGTGTATGCATATAGGACACATTTTTACACAATAATTGCAAACAACCACAAAAAAATACCTGCAGGTTCAGGGCCAGGTTGGCCCAGATCCTCTTCCTCCGAAGTGGGCCAGTGGATGGGTGAGGATGGGGATGAAATGTCCAGGGGGGATAAAGGGGAGGGGTTGGATTCAGGAGTGTGTGCATCAGGGGAGAGTGTGGGAATGTGGATGGGTAGGACAGGGGAGGGAGGGGTGATTTGGATTTGGGGAGCAGGAGAGGGAGGGGAAATAAGGATGACCAGGTCAGTGGAGGGTGGCAAATTTTGGGAGGATTGGGCAGGGGAGGAGATGGTGGGAGTTGGGGAGAGGGGTCGGGCATGCCTCCGTCTATGTCTCTGGATCTGCTCCAGACCTAAATGATGTATAGTTTGTAATATTAGCAAATATGTATACCTAAAAACATTTTTAATGTAAAACATTAACCAAATATTAATCTTAAAAAAAAAACAATAGCAAGGTCTCATTTAGCCCGAAAAAAACCCATACTGCACACATGCACACGCATTAATGCAAATTTACATTAGCAAAGACAAAAAGTAACAACAGATTGTCCTAGATATATAAACATTCAAATATCCACTTACGCCGCCGGATCCTCATCCGAAGATGCGCAAGCAGGTGTGGGGACCGGCGTCGTAAAATCCGACCACCGGCGTTCTAATTGGCCGATGGTCCGACGATATCCCATGGCCCACAGCCTGCGCCGCACCTCCGCGTACGCCCAGCGCTTGCATTGGTTGGTGATGGGGGAGCGGCATATCAGTTATTCGCCGATCTATCACTTCAGTGAGCACCAGCAGCTCAACCCGTGTAAAAGCACTGGCTCTCATGATGGCAATGGTTTTTTTTTTACACAAATCAGTTTTATTACAGGGACCCCTAAATATTGATTCTCTAATGTACTTTCATAAATAACATGAAGAATTCTATTGGTTAATGTGTGAGTCATGTGAACAACCCCTAAAAATATATTGTGACATGATTGGCTTGCTGCATTTGGATGCGATAGCAACAGGCTGGAAATAAAACAATTACAAAATTTAAAACCCCCAAAAAAGCGATTAAAAAAGCCAACAAACTGCCTTTGGATTGAAAAATAACAAGTTTGCCGTTAAAAGCGGACGGATTCTACGGACCAAAATTAACACAAAACAATAAAGTTTATTGACATTCAAAAAAAAACAAGATTGAAAACTTTCGACCAACAATTAAGTAAATTAAGGTAATGATTGGAACCAATCGATTCACGGATGTTTGATGAAGGAAAAACAAGGCAATCGACAAATGACAGGCCTACTTCCGGTCGGAATTGTGCGAGCGAACACTTCATCCAAAAACGAGTAGTGCGCTCGCTATTTCGGACGCTCGTTAGCTAGAGGAGGGGTTGTGGAAATATGGGGCGGAAGACTCGCTACGAGCGACCTCACGTGTGAGCGCTTGTTTTGACATTTGGATGGACGTACCTCCTGTGGGCGAACGGCTGATAGCGTCCGGCTCTGAATCAGGCCCTGTATTTGATATTTTGTGAAGGCTGTCACATAGCATTGCATTTATTACCTTTATGAACATGTCTAAAGATAAAGGGAAACAGGAGGGGGAGCCCCCTGTGCTGATTTCAAGTAAATCATGTGTGGCCTATGTGTCCTCTCAGGACGTAAAGGATGGTTTGTGTGTTGTCTGTTCTAAAGAGCCACCTTACCAGTCTGTTTTACCTGTCCCTGGACAAGAGCCATCTTGGGTATCCTCTTTGTCCCAGGCAATGAAGCAGTTTGTGGGTCGTATGGCTGCTCCCACAATGCCTCCTTGGATGGGGTATCCACATCTTCCTGGAAAGATGTTTATGGCCATTCTAGTCAGACTATGGCACCATCTAATGTTGAAAGCAGACCGGTAGTTACTAAGGCGCCTAAGTGCAAGTTATCTTTTTATCAGTCTGCTCAACATATGGATTCAGATGCATCATCAGAGGAATCAGATGATGCGCAGGGTTCTTCTCCAGGGTCTAGCTCAGTGGAAGAGTGGATGTTCCTTTTTTGGTGAGGGCGGTTAAATCAATCCTTGATATTCCTCATGATGATCCAGCTCATAGAAGGCTCCAATGTTTAATCACTATCGGAAGGTGGTCAAGATGGAAATTCCTGTATCTGAACAGCTCACTGAACTTATGGATGAGGCATGGGGTGACCCGGATAAACGTTTTTATGTAAATAAAAGAATAACATTGTTGTATCCTTTCCCAGCTTCTGTATGTACTAAGCGGGAGGTACCTCCTACTGTGGATGCTCATGTAATGCATTTAATCATTAATGTTACATTGCCTATTCCATCAGCATCTTCTCTGAAGGATTCCACAGATAAGAAAATTGAAGCCTGTCTTAAGGCAATATTTTCATCCTCTGGAGCTGTTACTCATCCAGCTATGGCTGGAGACTGTGTAGCCAAAGCTGTTGAAGAATGGATGGGGGCATTGAAAGACTCTCTACCAGATGCTACCAGAGAAAACAGGATGTATATCCCACATACGGGAAGTGGCTTCCTATCTGGGAGGGGCTGCAGTAGATGCTGGAATTTTAGCTTCTAAAGCATCAGCAGTTTCAATAGTGGCATGCAGGGCCCTTTGGTTAAGGTCCTGGAAAGCTGATACAGGAACAAAGAGGGTGCTGGAAGTCTTACCTTTCTATGGAAAGGTACTTTTTGGAGCAGAGTTGGATATAATTATGGCTACTCTGGTGGCTTCAAAATCAGCAAGTCTGCCATCTACGATGACTATAAAGTTTACGCAGGCTTCTTTTCAGTCCTTCTGTCCTCAGGAACGAGCAAGGGAACAGTCTTCCTTTAGGTCAACTAGTTTTAACAAGACAACAAGGCGACAAAATAAGAGGTCTGGCCCGGCAAGACGTCCAGCTTCTAAACCGGACGACAAACCTTCGGCCTGATGGGGCGGGCCTCCTCCTGGGGGATCCCAGGTTGGAAGGCCGACTTCTTCAGTTTCTGGATTATTGGCATCAAACAACAACAGATGCTTGGGTCCGAGAAATGGTCTCACAGGGGTATGCACTCATTTTCAGGAGGCATCCTCCACAGAAATTCTACAAGCTTCCCCATTGGAACCTCTAGACTCTGTAGATTTAAAGTGGTTGACAGCGAAGAGACTTTTTCTTCTTGCTATCTCTTCTGCTCGCAGAGTCTCTGATTTGGCAGCGCTTTCTTGTTGCTTCCGATTTTTTATTTTTCACCAAGATAAAGCTGTTCTTTGTACTAAGGAGGGTTACCTTCCTAAGGTAGTGTCCCATTTTCATGTAAATGAAGAAATTGTAGTTCCAGTTTTTCTGTAGGTGAAGCCTCCCTGGATGTAGTTCATGCTCTCTGTACCTATGTGGAGCGCACAAACTCTGTTAGAAAGTCATGTTCTTTTTTTTGTATTATATGGTTTTCACAAATGAGGTTGGCCAGCTAATAAGCAGACTCTGGCGAGATGGCTACGCATGACTATATCCCAGATGTACATCTCCCTGTCCCAAGCATGGTGACAGCACATTCTACTCGGTCTGTAGGGCCATTGTGGGCATTTAGTCATGGTGCATCTGCTGAACAATTGTGCAAGGCAGCTATGTGGTCTTCTGTCCACACTTTTCTTAGGTTCTATGCCTTTGATACTTTTGCCCTTTAGGATCCTTCCTTTGGGCGACGAGCATCCCCACCCAAAGGTAACTGCTTTAGGACATCCCCATGGTATCCCTGTGGACCCTGAAGAAGATAATTAGAGTTATGGTATACTTACCTAGATAACTCCTTTTCTTCTAGGTCCATAGGGCACCCACCCTGATGCACCTGGCTGCATGGGTAATTTTTTCTTTTGTTCACAGATTCCCTCATTTGGTCTGAGTGTTTCTGGTGTACGATTGCTCTTCCCTCTCCTCTTTCCTTCTCCTGCCTTGAGGCTTGTTAACTAAACTGAAGGCCTATGGCTAGGGGCGGGTTATATATGACGGAGGACCCGAGGCATTTTGGGAGCTGAAGCTTTAACTGTGTGGTGCCTGGATCTCTCCAACCATAATATCCCCATGTTAAGGCTGACTTGTATGCAGTATGGGAATTGCAGGCCTGGCAGGTAACCGAGCACTGTGGTGGATGTTTCCAAGATGGTGAGTAGCATGGACGCTATAACGCTAGTGGGACTGCAGTGGCAGGTGTATAATGGATCTGTGCACAGCGTGGAAGCTGCAGCGCTGACAGGATAGGAATACAGCAGCATATGGAACTTGGCAGATCAGTGTGAACGCTGTGATGCTGGTATGTAGCAGCGTGAAAGCTGTGAAGCTGACAGGTGAGCGATATGCAGTGGAGGATGGTAACTAGCTGGAATCAATGAAGTAGCAAAAGGTCACGGAGAAAACAACACAGCATACAGGTATAGAGAGTTCAGTATTGTAGGGTATAGAGGGGTCAGTGATGTCATGTAGGGTTAATAGAGTTCAGTAGTGTAGGCTATAGAGGTGTCCATTATGTAGTGGGGGGTATAGAGGTGTCAGTCATGTAGTGGCGGGTATAGAGGGGTCAGTAATGTAGTGGCGGGTATAGAGAGGTCAGTAATGTAGTGGTGGGTATAGAGGGGTCAGTAATGTAGTGGCGGATATAGGGGGGTCAGTAATGTAGTGGTGGGTATAGAGGGGTCAGTAATGTAGTGGTGGGTATAGAGAGGTCAGTAATGTAGTGGTGGGTATAGAGAGGTCAGTAATGTAGTGGCGGGTATAGAAGGGTCAGTAATGTAGTGGCGGGTATAGAGGGGTCAGTAATGTAGTGGCGGGTATAGAGGGGTCAGTAATGTGGCGGGTATAGAGGGGTCAGTAATGTAGTGGTGGGTATAGAGGGGTCAGTAATGTAGTGGTGGGTATAGAGAGGTCAGTAATGTAGTGGTAGGTATAGAGATGTCAGTAATGTAGTGGCGGGTATAGATGGGTCAGTAATGTAGTGGCGGGTATAGAGGGGTCAGTAATGTAGTGGCGGGTATAGAGGGGTCAGTAATGTAGTGGTGGGTATAGAGGGGTCAGTAATGTAGTGGTGGGTATAGAGGGGTCAGTAATATAGTGGTGGGTATAGAGGGGTCAGTAATGTAGTGGTGGGTATAGAGAGGTCAGTAATGTAGTGGCGGGTATAAAGGGGTCAGTAATGTAGTGGCGGGAATAGAGAGGTCAGTAATGTAGTGGCGGGTATAGAGGGGTCAGTAATGTAGTGGTGGGTATAGAGGGGTCAGTAATGTAGTGTAGGGTATAGTGAGGTCAGTAATGTAGTGGCGGGAATAGAGAGGTCAGTAATGTAGTGGCGGGTATAGAGGGGTCAGTAATGTAGTGGTGGGTATAGAGGGGTCAGTAAATATACCAATCCCAAGTACTTAGTAGTTAGCACACTATTTTTGAATTAAGATGCAAAATGCAGGAAAAAGACCACAATCTGGGGAAAAAAAGGCAAAGGTTAGAGGTCCCATATGAGTGACTCATGCCAGGTCTTGCACCATGCTTAAACTGAGATATGCTAAGTTTTTTCATGTGGGGGCGCAAAAGGAAATTTTCGCCGTGGGCAGTGCCAAATTAAGGTTCTCATGGGCCTGGAGTTGAAATTTCTGAAAGGCCTACTGTGTTACAATGCAGGGGCATGGCAAGTGCCACCGGGGTATGGGTAGGACTCCGATAAGAGCCTATCCTGACAAACAGGAAAAAGTAAAGTGATTGCATACAATTAAGCATACCTCAGACCGACTCTCTATATGCTGTTTCTCCGAATCCCAATGTGTGTCTGTATCTCCAAAATTAGGTAGACTTAGGTACAGAGGGTAACATAATTTTAGACCATAGGTTCTCAAACTCGGTCCTCAGGACCCCAAATTGTGCATGTTGTCCAGGTCTCCTCACAGAATCACAAGTGTAATAATTAGCTCCACCTGTGGAACTTTTAAAATGTGTCAGTGAGTAATGAATACACCTGTGCATCTGCTAGGTGACCTGGAAAATGGCAACTGTTCTAGACAAACACTGTCCACAATACAGCAACTCTACACATCACAGCAATTGGCAATACCAGCCCCACATTACAGCAGTACCCAGGGCCGGTTCTATGCATATGCATGGTACGCAGCTGAGTAGGGCACCACATAGTGGAGGGCGCCTCAGCTGTGACCATGCGGGCCGCGGACAGACTGTTTCTCTGTGACACAGCTGCACCGCACGTGTAGTGCTGACCGGACGGGGGCCGTCGCTCTGAATCAGGGCCGTCCTTCTTGATTTTTAGAGCGGCCTCCTGGCCGCTCGTATAGCTGTGGGTGACCACCCACAGCTATAGCGAGCGGCCAGGAAGATGGTCGCGATGGTCAAGACAATCGGGCTTGCGACGAGACCCTTGTGGTAGGGTCTCGTTGTCGCAAGCCCTGGAGTGCTTTCGGTTCAAACAGAGCCGAAAGCACTCCCACTGACATCACTTGTGATGTCAGTGGGGCCGGCCTCAGACGGAGGCGTTCCAATGGGAACGCCTCCGTCTGGGCAGCCATGCCCTCGGCACGCCCCCGGCACACCCACCAAAGGGGGCATGCTGTCACTCAACATCGACAGCACGCCCCCTTTGGTACGAGACCTGGAGCGATGGTTTGCCCGTCGCTATCCGGGTCTCGCGCATGCGCACGAAGGAGCCGGCTCCGTCGTGCGCATGCGCACTGGGCCACCATTGACCCGCTTGCGAGCGGGTCTGAATCAGGCCCGGAGATCGGTCAGCCCTACACAGTGACAAACACACAGCCGCCGGCACCAGCAGCAGTGTGTTTGTTTTAATTAGCAGCCAATGTGAGTCTGACAGACTCTCATTGACTGCTGTGACAACTGCTGGAGCCGGGCTGGAGCTCACTCATGAGCTCCATCTTCTGGGTCTCGCAGTGAGTAATGAGAGAGATGTCATGACATCTCTCCCATAATGCAGAGCGGGCCTGCCCGGGAGGACCGATGGAGGAGTGAATGGCGACGGCGGGAGCAGGAGCCGGAATTCAGGTGTTTTTTTTAATTACGTGTGTGTCTACTGGGGGGGGACTACAAGGGGAGGGGGAATAATACTAAGGGCAGTACAATGGGGGCTACTACTGGAGGCACTGCATAGGGGGACCACTACTGGGGGCACTGCATAGGGGTGGGACCTCCACTGGGGGCATTACAAAGGGGGGACTACTACTAGGGGCACTACAAGGGGGGACTACTACTAGGGGGATGACTACTAGGGGGGACTACTACTAGGGGCACTACAAAGGGGGCTAGAACTAGGGGCACTACAAGGGAGGGACTACTATTAGGGGCACTACAAGGGGGGACTACCACTGGGGGCACTGCATTGGGGGACCACTACTGGAGGCACTATATAAAGGGCAATACTGTTGGTACTGCATAGGGGGGCACTACAACTAGGGCCACTATTTAAAGAGCACTGCATAAGGGGTACTGCATAGGGTGTACCACTACTGGGGGCACTGCATAGGGAGGACTACTACTGGGGGAACTATATAAGGGGCTTACTACTGGGAGCACAAGGGGCACTGCACAGGTGGATCACTACTGGGGCACTGTATAAGGGGCACTGCATAGGCGGATCACTACTGGAGGCATGCATAAGGGGGACCTCTCCTGGGGCACAAGGGGCACTGCATAGGTGGACCACTACAGGGGGCACTGCATAGGGGGGACTACAGGGGGCACTGCATAGGGGGGGGACTACTGCTGGGGGCACTACATAAGGGGACTACTCCTGGGGCACAAGGGGCACTGTATAGTGGGGTCCACTACAAGGGGCACTGCATAGGTGGACTACTACTGGGGGCACTATATAAGGGGCACTACTGGGGGACTGCATAAGGGGGACCACTCCTGGGGCACAAGGGGTACTGCACAGAGGGGACAACTACTGGGGGCACTGTATAAGGGACACTGTAAAGGGGGATCACTACTGTGGGCCTGCATTTGGGTGAATGCATAAGGAGGACCACTCCTGGGGCACAAGGGGTACTTCACAGGGGGGACAACTACTGGGGGCACTGTATAAGGGACACTGCAAAGGGGGATCACTACTGGGGGCCTGCATTAGGGCGACCACTACTGGGGGCAATGTATAAGGGTCACTACTTGGGGCCTGAATAAGAGGGACCACTACTGTGGAAATCACATACTGGGGGTACTGTATAAGGGGCACTACTGGGGGGACTGCATTAAGGTGCATATGGAATTGAAAGGACTGTTCCCAGAGTGATGACAAAGGTGTGTGTCATGGTTATGGCTTCTTCCATGAGACCACAGCCCCTTAATTTGTTTTGGCATGCGCAACAATATGCCTGGGGCACCAAAAATATACTTGCTTACCAAAAAATTTGGGCTAGGGCCTAGCTATGGTAGATTTGAGTCTTAAAGAAGACACAGATGTCAGCGGAACAGCGAGAATTCATACTTCATGCCATATATTTCATTTTAACACACAATTATTTTTTGTTTGATCATGTTTTTTATCTTCAAGTCCTTGGCACAGCGATGGGGACCAGGTAGGCGCTGAGTTATGCCAATATCTATATAGGCACATTCGAGAAGGAGCTCATTTGGAATGGCCCTTTGGTCGCGAACCTGGTCCTCTATACACGCTATATAGATGAACTTTTTTTCATTTGGAAAGGGGATTTTTCGTCTATTCTTCAGTTTGGTCAACACCTTAATCACAACAGTTTATTTTCACTCTCATGAGCACATATCACCAATCCACTATTCATTTTCTTGATATCACGCTTAATATTGTAGATAATCAAATAAGCACATCGACCTTTCAAAGAGGAGTAGACTGCAATAATTATATTAATTATAATAGTAATCAGCAAAAAAGTTGGCTTAAAAATATTTCTAAAGGGCAATTACGGAGGTTTAGGAGAAATTGCTCAGAGAAAGACAAATTTATGGAACAAGCTACACCCTTAATGAATTCCTTTAAAGAAAAATTATTTCCTCAGGATCTATTAGACAAAGCTCTCGATAGGACTACTCTACTGTCTAAAAAACATAAATCTCCAAAAAAGAGTGGAGAAATAGACAAGTCCCTTGTATTTGTGTCCAAACAGAACAGTTTGTCATATAAGATTAGGAACATCATAGCAAATAATTTCTCGATTTTGAAATTAGATCTAATTTTAAAAACTGAATTACAAGATAAACCTATTGTGATTTTTAAAAAGGCAGACAAACTAGATAGGAAATTAGTGTCAAGCCACTTTAATCAGCAGAATATTAAAATAAATAGTTCTAATACCATCATGTGGGCTCCAAAACCTATCGGTTGTTTTAGGTGTAATCATGTTCAATCGAGGGTGAAACCTCCATTCAGCCACTACAGGACAGTCATTCACAATAGGCATGTTTGTGAACTGTGAGACAGACTATATTATCTATGTTTTGTCATGCCCATGTACTAAACAATATGTGAGTCGTACCATTAGAAAATTCAAGTTCCGATTCTTAGAACATAGACGGAACATCATTAACCATATGACAAAACATAGTATAGCCCGACATTTTGCACAAGAGCATGAGGCTAATCCAGAGTTACTTAGCGCAGTAATAATAGAACAAGTACCTACAACCCAAAGGGGAGGAGACCGCTATAAAAAGTTATGCATGAGAGAAGCTTTTTGGATTCATGCACTACTGTACATACACTACTCCCAAATGGACTGAATGAGGCTATTGATTTGGATTTTTGATAATATGCTTCCAATTAGTACACTCCCATGGAGATGGGTACAGCTATGCAAACACAGGCACAGTTATTGCAAGGATTTATTTGGGAACATTTAGGTCGATCATGATAACCCCGTTTCTGTCTAATGGGTATTGAAAATGGAATCTTTTCAGACTGGAGTAGTGTTTTACTACTGCGTTGCCGGGAAATAGACACCAGTTCTGAGCACATGTTTAGAGGGGTATTGTTAGATTAACATCCAACCTATATTTGGTATGATATCTTAATGAGAGATACAACATGTGAGCTTATAGGTTGAGAATCTGTGATCGTACAGTTCTCATAGTATATAGTTGTTGGAAACCCTTTTTTTTTTTTGTTCTCTATACACCATTATACACTCACCAGGAAAATGATTATTAGTTAATTTTTGTGGTATTTAGACATGTATCTTGTAGGTCTATATTCATGTCACACATATATATATATATGTATATGTCCAGGGGTAATACTGTTATAATTAATATCTTTGCTTTTTTTTTTTTTTTTTAAATCGGGTAAAGAATGTTAATGACGTTCAAATGGCCATTGTGACAATTTTATATTCACCTCAAAACTATATGTTGTTAATATGATAACGCTGCTTATAGATCAGATTAATGTTTAGACCATATTCTGATATAAATGAAATCAATACATCTACACTATATGTAATGTGTATATTGGCTGTCTTCATTTTTAATTTTGTATTATTTACTTTATTATGTATATTATTGGGATTTATTATAAATCAGTTGTTTTATATGTTAAGTGAACTGAGTAATACATAGACCTCTATTTTGTCTAAACAGCACACAGTTATTTAATGACAAAAGTTAAACAGCTGAGGAGAACAAACAGCTGGAGAGCATTTCTCAATAATGAGCAATAAGCACAGCTATTTAAACCCCATGTCAGATCAGTGCATGTTATGCCTTATGAAGAAACATGTCAAGGAACATCCTGTATCAGCTCTACCAGACCGCCTGGGCACGAAAGTGATTACCATCCACACATCTTCCCAGCAGGGAGCCTGCTGTGACACCGTCATCCTGCCCGCAGTTTGGCCAGGTAGAACAACAGGTGGCCACCCAGTCAGGCATGGAGCTAGATCACCTGGGGCCATTCACCCAGAACCCACGCTCCTGCTGACGAGCGGTGGAGCGCCATCGTCTTTACAGACTACATCACATTAACTGTGTGGGCCAGCAGAGATCGAGACGGTAATTATTAATCTACACACGCAGAGCCAATACTCCCGCTATCAGGTGGTAGAGTACTTTACCCCATAGACACAAGTGTTTGGGATCAGCGTGCAACAGATAGATACTGGGGGAGATGTATGAAGCCCAGAAGCGGTATCAGCGCACATTATGTGTGCTGATAGCGCTTCTCCCCGATGTATTATCGGGGCTCTGGGCGGTAAATGACAGGGGCGCTATGCGCCCCTGTCATTATCTGCACTGCTATCTGCAAGATAGCAGCGCCAAGCGGCAGGGCCATGTACGAACGGTCATACCGCATGACCGTTCGTCCGGCTGTAGCTGTCGTCATCGACAGCTATAGCCTGGCGCTAGCCTATACCCACAGCAGGGACAGCGCTGTTCCTGCTGCGGCGGCTGCCGGCTCCAGGGCTCCACGCGGGGATCTCGCGATACTTGCGAGATCCCGCACATGCTCAGTGGAGCCGGCCGGGACAGAGACACAGCGCGTCAGCACTAGGCTGATGCGCTGCTGTCTCTAGCGGGTAGCGCCGGAGGGGGGAGTTAATGCTTCCCCTCTCCGGCCGATGAGATGTTCTTACATCTCATCGGTAGTGCTTCCTACTTCGCCTCGGTAAAGAGGCGAAGCGGGAAGCGTTATAGCGGCACGGTAAGTGCCGCTATAATACATCTACCCCACTGTGTTATAATACATACAAAACGGCTCCCTGCAGTGGTTACTTAATAACTTTTTGTAGCAAATTCAGCAATCATCTCATAAATAAGAGAATACAATTCTTTTTTTGCATTTGAAAATAGCAGGATTTTCTTAATCTGTTTGGAATATCTGTTCATGATACAGACACCAATATTAATGTTTTAGATATCCCAGTGCATAGGAAAGGAATTCTCTGGCATTGGACCTAGAGCTGAAACGTTTATTTAATATTGTTTATATTTTATATGTTGCTATTTTGCATTGATTGACATTAAATGTATTTTTATATCATCAGTTGTGTTTCCTCTTCACAAACAAGCGCTCCAACTCATATATATTCCAAACGCGCAACAATATGCCTGGGGGCACCAAAAAATATATTCGCTTACCAAAGAATTTGGGCTAGGGCCGGCCCTGACAGTACCACACAATTCCTGCACATTATAGCAATACTACTATCCCCAACCCAATATCAATGCCCCAATACTATACCACAATCACCCCAAAACCACCCCAAAAAGAGGTGCGAGGGCAAACTATCAATGTTGGCACTGGTCGATATGTGCACAGCAGCACATTACACTATGGGCTGGATTCAATACCCCGCTGTTATTACCACGCTGGGAAAAGGGTGGTGGCTATTCAATTACAGACCCTTTTCCTTGTGCAGTAAATTACCAGCTAACGCGCGTTATCCTACAGTATAAGATCCAGGATAAGTTCCCGGAGCTATGGGATAATACATTTGCGATCAGGGCACTTCCTCCTCAGGCTCGAGCTGAAAGTTGTATTAACTGCAGATTGCGGGCTATAATTGAATGGGATGCAGTCAGGAAGCCGACGGTCGAAATGCCAACCGCCGGCTTCCCGACTGTCTAATCTCGGCAGGGGTCTAATGATATCCCGACGCCTATCATTATCCCTACGGCGGGAGCCCGACACCCGGCATACCGATTGAAGGTAAGCTGGGCGGCAGGTGCGGACAGCTGGGGGGGGGAGGGTTAGGTCAGGGGCTCCCAGGGGGGACTTAGGGTTAGGCACCCCCTGGGAGGGTTAGGCTAGGGTAAGGGGGTTTAGGGTTAGGCACCCCCGGGAGGAGGTTAGGGTTAGGCACCCCCCGGGAGACAGGTTTAGGCACTTACAGGGGGGATTAGGGTTAGGCACTTACAGGGGGGAGGTTAGGGTTAGGCACCCCTAAGGAGGGTTAGGGGGGGGTAGGGTTAGTAATAGTAAAAATACTTACCTGTCAGGAACTTCTGTTGCCGGTCTTCCGGCATCGGGATTTGAACATACGTCTGGCGGTATTTCATACCGATCCCTTCCCCAGCAGAACAATTAGCCCGTGGTCATTAACTGTAGCTAATTGATCCAGACCTATGTGTTTAATAGAAAAGTCACTTAATACACAGAAATAATTGGTATCAGGGCCGGATTAAAGGCAGGGCGACAGGGGCGGTCGTCCCGGGGCCCCCACACATAGGGGGCCCCCACACACTTTCCCCGACCTCTGGCCACATGCCACAGGTCAGGTCTGGCTAAAGTTGGTTGCGATCTGCTAGAAGCTCGCGGAGCTCCTGCATTTAGATCGCAACCAACTAACTGGGAACGCTGGCCTCTAATCGCTTCAGAGGCCAGCGTTCCCAGTGATGCATTGCGCAAGTGACTTCATGACGTCAGCCACGATTAGAGGAGCCTGCGCGCCTTTACTGGATCTAGTTAGATTCAGCAGGCAGCAGCAGCAACGGTGAGACCCGGGAGCCCTGACAGCGTGGATCGAAGACAGGTAAGCTTTTCACATGGGTGTGGGTGGGGAGGGGGAGTTAGTACTGGGGGCACTACTTTAGGGTGCACGACTACAGGGGGCATTGAAGAAGAGGCACAACTACAGGGGGCATTGCAGGGGGCACAACTACTGGGGGCATCGAAGAAGGGGCAAAACTCCAGGGAGCATTAAAGAAGAGGCACAACTACTGGGGGCATTGCAGGGGGCACAATTACTGGGGGCATCGGACAAGGGACACAACTACAGGGAGCATTGAATAAGAGGCACAACTACTGGGGGCATTGCAGGGGCACAACTACTGGGGGCATTAGAGAAGGGGCACAACTACAGGGGTCATTGAAGAATAGGCGCAACTACTGGGGACATTGGAGAAGGAGCACAACTTCAGGGGGCATTGCAGATGGGGTACAAATACTGGGGGCATTGCAGAAGGGGCACAACTACTACATGTGTGTTTTTATGTGTATATATATATATATATATATATATATATATAAAACCTTTATTGATAGGGACCCCCACATGTTTGTTGCCCAGGGGCCCCCACAGAGCTTAATCCGGCCCTGATTGGTATACATAACATAGGTGAGCTGTATGAATACTCAGGGCCTGATTCAGAGGTGTACACTATTGCAGCTGACTGCGTCTTTTGCCCCAGACTGACTGCATCTTTATGCTAATGCCATGGCCAATGGTCTTCCTACTGAGATGTCTATCGGCCGCGACGCTAAACCACCGCTGTGCATACAAAGATACACCACCTGTCGCACCATCAGACATTCCACCGGCCCTATGGAGGTGCAGAATGTTTGTCTGAACATGGTCACCGATGCCAGTACAACTGTGGCAAAAGACTTGGTTGCTGGCCGCGATGCACTCACATCTGGCTAGCTACCGCCCTGTAACCTCCCAGGAATGCCACTGAAATTGCCTCTATCTGCGTCCAAATTTGTTCTGCATCATCCAGTGGTAACCATCTGGACACTTGTGCAATGTGACTTGGAAGCATACGCAGACTGAAAATAACGGGCACTTGCATGCGGCATCGCCATAGCGTGCACCTCTGATTAGGCCCTCTGTCTTTTCATTAATACTGTCTTGGGAAAATCTACTAATAATGGGAAAGTACTTTAAATATAAGATGCTAATAATATAACTACCTTAAATGTAAAGCTGGGTACACATTAAATGATATGTGTACCCAGCGATGCGACAGACGACTTCCCCACCGATGGGCCAACATATCGGACGGCCGGTACACATTAGACGATTCGGTGCCCGACTGCCTGATATGTCGACCCCTGTGCATCCTGCTGCATGGGGTCGTCAGTCGCAACGTCACGTTGCGCAGCATGTAGGGCCGACCTGACGATGCGGCTGACAACCCCACGGGAGCGCACAATGGCCGACATAGTGGGTACACATTAAATTATTTTTATGATGTCATTCCAAAAATCATGTAATGTGTACCCAGCTTAAGAAATAGTTAGAACATATTCCTCTAACTGCCCACACCACCCTTTTTCAACACCCCTGCCCCCCACCTCCACACCAATTCTCTCGCTAGGGTGGGATGTACTAAAGTCAAAAATTGCGGTAAAACCACTGAAAATGCTGTTTTCCATTTCCAATATGTACTAAACACCGAAATGCGAAGAACAGGGGAGATGGGAGATAAACAGGGAGAGACAGGAGGAGGACAATGGGAACAACATGGAAAGACTGGAGGAACACAGGTGGAGATGGGAGGAACATGGGGGACAGAACACAGGCCCTGTGACAGGGGGGATTAAGGGCACAGCCATACCAGGCCCCAAGATTCTAGACTAGGGTCCCACAGACAATCCTAATCGTAATGAGTCAGACTGACAAATACAGTACACTGCCGCAGTGCCACAGGCCGTAGCAAAGAAGAAGGAGGTGATCAGACCCTCCTCCTCCCCTCTTGTCTCCTCCCTCTTTTCCCCTCCCCTCCTCTTACCTTCTTCTCCCCTCATAGACAGCAGTTGCCGGGGACCTGACGTCACACTCTAGTGACCTACCCCGATGCAAACACTATTTGAGAGGCGGCCTGTGTACTCTAGGGCTCTGGCTTTGCCTTGCTGCGGCCAGGAGATGTAACCTGATGTAGACAGCGTCTCCTGCACAAGGACCGGGTGAAAGGTGAGTTCCTTACTAACAGTATACTCCTGATTTATTATTATTTTTCTCTCTCTCTCTCTCACAAACATATACATATACACACAAATATCTATACAGACATTTATTTGGTCCTGGAATCTGGATTGCTGAAGCTGGATCACTCCTTTACTGAACATCATGATTGTGTAGAAGTAAGAAAGAGTTGAAATCTCTCGCGTTGCCCATGTTCATCCATCTTTAGTTAGTTACAGGCTGTGCACATTACTACACATAGTACAGTTATCACGGGGCCGGGGCTGAGTAGAATAGAGGAGCTTCTGGAAGTGGAGTTGTGCTGACGCTGCTGTGACTGGTCCCCACTAGGCAGTAATAAAATACTGGAGCAATAACTAATTGCTGGGTCCCATTTAATTAAGCCCAAGGTGGGGAAGGGAAGGGTCTCGGTCCGTCGACTCTGCAAGGGGATGGGACCTAGGCGGTCACTGGCAGGCTGCTGTAGCAAGTAAAAAAAATTCTGTGTGCAGCATCAGCACAACAGATGCTGTGGGCCTGTTTTGATTGGAGGGCTTAGAGCTGCAACTCCACCCGCCCCATTGTTAATCTGACCCTGGCCGCATATAATTTTAATCAGCAGAATCTGCTTGTGTGTCCTATTTGCATCACTTTTGAAGGCAAAAAGTTGCATGAAGAGACGCTTAGCTTTACCGAGTCACGCCACAGCATGGCACGACTAGGAGGGCTCTTTAACATGTAAGATGTATATGGACACATCTGTACATGCACTTTTTCCTGCATTGATCCCTGAGTTGGAGTTCATACTGACCATTGGTGGTTATGGACCAGCTTATCATCATAGGAACTATTTAGAATTTCATCTGTATTCTGATTCCACTAAATGCACCTCATACCCATGGGTACAGAAAACCCCAGAATGTAACTACCCTAAAACATTGCTCTGGTGCAGAATTTCCCACCTCTGGTTACTGGGTCACTGCACATGTACAGTGAAGTGATCACCTTAATAGATTGTTCAAAACTTCTTGGCAGAATCTGGTTTTATTTTATTGCATTTATTAATTTATTTTATTGATATGTTTTACTTTGAATAACATGGAGAAAAGAAACGACATATAAAATAGATACATAAATAACAAATAGAGAGTCTATATAACACATTACACTTTTTTAAAGGGGTACAGGTGAGTGTATGCTCCCATTCACTAGATGTTTGGGTATCCACAAAGCACTATGTACAAATTCAGGGTGTTATGCACAGTCAGAGAGACTTATAATAAGTTAATGAATAAGCTAATATGGGTTCATAGGGCTTGTTTAATAACATATTATTATATGCACAAATGTGATTAAACTCATGGCAACCAAGTTTCTAGAACATACTTGCCTACTCTTCCGAACGTTGTGAGAGGCTCCTGATTATTTGGAGTACTCCCCCGCACCCTCCAAAAGCATTGTTGGATATCCCACATCCCGCCCACTTCCCAATGAGAGGATGGGGGATTATACAGGGAATTTGTGGGTTCGAACGGAGGGATTGGGCTAAAATTCGACAAAACGCTTCATTTAGCCCCACCCCCTCCTCGCTGACCTGCAAATCACAGTATTGCTGCAGGGGGGGTCCTAATGACATGGAAAGCCTGGCCTTAAACCACAATGGGATAATCACTCCAAGGATTCAGAGGTATGGCCATGATCCTAACCTGATATCTGGCCATCACACTGTTTCGGGCCAACACTTTGATTCGATCTAAATTATCCAGAGTGATATGTTTGGTGCTCAAACACTACACTAACCTTATAGAAATCAGACTTTTTAGCTAGCTGACAACAGCATTAAGCATGTATGTGTGGCCATCTGCTGTAGTTAGTTGTTTTGCCTCATTTCCGAAAGACTGGATCTGGGCAATTTGAACCAAAATTTGTGTAGACCTATTAGGAAAATCCATTAATTCAAGGATCAGGCCAAATAACATGATAATAACATGATAAGCCCATGTATGGTGGGCAGGGCCGTAACTAGGGTTGTGCGAGCGGTGCAGCCTCACAGAGAGCAGCATTTTGTGGACCCGCAACTCCTGCACCAGGCTAACAGGGTGCCTGTAACGGCACCCTGTAACGGCACCCTGCTGCCAGAATCTCTGCAGCAGTGCCGCCTAGAGCGTCCTTAGGATGCTCTATATGGTCACAATGCTGCCCTTAGAGCACCCTGGAGTATCCTGAGGATGCTCCGGGCATTGCTGTAATCACCCGCTCCCAACGCCGGGTGTAGGTCATGCCCCTCCATGTGACATCATGTGAGGGGGTGTGGCATGCACTGATGGTGAAGTTGAGTGCGAAATGTCCACAGTCATAATTTGAGATGTGCGGTTTGGTTCTCCAGATATCCGAATTCACCCAATTTTTCGTGACTTCAGACAGATCTTAATAGATCTCGCAGTTCTGATCTCCTGAGAAGATCTGGACAGACCCAAGCAGATCCGTAACTAGACTTTTTGGTGCCCTGTGCCAGAAAGTGCATTGGTGCTCCCTCATTTTTCAAAGGGACATAATGCACCCAAAAAAGGGGAATAGCCTCATAGGGAAGGACCATGGAAGAGAGGGGAGGCCAGGAGATGCTGGGGATGAAATAAGAGGAAGCTACAAGTGAGAATGATAATAAACAGAAATTTGACAGGCCGAACAGTGCCCCCTACCCTACGGTGCCCTGTGCGAAAGCACCGGCCGCACTACCCTAGCTACGGCCCTGGACCCAAGTCGCAGTTCTGCTCTCCCCCTCACAGCCTGATCTTAACCCTCCTGCACACAGCCTAACCTTAATGTTGACATTCTGACAATGTCAACATTTAATCTATTGAAATTCTGCAGATGTCGATCAGTTGCCTGTCAACATTTGAACAATATACTCCAAAACAAGCTAGATGAAGGGGATGGTGCTGCAAACAGACCTCTGCCTACTCGCCCCAATGGCCTATCCCTATAGGTCAAATAATATAGATATGAACAAAAAATGCAGTAGGGTTGAGTGAGGGCGCTGTCTGTGCATGAAACTAAGGGAAATGCATAGGAAAAATACTTATCCTAGAAAATTGTAGGACAGTCTTCTTCCTTCTGTTACAGGCGTTGTTATTGGTTGTCTTCCTCAGAAGTCATCCATCAAGTTGTATTCGTTTATATAGAAATAAATGATATGAGGAGGAAAGTTGTATAGACTCTTCCAATAAATGATAAATTACTTTTTTATAAAAATGTAAGCACTATAAATTTGTTGAGGTATGTATCCCAACGTTGTTTATGTGTATGTATTTTCAAGGTATTGCAACTTGTTCCAGTATATAAAACGGTCTATAAATTACTTGCATAATGATATGTATCTTGTATATGTTTTGTATACCAAAGTATACTTGGAAAAAAAACGTGATGCCGCTTGTTTATAATGTTTTTGCGGTGCTTCTTAGCGCTGTCTTTATAAAGATGGGGTTATTTCCAGGGATGCTTGGGAATTGTAGTTTCATCTGCATCCATCTAGCCGGAAGTCATTCTAAAATCAAAGGGATGCTTGGGAGTTGTAGTTCAATATAGTTGATTTTCATTTAGATAGTTTCCTACAATTAGGAGTAGTTGGTATAAGTAAAAAATAATAAATAAGTAATTCACCAATAAGTCACCGTCTGCAAACACCTGTAATAAAACTTACATCTTGCAGCTGTGCAGAAATAAAACATAGCTGAGTGGTCACAACTTTTACATCTGTATGTCGGGTCGCACACAGGATTTTGTTCACGCACTCATCCCGGGTGTGACCAGGCTGAGACCCCTTTCAGACTGGCGGCCCGAGCCGGCACTAATGCTGGGTCAATGATGTCACCTTCATCACGTGGTGAGATGGCACTCCAAGCACCGGCTCTTCCTATGCAGTGAAAGGGACCCGAGTCACATTGACCTGGGTTTCCCGTTCACACTGCTCGGTGAGCCAGGTTGAACACGCGTTCAACTCTTCTCATGACCAGGATTGAAATGCCGGGTCTCTGGCCGCGGCTTATTTCAACCTGTCCCTTTCACACTGCATAGTAACCGGGGTTGCTGTGCGTTCACGTGCAATAACCTGGATTATTGCTTATAGTGTGAAAGGGGGTATAACCTAAGTGCAGGTGCAACTACAGATGAAGGTCAGGTGTCCACTCAAGCTCAAATTATTACTCACTGAAGAAGTGCCTTCTCTTCAGTGTCAGACTGTGTTATTTAAGGCACACTTAATAATGTATTATAATATTTAATATAACCGCATGTATTTTATTCTGTAACTTCATTGTGATTTGCAACCAGGGATGGCCCGAGCCCAATTTTTTGGTAAGCGAATATATATTTTGGCGCCCCCTGTAGTACTCGGTGTGCACTTCAACAAATTAAGGGGATGTGGTCTCGTGGGGATAGCCGTCTCCATGAGTCACATTCCATTTTTGTCACGCTAGAGGCATGCCCAGCATCCTGGGAGCGAGAAGGTAGCCAAAGGGGGCCAACAACATCTCTCAGATAAACTCTTACGGTAGTTAATTGAAGTCTGTAAGCAGCTACAGGGGTAAAGAGACAACTGCCTTTGGCCTAATAATTTATAATGGGTATAATATTTCTCAGGGGCGTATCTACCCATTGGCCAGGAAGGCACTCACCAGGGGCGCCGGCCAAAGGGGGGTCGCCATCCGGCAGTGCCACCAGCAGTCAATGGGTGGACTACCCCAGGGGCTTGAACTAACCCCGCTAGTCCCCCGGGCCCCACAAGTGTAGGGCAGACTGCAGTGAGAGCGGTCTGCCCTACACAGTTACAAACACACAGCCACCAGTGGCAGCTGTGTGTTTGTTATAGCAACCAGCCAATGAGAGTCAGACAGACTCTCATTGGCTGCTGCGTCCACGGAGGGAGCCGGCTGGAGCTCACTCATGAGCTCCGCCTTCCGGCTCCCCCCACAGCAGGTGATGGGAGAGACGTCATGACGTCTCTCCCATCCCACAGTGCAGAGCGAGAGCGGGCCTGGAGGAGTGGACGTCGGCAGGAGCGGGGATCAGGTAAGTTGCTTTTTTTTTCTGTGTGTGTTTTTTTTCTGGCACAGCACAGGGGGGGAGCGTGGCTACTAGGGGGTACTGTATAGGAGGTGGCCGCTACTGGGGGCACTGTATGGGGGGACACTATTGGGGGCATGTTATGGGGTGGAATGGCCCCTACTGGGGGCACTGCATAGGGGGGACTACTACTGGGGGCACTTCCTGCAATTATGGGGGGAGGGGGGCGCCAGTCCATTATCTTGCCAAGGGGTGCTCGGATCCCTAGATACACCCCTGATATTTCTGTCAAATTTGCAGGATGAAATGAACAGCTCACTTGACTTATGCCAAAAAAAGGCAGACAAGAGTCAACTGCCTTTTTTATGAATTAACCAGCCTTTTGCTTTAGCCAGGTTAGCTTGTTTTGTTATTTTTTGGCAGTGAGAATATATTATTGCCAATAATACTCTCACCACCAAAAAATACCAAAACAAGCTAACCTGGCTATAGCAAATGGCTGGTTAATTCATAAGAACAGGCAGTGGACCATGTGTGCCTTTTTTTTTTTGGGAGGAGCAGTGAAGCCATTTGCGGGGACAGCTGATTTCGCATCAGCTGTCACCACGCCGAAGCAATGATAATTGTTCCAGCAGCCGCGGCGAGATATAATGTTAATTATCGGGGTACCATAATTAACATCATGAATAGGCCCTCAAGTGATCTATGACTGCCTCATGGTGTTCTGTTTCCTTTCCATCAGAGAACTTGGATTAGCTTGAGCTCTATTTTTAACACTTGACCACCAACTATTGAGCTCTACTTTTGTACACTTGGCAACCAGGTTCTATACCAAGGGAAGCCCAGGGCCAGAGCCATTTTAACAATGGGGCAAATGGAGCTATAGCTCCAGGCCTCCACATAAAAATAGGCCCATTTTCATGTCACGATTATGATGACCAGCTGTCTAGCTGGCCACACAGTAACTCATAGGTACAGTATTAAAATTGTATTTCTAGTTTTCTCATTAAATTATGCAATTTTTCTATTTTTATGTACTCCGGGAGACAGTGAGTATGTAGGGGAGGACACAACCATGTCACTCTGTCCACACCTACACAGCGCTTATCACAGCTCCTCCTCTTCTCAGTATAGACCCTTGAACATTTTCAGCCCCAGGCCCATGTGGCCCTTAATCCGGCCCTGTGTATAAGTCCTGTAGGTACTTGATTGTTATCAAAACATTTTTACATAAATTAGTAGAGCAGGAATTGTTATGACAGGCAAAAAAGAATACCTACAATCAGTGGAGGAACTCCCGGAGACAATGGAGTCATTTGCCGCCGGGCGTCAGCCCTGAAGGGGGCACCTGGCTCCATTGTCCCCTGGAGCTGCATGGAGAAGGAGCACCGCTGATCGGCGCTCCACCTCCATTGGCGTAACTACGGAGGGTGCAAGGGGGTGCGGTCGCACCCCTTGCACCCTCCATTTGCCGGGCGCCCGCTGAGTGTGTTATTCAAACCCCCGGTGGTAGCCGGAGGATGGCGCTCCCTCCATCTTCCAGGTCCCGCAGTGTACTATGGGAGTGACGTCATAACGTCACTCCCATAGTGCCGAGGAGCAGACGCCGGGGACGGAGCTCAGGAGTGAGCTCCGTCTTCCGGGTCCCGCAGTGCACTATGGGAGTGAAGTAATGACGTCACTCCCATAGTGCCGAGGAGCGGATGCCGGGGATGGACGGCAGCAGCACTGGAGCGGGGATAAAGGTAAGTGTTTGTTTTTTTTTTTTGTGTGTGTGCGCGCACGGTGGGGACCATCACTACTGGGGGCAACTACAGGGGCCTCACTACTGGGGGCAACTACAGGGGCCTCACTACTGGGGGCAACTACAGGGGCCTACTACTGGAGGCAACTACAGGGTGCTCACTACTGGGGGTAACTACAGGGGCCTCACTACTGGGGCAACTACAGGGGCCTACTACTGGGGGCAACTACAGGGTGCTCACTACTGGGGGCAACTACAGGGGCCTCACTACTGGGGGCAACTACAGGGGCCTCACTACTGGGGGCAACTACAGGGGCCTACTACTGGGGGCAACTACACGGTGCTCACTACTGGGGGCAACTACAGGGGCCTCACTACTGGGGGTAACTACAGGGGCCTCACTACTGGGGGCAACTACAGGGTGCTCACTACTGGGGGAACTACAGGGGCCTCACTACAGGGGGTAACTATAGGGGCCTCGCTACTGGGGGCAACTACAGGGGCTCACTATTGGGTGCAACTACAGGGGCCTCACTACAGGGGGCAACTACAGGGGGCTCACTACTGGGGGCAACTACAGGGGTCTCACTACTGGGGGCAACTACTGGGGGCTCACTACTGGGGGCAACTGCTGGGGGCAACTACAGGAGCCTCACTACTGGGGGCAACTACAGGGGGCTCACTACTGGGGGCAATTACTGGGGGCTCACTACTGGGGGCAACTACAGGGGCCTCACTACTGGGGGCAACTACAGGGGGCTCACTACTGGGGGCAACTACAAGGGGCTCACTACTGGGGGCAACTACCGGGGGCTCACTACTGGATGTACTGCATAGGGGGACCATTACTGGGGAGCACTACATAGGCGGACCACTACTGGGGGCATTATATAAAAGGAACTGCATAAGGGGGGCGGCGGCAGCTGGGGCTGGCATAGGTGCTGGGGGGTGGTACATTTTAGTTTGGGGGGGGGCACCAACATTTATCTTGCCTCTGGGCACCTGGAATTAAGTTACGCCACTGCCTACAATCAAAGATGAACGATTCTGCCTTCACTTTGGGGTGGACAGAATGGAACCTTGAATCCACCAAACAACTTGATTTCATGGAGATCCTTAATTTATGGAACGGTGCAGAAACACAATGATTGAAGTGTCCTACTACTATAGGAGATCTCACTCAAGGAGATGGGACTGGTCCAAGCTAGTGTGTTGGACTGGTCCAAGCTATATTTTAGAGTTTATTTTTATTGAAATGGGAGATATAAATTGGAAGGTGACGGGTGTGGAGTTTACATGTGTGAACAGTGTGCCTATAAAGATTTTTCAGCCTCCCTGCACCCCAAGGCATATTTTACTTTGCTGAAGTGGCTCACAAAAGCAGAGGTGGGCGCGCACCATAAGCGCAAGGTGCATAAGCAGTGTGTTTGCAGTGTGCTTTCTGAATGTCAATCAGTTTTATATTTATTGCAATAAAAAGTACTGTAACATTTGTCCAAAGCTCTGAGTGAGAATGCCCATCGATGTCAGTAGCCCACAGTGTAAATGTGCCCTCACAGCCTTTTAGTTACTGCAGTGCTGAACTTCCTGACAAATGAACTTTAGAAAGTTCCCAGTCGCTTGTGTGTTTCCTCTAATCTTTCAGCGCTTCACTTGTACAATCTCTAGTCTTAAGCTTTTCTACCAATTTTCTTTTCATCCAGAACAGTGTAAATTTTTTTACTTTGCATTCTGATTAGGAATTATCTGCAAGAAAAAGTTAATTACAGATTATCTGTTGAATAAATTAATAGTATATAGATACTGTCCCAGATGTATTTCGCTTTGAGAAAAGATAATAGTGGGTATGTCTTAAAATGTCACCGTGCCTCATTTGAGAAGTTGACATTTTACTGCATTAATTTGATTGTTATGTAACATCTCTCTCAGAAATACAAACCTTTTATCTGTACTTCCTTCTAAGCCACCTCTTACATCTGAAGAGTCATGCTTCAATTCTGCAAAGGTTTAAAGGGCTAAAACATAATAACTAACTAGTGACCTTCATTATCACAAAGGAATATTTAAATGATGGAGATTATAAATAAAATGATATTTACATGTATATCAATGTACAGATCTTGGGTTATTATTACTATGTTTGATGAAATATTTCAGAACATAAATATTAAGACATATCTGTAAACATTTAATTAAAACAGATTAACTGCATGTCAAATTCTCTTGTATAAGATATTATTATTATTTTTTTTACCAATAAATTTAGATTGGATTGGATTATTGTCTGAGCACTGTGCATCCTCTATATGTTGACGTAATTTAGTATTTGTTCCAAGTAATCTTTTGTTTTCTTTAGTCTACATCTGTATATTTTTTCTATTTAGATAACTTCAGAAAAATATGTTAGTATATTAGTGCATAAGCATTGCTGTTTCAGCTTGGCTGTAGCAGTTACAAAATATTTAACCACTTAACTGACGAATTCTTTTTCCAAAAACAGCTCCAAAATTGTCGGTTTCTTTTATGATTGAATTAGGTCAAGAACATAATTTTAAACTTATCCATCACTATTTTATTTGAAATTTTTTTTTTTTAAAACACAGTATACCATAAAAATAGCGATTTTTATGTTATACTGTAGTGATGGCCATTGAAATCTGTACCATCGATAGTTCAACCATCGGTAGAAGCCATCAGTTGTTTAGTGATTGGTCGAGGAGATCTGTGTAGACCACAACTGCCGATGTTTCCTAAACATCGATTGAGGGTTGCCATTGATGGTGCAACATTGATGCCCACCAGCAATGGCAAACTACTTGTTTTCACTCAGACTATCGATGGTTTGCAAACCATCGATGGTCGGTTGCCATCCCTAACCACAGGCTCTGCGATATCTATCAATATACATATATCGAACACATATATATAAATATATATATATATATATATATCTGCTGTTGCTTACGCACACGTGTGTATATACAGTCAGGTGCATAAATATTGGGACATTGACAGAATTTTCATATTTTGGCCTCTATTCACAACCACAATGGCTTTGAAATGAAACAAACAAGATGTGCTTTAACTGCAGACTTTCAGATTTATTTTGAGGGTAATTACATCCAAATCAGGTGAACGGTGTAGGAATTACAACGGTTTCTATATGTGCCTCCCACTTTTTAAGGGGCCAAAAGTTATGGGACTATAAACTCAAAAGCTATTTCATGGACAGGTGTGGGCTATTCCCTCGTTATTTCATTATAAATCAAGCAGGTAAAAGGTCTGGAGTTGATTCTAGGTGTGACATTTGCATTTGGAATCAGTTGCTGTTGACTCGACTATGAGATCCAAAGAGCTGTCACTATCAGTGAAGCAAGCCATCATTAGGCTGAAAAATCAAAACAAACCCATCAGAGAGATAGCAAAACATTAGGTGTGGCCAAATCAACTGTTTGGAACATTCTTAAAAAGAAAGAATGCACCGGAGAGCTCAGCAACACCAAAAAACCCGGAAGACCACGGAAAACAACTGTGGTGGATGACAGAAGAATTATTTCCCTGGTGAAGAAAAACCCCTTCACAACAGTTGGCCAAATCAAGAACACTCTCCAGGAGGTAGATGTATGTGTGTCAAAGTCAACAATCAAGAGAAGACTTCAAAAGAGTGAATATAGAGGGTTCACCACAAGATGTAAACCATTGGTGAGCCACAAAAACAGGAAGACCAGGTTAGAGTTTGCCAAACAACATCTAAAAAAGCCATTACAGTTCTGAAACAACATCCTATGGACAGATGAGACAAATATAAACTTGTACCAGAGTGATGGGAAGAGAAGAGTATGGAGAAGGAAAGGAACTGTTCATGATCCAAAACATACCACCTCATCAGTGAAGCATGGTGGTGGTAGTGTCATGGCGTGGGCATGTATGGCTGCCAATGGAACTGGTTCCCTTGTATTTATTGTTGATGTGACTGCTGACAAAAGCAGTAGAATGAATTCTGAAGTGTTTCGGGCAATATTATATGCTCATATTCAGTCAAATGCTTCAGAACTCATTGGACGGCGCTTCACAGTGCAGATGGACAATGACCCGAAGAGTTTTTTAAGGCTAAAAAGTGGAATGTTATGCAATGGCCAAGTCAATCCCCTGACCTGAATCCGACTGAGCATGCATTTCACTTGATGAAGACAAAACTGAAGGGAAAATGGCCCAAGAACAAGCAGGAACTGAAGACATTTGCAGTAGAGGCCTGGCAGAGCATCACCAGGGATGAAACCCAGCATCTGGTGATGTCTATGTGTTCCAGACTTCAGGCTGTATTTGCCTGCAAAGGATTTGCAACAAAGTATTAAAAAGTGAAAGTTACATTTAGGATTGTTTAGTTTGTCCCATTACTTTTGGCCCCTTAAAAAGTGGGAGGCACATATAGAAACCATTGTATTTCCTACACCGTTCACCTGATTTGGATGTAATTACCCTCAAATGAAATCTGAAAGTCTGCAGTTAACGCACATCTTGTTTGTTTCATTTCAAAGCCATTGTGGTGGTGAATAGAGGCCAAAATATGAAAATTCTGTCAATGTCCCAATATTTATGCACCTGACTGCATATATATATATATATATAATTTTATTATGGCCTGGCCCCTTATAAAAATGGGCGTTATGGGGGAGGAGGAGGAGGAGGAGCGGCTGAGGCCGGAGGGAGTGGCCCGGATACCTAGAACAGAGGCGGCTACCAGAGCCACCGCTGCTGTCTCTACTTGGCCAGTGATCACTGCTGGAGCCGCAGTGGGAGGGTGTCCCGCTGGCGGCCCGGACACATAGCACAGCGGCAGCTACCAGAGCCGCCGTTGCTGCTTCTACTCAGCCAGTGATCACTATATGATCACTGTCGTGCTGCAGCCACAGCGGGACGGTGTCCCGCTGGCGGCCCGGCTACTTAGCAGCAGCGGCGACAGCTACCAGAGCCGCGCTGCTTCTACACAGTGATCACACTGATAATTGTGTCTTCCCGGAGCTGCAGCGGGAGGGTGTCCCGCTGGCGGCCCGGTTATTTAGCAGCAGCGGCGGCGGCTACCAGAGCCGCGCTGCTGCTGCTTCTACACAGTGATCACACTG